>OY282500.1:60788598-61988598 GCA_958295605.1 Ajuga chamaepitys
TAAGAAGTATTCCAATTCTACATTAATTTTTTAAAAGCGGCATCGTAATCCCATTTTATGTATTTTTATATAGCTTCCTTTTTGTGGGATGATACAAATATAACGGAGAAAAAGTATACAGAAAAAGAAAAATTGAGCCAAAAGTTTTGTATACTGATGCAGGCATAGGCGTGGAAGAACAATAATATGCAATATTCGGAAAGAGACAAACTGGGAACAATCCTCGTTTTCTTATGTCAATATATCAAATTAATTGTCTAATACAATAGAGAAGATTCCTATTTATGCTAATAGATTAATTTGGGCGTTAAGAAATAAATCTAATCTAAATAAGAAAAAATCAAAACAAAATATTCTTAAAGGTATATTATATCAAATATAATTAAGAAGATAAATGGTCAAAACTAATAAGCTTTGAATTTTTTAACTTACTAAATTGTGAACTATGTGCCTTTTGTATTCAATCCAAAGTTGGAGATAGATGTTTGGCTAAGCTTATAATTTCTAAGAATATGTTAGTTAAAATAAGGTGTTAAAATAATTTATAAGTATAAATAGATTTTATAAGTTAAAGAAAAACATAACAAATAGTATATCTAGTCCATCTTTTTTTTAAGATCTTATAAGTTATCATTAAATTACACATATTGCACACATTTCATACATACTGCACACAATTCACACACTATATCAATACCTCACTCTTACCACACGCACTATACACACAACTTACTTTGCTTTCCTGGTATAACTATATGTGCTAAAGTGTGCGTTGGATTTGAATCCTCTAAAGTATTTTACATTGCATTTCAGAGAGAGCGTGACAGAGTTTTTGCGGGTTCCACATTTTCATATTTTATTCATATATAGAATGTGTTGCCCCAGATTAGTGTGTTTTCATGCAAGGTAGTTGCTCATTCAGGTTTTAGCAACTCAATGACTCGGTTGCCTAGCATCTCAAGAGGTCGGTCTTGCTCCCATATTTATGGTAGGCCCAAGTTATATGCCCACCAGCTAATGTGTCGATATTTCATAAAATGCAATTAGTTATCTCATTTATTAGGCATCGGCGAAGAACACATTAGCTTATGCCACCGAGGTAAGGGAACATTTTCACTCAAGCCTTGCAAACAACGAAGGATTTTTACGGGAAATTTATGCTACTCTTAAGAATAACATTGCATAACATAGAATATTTGCCATATACTTTGAAAAAGTTGTAAAATATATATACCTGGACCCTAAATTCTCAAATCCACCTTTGTTTTCTTTTCCTTGTTTCTTTTGATTTTATGCACACCACCTTGACTATCGACAAATTTTATAATACCTAATTGGATAATGTCGAAGTGTATTGATATTTGTACACTTAGTCTCTATCCTATTGGGCAGTGTAGAAATAGAATAAGCCACCAACTTGCTTGTACCGTGAGTTTTGATGGCTTTGGTGCATCTGGTTTTGGTAGAGATTTTTGGCAATGAAGGTTCAGACCAAAATCAATGTTTTTGTGCAATTTTTATATTTTTTATTTGATTATTTGTAAATATTCATCTCAATAACACTTTTTGATACTAATTTTCGCTCTAAAAACTCAATTTCAATCTTCCCCCAATCTCAAGTGTCTGCAATTTTATTATAATTAACTTAATTGTATTGTAATTACTAAAAAACCTTAACTGTATAGTAATTTTGTAGATTGTTACTTGTATTTAGTATTAACATACACCCAGTTTTAGGCATTATACATCTTAAGGTCCTTAAAGTATTAATGTTTGTTTTAAATGGTCCTTAAAGTATCATTTTGTTTTAATTGGTCCCTTATATTTTACAATTATTTCAATTGATCCTTAAACTATTACGAAATTCTATCTTAAGGCCCCCTAAAAGAAAAAAAGATACATAAAATATGTGAAATCGTCGATTTAATTCAAAATAATATTATAACATATCTTTTATTAAATAAATATTGTGTTATTTGTTTATGATACTTTTACCATCAAACGAGGTGAATTATACTATAATAGGATTTGAACAAAAGTTCGAGATTATAATTTCTCAATAATTTTATCCAAACTTTGAGAAATACTTTGTGGTACTTTAATTTTAGTGATAATTTAGTTGAGATATTTTGAACTATATCTATCTTGAATTTAATGTAAAACTGAACATTATTAACGAAAGGACTTTGAAATTTTATGTTTGAAGGTCTTTACAATATTTAAAAAAATTAAAGTTATTTCGTTGATAATGTTCAATTTTACTTTAAATTCAATATAGTTAGAGTTCAAAATATCTGGATCAAATTAGTACGTTTCTAACTAAAATAAAGTAGCACAAAGTATTTTCTCAAAGTTTGGATGAAATTCTTGAAAAAATATAATCTTGGAGTTTTATTCAAATCGATATTTTAGTATAATTCACCTTCGTTTCAGGGGGAAAGCATCATAATGATAAATTACAAAACATTTATTTAATAAAAGATATGCTACAATATCATTTTGAATTAAATCGGTGATTTCACATATTTTATGTATTTTTTTCTTCTAGGGACCTTAAATATATTTTTTTGTAATAGTTTAAAGACTAATTGAAATAATTTCAAAACATAAGGGACTAATTAAAATAAAAAATACTTCAGGGGACCAATTGAATAAAAAAACTAGAACTTTAAGGACCAATTAAAACAAAATGATACTTTAAGGACTATTTAAAACAAACATCAATACTTTAAGGACTTCAAGATGTATATTGCCCCTAGTTTTATTATATAATTATACATATTACAAAAAAGAAACAAGTTGGTCGAGTCGGAAGTACAGTTTGAACCACCAGTACCATGTATAACACGATTTGATTTCGATTTGGTGAACTAGGTCCGACATGAAGGTTAGGTTTCAAGCACTTGAAGAGTGAGGTGGACTACTATGGTTTTTGGATCAATAATCCGAAAGTGCTGCTAGAACTAGATCAAATGAATTACGATGCTTGATAAAAAGTAAATGTCGGTGAAAATTAATTGTGGTGTATATAGAAAGAGTTTATTGCAAAAAGATTCATCAATTTTTGGTACTTGCTCAATTATAATATAAAATTTTCTATCTTTAATTATAAATTGAGTCGTCACAATCATCATAAGATTCGTCTTGAAGAAATCACTCTATATCCACCATCATTTTTACAATTTACCATCTCCACCATCGTGAATCGAGTGTGAAAGTTGCGAGTCTCCTGATAACCATAACTTCAACGATCGATTCATATAAAAATATAGCAATAAATAACAATATAAGCGTAGATATAAGATAGTTTCGTCAAGACGTATCCAATTATGTTCATAACGATACACTCATATATTAAAGAATTTTGTTAATTGGAAATTCATAAAAACTAGTGTTTTTTTTTCTTTTTGCTATTAACCCAAATAAAAACACACAAAAAAATCCTTAAATATTACAAAATACTTAAGGTTTTCTATGCCACAATATTTTGTTAGGGTTAATTACACCAACAACACCAAACTATCAGCGTTTTTGCACATAAATCACTGAACTATTTAATGTGGCACTCATACATATAAACTATAAGGATTTTGACATATACAACACCAAACTTATTTTCCAATCATTTTTTGCCGAAATTTCACATGTGACTTGCGCGTTATAAAATTTTAAGGGTTTTTTTTGTCTAAACACGCTTTTTAGTAGGTAAAGGAGCATCTCATCTTCAACAATGGAGGTTCTAGATATTAGGAGAGAGAACTATTGAAGATCAAAGAACTTGTAATGGAAAAGAAAGGTGTGAAAGAATTTTACACTTTTACCATACTAAAAAGGTGGTTTGAACAAAAAAAGCCATTAAAAATTTATCACGAGCAAGTCATGCGTAGATTTCGGACAAAAAATAATCGGAAAATAAGTTAGGTGGTTTATCTACCGATTGAAAAATAAGTTTGGTGGTTTATCTGCAAAACTCGTATAGTTTATATGTATCGATGCAACAAAAAAAAGTTTAGTGATTTATGCGTAAAAACTCTAATAGTTTCTTGGGGTTACTGCAATTAACCCTATTTTGTTATTTCTTCATTTATGCCTTTTTTTAAGGCAAAAACTTGTAAGTGACCGTCACACGGTGTGACGGAAAAAACTTGTAAGTGACCGTCACACGGTGTGACGGAAAAAAGTATTACTTTTTGTGGTAAAAGTATCAATATCAATATTTTCTGTAAAAGTACATTCCGTCACACGTGTGACGTTCACACACAAGACTCACTCTTTATATATATATATATATATTGTTTTTTAAGAAAGAAAATATTTTGTTGCATTTTGTTGGTTAAAAAAACAAGAAAACATTTTACCAGCCAAGAGTCCTTGTAGTGTTTCTCACTCTTCCTTTTGCTTCTCTCTCATGAAAATATTATCCTCCCTGCACACAAAACCACCAAATATAAATACCCATTCTAACTCCGATTCCTTTCTCCAATTCTCCGCTATACGGGTCGGGTTGGATTTCCCCTCATCGCGCTTGCCTCAATCGGTGCGCTCTTTGATTACCCTCGAGTCTCTGGATTGTGATTTTACCGACTTTGATTTGCTTTTTTGTTTCAATCGATCTTTGCTCCGATTGTTCATCAATCAGAAGTGAGTTAAAACCGAAGCCGAAATCATTTCCCCAATTTTGATGAATCCCTAATGTGTTTTGAGTTTTCAGTAAGTCGAGGGATTTGTATAATTTGTTTTCAGTTGATATGTTTAACTGTAGTTCATGGATTGGTTGAGGATACGGACGTTTAATTTCGTCTTGGTTTTGGTTAATGTAGGCAAGTTAGTTGGATTTGGGATGATATCTTTGTGAGTTTCTTGATGCTAGTTTGTATGCATAGAAATTGGGGGAATTGAAGAAGTTGTTGAACTCTTTCTTATTGTATTTAAGGTGTTAAACGTGTTACTCAAGGGATGAAGAAATGAAGAGGAGGATCTTCTGTTACATTTCATGCTTTGACACAAGTCAATGTGGAATCCATATATGAATCAACTTTAAACCAATTTATGATTGTATCACATTGAGAAGATACTTATCTCTTAATCTACTACTTGTCAGATCTATGTTACGCGATTTTCGTATTCATATGAAGTTGGGGTAGCCTCAATAGATAGAAAATGAAAGAAGTGTACTCAAGATGGTTTAGACATGTGAGTAGGGTAGTACCTTTAGATTCCCATTGCCTAATATACATTACCATTTACTCGAATTAAAAGGGAAAGATGAAGACTTAAAAGAATTAGAACTACTAGATAAATACATGTTACACTTAAATCTAAGTGAGAAAATGTTTCTTCAGGCATGATGGAGAAATATGATCCATATGCTAACACGTAGTGGGATAAAGGCTTAGTTGTTAGTGTGTGTTTTCCTGTAGCTGAAGTGTCATCTGGAGTTCTGGTATATTTATTGTTTACGTTGTATATCTGTCCTACACAATTGTATCAACTGAAGCAAATATGATTCTTCCGTCATATTAGTTCTACTCAAATTTATCAATTGAAGGATGGTATTATTTTTGTCCTTTCATTGTTATTGACCCTATATAGTTGTATCCCTTGAAGTGCATGACTGCTTGTTGTACTTGTCTCATTCATAATCTTTCTTTTATGGCAAATGTGAACTAAAATACTAGTATTGTTGTTCAGCCTAAAGTTTTGGTCTGACCACCTATAGTGTAAAGGTGTAAACAAATTAAATTTTAAATTTAAATACTAAGATTGGATCATAAATCTGGTGAGGATAATAACAGATATACACATAGTCGTTATAAACATCAAAATTTCAACGATAAATGCTATATGTAGGATTGTAGATCATAGTACTTATCAAAGCTAATTTCCTTTTTCCAGATCTGAGGGATGGACAAAATATAATTCTTCTTTTGATTAATGGATAATGTCAACTTAAACACTAGTATTAGTTCGGCTTAAATATTGTGTAAAGATGTAGCATATAATTTCAGTCTAACTGCCACGTTTGAAAAAGAAAATCTAGCAAGGAATACTTTTTGAAGGAAACCCGATTCCTATTTGTAATCCAAGGGAGAGCATTTGAAATTCCAAATTGTGTTATCTTTTTCTTTTATTTGTGGGTTTTAATCATTATAAATCAAATTCTTCATACGCAGTTATGTTGGGCTTATGTAAATTATGCTGCTTTTATTCTGATTTTTAGAAGTTCAGTATCTGAATACCAATTATTGAGTTGCATCCTATGACTAGTTATTTTATTTATTTTGTAGTGCATATAAAATATCTTGGCCCCTCCCCTACCACCTGCACATATGGAGTACTGGAGATGCTCATCGGGAAATTGAAACATTGCGCTACTCCTTAAATTTTGTAATTAATCCTTTTCTCGTAATCTATTAACATTTTTTTCTACATTGATTTTGCCAGATAGTATACTTGAGAAGAAGGTCTCCACTCTTTACTGTGTTTCTTTGGTATAAATATATGGGCTGAAGTGTGCTTTTCATGGGAGGTGTAGAGGCTGATGAACCACCATCAAAACGAGTGAAGGCCTCTGAAGATTCAGGGGGTATTTCAAACGGTGTCTCTCTTAGAGAACGAGGTAGTTGTTCAGTTAGCCATCCAATGGCTCGGCCATTAGCATCGCAAGGGGATAATGAGGTTGTTGGTTCAGAAGGTGTCATAAAGAAAGATGAGTTTGTTCGAGTTTTGGCTGAGGCATTGTATTCTCTGGGCTATTCCAAGACGGGGGCTTGTCTGGAAGAGGAGTCAGGAATCCCATTACAATCCCCTTTGATAGCTTTGCTTATGCGTCAAATTCTGGAAGGTCAATGGGATGAAAGTGTTTCGATGCTACATAAAATTGGTCTAAAAGATGAAACAATTATTAAGTTAGCATCTTTTGTAGTATTGGAGCAGAAGTTTCTTGAACTTTTGGATGAAGAAAACATCATGGATGCTTTAAAGACTCTGAGGACAGAGATCAGTCCACTTTGTATAAATGATGAGAGAGTCAGAGAGCTGTCTTCTTTTATTGTGTCTCCCTCACGAAATTTACTTGTTGGAACACATAGTAAAGAGGCGATAGTTAATTCCCGTAAAAAGTTACTAGACGAACTGCGTAAGTTGCTTCCCCCAACAGTGCTTATTCCTGAGAACAGATTGTTGCATCTTGTTGAACAGGCACTTTTCGTGCAAAGAGATGCTTGTAGATTTCACAATTCAACACCTGAGAATATGTCGTTGCTCACTGATCACCATTGCGGGAGAGACCATATTCCTACTCAAACATTGCAGGTATTTTGCTCTTTGCTGTTTGTAGTTATTGGAGATAATAAATTGTTCTTGGTGTAGTGTAATTTATTTTCTTCCCTAGTCGTAAGAAGCTAGATGCTTTCTATTAGATTGAAAACTACTTGTATCTAGCAGTCTGGGGCATGAGTGATGTCGAGGCTGTGCTTGCCTAATTGTAGATAGAATTGCTACTCAGCTGATTTGTGATACTATTGGTCATATTTTAAATCCCCCTGAAGAGATTTGTTTGATATGTTGTTAAGTTCCTCTCTTTTTATATTAATTGCACATTCTTGGGAAGATCAATGTTCTTAAAAATATCGTCAGAACATTTTGTCATGTGTGATTTGATGATTTCTTCTGTTGTTTGACCCCTCTAGATATTGCATGGACACGATGATGAAGTGTGGTTCTTGCAATTTTCTCACAATGGGAAATACTTGGCCTCGTCATCTGGTGATCATCTAGTGATTATATGGGAGGTACTACTACACCAAACTTAATTTGAATTCCTATACTTGTTTTATAAATCGGATATATCTACACAGAACAGGGGATGGAAAGTGTGCTTATCTGTGAGTGAAGTTATTGGAGAACTCACTTGTGTATGCTGTTCGTTAGAGTAAAAACGTTGGATTATGTACAATCACTGCTCAAATGTTGAGCATGCTGGCCAAACACCTTGATTCACGCTTAATACTTTTACATTATTTGGTTGTATTAGAGCGTCTCAAATTATACTAGATTTCCCTGTTCATGTTTGATAATAGATATTTTGTTTGTAATTGTGTCATAGACCATTAATAGTTTTCTTGATTTGGTAGGTTATGGTTGATGGCCAAGTTTCTTTAAAGCATAGATTACTTGGTCACCAGAAACCTGTATCCTTTGTTTTATGGAGCCCTGACGACAACCAACTTCTTACATGTGGCCTAGAGGAGGTAGTTAGACGATGGGATATTTCCTCCGGACAATGTCTCCATACATATGAAAAAAGCGGTCTTGGTCTCGTATCTTGTGCATGGTTGCCAGATGGGAAGAGCATTTTTGTGGGTGCTACGGATAAAAGCATAACCATGTCAGATTTGGAGGGGAAAGAGCTAGAATGTTGGAAAGGACCGAGAACTATTAGGATTGCAGACTTGGGGATTAACAGTAAGGAGAAAGAGCTTATAAGCGTGTGTAAAGAAAACATGATACTATTGTTCGGCTGGGAATCGAAATCGGAGAGATTCATTGAGGAGGATCAAATAATCACCTCATTCTCGTTGTCTGAAGACGGCAAGTATTTGCTCGTTAGCCTATGGAATGAAGAACTTCATCTTTGGAATATAGATGGCTGCACAAGGCTGGTAGCTAAATACAAAGGCCATAGACGTTCCCGTTTCATTGTACGGTCCTGTTTCGGGGGATTAGAACATGCATTTGTTGCAAGTGGAAGTGAGGACTCACAGGTACATTTATCATCTTCGTTTGATAATTAAGCTTTCGTTAGTATTTGAAAACCGTATCTTGTTACTTGTCGATTTGTAGGTTTACATATGGCATAGGCTCTCCGGTGAGCTCATTTTGACGCTAGTGGGGCATTCTGCGGCTGTAAACTGTGTTAGCTGGAATCCGGCGAACCCCCATATGCTAGCGTCAGCAAGCGATGATCGAACGATACGTATATGGGGATTGAATCAGGTAAGTATGAGTCTCAATGGGAGGGGTAGTAATGGTGTCCATTGCAATGGGGGAACTTGAAGTTGGAACCACAAATTAACATTTACTGTGATAAAAGTTGTAAGTTCGCTTTGTGTAAATTCTTTTTACTGAAGATGTGATCTAAACAGTCTCTGGCAAGAATGTCAATTAGCATTTTTACTGTGGTAAAAATTTCTGGAGTTTATTGTTCCAGTTTATTATCAGTATTTGTTAGTGACTTATTTTGAAGATGGGAACTGCATGACAGAATTTGAGGTTGCGTTTGGATGGAGGGATTTAAAAATCGAGTGTAAACGCATGTGTAGTTGCATATGTGTGTGAAGTCTGTGTATACTGTGTATTTGAAGTGTATGTATAGGTACGTGCGATGTGTGTGTGATGTGAGTGAAGTGTGTGCCGTGTGTGTATGAAGTGTGCGTGCGTGCATGTAAGGTGTGTGTGCTTGCTTGTGTGTAAAATGTAATTTGAATACATGTGACTGCGGATTTATAAATTCATAATCAAATCCCTCAATCTAAACGCTACCTAAAGTTTTGTATAACTTAATTTTACCATTTTGCCACCGCCGCAATTTTTTCCTGCGTCAAATTGAAATATTATTAAAAAAGTGAAATTATTTTTAAGAAGCCTAAAATAATTTGAAAATGTATAAAATATAAAATCATTTAAAAGTTATAAAATAATTTTTTTAAATAATATCTTTGAATATCCTTGAATTATTTTTTAGAAGTTGAAATGATTTGGAAAATGTTTAAGATTCTTGGATATTTGTTTTAATTTGAATACTAATTAATTAATTAGAGTATTTGCAATCGTTCATATACGTAATGAGAATACAGAGGTGTGTTTATCATATTTGAGTGTCAGACGGTAATTAATTAATTCTAAAATACATGTATTTTTTTATTTAAAAAAGTTTTTATTATATGATGTAATTGCAGCTTTTGAAAGAGAGTTATGGATTCTCAAAAATAATTTTTTTTAAAAATTATATTATGACTTTTAAAATATTATTATATATTTTAGATTATCTTAGACTTTTTAAGAAAACTTATTTTTAAAAAAAATAATTCCAACATTTTCTAGCTAATTTTCAGATAATTTAAATGAATATTTGAGTTTCAAAATAACTTTCAGATTTTTAAAGATAAATTTATGAAATCTAATTTTTCTTTTAAATAATTTTTTAATTTTTGTCAGGAGAAAGTCGCCGGGAGTGGGAAAGTGATAAAATCATAGAGTTTCGTCGTTGATTTGACTTATTTAATCATATAGTATAATTTATCGGTAAAATTATGTACTTTAATTTTTAATTTTTTTTAATTAAGAAAACAAGACACTGATCGTTAACGTAAGACTTTTTGCTCGGAAAAAAAAGTTGTAGTTGAAACATACTCTGGGCCAAATTCCGAACCGATGAAATCACATCATAAAGATCTCGTTATAAAGATGAATCTTAATCAGTTATAAAGATTTCGAACAAGGTAAGAGATTTGTGATTATTTAATTAATCAATTAGAATTCCCTCGATGCATGATTTAAAATATATTTATTTATAAGAAAAATTAAAATATTATATAAAAATAAACTGAATTTATTAAAATAAAGAATTTCAAATTATATAATTTCACAATTCAACTAACATATAATCTCATATGTTAAAAAAAATCAGCTAATTTCAAATTCTTTATTTAAGAGAACAATTTTCATATAATTTAATATATATTTTCAATATATCAACCCGGAAATTTAAGGAAAAATTATTTGGAAGATCGATTATGACAATATCCTATTCCAAATTTTAAGGAACCAGATATGGAAGAGTTTATCGCATTGTCCTAATATAAATATGGAACAAATTCCCTAATTTTTGGGGACTGATGAAATGACGTCATAAATTCCATAATTATACGTTTACCTTTTTTTTTTTTTTTTTTTTTATTCCGCGTTTATTTTTACTGAATAAGCTTACAATATAAAATACCTTCTCCCGGAGTAGCAACTCGAATGGGCGGAAAAATACGTTGAATACTATTTGTAGACGGATATACTTTTACATTAAGGATAGGATATAGTAAATACAAGTCCTAATCTATTTATATTATTTTAATTTCTGTTTTTTTAGGTAAGGTGAAAGGAAGGTTTGTGAGTATTTAATTAATTAATATAGCAAATACAAGTCCTAATCTATCTTTATTATCTTAATTTTCATTTTTTAGGTATGGGTCAACTTTTTTAAAAACTGCATATTTTCACTAATATCGGTATTTCGCTTAAATTTATGTAAAATTAGAATCCATATTTTCGTAAAAATAGAAAATTTCATCCTTGTCTCTCCCTCTCCCTCTCCCTCTCTTTCAATTTTTTTAAAATTATCTTTGATTGCCGTAGCGGATGATCTGGATACCTAAATTTTTATTTACAGAGAAATTTAGATTTAAACGAGAATTGATTGTACATTAGTTAGTAAGATCAGCCAATTGATAATAAACCCTAAACCCTAAATTCTAAACATCAGCCAATTGATACTCTAGGTTTAAATGACAATTTGGGTTTAAATAAGAATTGGTTGTAGATAGGTTAACATGGGAATTTAGGTTGAACGAGAATTGGTTGTTGATTAGTTGGTAAAATCCAATTAAGACACTGGTATTGGTCGTAGATTAGTTGATAAGTTACTGATGAATACATATTAGTTGTATTTCTCCTTCAAGAAATTTTACTTTTATAAGTACTCCTTATTTTAGGCTAAAAAATACTCCCTTCGTTTCATAATAAGTGTCGTTTTAGACACTTTGAAATTTTTTACAATAAAGATCACTTTACACAAAAAACTACAATTCTTCCAATATTACCTTAAACAACCTACTTAATTTAGTTAACTATTTCCCTATTCCACAAAACAAACCAATTACTCCTCTGGCCCGAGATAATTTGAACATTTTCCTTTTCGAGGTGTCCCAAGATAATTTGCACATCTTTATAAAGGAAATTTCTCTTACAATCTCCACATTTGAAAAAGTCAACTAAAAAGTAAAAAACAACTATTTCTTATTCCATGTGCTAAGAGGGGTGTGCAAATTATCTCGGGACGGAGGAAGTAAATAACAATCCTTAATTTTTTCAAAAAAACTAAAAGACGTTTGAAAGAGATTTGCAATTATCTCGGGACGGAGGAAGTAAATAACAATCCTTAATTTTTTTAAAAAAACTAAAAAGACGTTTGAAACGGAGAGAGTAGTTAATTTGGGCCAATTAATGGATCCATGTTCATAAACTTAAAATAACAACTTTTGAATCCGTTATAATGAGAGACTTCTCATAAAAAATTAAAAATAAGCAAACGCATTATTATTTTAATTTCCATTTTTTTTAGTAAGGTGAATGGAAGATTTGTAAGTATTTAATTAATTAATATAGAAAATAGAAGTCTTAATCTATCTTTGTTAGACATATAATAAAAAATAAGTAATACCCCCTCCGTTCACAAATATAAATGTCATATGTAATCTAATATAAGTCTTATTATTATATTTTCTTCGTGCCTTCATCGTAAAAAAATTATGCATCTGTTCCTTATACGGGTGCATATCTAATCTGATATAGGTAAAAGGGTTATTTATTTGAATTTATTTCGGGAGGGAATCCTAAAAAGATTCACTCCGAGATTTATTTAATATATATCCTTTAATTTAAAAAATAAAAAAGGAAAACTCAAATAACCTCCGACCCGGCCCGACTCGACCCAAACCACCCAAACCCACGATTCCACGTCCCGAACACGAGGCGGTTAAATCGTAACTGCCGCGCCAATTTTATAACCTCCTCCAATCAAATTCTCTCCTTCTATCTCTCAAAACCCCTGCAATTTCTCTCTCTGAAAAACCCTTAACAATGGAGGATTATTGTATCAAAGAAGAAACCATGGAACCAACGCCGATGAGTCGAGAAATAATATCGTTAAGCAGTAGTAGTAGCAGTAGCAGCAGCGATGACGACGGTGACGTGGAACTCAACCCGAAGAAGAAGCAGAGAATGGAGGCGGTTTTGCCCGTCGGGTTTCTGGATCCTATTCGGTCCGTTAAGAAGGAGAATGCGGTGGCTGTCGTGCCGACGTGCAAGCAGTTCTGGAAAGCTGGAGATTACGACGGCGGAGCCGATAACACCAGGTTTTCCGATGGTATGTGTATGAAGTTTTTTTCTCATCTGATATTTGTTTTAATCTGGGATAGATAGATAGACATATACTGCAGATTAGTGAGGACTAATCAGGGTATAGACGTAGACGCAACAGAGTAGTGCATGCTGATCGGAATGTAGAGGCGATTAGACGTAGACTGCGGTGTAGCAGACTAGTCTCGGGGGTTAATTGAGGTATAGATGTAGACTCTGGCGTAGCAGACTGACCAGAATATAGATGGGGTTAGACCGGTAGAAATCGAAAAATAGACATTAGACGTAGACTCTGGCGTAGCAGAATGACCGGTTTATTTTCCGATTTCTCTAGCAGACTATTCGGGGCTGATCGGGTTAGGCTCGGGAAATAAACATACAAACCACGTCTATTTACCGATCAGCCCGACTAGTGTGCTATCCTGATTTCTATCTTTCTAACCACGGCTATATCCGATCAGCCCTACCAGTGTGCAATATATATGTTTATTTTCTATCTCCTAACCACGTTTATAATCCGATCAGCCCCACTAGGTGTGCTATATGTTTATTTACCATTTCAGTAGCAGATTAGTATCCTAACCATGTCTATGAAATTTTCTCATCTGATATTTGTTTTGATCAGTACTACGGATAGATGCTTTGCACCTCTTTTGCATAACTCCCTGAATAGTTCCGACCAATGCCCCACCTAGCGCTAATCAGGCGGTAGATTGGGACATAGTAGAGGTATAGACGTAGACTAGTCGTCCGGGTATAAATGTAGTTAGGCAGAGAGAAATCAAGGCAGCCAATGGGAGTTTATTTCCCGGTTTCTTCAGCCTAAGCACGTCTATTGTTTTCCGATTTCTTCTGCCTAAGCATATCTATATCCCGATATCGTCCCCGACTAGGACCCTGTTGATGGCCTAACTAGCACATAGCGGTAGACGTCACTAATAATTGGTAAATCTCAGCTAACTCCGATTAATTCCACCTAGGTTCTACGACTAGAGTGTGGATGTAGACTTCAGCTTAGTAGACTATAGACATGGTTAGACCCCGTGGTTAGCTAGGGAGAATTTGGGAATAAAATCCTATGTTTATCTCTCGATTTCTTCCACCTAACCATATATATATCCGGATCAGCCCGGCTAGTGTGCTATATGTTTATTTTCTGATTTCTCCTTGCGTAATCACGTGATCAGCAGTCTACAGTTTACCATCTGAGCCTAACGACTTCTACGACCTTATTTTGCACTAATAATTGGTAATTCTTTTACAGAGGACATGGATCATCTTAGAGTTCATCCAAAATTCCTGCATTCAAACGCTACCAGCCATAAATGGTCGCTAGGAGGTGACTACAAATTCCTTTTTTTTCCTGATATCTTCAAAATTTCAATCAAGTTATATATTCACCGTGGATTTTTCCAGGTTTTGCTGAGCTTCTGGATAATGCCTTGGATGAGGTACTTTACTTGTCAATACTTGTCAACTTTCTTCTCATTTTCGTTGTTCGATTGATTGATGGTTGTCATTTTGCCAGAACTGCAACGGAGCGACTTATGTCCGTGTAGATGTGTTGGAGAATCCGAAAGACCAAAGCAAAATGGTTATGGTTCAAGGTAGTTTTACGTGCATACTTGTTTAAGTAAAACATCGACATTTTTAATCAATCATTCATTATATTACAGATAATGGAGGCGGCATGACTCCGGAGAAGATGCGTCAGTGCATGTCTCTCGGGTACTCAGCGAAGAGCAAAATGGCGAATACGATTGGCCAATGTTGGTGATGACAACATTTTGTTAATAAGAAAGAAGAGTTGAGTTTCAATCTGTAACTAATTTTTTTTCGTTTCAACAGATGGGAATGGTTTTAAGACTAGTACTATGCGGCTTGGAGCAGATGTCATCGTGTTCTCTCGCTGTCAGGGAAAATACGGAGGAATGTACGTAGTTTCTGCCTTTCTGGTTAGTTTACTAATTAGATAACAACTTACTTATGATTGCTTTCGTTTGGTTGTAGGTCTACACAGAGCATTGGATTGCTGTCGTTTTCGTTCTTGAGGGGTACTGGAAAGGAAGACATAGTCGTTCCCATGGTAGTCAATTGCTATATGATTCAGAATATTTTCTCGTATTTCTTTTAGGAATCTGCTATATGATATTCAGAATATTTTCTTGTATTCTTAATATGAATCTGTCAATTGCGAACAAGTATTTGAAATCATATTTTTTATATGAATCTCTGAATCTATCAGAATATTTTCTCACCTTCCAATCAAATTCAAAATGTGTTATTTTGTTATTTTAGATTGATTACCAGAGGAACGGAGAAAAATGGAGCAAGTATTTGAAATCTTCGTCAGAATGCTGGCAAAGAAATCTCGAAACCATTGTTGAGTGGTCTCCATATGAAACTGAAGAAGATCTACTCGAACAGGTAGCTAATCTTATTGTTATTGCAGCTTTTTAAACGATGTTTTTACTGGATTAATTAATGTTTTGCAATGTAGTTTAATTTCATAAGCGAGCAAGGGACGCGCATAATAATCTACAATCTCTGGGAAGACGAAGAAGGATCACTAGAACTGGATTTTGACACTGATCCACATGTATGCTTCTCAGTTTTTAGTATTCCATTAGTTTTTCGCTATTGATCCACATGTATGCTTCTCAGTTTTTAGTATTCCATTAGTTTTTCGCTGTGTGAAAATCGCTCCATTTGTTTTAGGACATTCAAATTAGAGGTGATGACAGAGACGACAAGAAGATAGAGTCTGCGAAAATATACGCGAGTTGTAGACATTTTCTCACTTATCGCCATTCGTTGAGGGTATTTTCCCTTTATCTTTTCCACATTCTCTTCTGTGGATATGGATATGGATGAATTTATTTGTTTATTTTGTTATCAACTCCTCTTGTAGAGCTACGCTTCGATTTTGTACTACAGAATGCCACCGGGGTTTCGTATCATATTACGAGGAAGAGATGTTGAGCATCACAACATTGTTGATGATCTGATTCACACCAATGATGTTGTATACAAGCCTGCATCTGATCCAAATGTAAATATCTTTCTTACTCCATTGTCCTCTTAATCTACACTAACAGATAACTAACGTGCCCCTCGTCGTCCGAATAGATGTCGGCCAAGGTGACACTGGGATTCGTTGCAGATGCAATACATCATATCGATGTTCAAGGGTTCAACGTGTATCACAAGAACAGACTTATCAAGGTTGGTCCTGCATTCTGATTTCTAAGAAATGTGTGTTTCTTATATATTTGTTTGGGATCGTTCGCTAATTTAAACGAGCCAAACTCGAGCTTATTAGTATTTGATCAAGCCTACTGCGATTATATATAGTTTTGAACTTTTGAATTAACTTCTGCTCGTTTTGCTTTTAATAAAAGATTTATAATTTTTCTGTCAAACATGTTATGTTCTCATTGTTAAATTGATAAATATTAACCATGTTTACGGAGCTTAACGAGCTCCCGATCCCGAGGTCTTATATCTAACGAACTCGAGCTCGATCTATGCTCGTTTAATTTATCGTCGAGTTTTCCCGAACCAAACTCGAACTATTCGCGAGCTCAATGTTTATAAGGCGAATTGAACTTGAACATAACTATAAAAGCTCCAGTCAAACTCGAGCCTATTGATCGAGCCTATTGAAAAATCAAACAGGAGCCCTACACTGTTCGATTCTATTCATTTACGACCCTAATATCTGCTAATCTCTCTCTCTAACAGCCGTTCTGGAGGGTCTGGAGTGCTGCTGGAAGCGATGGTCGAGGAGTAGTAGGTATAATTCATAACAACTCCAAATTATAACGAATATATCATTTGAGTTTTGCAAAAATGATTGATTTTTTCATTTGTTTGTTGCATTTTAGGAGTATTGGAAGCAAATTTTGTCGAACCAGCGCATGATAAGCAGGGATTTGAGCGCACAATCGCACTTTCAAGACTCGAGGCGAGGCTGCAACATTTCCAGAAGAACTATTGGTTCGTTGTTTTGTTACTCTTTGCTTGCGGTTCTACAGCAATAGTTCGTTGTTTTGTTACTCTTTGCTTGCGGTTCTACAGAAATAGTTCGTTGTTTTGTTACTCTTCGCGTGCGGTTCTACTGCATCATCATATCAAACTGGATAATTCGTTGTTTGTAGGTCGTCAAACTGTCAGCTCATCGGCTATGCTCAAAGGCGTCATCCGAAGAAATCTACTTCCCCGGAGAAGGATGTAACGCCCGGCTTTAAGAACAGTGCAAAAAGGAACAACAATAAACATCAACCAATTAATGCAACTCCTTTGCGTAGATCATCTCCATTACGCGTGCAGCCCCAGTCGGAGTATCCGTGTAAATCATCTCCATTGCGCGCGCAGCCCCAGTCGGAGTATCCAGCACGCGTGCAGCCCCAGTCGGAGTATCCGGCAGACGAAGCTGCTCCAAATGTGCAAGTAAAGGTAATAGTTCTGTCCATAGTTTGCATCAAATGAAGTATTTGCTACTTGACAGTTTATTCGGCTCTGTCAAAGCGTTTTATTCGGCAATAAAACAGATAAATCCCGAAAAATAATGTCGAATCAACCAAATTCGACGAATTATTCGTGAATAAATCGAATTTAATGCGGTAAACTAAAAACTCATAATATCTTCTCTATTTTTATTGATTATTATCTCAGGTTTAGCTATTATTTTACTAGCTCTTTTAAGTTTAAGTTGTTAATTAATTAATGTACTTTTATTCTATTTATTTGAAGTTCACTAATGGAAATTTCAACCACAATTAATACGAAATTCTTTATAAGTGACATTATTTATTGTTAGATGCATAAAATTGGATTCTATATTGTTTATTCATATATACTCTCTCCATCCCGATTAAAGTTGCCATTTTGATCGGGCATGGATATTAAAAAAAAATCATTGATTATTTTTTTCTTTGACATTGAGTGTTGAGATTTTGAGATTTTGATTATAGGAATTAGTTTCTTTTTGAGGTTGCAAGTTTAATTTGGACGTATCAAAAAGACAAATAAACAACTTTAACCGGGACGAGGTAGTATTAATTATGTTATTTTTAAAAAGATATATAGTCTATAAAGTGAGTAATGTGTAGTGTTACTATGGATATCGATGCATTTATATTATGTAGCAATTTATAATTCTAAGTAGGTATTCTTATTACTTTGAAATTCGAAATTACAAAACCATATATTAAAGAATAATAGTAAAAATAGTAAAGACAATCTTATAATTTGCAGGGATTATACATATATTACTTATTATATATTCATATATATTGCTACATATTAAGAATTTCGAGTGTTCATCATGTTTTTAACCTCTATTTAAATTTCAAAAAAATGTTAATTATGTCTTATTAATTATTTACTTCTTTCTTTGAAATAGATGGAAAAGCCTCTGCCATCACCATCACTTACCAATATGGTTATTAAGTTGAAAGAAGAGACATATAGCTTGAGAAACAGGTACAAAAAGTTCATTATATATGGAGGTTAAGTAATTTCAGTTTCTTGTATTGCTTTAACCAGTCTCTTTTTTCTTTTTCCAGTTTGGATAATGCACTGCAAGATCTGCAATATGAGAGGGACAAAAATAAGTCGTTGGAGAATGAGGTTGGTATATTATATATTCCATCCGTTCCATATCTAATATTCCCATATTTAATATATTTTAATGTTCATATAAATAGGAATATTATTAATAAATGAGTTATATAATGCTACTTCTTTCGTCTACAAAAAGTGTCGTTGTAGTAAAAATCATAGTTTTTCCGATCATATCATAAATGACCTACTTAATTTAGTTGATTGTTTCCTTATTTCATAAAATATATCCCGATTGAATTGATTGTGTAGGGGTATACTTGTCATTTTCACCAATTCTTAATCTTTTTAAATAAGTCTAGAGCAACACTTTTTATGGATCGGAGGAAGTATTATATATATAAACTAGACTAAATATTTGGAACATATAAAAAAAATATACTTACCTAATATATTTGGAATGGTGGGAAATTTTGCTTTGTTAACTAGACCAGAAAAAACTCGAAAAAATCTTTTTATTTTTCAAGTCGATATTAATATATATATAGCCTTGAATGGTAAATTACAAGGTTGCTTCTAAATTAATTTGAATTTATATAATTATTTTAGCTGGAGAGTACAAAAAACATGATGGCTAAAATGGACGAAGAGCAAGAATTGTTTGTTAGTGCCTTCTCAGAAGAAAGAGGCAGAAGAGAGAAGGAAGAGGAAAGTTTGAGAACAAGATTAAAGGTCTGTCTCGACTCTATTTGCAATTCGAAATTTTATTACATTTGGTGCAATATTTGCTACTAATCTTTCGTTTTTCTGGTTAATTAATTTTTCTTATAAAATTAATTTTTTTTCTATTAATGTAGGATGCTACTAACACGATTCAAAAATTAGTGAGTAAAGTGAAGGAGCTCGAGGCTGCAAGAAACTCGCACTGCATTGTATAACTTGGCCCGTATGTTAATATATTTTTTATTTCTTAGGTTTGTGGTTATTTAGTGAAATACTTAAGTGTTTTTAAGTTTTTTTTTTTTTTTTGGTAATTTGTCAGACTATTATTCATTTTTTTTACGGTTATTAATTATGTTGATTTTTATTTTTTTATTATCAGGCAATGTGATAGCAAGTTAATATTTAATCATGCGAAATATAGTCGCATATATTGTAACAATATTGAAAATAGAATTCCACTAAAACATTAATATTTGAAAACGAGTTAAGAAGAGAAATTCGAAAATCTTGTTTTTGAAATTCTAGAATTGAGAAATTCTTATGAATGAAAATTTTACATGATAAAGTCGAAGTAGTTCGATCAAGGGTTGTGGAGATTAAGAGGTTTAGGTGGATCGAGGAAAATTTTGTCTTGAAAATCCTAGAAATGAGAAATTCTGATTAATAGGAAAAATGAATGTTTTGAAATTGTACAGAGAATTATTGTGTTGTAGATTCAGCGAAACGTAGATGGTTGCAATTATATTATAGATTTAAGTTTTAGTAATGATCGAGTGATTGCGAAATAATTAGTTAAGATATTGAAAATTAGAAAAGTAGAGAGACAGTAAGATAATTGTGAATAAAAATATATAAGAATAATCCATTTGCACAAAACAGTTTGAGAAGAGTTATTTTGAAGTGTTTAGAAAAAAAAATTAATTTTAATAAAAGTGATTTTAGGTTAAAAGGGAAAAATAGAAAATAGTTGATTTTTCCAACTTTTTTTAGTATTTTGGTAAATAAACATAATTTTTTTTCTCTCGTTCATAAGCTAAAAGATGTTTAAGTATCAAAAACTTGCTTTTATATTTGACAAAAAATAATTTTATTCTGGAATCTACTTTTGATTTTAAACAATTTTATCATAATTTTTACGTTTAATCACTTCTTCAAAAGTTAAAGCAAAGAAAAACACCCTCTAAACGAAACATACCCTAAAAGCTCCAGAATAATACCAAGCTTCGAAGATTTTTAAATTTTATATATATTTCTTATATGTTTTTTTATGTAACTTACTTTGAGTGACTAAAATTAAATAATAATAATAATAATAATAATAATAATAATAATAATAATAATAATAATAATAATAATAATAATAATAATAATAATAATAATAATAATAATAACACTGAAAAATATGTGGAGAAGTTATAAAATAGCTAACAAAGAAAATTGTAAAATTACATGACAAATTTAAAAAATCCTACATAGATGAAGGAAAGTTTTAATTTTCAAAGTGAACTTGAGAATAATATTAACCCCATGTGTTATTTATTTATGGGTTAACTACGTAAAATTTCATGATCTTTTAGGTAATTATTATTTGTAACATAATTTTTTAAATATAACATATAAATATACCATATTTATGAATTTTTCAATTCAATGAGTAATTCTTTTGGTTTAATAGTTGTCGTGGAGCTCACAATCGGATTTTGGCTATCCTAGTTACATACATATAATCTTACAATATTTATAAATCCCTAATTAAATAAAAATGATATGTTTAATGATTATGTTTAATGATAAAATAAGATATATTTTTTCATTTAACTTGGGATTAAATGAAATCGCACAACTACTCGTATGCAATTGGGCGAATTAAAATTCCAATTTCGAGTTCCACATCAGTAATTGGAGTCAAAAACTTGTTCGGGTGCATTGAATTGAAAAAATTATAAAATGCGATGTATTTCTACGTTACAGTTAAATATCATGTTACAAATGATAATTAACTAAACATTCGTGAATTTTACGTAATTAACCCTTTATTTATATTTATATTCATATTCATTTTTTCTGTATGAACTTTATATTATTATTATTATACACCTAAAAAGATGGAATGCCTCGGGGATCCAAATACATTCTTGGTTATAATACTCTTATATTAGATATAGGAGAAAAATTCATTTTAGTCCTGTATATTATGTTTCGTTCATAATTTTTTTTTTGTTTTTTTTTGTTTTATGTTTCGAAATTATAATATGTATCAAAAAATGTCTAATTCAAGGATGTGCCGCATGTGCTCAATAAATTGGGGGTTTTCAATTAAGACCAAATTTTGTGTGAGACCGTCACATCGTGAGACGGGAGAAAGTATCACTTTTTGTAGCAACAATATTACTTTTATCTATGAAAGTATGACTTTTTATGTAAAAAAAAAGTGTCACTTTTTGTAGCAAAAATATTACTTTTATCTGTAAAATCATTTTTTCTCTGTAAAAATGTATTCCGTCACACGTGAGACCGTCACACACAAGATTCACGAAAATAGCTAATGTGACAGTTATGAATCTAATTGTACATGCAATTAATTAAATAAACTCTAAACCGCGAGCTATTTCTCTCTAGGTCTAACACTGATGTGAATTTAGATTTTATATTTTTTAATTGGTGTGCTGATTTAATTACTTGGCATGTATACCTGGATTTAGAACTGTCACGTTAGTTTTTTGACCTGAAATCCCCAATATATTGGGTCACATGTGCATATTCCGGCACAAATTAGTGATTGTCGACATTGGTGTCCTTAAATTGGACATTTTTTGAAACATATTGAAGTGAAATTTCAGAACATACTAAACAGGGGCTCGGCTGGCGTTGAATGCTACTAGCGCCCTGTGTTCATCCTTGAGCCTTATCTCCGATTGGGGGCGTGCATTTAAAAGAAGTTTGATGCTTTTATCTAGACAAACCCTAACATACAATTTTTAGCTTATGAGTGAGAGAAAAAACTTCTATTTATTTATTAAAATTAAAAAAAATGGAAAAAATAACTATTTTTAACTCTTAGCTTTTGACCTAAAATCACTTTTATGAAAGCTGAAGTTTTTTCCCACACTCCAATTTTATTTTTTTTAAGTTATAAGTTGAAAAACACTTAAGAAAAGAAATTACAAACACCCAAGATTTCCGGACCACCCTATAGCTTGTTGGGTTTTTAGTTTATCAAATCGAATTTGTTGGACGATTAGACCTTTATTTATATAAACCAGTTCATTTGAAATATCGAATGGGCTGAGTCGATACATTTGGCCGGGTCGAGTTTACCGGCTCCAGTGGGAAATAGAGTAAGATACCTAATACTCCCTCCGTCCCGGTTAAAGCTTCCTACTTGCCTTATCGGTCCGTCCCACCTAAAGTTGCCAGCCCAAAAAAGGAAACTAATCCCCCAATCTTCATCCTCAAAATCTCAACCACTCAATCTCCACCTTTAAAAAAGTCAAATAACTGTTTTTTTTTAACATCCGTGCCCGGTCAAAGTGGAAGCTTTAACCGGGACGGAGGGAGTATTCAATTGTGGGGGCAAAAGAGAATATAAGAATGATCCCAAAATGGAGGAGCCCTCTCAATCTCACTATATAAGGAACCAAAACCGCCTCACGGACAAAACCGAAAAAGCTGTCGTCACCAAAATCTTCCATTTTCAATCCCTCTCTGTTTGAACTTCATAATTCTCAGAAAACTGATTCAGAAGCAGTACCTGAATCTTCAATTCACACTCGGACCGTGAAAAAGGGGGAAAAATAGGGGAAAATAACAGGAAGAGGATGGCTCCAGGTTCGTCTGATAAGGGGGGAGGGAAGAAGAGGCAGAAGAAGGGGAGAAACTCACAGGAGGCCGCAGCTCTGTCTGAAGCCACTTGCATTCGAGTTGCGCAGATTCTTGAGCAGTTTCAAATGTCCGATGATGAGGGTAAGTTGAACAAATTCTAATTTCTTTCGTTTCTTTTTTTGTTCTTTGTTTTTTTGGGGGTTAGAGAGTGGGGAAAAGGGTTTATGTAGATGGTAGTATCAATTTTCTACTTGCACATACAATTACACGTGAATATGTATCTGTAAATCTTGAGGGAAAAAGGAGGTGTGTTTGCAGTAGGGTAATACTGAATGCATCAACAACTTTTAACGAACGGGCTCGAGAAGAAGAGTTACCGCTTCTGATCGAAAATGTAAGGTGATCGAACATAGATGCTGAAGGATAAAATATGTTAGACCACAGGTCTTGGAACACAATTTGCGCCTTAATATAATGGTTTAGAAGTGTATTATCAAATATTGATCAAACATCTCAAGAAAATGTGGGGTATCTAAGGTGATTCCGAGTGCATTTAGCATCGCCTTCCTAGTGTTAGCTTTGATGATGAAATAAGTGAATATAATGCCAGATATATTTTGGCGGTCATTGCAAGCAAACGATATAGTAATGGATTGCTGGTGTGGGGGGGGGGGGGGAGGTGCTGTGCTTTAGAAGAAGAATTGTGTGACGTAGCTATGAACTTTGTGGGTTCTGTAACATTCTATGCGGAAAATGGTTACCTGAAGTTTTGATTGTGCAGTATACAAATTTGAAGATGAACTGACAAATCGTGAGCGGGCAGCAGTGCACATGTTGTGCAGGAAAATGGGCTTGAAGTCAAAAAGTCATGGGTGAGTTATGAGTCGGAAAATAATCACGAATTTGATAGTATGAGTTAGTTCTGGTAAAATTGTATGGGACCAGCCTCTTTCTTCTAATAATCAGCACTTTGTAGGAAAGGCCAGCAACGTCGTATTTGTGTCTATAAGACCAAAAAGGCAGTGGGCATGGTAAAAGGGAGGGACAATCTTGTTTCTTTCGGATTTTCGGAAGAATCAAAAGCTGTTTTACAGGATTTTTTTTCTCGGTATCCCCCCGATGATGTGGATGCGACTGAGAATAAAGTTGGAATAAGCAGTGGAAGAACTGATACTGGAAAAGAGCACAAAGATGATTTGTTCTGCAGACCTACACTTACCCAGTCTGAAATTGTAAACAAGGTGGAAGCACTTGCTTCCAGAATTGAGAAGACCCCAAACTTGAGACAGGTCAGAACCCCGTTTTTGGTACCCATAGACATCCGTAGCTTTTAAAATTATGGTAAGTGATTTCAGCCTTATTTGCAGATTGCAAAGGAGAAGTCAAAGCTTCCAATTGCATCATTCAGGGATGTTATTACGTCTACAGTGGAGTCTAATCAGGTCATTCTCGTCTGAGTTTCGAGTAAATATGTATCAGGATAGCTGCATTGCTCTGAACTTTACCCTGGATGCTTAATCATATCATGATGATTATTTAAACTGTTACGTATCTGTTTGTGGAAGACTGAATGACTCAGAGTTAGAGAAGAAAGACACGCGTTTCACTTGTTATCTTGACGACCCTGTTTTCTAAAAGACTGCGAGCTTCAGCTCCTTTTCTATTGTTTCAGAATGTGAAATTGGATATCTCATTTCTTTATCTCTTATAGATTATTGCTTATTTTGTCTTCCCAATACAGGTTGTACTCATTTGTGGTGAAACTGGATGCGGGAAAACTACGCAGGTGGCTCTTTCTGCCCCCTTTGGCTTTTCTGTTCTGTTCTTATATCTCTTGTTCTGAGGGAAAGGATCATGTTTGATGTACTTCTAGTGTAATTTATTTGGAGCCAATAGTATATTGAAAGTCCAATGCTATGTACAGAAGAAACCCTCGTTTTGTACTTTGATTGTATTAGAGAAGAACAATGTGCATTATGCTATTAGTATCTTAATTTGAGCATATGTGTTCAATTATTTCCTGTCGAGTTTACCATTGATGAAATAATTCAGGTCCCACAGTTCCTTCTGGAACATGCGTGGAGTAAAGGAGAGACGTGTAAAATTGTTTGTACACAGCCAAGGCGAATCTCTGCTACATCAGGTTGTACTTCCTGTGCATTTATTGGACATGTATATTTTCTATTAGTTTTATCTTCTTTATTGATCTTCAATGTGGGTAAATGTTCATGTTTCAAGTTCAGTGGCTGAAAGAATTGCTTCGGAAAGAGGTGAGAGTATTGGTGATTCTGTTGGATATAAGGTACTACATGATCTTATACTTAAGTTTATGGCGAGTTGTGACATCGTTGTTTGTTATTATGGACCTAGTTTTGGTTTTCAATATGAGCTTATTTCTGAACCTGAAATTATTGTTAAGGTGGTGCTCTCTGTTGATCTTCTTAATCTATATTTTCTGGGTGTTCAAAAGTTATGTCTTTTGAAGTTTGAACATAATGGAATCCAAGAAAAGTATCCTTTACAACTAGAATTTTAAATCATGGCAGTATCAGTGTCTCTAATTCTTGGTTAAGCGATACATGATAAACGGCTAAAGCAGCAGCTGCCGTCTGATGCAATATAGATAATGGGTACTAGTTTGTTTCTGGAAAAAATTGATCAAGCATGAGCAATGGGGATGGGTAATTTCTTCAGAAGTCTTCTCTGTATTTTTGAATTGCTTCTATGCTACCTATGTATCTGTGTCTCACTCTGATGACAATATAGACCAGAAGATCTGAGGACTATTTAACTAAAAATTTTAGTGGGAGGGGATTATGCCTAATTTGATGGTGGTTAATTTGAGATCTATATTTTCTAACAAATCTCGGTACCATGTTTGATATTATTTTAGATAATCATTTTGCGTCTCCTAGAATGAAAAGTTGTTTGAAATTAACATTTGAAGACTGCCTTTCTTGTTCTCTCAAAGTTCTTACCAGTTACTACCTCTATCAATCATATATTTTGCTATGCCATTGCTAATCACAGCAAAAGAATATTACTAATGCATTGACTGTTCTGGATATGGTGACATGACAATTAGAATTAGAAGTTCTCCATAATGTTTCACCATTCCCAACAAAAGTTTCAAATTTCATTCTCTACACATTTCCCGTCCGCATGTTCTCCCAGATCCTAGAACAATACCAAACATAACCTTTGTTTCCATGCTTAACTCGGCTTTTGCTCTGTTGCATTAATCCTATATGGTTATGGTTATGAACAAACAAAACTGGAGTGACTAATGTGTATGAGCTGATGATATTTTCGCTACTCAAAAGTAGTCAGACATGTTCCAATTGTCAGGCAGGATATTGATTCATAGCACTAGGTGAAGGAGGTTTAGTCCTTTAGGCCCTTATAAGTGCAAAAGCAGCTAAGTCTCTTAAGCTTGATATTAAGTCAATAGCTGAATAGGGATGGAATATTGAATATGGAGAAGTGTAGTATTTAATGCTGTTTTTGGTAGGTATCATGGTTATAGATGCTATCTCAATTTGCGTGATCATCCTTTGATGTAACTAACATTTGCTTGTGATGAATCTTATGCACATCAGATTCTCTGATTTAATGATGATCGATCTCCTTTATGGAAAATTCTAGATTCGGTTGGAAAGCAGAGGTGGGAGGCAATCATCTCTTGTGTTCTGCACCAATGGAGTTTTGCTGAGGATTCTAGTGAGCAAAGGAAGTAGCAGTAAGAAGAAAAAGAAGGCTTCAAAAGTGAAATCTCCAGTCTCTGAAATAACCCACATAATTGTGGTACGTTTGTCTTTTAAGGCATTCCTTTATATGATTTCCTCATTTTTCAATCAGTATCTAATTCCTGGTGGTTGTTTTTTAAATGTTTTACTACCAGTTACCGCTCATTTTCCGTTATCTCTTTTCACTGTTTTCTTTGTCACTTAAAAACATTTTCAGTTTTTAGCTACTCCATCTCACAAAGATAGTCTCCTTTTCCTTCTTTGGATGTCTAAAAAGATAGCCATCTTTCCATATTATGGGTGTATTAAATGCTTGTTTTCCTAATATGACCCTACTAAATGATACAAAGGGTGGATCTCTATGCAGTAGGAGTTTATTAACTATCACAGATCGGACATCATTCGGAGCTAGAGTTATATTCTGTAATTCCTTGGAGTAGTACTTATATTCCTTTGTACTATGTAGCGCTAGGGGGAACTCTCTTCCCCCTTATTTCCCATGAATAAAACTCTGTTTCTTATAAAAAAATATAACCATTTATATTTAACATCTTTTTATTCACTATATTAAATAAGGATATAATAAGAATTTCCACTTGTATTAAATGAGTTCCTTAATCTGTCTGAAACTTGGAAGGGGACGGGACTATCGTTGTGAGATGGAGGGAGTACTGCTTGGAGTAGTTGCTTCATATTACATAATTAACTGTGGTTAAGTGAACAATAACAGATTTATGTGTTGGTTTACATTCTTGGTTGCTTAAGTTTTGTAATATAGAAGGGGAAACGATATGCGTATTGTGATAGGTATGTCCTGATATGGTCTGATCTATTTGAAGAAATTTTTAGCTCTATGTTACAGAGATGTTAGTTCTTGATTGCCTTATGCTGTATTAAAAAGAAAAAGTAGTGCATCCTTTCTTTTCAGTGGATTCATTATATTTTTCAACACCTCCTGTTGATTGTTTGTGATAGTTTTCTAGTTGGTTTGTTTCAACTAGGACAAAAAGGTTTAGTCTGGTATATCCTAGCCACAGGGTTCTTGCTCTTTTCTTTCTTTTTTTCTTCTTTTTTGAGGCTTTGTACCTGACATACTTCGTTTGACTCTAGGACGAAATCCATGAAAGGGACCGCTTCTCTGATTTCATGCTTGCAATAATCAGGTGCTTACATATGATGATATTTTCTGGTTATGTGGAATTTAATTGTGAATTTGCGTGAACAGTGAGGTCCTTGCGATCTATATGACGTTTACCATCATATAACTGCTTATCCCTGTTTTTGACCAAACACTTACAGTACTTGTTGATCTTTTATTCTGCATCTCCCTATCAATTTATTCCGTATATTATTATGTAATATCTAACTTGTATGTATTTTTTGCGTTTGTCTGCCGATTTGGTTCATGTGTTGTCACCAGAGACGTACTTCCATCAGCTCCTCATCTCCGTCTGGTTAGTATCTTCGTAATCTTTTTTAAGTTGAACCTTGATATTCTATTTAGGTTTCTGATGTTTCTTAGAGACCAAATTTGATGGGATCTTCAACTTGCACAGATATTAATGAGTGCCACAATTGATGCCGAGCGGTTTTCGAAGTACTTCGGTGGCTGCCCGATAATCAGTGTACCTGGGTTTACTTATCCTGTAAGTCGCTTCTCCCAATTATATGGTGCTAGTTTTTTTACTTAAAAAAATTAATTAATATAAATGAAAACATTGTCTTTAGGTAACAACTTACTATCTGGAGGATGTACTATCTGCAGTAAGGTCAGTAGACAATAACAACCAGACAGGCCCAAAAGATAAAGAGACCATCGACGGCTCTCCCTTGACCGAGGAGTGCAAAAGTGCACTTGATGAGGCTATCGACTCTGCCTTATCAAATGATGAGTTTGATACACTCCTCGAGATTATATCTTCTCAAGGAGATTCAAGAATTTTCAATTACCAACACTCAGAAACTGGAGTAACTCCACTGATGGTATTTGCTGGTAAAGGAAGAGTTAGTGATGTTTGCATGCTTCTCTCTTTTGGTGTAGACTGTCATTTACGATCCAATGAAGGAAAGACTGCGTTTGATTGCGCTGAACAAGGCAATGAGGGAGAAGTTGCTGAAATTATTAAAAAGCATATGGAGAAAGCATTTACCTCCTCCGATGAGGAGCAAAAGTTACTCGATAAATATTTAGCAAATGCAGACCCTGAACTAATAGATTGTGTGCTTATTGAAAAACTACTGAGGAGAATCTGTAGTGATTCAGAGGAAGGAGCTGTTCTTGTTTTTCTTCCGGGTTGGGATGATATCAATAGAACACGAGAAAGATTACTTGCCAGCCCTTATTTTAATAATCCATCTAAATTTGTTGTCATTTCTCTTCATTCTATGGTCCCGTTGGTCGAGCAAAAGAAAGTTTTCAAACGCCCCCCTCCTGGATGCCGCAAAATTGTTCTTTCCACTAATATTGCAGAGACTTCCCTCACAATTGATGATGTTGTTTATGTTATAGACAGTGGACGAATGAAAGAGAAAAGTTACGATCCATACAACAATGTGTCAACTCTTCATTCGTCTTGGATTTCAAAAGCAAGTGCAAAGCAGAGAGAGGGACGGGCAGGGCGGTGCCAGGCAGGTATTTGTTATCATCTTTATTCAAAACTCCGGGCCTCTTCTCTGCCAGATTTCCAAGTTCCCGAGATAAAGAGGATGCCAATAGAAGAGCTATGTCTTCAGGTACTTTAGCTCATCTATGTTTTTTTGGGAGTGAAATATAAATATGTTGTATAGGATCAGATTTGAGATCGCCTACACAAACACACACACACACACATATGTATATATCATCACTGGGTAATTTTTTATGGACATCTTGTTAATGCTGCCTTTTGTCTACTTGACAGGTGAAGCTTATGGACCCATCGTGCAAAATAGAAGAATTTTTGCAGAAGACATTAGATCCACCTGTTTATGAGACGATACACAATGCAATAACTGTTCTTCGGGAAATAGGGGCCCTGACACTTGATGAACAACTTACAGATCTTGGGGAAAGACTTGGATCCCTGCCAGTTCACCCACTAACAAGCAAGATGTTGTTTCTTGCGATACTGTTGAATTGCCTTGACCCAGCATTAACTTTAGCTTGTGCCTCTGATTACAGAGATCCCTTTATTCTACCGATGCATCCTAACGAGAAAAAGAAAGCTCAAGCTGCTAAATTAGAATTAGCTTCTCTATATGGTGGTAATGGCGATCAGCTAGCTGTAATAGCTGCCTTTGAGTGCTGGAAAGTGGCAAAGGATAAAGGCGATCAAGCTCGGTTTTGTTCTCAGTACTTCATATCTTCAAGCACTATGAGAATGTTATCAGGAATGCGGAAACAACTGGAGGGCGAATTATTACGGAATGGTTTTATACCAGAAGATGCATCCAGTTGTAGCCTTAACGCACACGACCCTGGAATTCTCCATGCTGTAGTTCTTGCCGGTTTATATCCGATGGTAGGGAGAGTGATTCCGCAAGGTAAGAGGTCCCTTGTAGAGACTGCAGACGGAAATAAGGTTAGGCTGCACCCATTTTCGACCAATTCAAAGCTCTCATTTAAAAAAACCAGTTCTCAACCTTTCATCATATTTGATGAGATTACCCGAGGAGATGGGGGGCTGCACATTAGAAATTGTAGCGTCATAGGGTCACTCCCTTTGTTGTTATTGGCCACAGAGATTGCAGTTGCCCCCAGTGAAAACGATGACGATGATGAGAGTGATTATGAAGAAGATGACGATGGTGATGACAGTGATGAAGATAAAAAAGAGGGAGGCAATTTGTCAACTTCCCAGCATGAACAGATTATGTCCTCACCTGAGAATGTTGTTAAAGTCGTGGTTGATCGGTGGCTGCCTTTCGAATCAACTGCTCTTGATGTTGCTCAGATTTACTGCTTGAGGGAGAGACTCGCCGCAGCAATTTTGTTCAAAGTAATTTCTTTCGTGTTTATGTCCAGAGGTCCGTTTGATCCTATACACCACATATTTTACACACCTACATTGGTGTCTCGTGAGGTGGTGCTAAATGTGGTGAAAAGTGCACACAGTGCATGCGGTGTAGGGACAAAAAGACCTAAAATACTCTTAACATTGCTTTTTCCTAATAAATAACTTGAACTTTATGTATTAATTTCTCTTTTTCGGTGTAGGTAACGCATCCAAAGAAAGTTCTCCCGGAAATGCTTGGGGCCTCTCTGTATTCGATAGCTTGTATATTGTCATACGATGGGATGTCTGGGATCTCATTGCCCCCGGAACCTGTGGAAAATACTAGTATGGATAATCATGGGAAGAGAATACCTATTAACCAGCCTTCTAGAAATTATCTCAGGTCACTTTTGTTCGACTCCAGGCATCGTCACAACCCTTCTTCACATAACCAGAGTTACACAAACCACCACACACAACATGCTCTTCCCAAATCCGGCATAATTCAATATCCATTACATTTACCGGATAATGTTCCTCTCGCTGCACATGGCTCTACAATGTATGGGACGACCGGTGGAAGGGGAAACTTCTCTAAGCGGCCACGTGGCAATGGACAGAGATGACTGGTGAAACTGAATATAGCTTCTAGCTGGAGTAGATAGTGCGTGCACGAATTGTGGGCACACGATCACAATGACATCTAGACGCCGGCTCTACAGGCATGTTTTACTCCCCTATGTTGTAGTTTCTGTATACCTTTTGCTTGGATTTAGTTTCCTTCTTTGTCCCTAGTAAACAATGGTTCTTTTAGTGCATTGTTACTTCTTTGGTGGCTACTTTTGTCAATCCGAACAGCAGATCTCTGTTAGAGTATAGTCTTGTTTCATTGCAGTAATTTGAGATGGGTAGAGTTCTGCTTGGTATTATTACAGTTTGTATGTCAGTTGATTGTACTGTTAGAATCAGACATAGGGTGTGCAGTTTCCGACACGACTCAAATAACCCGGCACAATCGAACCAGAAAATTGAGTGTCAGGGTTGCACCTAAAAAGTTTCGGGCCGAACCTGCATGACCAGCAAGAAAAATGGGTTGTGTTGGGTTAATCGTGGACATGTATAATATGTATTTTATGTTGGCTTGTAGTTATATTATCTACTTTGTTTTATTTAATCTTTTGGGGGCATGAATATATGATTTGCAATGCGAGAAATGCAATTTGAAAATTTTATATATTGTGATGTTTTTAAGTTTTAGAGTTTATAACAATCTTTTTAGATTTCTGTGAAAAAGTAGAAATAGATGATTATCTTTTTAATTTGTGTTAGAATGGGTTGGTGGGTAGCGTCCGTTTAGGAAATAGTTTGTAATAATCATGTCTTAATCCGATCCGTGAAACCCGTAATCCGACCTGTTGACACGCCTCACACAGTTTCTAGCATCAATGTCTTGTGATTTCATTCGTAGAAGAAAGAGGAGTCAAAGTTTCCTTTAATGCATTGTGGGCATATCGATACATTAAGCAGGCCAAAAGTAGCCGGATATGATTTTTTGGGCCGGCTACTTTTGGCCCGGCTTATAAGATGTTTAATCACACTTTTAGGGGATAATTATGCTAGAATGTAGTGGAATGTGTCCTGTCGCCTCTGGCACGTCCTGAGATGGTACATTCACTTAAATATTGAAAAAATATTTTTGTCTAAGGGATGTATAAGGTAGGATGTGTACTGTAGATGTCACATCAGTATGTTTTAGGGTAGTTGATAGTATTACTACCTCCGTCCCGCTCTAACTTTCCTACTTTTCTTTTCGGTTTGTTCCAACTTAACTTTTCAGCCCATAAATGACAAATTTCTCTCACAATCTCCATCCTCAAAATCTCCACTCTCAATCTCCACCTTTAAAAATATAAAAGATTACACAAAATTTGCTTTTTCTTAATCTCCGTGTCCGGTCAAAGTAGGAAACTTAGAGTGGGACGGACAGAGTAAAATATTATGATAGGTGATGTGAGTAATGATTGGTTGATTGAGAAATGTGATAACTTTATAGGGTGGGATGTGGGTGGATGAGCCATATCCGCCTGAAGTGAAATTGTTTACGGATCGGCTATCCCACATCCGGATGAGCCTATCTCAGTCCAATAATCCTCTAAACTAAAGCTACTCAACTATCAACCACTCTTTTCATTTAAATTTAAAATAAATAGTCACATTCTCAAATATTACTTGCTTTTGATTGTAAATAATCTTACTATAAACTTTACTTTTAATCAAGCAAAGGAAAAATAACTCTACGATGATCGTAGGGTTGATCTTGACGGGTGTAGGTTGACCCTAGGTTAATTAAAATATCTCCTTTGTACATAATTTTCCCGTAATGCTCATGAATAGCTGTTCCGGGAGTGGCCAAATAAGATTTATCCGATCGTATTACTAAAAAGTCAGCTTGAACAAGTTAGGTTCAGTTAGTCCATAACTTCATTTTTTCATTGACTCCTTTTAAAAGAGATAATGTACAATAAATAAAAAAACAATTAATATTAATTAAGAATTATAAAAATATTCCAACAAGATAGCTTAATATAGGATCACAAAAAAAAAAATTCAAAATAGAGTGTTGAACTTGTTTGGTGAATAAAGTCATATCTATTTCCATTTCTGCAAAAAGAAACTGATATCTACTAGCTTCGATCCGTTCTAATTTGTCTATTTTTCTTTTTGATTTGTCGCAATTTAATTTATCATTTATGTAAATTTATCTCATAATTTTCATCTCAAAATCTCCGTTATCAATCTTTACTTTTGAAAAAAATTAAAAATTTCATAAAATTTATTTTTTCTTGACTTTTGTGTCCGATCAAGATAGGCAAATTAAGCGGGGCGGAGGGAGTATCTAATTTGGACATTATCCCTGACCCATTAACAACAATGGTATCTGGGCTCGGAGGAGTGGGCCTGTCAGTAGCCCAATAAACACTTAAGCCCAATCCTCACTTAAACCCTTCTAACAAACCCTCACCTGAGTTTGCGCCATTCCGTAAACCCAGATGTCGAAGTGGTGGCGTTCGACCGCCGGCGTCCTCAAGACTGCGGCGGAGACACCGTCTCGTCGTCCTTATCATACGATCCAAGCCGTTCCGAGGGAAATCTCAGGCAACCGGATCTCTGCCCGTGAACGAGCTCAAGGTCGCATTCCCGCCGTTGTTTTCTGCCAAAATTACGTCCAGAAAAACCCTAATGACCCAACTTCTTTCGCCGCCACCAGCTCAGTCTCTCAGAAACTGCTCCTCACCACCGAACGCAAGCAGATTAAGGCTATCCTTAAGCACATTGAGCTGCCATTTTTCTGCTCGACAACATTCCCTATCCAGATCCGGGCCGGGTCAGGTTCCTCCACTATACTTCAAAATGGGAAGGTTCTACCGATTAAGGTTAGTATCCTTCTATTGTTTCCAATTTCACCATGATTTTGAGTTGATGGAAATGCTATCAGTTGATTTTACAATTTATATTTCGTTTAATTAGTGAGTCTTTTGGTGGTGTGTAGATACATCGGGATGAGGATGGGAACATATTAAATCTGGTGTTTGTTTGGGCGGAGGATGGGACAGAGCTTAAGGTGGACGTTCCGATTGTTTATAATGGAGAAGATGACTGCATTGGTGTCAAGAAAGGTTGGTCTAATTACCAGATTCTATTTGGTAGAGTTCAATGGATTCTGCAGCTATCTCTTTTTTGGTAGCTTAGTATTGATTAGTTCTTTGGTTTTTAGTTTTTAGTTTTGGATGCATTGAGAGCATACTAACATAACTAGTGGTGAGAGGTGGATTTTGCCTCCGTAATTGGAAAACCGTAATTGATATTCCTGGATCTGCCTAGTCTAAATGCTCCGAATTTTAGTGACTTGGCAGATTGAGTAGAGAATGAAATATTCCTTGTATGTGCCAGATTGTGCCGTTTAAGCGGATTAACAGATGTTGAGTTTTTCACTTGGAATAGCACATCATACTCAGGGAAACGTTAGAAACTTCAGTCGTCAATTTTCATGAAAGGGCTTCAGTACAGTATCAGGAGGTTTACTATTGATTGGTATGTAGAGTTATCTTGCCCCAGATTGTGCCGTTTAAGCGGATTAACAGATGTTGAGTTTTCACTTGGAATAGCACATCATACTCAGGAAAAGTTAGAAACTTCTGTCGTCAATTTTCACGAAAGGACTTCAATACAGTATCAGGTTTACTATTGATTGGTATGTAGAGTTATCTCGCCCTCACAGTCAGGTTCTTCTGAGCTCAGCAGGAGATAGATATATAAAGTCTTTTATCATTATTGGTGCAGATTTTGTGCTTATCTTACTTTAATCAATTTCTTCATAAATCTTGCATTGAATCGATTCTTCTCAGTGCTCCCACTCTTGAATTTATCTTGGCATCTACATAAGAATGATGAAGAATCTTATATATAAAGTCTTTTATCATTATTGGTGCAGATTTTGTGCTTACAGTTTATCTTGCTTTCATAAATCTTGGCATTGAAACGAAACTTCTCAGTGCTCCTACTCTTGAATTTATCTTGGCATCTACATAAGAATGATGAAGAATCTTATATATAAAGTCTTATCATTATTGGTGCAGATTTTGTGCTTACAGTTTATCTTACTTTCATAAATCTTGGCATTGAAACGAAACTTTTCAGTGCTCCCACTCTTGAATTTATCTTGTCTGTTTTTCACTCTACCTAAGAATGATGAAGAAATCTTATATTGGGGATGATATTTTGATTGTTCTCAATGCTAACCTACTAATCTTCTTGTTCTGAAAAGCAGGAGGTATTCTTCGTAAAGTAAGGACTTACTTGAAGTACTTGTGCCCATCGGAGCACATTCCTCCAAAAATCGAAGTAGATGTGAGTAATTTGGATATCGAGGACAGGGTGTGTATTCATGATGTTAAGGTTCATCCAAGCTTGAAGCTTCTCAGTAAAAATGAGACAATACCTATTTGTAAGGTTAAGGCCACACAAATTCTTACATAGTTTAGGACATTTGAGTTGGTTATTGAGGTGAGTTTGGTAGTTGGGTGATGTCTATGAATTAGGCCATGTAATAATAAGATATGTGAATTATTTGTGGTAAGGATTTTGCATTATATTAAGCATACTTTGTTTTTCAAAATTATCTCACTTTTTGTTGGAATTGTTGGTTAGGGGTGTTAAATATGATTGCATATTTGTGAATTTTGTGACTTTTTTTTCATTTAACGTATATTTTTCTTCAAAAAATTGGAACTGGGCCCACCATAAATCGTGGCCAAGGATTACGAACACATAGTAATTACAATCAGAGGTTTTCAGCACTAAGACAAGTATAAGAGTTTGTAAGAGAGAGATAATAGAACTATGAATAATGGAGAAATTGGAGCTTTTATTAGTAGAACGGTTGAAAACTTGGAAAAGGCTAATTTGCTACACTTGGAATGTAACACATACCAAACATCCATATTTATACTACAAATTCTAAGAAATACTACCTCTATCTCGTTCTAACTGTATTACACATATCGAAGGTCCGTGCAACTAATGTACAAGAGATAATACTTTTCTTTGTTACACAATCTAAATTTGCCACGATATTCACTTCCACGAATCGTGACAATATTGACATGAATAACATGAATAATAGCTGCAGCCTGCAGACAACTTCATGACAAGTGAATATCATTTCAGCATCACCATGAATTTAAGTTGTTTTTCTCCTTATTCTTTTGTGTAAGAAATTATTGAGAATTATATAGCAGAGATTTGATGGCTAGATATACATCATTTTCAAAATAACCCAATTAAGTATATGCAAGCTTTTGGATGTCAAAAGAATGTACTAGCCTAAAAAGGAAAGTGGCTTTGAAGTTGGACGTTTGAGTTGACATTTTCAACTTTATAATTATTTAGAACTTGAATAAGGGAAAACAAGATGTGTGCGAGATAAAGTTTCAGGGACGCTTTCACTAGAACGTTGTAATTCATTTAAATTATTGGTGTTAAACAGAGAAAAATATATACGTACAAATCAAAAGATTTAAAAATCTAAGTTGTATTTTTCTACTTATTCTTTTGTGTAAAAAATTATTGAGAATTATATAGCAGAGATTTGATGGTTAGAAGTATGTCATTTTCAAAATAATCCAATTAAGTATAAGCAACTAAGCAAGTGGCACGCTGGAGCGAGTGTGAGTAGGGTTGTAAACTGTAAATGAGTCAAGTCGAACGTAATGTTGTGCAAGCTTATTTGAAATATTATCGAACTTTCAATACTATCTTTCAGCTGGTTAGAAGTATGTCATTTTCAAAATAATCCAATTAAGTATAAGCAAGTGGCACGCTGGAGCGAGTGTGCTTAGGGTTGTAAATTGTAAATGAGTCAAGTCGAACGTAATGTTGTGTAAGTTTATTTGAAATATTATCGAACTTTTAATATTATCTTTCAGCGTATTTGAACGTTATTATAATAAAATCAAGTTTTAATAAAGTTGAACATGAAGAAATTCGAATAGTTCGAGTTTTAATCAAGTCGAACATGAAGAAATTCGAATAGTTTGATATTTTACATCTGTTTTAACATTTTTCACTTATCAAGTTGGAATGAAAATCAAATTGGGGGAAATTCGTCACTCGCACAAACCCTGCTTTACAATAATGACGAATTTTTCGCAGAATTTGCTTTTGTTGCGGTTAAAGTAGTGTAGAGAGAAACGAAAAATGGCGGCTGGAGCTCCTACCTGCCATTGTTATTTGAGCCAGGTAAACACCGTTACTTCGAGCTTCACCATTGTCAATCAACTGGACATTTGAAATTGAAATTTCATGCTTGTATTCAGATTCCCCAAGCTCCACAAGCGTTTCTACTCATCTTCGTTCATTGTTGATTCTGAAGCTAATTACCTCAATAATCGCATCGATTATTTCCTCACGAACAATAGCTTAGATTCCAAAGCTCTTCTCCCTCACCATGCCTACATAATTGCAACTGGTCATGCTAGCAATAAGTTCATTGCGTCAAAATTGATAGCATCTTATGCCTCACTTAACCAGCCCGATTATTCAACCAAAGTATTTGATTCCCTCTGTTTTAAGGATCATTTTATTTGGAATTCTATTGTAAAAGCGCATTTTTCGAATGGAAACCATGTTCAAGCAGTTGAGTTCTTCTCCAAGATGCGACTTTCTCGTACTTTGCCGAATCAATTTACCGTCCCGATGGTGGTTTCGGCCTGCGCTGAACTCCAGTCGCTTTCGATTGGCATGAGTGTTCATGGATTGGTCTTGAAAGCGAATCTTTTCGATGGAAATTCCGCTGTTGGGGCTTCATTTGTGTATATGTATTCAAAATGTGGTGTAGTGGAGTGTGCTTCTCTTATGTTTGATGAAATTACTGTGAGAGATGTTGTTGTGTGGACTACGCTAGTCATAGGGTATGTGCAGAATGGAGCGAGTGAGAAAGGTCTACGGTGTCTTTGTGAAATGCATCGGATTGGGAGCGATAGTGAGAGGCCGAATTTTCGGACATTGGAAGGGGGTTTTCAAGCTTGTGCGGATTTGTGTACGTTAGTGGAAGGCAGGTGTTTGCATGGATTCACGATTAAATCTGGAATTGTATCCTCGAATATTGTTCAATCCGCCGTTTTGTCAATGTATTCAAAGTGCGGAAGCCTTGAGGATGCACGGGTTTCATTTCATGAAGTTGAGGATAAGGATTTATTCTCATGGACGTCGGTCATTGGAACTTATGCGAGGTTGGGGCGCATTTATGAAGGCTTTCGACTATTTTTGAGGATGCAGGCTGCTGGAGTATATCCAGACGGGACGTTAATTGGCTGTTTGATTTCTGCTTTTGCTAATTTCATGAGAGTCTCTGAAGGGAAGGCATTCCATGGTTTTCTCTTGAGGAGGAACTATGTTATAGGTGAGATTTACACTAAATTATTGTCGATGTATTGTATGTTTGGCCTCGTGGATCAGGCGGAGACAATCTTTATTAGATGCCGTGATCAAGTAAAAGACTCTTGGTATCCAATGATAACCGGCTATGAAAAAGTAGGATTAGTGATGAAATGCTTATTGTTGTTTAGAGACATGCAACATCAAGGGATTATGTCTGATTCAAACACTATAATATCTGCGGTTTCTTCATGTTCGAGATTGGGAGCACTAAATCCTGGCCGATCTATACATTGCTATACGATAAAAAAATCGATGCTTGAAAACGTCTCAATTGCCAATTCACTCATAAACATGTATGGGAACTGTGGGAATTTGGCTGTAGCAAAGAGGTTGTTTCACCACACAAGACAAGACATTGCTACTTGGAACTCTCTAATCTCGTCTTATGCTAAAAATGGAAATTGTTTCAAGGCTATAAAGCTATTCGATAAAATGATGTCGAAAGGCTTGAAGCCAAACCAGGCCACACTGGTAATTTTGTTGTCTGCATGTGCTCGTGTTGCGTCGGTGGAAAAAGGAAAGAAAATCCATGATTACATCAGGGAACATGGATTTGATTCCGAGGTTCCAGTTGCTGCAGCTTTGGTCGATATGTATGGGAAATGTGGAGAAATAGATACAGCAAAAGAAATCTTCGACTCGATAAGTGATAAGGATGTGATATCTTGGAATGTGATGATTTCGTGTTATGGGATGCATGGACATGGGGATTCCGCAATTGAGATTTTCCGGCAAATGGAAGAATACGGTGAAAGACCAAACGAGCTCACGTTTCTCGCAGTCCTCTCAGCTTGTGCTCATGCCGGATTAGTTGAAGAGGGGAAATCTCTGTTCCATAAAATGAAGGAATATTCTCTTGTACCCACACTGAAGCACTATGCCTGTATGGTAGATCTGTATGGCCGATCCGGATGTCTGAATGAGGCCGAATCAGTCATTTCATCAATGCCGTTCGCCCCTGATGGGGGCATATGGGGTTCTTTGTTGACTGCCTGCAAAATGCACAACAATGTTGAGATGGGTATGAAAATAGCAGAGCGAGCTATTGAATCAGATCCAGAAAATGACGGGTATTATGTATTAATCTCGGATTTGTGTAGCTCTATGGGTAGGTGGGAAGATGTAGAACGGGTGAGGAAGATGATGAAGGATAGAGGGGTAAGAAGAACAGTGGGTCGGAGTGCAGTGTAAAATTACCTTCTTGCCCTCCGCCATTTTGTTGCTGGATAGAAGCTAACCATGAGTGCAGTTAGATCGGGACAACATTCAGGTATTATTTTCTACCTTTAATCGTTTCTTTTGGCTATCAAATTTGAGCATTAATGTTTTTCTGATATAGACACCCTTTTCTCTTGCTTGTTGCTACGTGTGTGTGTATGCTCTGTGAGCGTCATTATATGGTCGCGTTTGGCTGTGTTCGTGTTATAGTCGACAAACATTATGACTTGTGAGGAACCAACGGTTCTTAGGAATCACAAATCATGCAGCTAAATAATGCTTGGCCGTCAAATTTGAGCAATAATGTTTCTGATATAGACACCCTTTTGGCTCGCTTGTTGCTACGCGTGTGTATGCTCTGTGAGCGTCGTTATATGGTCGTGTTTGGCTGCGTTCGCGTGATAGTCGAGATGAACTAACTGATCTTAGGAATCACAAATCATGCAGGTAAATAATGCCTGGTGTTGCTTCTTGTTAAATTCTTTGGCCAAAATATAGTCCTCTGTCATGTTTGATTCTTGTGAAATCTCATTGCTTGATATTCTGTTCTTTCCATTATTTATTCCATGCCTTGTATTGGGTTTCACTGTCCGTTTGCTTATGATTGGGCTCAGTAAATTTAGAGGATCGAATCCCAATAAAACACACTCATTAACTCCCTCGGTCAGGTTTGGCCCAACAATCCCCAGTCTTAAGCAAACGGTGTAGTCATCTAAATTCAGCTGATTTTCTAGCTATGGTTGGCGACATCTTAATGTGTCCGTGACTGACGTGTAAAGATCTTATTTACGTGATTATCTTGATTTGAAAATTTAACAACCTTATTATTGTGAGATCAGAATGCATTTGTGTTTGACCCTATTACAAGAATATCATGCTACTCCTTCCGTCCTAAAATAATTATCGTTTTAGAAAATTAAAGTATAATTACTACTAATCCTCCAAAATTGTCTATGTTATAGAAGATATCTTAATGTGTTCATGATTGATGTGTAAAGATCTTATTTACGTGTTTTTCTTGATTTGAAATTTTAACCTTATTAATGTGCGATGAGAAGGCATGTATGTTTGACCTATTAACAAGAATATCATGCACTTTCGTCCCAAAATAATTGTCGTTTTAGCAAGATCGTTACTCTCTGCTCATAAGTCTTATTCATGAAAAAAAAACGAGATTTTCCATCAAATGGCCGAAGAAGTTAAGCTTCTGGAAATACGAATCTGAGATTCACTACGAGGGTGTTTGCAAATCCATTTGAACGTCCAAAATTACTTCTTAAAATCTATTTCCCTTGGCGAGTATGTTTGCAACCTTATAAATGGGCCACAAAATAATTTTTGAAAAGCAATTAAAAGATGATTCTAAAAATCTGTTAACAACTCAATTTTTATCAGCTTTTAGCTTTAACATCATTTCATTTTCAAACTAGTAGATAATATATAAAATTGGCGTCTGCAAATAAAATTGGACTAGGGTTACGGTGCACATTTGTGAATCAAATTAGAATAGAATTTGGATTCGTATGATAGAAAATTACAATATTGTCCTTGGAATTTTTAAATTTGAAATAGGGATGTATACGAACCAAACTGTTCGCGAACTATTCAGGTATCGGCTCAAAAAAATATTTGTTCGGAATCGTTCGTTGACCTAAACGAACCGAACTTGAGATTAATATCGAGCTCGATAAATTTTTCGAGTCGAATTCGAGCCTATATGTATTTGGTTCGCAAGCTCGCGAACTAAGCTCGCGAGCCGAGCTCGATAATATACATGAATATTTTATATATATATAAAAAATTCAATTATGCATAAAACTGTGTTCAGTGAGAATCGAACACATGACCTCCAAGTTCCAACTATTACATGTTTCACGAACTCGAGCTCGGTTAATATGTTATCGAGTTTTTATCAAATTGAGTTCAAACTATTTGCGAGCTTAAAATTACACGCTTAACGAACTCGAACTCGAATTATGTTCATTTATTATGTTATCGAGCTTTTGGTGAACCGAACTTGAACTACTCGCGAACTTAGTAATTAGAAAATGAATCGAACTCGAACAAAATTTTATAAGCTCGAACGAACACGAGCCGGACTTGAACACAATAAAAACTTAAACGAGCTAAATTCAAGTCTTAGACTGTTCGACTTGATTCGACTCGTGTTCATCCCTAATTTAAAAAGGTGTAAAATAAGCCAAAATAAGAAAGGAAATAAGAATTTTTTTTTTTTTTAATTGCAATACATCTCTTAACGGGCCTCTTTAAGAAATCTTGTATGTCGGCGCATCTATCATTCTTCATCTCGGTCCATTGTTTCATATATCGGCCCAAAACTCTATTTTAAGCCCAATTTTGCTTCGAGTTCAGATAAATCTTCTCCTACAACAAAGATAATGAATTAACCAATTAGGCACAATAATCAACAAAAGATAGTGAAAGTATGATTATACAATATGCACTAAGATCAAAATGTTGAAAAATATTAGTGGATGTATAATATAAGTATGTTTATAGGATCGGATTGTATTGAATTGAATGAGAAATTTGAATTTAAATTTCAAAACAAACAAGAATTGGAGTTACTTAACGTTAAAACCTATCCATGCTAAGTGCAAAACAAGCACCTCGTTATGTTTGGAAATCTTTAAACTATCCCATAACTTTGAAAGTTTGTCTGTTGTGTACTTCTAGCGACCGTAATAAGTGTAAATGAGATTCTCTATTTTAAATTGTATTTTATCACAGCATAATCAATACACCATGTGACTTGACATTGTTTATTACTTTAGATTACCTCTATGCTTGAATATATGACTTTGACATTATTAATTAATACATGACGTATTTGTAGTTGTTATAAAAAAGCATATGAAAGGGGAAGATAATTATTGAATGACAATTCATCAAAAAACACACCCCCCCACATCCAAGGATGATAATAAGTAAATGTGGCAAAATCGATCTGGTCCAATATTTTAGATGAGTTCGGTTATAAAAATCTACCCGAAGTATTTTTTAGCCTAATAGGCCTAACCCGATAAAAATTTCAAAAGGACCGCGAGCCGACTCGATAATCTTAGTGTATAATGCAGGATAGGCTGGGTGGGCTCACTAATTCTAGGTCCGATCAAAATTTGGCCCGACCAAACAAAAAAAATGACGTATGCCCAATGTGCTGACCCCACAGGATAGGACTGAGCTAATTAATTCTAGGCCGGATCAAATTTTAGTTCCATCCAACTCAAAATATAACGTTGCCCCGATAGATTATGCTCGACCGCACGAATTGCCCCATCTAATAATAATAAGGAAGAGAAGTAAATATTGAAAGCCATGAAGTGCAGTTTTTACTTTAAGCTATATAGGAGAAGAACATTCTATTCACATGAGACTTGAAGATGCGAACTTGAAGACGTTTATTACCAAAATTCTAGGCCCGAAAATCTCAGTATATTATAGGGAATAGGCCGGTCCCGACTGACTAATTTTTGGCCCGATATGGCGTTGTCCCGACCGAACGGGATGCACGAATTGCACCTCTACTAATAAGGAAGAAAAGTAAATACTGAAAGCCATGAAGTGCAATTTTTACTTACTTTAAGCTATGTAGGAGGAACATTTTATCCACATGAAGACTTGATGATGCGAACTTGAAGACGTTTATTACCCAAATCCTCCTGTTCGTCCGCAATATCCTCAGCACATATTACAGATTCGGGCCTGCAGTCAACCAATTCGATGAGCTCAAGGGACTCCAGATGTCCTATCTCCTCAGGGATTCCCTCCAATTTATAGCAATGTCTGAAAATCAGGCGTTGGAGGCATGGAAAGTGGGAGCCATCAGTTTCCAACCACTTCAAATTCAGATATTCGATCAGCAAGTGCTTCAATCTCGCGAATTCGTAAGTGGGACTCCACTCGTCGCCATTGAAGGCAAGCTCCCGCAGCTTCAGCACTTCGAGATTCGGCAATTTCTCGATGACTTCCATGTCTTCCCATGGAAGACTGCAACCACTCAGACTCAATTTTCTCAGTGTCTCTGGGAAGGAAAGCCTGGGGTTGAAGTTAACCGTGGATCGAGGTTTGGGATTCAGGACTGTGAATTTGAAAGATTCGAGTTTACGGAGTAGGTTGACATGAAAGTCTACATCTCCTGGCTCATTTGTCCACATTCCTAACTTTTTCAAGTCGGGCATGCGTTGAAGGACATCCTTGGTGCAAGAAGCTGCACTGACATTCGAAAGAGATTGAAGGTTTGCAAGGAGAACAGATGAGTTTGGAAGAGGAAGATCACTTTCTGTAAACATGAGATGTCTTAACTGTGACATGTTCCAGATTTCTTCCGGGAGAAATGATATGCCCACGAATACGATTTTAAGTTGTCGGCGAACCATTAGGACTTGCAAGTTTGTGAGGTTTGAGAGGGATGAGGGAAGCTTTCCGTTGAAGGTGAAAGAGAGGTACCTTAAGTGAATAAGTCTGATGATTTCGTGTGGGAACTGAATGAAGAAGACTGTAAAAGCGTCGAATACCCTGAGGAGATCGAAAGTTAGACAGAAAGGTAATGGGTGAGGATAACTAGGGTCGACATAGAGAAGACTGCGTGCCGCGGTTAGACATTTTGTGAAGTCATAAACATGTTCATGGCACATGAGAACAGTTTTCTGAACAGATACACGCCTTTGAATCCATGTATCTTCTTGTAGTGTTGCGTGAAGCTTCCTTATCGGATAAAGGAACTTTTCGTGTTTAGCTTGTTGCTCGGCAAGGTCCCTTAAAGAGTCGTGCATGCTACATGTTTTGATTCGGCCATCCGAACTTTTCCTGCGAACCAAAATGAGATTTCTATTAGCAAGCTGGTGCAGAGACTTCTCTGCAACGCTTTCGATGGTCTGAGGAGGTGATGGCGGCGTTAGAAAACCTTCTGCTAGCCATAACTTCACCAATCTGGAAACTAGAATCTCACTGTCTTCGGGGAAAGCGGCCATGTATAGAAAACATGCTTTGAGCTCAGGAGGCAAGTAATTGTAGCTTAGAGACAAAATCTCTAGGTAGCTTTCTTCTGTAGACGTGGTGCATCTCGTGTCCTCTTCGACGCTGTTCCAGTACTCTAGCGTCTTTCTTTCCTGTGACAGTAGACCACCAATCACCACCACTGAAAGCGGTAGGCCATTACAGTTCTTGGCAATTTTCCTTCCCGTGTCCACCAACTGAGGAGGGGAAGGAAAATCGCCGAACGTCTTCAGGCACAGCAACTCCCAACTCTTCTCATCGTTGAAAGGCTGCATCATGAGTAGGAAATCCGAAGACCTGACATTTTCAGCGATATGCTGGATCCTGGTTGTCACAATTACTCGACTTCTGTTCTTGTTATCCGGTAACGAGAACTGCAGCTCATCCCAAATGTTCACGTCCCAAAAATCATCTATCACGACGAGGTACCGTTTGCTCTGCAAAGCTTCATGAAGCGTCGCCGTTGACTCCCTACCTTCAATTGAAATTAAGAGTTTCCGCAAGATATCTCCGACGTTGTAATCTTGTTCTATAGTTACCCAACCACGATAAGGAAATTCTTGCTTGACAACGGAGTCTTGGTAAATACTCATCGCAAGAGTAGTCTTACCAATACCGGGCATCCCAGTGATGGGGATAACTTGTCGTTCGCTGACATCACTCAGCAGCTGGTCTATCACCAGCCTCTTGTCTTCTGCTTGTCCCACAATCATCATTCTCCCGCCACCCTCACCAGGCTCATGACTCCGTTCGGAGGATTTCTCGCGCTTGCCTATAGAAAGCGCAAGCATCTCCGCCTCGATTCTGATTGGATCCATGTTTAATTCCTTCAAAGAAAATAATGTTGCGGACTCGATCAAGTCTTGGGCTCTATAGACTGCATCTCTGATACGGACTTCCAATTTATTTGCTGCATCTCTTTGTTTTCGGGGTGCAGGGAAGATTGTTTCCATGGATTCCTTCAAGGAAGAGATCTTGAGTTGGAGAGAAGCAACTTGTTCCCTGGGAAAGTGATCACCATTAAAGAGCTGCTGCTTTAGAAGCTCCTCCAAACAAACCACTGCAGAATAGGCTGCCATATCTCATCAGCAAACAAACTGTTTTAGTTGGTGTTCAATTGGGCTGGAAAGCAAGAGCTAAAATCCATTTTCTGATCAGAAGTCTACTCTCTCTCTACTTGGTGGAAAAATGTTAATATGGGCCACCTACTCTCATCAGCTGATAATAATCAAAGGGTGTTCACATGGTAGATAATATTAAAAAATGGCACTACAACCTGCCTTTCTTAATTAACTATAGAAATTCTACCATTACAGCTAAGATTCTTGAAGTCATCATTGACCCTTTACTGCCAAGTGGTGCAACCAACAATGAAAATTCAAAAAAATTACTACTTGTATCTCAATTATTGACATTAATTATTAATCAACAAAGAGTGGTTTCATTTCACTGATATACTCCAATGAGATATACTAGTTGTGCGTCCGTACAATTAGCGAAAATAAAATTTGAACAAAATTGGGTTTGAACCGAATTAATCAACTGATCCAAATTGAAATTTATTATTTGAATCGGTTTTTATAAAATGGTTTGGTTTTCGGTTTTAGTTATGAGGATTTTTCGGTTAGTTCGATTCGGTTCGGTTTTATAAAAAAAATTACCAAAATAATCGAACCAAAATTTGTAATCTTTTATTTTTAATTGTGGTCTAAGTGGGACTGAGCACAGCATATGTAAGTAAAAATGTAGGAAACATGGGAGCCTAATATTTAGTCGGAACTAGTCGAATTATAATAGAGGATTTAAGCGATCAATGAAATGTAAGTACATTTCTCGTAAAATATGACATCAATGGAAATATATAGAGACGCAACCATTGCCCTATCTCTCAAATTGCACACCATTACTTAAAGAATAATGCCAAAATCTATGTGATAAATGGTTTGGTAGTTGTCTATTTGATTTTAAAGAATAATGCCAAAATCTATATGATAAATGGTTTGGTAGTTGTCTTTGATTTTTTGTGGAATTTTCTTGGGTTGCCTTTTTTTTTTTTTAATATCTACTTGAGGACTTTTTTTCTTGATTTACGAATTTGGGGATCCTTGCCAGTGGGGTGAAGAGAGAGGAACTGAAGGGGATCCTGGTGGTTGAGTTGAGGAGAGAGAAACTGAAATTGCGGGGTGAGGAGAGAGACCCAAAATTGGTTGCAACAAGGAGAAAATTGTGCAAAAGGTCACGTACTGAAGGAAAACAATGAGAAACCAAGAAACAAAATTTGTTGATAGTGTCACTTGGTGCTTATATGGTGCCCAAATTGTGGTGCCGAGGATATCAATTCTGGCAGGATATGAGCTCTCATATGATGTTAAGATTATATTCCGGACAAATTAATTCAAATAATTTTATTAATTATGGTCTAAATCTTTTAATACATATTGATAAACAAATATACCGTAAGTGACAACTCCTGCACACGAGTCACACAAATCTAGATCCTATACAACTGGGTTGAGCCGGGGCAAAGCAAAACAAAACATCCGCTAAGGAGAGGATGTGTACCCGTACCTGTACCCGCAAATGCAGGAAACTCCATGGATACGGTTGAAGCCTGTTAACAAAACATAGACGTCATGGAGTTAGTCTCATATACACCAATTGATAGATCTAAATCCACATAACTGAATCAACTCTGACAAAAAACAAAGCATGCACTAAGGAGGATTTGAATAAGGCAAACACTTTTAAGTAAGACTGTTTTTTATGTAATCATATCTAACTCAACAATATAAATCAACTTATGCATATATGAACTCAAACAAAACCAATTTCTAAGAAATTTTGAAAAAAAAGCTCGACAGGGTTCTTGTCTCATGGTTCCCCGTCATCTTAAATCCTACATTGGACCTAGTATACTAAAAACAAACTCAAATAATAGTAAACAAAATTAAGGAATTTATAAAAAATAAGAAGAAACAAAGAAATTAATCACCTTGATATATTAAATGTAATCGAGCTTAGTGACTTACCTTCTTCTCCAAGTTTCAGTAGATCAGAAAGAAATGGAACTATCATCGGAATCTAGATGTTCGTCAGTTGATTTTTGCACTTTAATTTGAGGACCAAAAAAGTTGCATTCAACTACAACAATATCAGGAATAAGCCGATGAGATACGACCCAATTCAGCTCTTTTAGCTTGTAGCAGCGCCTTATGGTTACACGGATAAGCTTTGGAAAGCTTCCTCGTTCCACTTCCCACAGCACCAGATCACTGTCTTCGATTACAAGAAATTTAAGCTTCAAGAACTCACTTTCTTTTGTTTCCCACTTTGGGCCTTGAAACGCATAGCATCGTAGTTTCAGCACTTCAAGATTCGGCAATGAAGCGAACACTTTCATGTACTCCCAAGGATAGCCCAAGCCACTCAGAGTTAACTTTGTAAGACCTGATGGGAACTTTGAAACGACAGGAGGTGGTACCACTACCTCATATCTAAACTCTGGATTCACGACCACACATTTAAGTGACTCTAGTCTATAGAGATCGGAAAGGTCATCAAAACAAGTAAAGGGTTCGTTCGGGACCAATACAATTACAACTCCTAACTTCTTCAGAAAAGGTGTTCTTGTGAAAATGTTTTTAGTACAGGTATGAGCACTCACGTCTAAAAGTGTTTGGAGGTTTAGTATGGCAGAACGACCAGGATCTTGCAAGTTGCTTCCCGTTACTTGAATATGCTTTAGTTCTTTCATATCCCAGATCTCCATAGGCAGACTAGACAAATCTTGATGGCATGGGATATTTAAATGCTTACAGACAATCAAGAATTGAAGATTTGGAAGTTTGGATATGCCCGCAGGAAGTGTTCCATTACAAGTGAGGGCAAGGTACTTCAACAGATATAAACCTAGTACTTCTTCAGGGAACTCATAGAATCGGACTGTAAGAGCATTAAGTACTTTGAGAAACGTCAAACCAGAACATATTGGTACAGGATACAGATGATAAGGACCATAATAGAAGAGAAAGCGAGCAGTGGATGCACAATTTGATTCCAATGACATGTATACTTCTTCCGATCTTGGTAAAATGCTTGTGTGGATGCATAATCGACGTTGGCTTTCCATACCTTCTAGACCATAGTCAAGACTTTGTAAGGCATGGAAAAACATGTTACTTATGGATTCTATCTTACATAGATTCCACAAGGAAGAATGAAGTCTGCAACTTTTAATTTGTTTGCCTGATATGCTTTTTTGGCAGACCATAACAAGATTATTGGAGATAAGCTCTCCTAGATATTCCAGAGCAGTATATTTTGGAGTTTGGGATTCAATGAATCCCTCAGCAGACCACATGTTTATGAGCTCTGATTTTGGGATCTCATCTTTTAGAGGGAAAAATCCCAAAAACAGAAAACACACTTTCAAATGTGGGGTTAGGTATTGGTAACTGGGATATAGTACCTTTGATATTTCCTTATATGCATCCATGTAAAGTGAATTTTGTTTGTCTGATGCTATGTATTTCCAGTACTCCAGCGTCTTCTCAAATTTCGACAGGAGGTTCGCAACTCTGATGATAGTAAGAGGAAGACCATCACACATGTCTGCAATTTTCTGTCCATCCATCTGCAATTCCCAAGGGCATTGCTCTTCACCGAATATCTTATTACGAAGAAGACGCCAACTTTCATCCTTATTCAGCAATCGCATTTCATAGACTCCATAACTGAATTTACTAGCATCTCGAGCTAATCGTTGTAGCCTAGTCGTAAGCAGGATTCGGCTTCCATTATCGTGATCTGGGAATAAACCTCTCAGCTCATGCCAGACACGCGTCTCCCACACGTCGTCCAACACAATGAGGCATCTCGTGTTCTTCATGACTTCCTTTAAGTACAGAGCTATCTCCTCATCTCCTTGCTTCTGAATCTCAATTCCACTCACCTGAACCAGAATCGATTCTGTGATTTCGGTTAACTGATATTTCCTGCCAACTCTTACCCACGCAGAGCGGTCAAAATGATACCGGATATTTGGATCTTCGAAAATCTTCTGAGCAAAAGTGGTTTTGCCGATTCCCCCCATTCCAACGATGGAGAAAACCTGGATCGGGAACGGGCAGAATCGTGTGAGCCGATTTCTGATCTCGTAAAATTCATCAGATAATCCAACCATCTCTCCTTCAAAAGCTCCGGATGGAGAACCATCGGAATCGGCGTCGGCATCGTCTTCGTCTTCTTCAGGAGAGGATTCGTTCCGCTCCTCTTTCAGCTTCATAACCGTTTCAGAGAAGGAATAAAATTCGGATTCCAGATGGTGGAGGTCAGTCGAGAACAGCAATGGATTCATCTCCTCCTCTCCGGGGGATTCAGATTGGGCGGAAACAATTTTATTTGAGGCGTAAGGTGCAAGTTCATTTTCTAATTTGGAAACTGCCTCTCTGATTTGTGCATCTAACGCACTGCTGCTGTTATTGGAGGTGATTATCATAAAATTTTGAAGAAATTCAACCGCCTTGTATGCAAATCCTAAGCTTTCTGTTGAGCGCGGAACAAGCGAAATATGAGAGGAATTTAGAATTCGCTCTATTGTGTGCTTCAGAGAAACAATGGCGGCATAATCCATCACTGTAGATCTCTCTCTCAAACAAATTTTAGTGGAAAATGTCGAACAAACAAACGAAGATGCAACAGTAAGTCAACCATGTCACAATACGACTAATTATAATGTACAGCTTGTTAGGGAAATGTTTGTCGTGGTCCATCGGATGAAGGATGAGTCGAGCAGTATTTTAGTATTCGATGTGATGGAAATGGGAACTGTCACATTTGAAGATGGTAAAATTGGTCCGGCTCGACAACCGACTTAATAAATTTGATATTTAGATGGGTCGGATCATAGAATTATATAGAAATATAGGTTCGAAGTACTATTTGATTCAATCGGACAGGTTCGATGAGTCAAAAGCCTGACGGGCTCCGGATCAACCCAAAAATTTTAATATATTATAGAGGAATATCCTCGGGCCGGGCCGATTAATTTTAGGCCCGATTAAATATTGAACCGCCCAGACCCGGCTCGAAATGCGTCGTTGGCCCGATCGGGTCGGACCGTCCGAATTGCCACCTCTAGTCACATTTATTCACTCACACTATTACTTTCTTTGTCCCGAATAAACTTGCACATTTTTCGTTGTCGTCATTTTCAAGTAAATTTGCACACTTCTTAATAAGAAAAGTTATAACACAATCTTCACCCTCATTTCATCTTTAAAAAGTTAATAAAATTCCCAAAAATAATTTTTCTTAATATGTTTGTCGACCCCTCTGTGCAACCTCATTTGGGACGGAGGTAGTTTCAATTATTACTAATAACACTAAACAACCGCTAGCTCTCCTATTGATGTGATAGTTACTTTGGACATCGTATCCTATCTCATCCGTAGTCTATTCCATTCCCATTTTGAACGATAGAATTCTCCGAATTGCAATATTCGAATGTTTTACATCCACCTACCTTCTAGAATAAATATATATAGGGGACGATTGTATTGAGATATAGGTGGGTGAAGTCAATGCCGCTTAACCAAACATGGGGCCTGTTTGTTTATGGTTGGACATAATTGTTCAGGATTTAGCCCAACTCATATGTGTTTGGCTCTAGGTTGTGACCAATATATTGTGCCAAACCCTAAAGCCTCCAATAAATTATACCACCAAACAACAAAACATCAATCATCAATCCACTAACTATCTCTTACACACATCATCAATCAAATTCAATTCTCAATACAATTTTAATCAATAACCAATCATTCACTAACTACCTCTTACGCACATTATCGATCAAACTCAATTCTCAATACAACTTTAATCAATAATCAATCATTCACTAACTAACTCTTACACATATCAAAGAAATAGTATAGAATTTTTCACAAATAGTACAGTTTCTAGAGGTGACAAAGTAAACAGAATGTTTAACTCAATATTACAGATTGACTAAAACTTGCAAACCCTACCATATCGGCCATTTAACTCTGAAACTGATTTAAAGGATGCCAAAATCTTAAAACTGACAACACAATAGTCTGCCCTTTGGTAGCCATATTTTTTGTTGATTTTCTTATATAGAGTTGCTGGATTGTCATCGTAGCAATTAGTTTGCCACTTGACGTTATAATGAGCAACCCAATTTTCTATAAGACAGCATAAGATTTCATTCCTCCCACAAAATGGGCTAAAAGGCCCATTTTTTACTGGGCCATAAGGATGATGAACTTAGCTTTTCTAAGTAAATGGGCTTCAGGATCTCTAGTATAGTTATGTGTAAGTGTCCATTAGGCCTAGGGCCGGCAAAATTGATCCGTCTAATGGGTTGGTCCAGCTCGTTTAATATTTTAGATAAATTGAATTATAGAAATTTAAGTTTATAGGACCATTGAACTCAACAGACCCAACCCGATAGACCAAAAACTTGATGGTCCACAAACTGATCCAAATTTTTTTTGCGTATTTAAGGAGAATCGACAAGACTAACTCAATAATTATTGATCTGCAAGATCATCGGACCTAGCAAGCTGACTCGACTTATGGTCTTGGCCTGACAGGTCGAGAGGGCCAAATTGCCACCTCTAATTAGACCCATAATAACACCCATCTGTTAATTGGGCCATAAGGGCGAACTTCGCCTTTCTCGGTAAATGGGCTTCAGGATCTCTATTCTAGTTATTCGTATGACGATTAAGGGGTGTAAACGAGTTGAGTTGAGTACTAGCAGTCTCGAATTTGAGCTCAAATTGAAGAAGCTATTAAGGGAGTGTTTGTTATTGCTTTTTTCAAGTGTTTTTCAGCTTATAGATTAGGAAAAGTTATTTTGTAGTGTTTGGAAAAACAAACTTCGGTTTTAATAAAAGTGATTTTAGGTCAAAAGCTAAAAGTACAAAATTAGTTATTTTTCCAACTTCTTTTGTATTTTGGTAAATAAATATAATTTTTTCCTCTCACTCACAAGCTAAAAGCTGCTTAAATATCAAACACACTAGCTTTTATGTTTAATCAAAATCACTTTTATTCTCAAAGACCACCTACTTTTGATTTTAATCAAATTTACCACAATCTCTACTTTTATTCGCTTCTTTAAAAATTAAGTAAAGGAAAACACCCCCTTACTCAGTGCTTTTCAGCTTATAGTTCAAGAAAAGTTATTTAGAAGTATTTGAGAAAACAACTTCAGCATTAATAAAAGTGATTTATGTCAAAAACTAAAAGTATGAAAATAATTGTATTTTCAACTTTTTTGTATTTTACTCCCTCCGTCTCAGTTAACTTGTCCTACTTTCCATTTCAATCCGTCTCACTTAACTTGTTACACCCATAAATGGCAATTAAAGGCAACAATCTCCACCCTCAAAATATCCACATTCAATCTCCACCTTTAAAAAAATCAAAGATTCCACAAAATCTGTTTTTTCTTAACATCCGTGTCCGGTTTACTGTGACGAGTTAACCGGGACGGAGGGAGTAGTAAATATATAGGAGTCTTCTCTCACTCATAAGCTAGAAGGTATTTAAGTATCAAATTCTCCAGCTTTTATATTTGATCAAAATCAATTCTATTCTCAAACATTTTCTCCGTCTCAGCTTAATTTGCTTACTCTGACCGGCCACGGAGGTTAAGAAAAAATAGATTTTGTGAAATCTTTGACTTTTTCAAAGGTGGAGATTGAGGGTGAAGATTTTGAGGGTAGAGATTGTGATAAAAAATTCCTTTTTTGGACAAACAAAATTATTTGAGACAAACCGAAAAAATAAGTAGACAAATTAAATCGGGGACGAAGGAAGTACTACTTACGTCTGAAGAAACCTATTTTAGGCCATGGTTAACTGTACGTTGTAATCTTAAAGAGTTATTTGCCGTCTGAAAACTTTATGATCAGAAAAATTCAATAATTATTATAATAAATATTTTTAGAAAAAATAGATTTTATGGAATCTTCACCTTTTACTTTTTAAAAGGTGAAGATTGAGAGTGAAGATTTTGAGGGTTAGGCCGGGATGGAGAGACTACATAATAACTTAATAACTAACCATGCATTGCACTGGTGCATTTAGGGCTACTGAATTTCAGTGTTATTTAGCTTTTATTAATACAAAAAAAACTTATTTAACAAAAATTATGTATACAGATCATAATTTATAAAAAATATTTATTACAAAATCAATCATTATTCTCCACCCGATGGGCGGATCTTGTACCCATTCCGGATATATCCTAGCCGGATGAGCCACGACCACTTACATTATTCTTACTTTCATTATCATCCTTTTTTCTAGGGAAAATAAATATAATGAAAAAAATCAAACAAATTAAATCCACTCATTAAACTCCGACCATCCTAACAAGAAATTTAAACCGAGTGAATTTTCCAATTTTAAAAGATTTTAAGTCAACACCTTAATTTCCAAATCACACCATTCAAACACAATCTAAGTCGACATTTATCACAAACTTCTAAAGTAACAACACGAGCGCTAAACGGGTCGGGCCTATCGGGTTTCGGGGCAACCCCAATTCGTGACCAAGAACAAAAGGCATCAAGCAAAATTACTCATACACCACAAACATTTGTGACCAAAAAAACCACTACACCTAAAACTTCATCATCTTCTATATTTTAGATAAAATTCACTACTATACGTCTCGATTTCTTGTAACTTCTAAAGTACCTGCACGAGCGCTAAACGGGTCGGACCTATTCGTCTTTTCATGGTGGGCCGACCCGAATGTGACCAAGAACAAAATGCATCAAGGCAAACTTACTCATACACCACAAACGTTTGTAACCAAAAAAACTATACGTCTCGATTTCTCGTAACTTCTAAAGTACCCGCACGAGCGCTAAACGGGTCGGACCTGTTCGTTTTTCCATGGTGGGGCGACCCGAATTCGTGACCAAGAACAAAACTTACTCATACACCATAAACATTTGTGATCAAACAACCTAAATCTAGCCATTTTCCACATCCCAAAACTTCAATCATCTTCCATATTTTACATAACATTCAAGAATGACTCATTACTATACGTCCCGATTTCTCGTAACTATATAACATTATTGCGAATGGCTGCATATATATCCAATCTACCTTCTCCTAACCTTATTATTATGCGTCGTACTAACCTTGGAAGAAGCCGTGCACGATGATGGGAGGCCCGTAAGCTTATGTTCGGCCATGTCTTTGTCGAATGCTGTCATCACCTCTTGCTTCAGTTCCATATAGCGCATCCGTTTCTTGCGCTGTTCTTCCGGCGTGCCTGTTTCCAATAGCAGTGCGCCTAGAGTGTCGTCCACTAAGAACTGGTCCAGAACTTCCGAGCAGTTCGGGAAGAAACGACGACCTGTCTCCACTGTAGAGGGCAAGAACAAATGACAGAACTCAGTTTCTCTTATTTTGGCGTAAATATGTGATGTGAGTCTTAACGCATTTTGAGCGTAAGTACGAACAAGAACACACACGAGCAGAAACCTTTGATTCGTTATGAATACTAGCGACTACTATATACTTAGGCGAAACCCGTTATTTCTTATCAAAATCAATCATTTAATACAATAATGGAACGTTTGTTTATACGAGTGGACTAAATCTAAAATCTCTATGAAAATATAGTTACTACCTAATAAATAAAATGTAATCTATTCTCCGCTCCCAGAATACAATTCACCCTCGAGTCGAGCTCGACCTCATCGCAAGTACTAACATGCATAAATTCTTGCACAAAATGAGTAAGTATACGAAGGACAAATGCAACATCGACAATTATGGAAAGAATGGAAGGAATTTTAGCCTTAAATGAAAAAGCATCTGAAAGTTGATCGGCATATTTCGTATCAAAAAGTGGACGATCATCACAATTACTACGCCGGTTGATCTTGACGGACCGTGATAGGGGTAAAGTTGTCCAAGAGAAATGCAGTGGTAAAGTTGGAATTACCTGTTTTTTGCAGGGCTTGTAACCTCATATGGAGCCTTTGGACTTGATGAGCTGGTATTTCATTCAAATCAACATCTCTAAATGACCCTTTCCCGGCCGAAAGTCCGCCAAACTCCATAGTCGAATCTGCCCCCGCTTGCTGCATCGCCACCCGGGCTTCCCGAGGAAACAATGAGCGCGCCATTGCCACTGTCTCAAACACAAACACAAAATCAAGAAACAATTCAAGAAACAAAAAGATTCAATTTTAAAGTGTACCTCTATTTTCAAGAAGAAGAAGCCTCATGTGTAGATCATCAGCTACCATCATTGATGACGACGACATGTTTACGACCATCGGATTCCTCCGCATCTCTCTCTCCAACACATCAATACATAGTTTATCTGTGTTCGTCTCCTGTCCATGCTCAGTTGCCACGTTAAAATCTTTCGGGCGGGTCAACCTCCGGCATATTGTGAGAGCCGTCTGCCCATCTCCTGTCGTATCCGACACCGTAGCACCCTTGTTCAGAAGCCCAACGACTATCGAAGGATCCTTACGCCTCGCGGCAACATGCAGCACGGTATACCCCCTAGAATTACGGAGGTTGACGTCAGCGTTCCCCAATTTCAAAACTTCGTTCACGATTTTAGGATTACAGTAAGCAGCGGCGTAATGAAGAGCGCAGGCAGCGTCTAAGGTGATGGTAGATTCTTCTAGAAGTAACTCGACTAACTCAATGTCGTCTGAGTCCAAGGCGCGGTGGATCCTCCGTATCCGTTTCTCGTTCAAAGGGTCGACTTGGATGGAATCATGCTCTTCTTCCTGCTTAGATTTGAGGCGAAGTGATTTGACGTCGTTTAGAAGCTCAACGGGGAGTTCCTTCTCGATGATGATGATGTCAAGATCCGACCGTGCTATTCTTTGGAGACAATGTGGAAGAAGTTGCTTCAACTCGCAATGATACGCTACCATGGTGATTGGCATAACATCTTCCACGTAAGCTTTGTCGACAAAATTAAGGAGACGGCGCTGCAATAAGAAGAAGGAAAATACACGTATCAAAAAGACGAGCAATGATATCATTCAATTGTGTCACATCCTCCCCAACAAGTGTCGTTTCAGAAATTTTCACACAGATTAAGGAGCCTCGTAAAATAACTCATATGCCTTTATCTTCTTAACAACCATTGTTTCCTATTCCCAAGACACATTTATAATATGACAATCTCGGAAGATTAAGGGAAACAATGTCTCAAACTTTCTAAAACGACACTTATTTTGGGACAAAATCTTTATGCTAAAACGACGCTTATTTTGGGACTTAGGAAGATTTTAACTTGGCTTCCATTTTCATCAGAGAAAACATGCAAAAAGAACATCGGATTTTCAGAAGCAAAGGTGATGTTAAGCACGTTTTCTTGGTCAGTTTATATATGATAAGAAGAGAATTCGTTCTAACTGTTTACGAACTCTATCAGAAACTGGTAACCTCGTCTATAAAAGAAAACAAAGTTTTATTATTTCTATCAATTATGTACGCCGCTCTATTCTAAAGAAAGATTAGTGGGAGAAATCAATTTCGTTCATCATGAAATCAAGATACGACATTTGAACGTTAGTGCTCTAATCTTTTATCGTTATAGAATGCGAAAACCATAGTTCTACAATCCATATTCAATCCATGAACTCGATTACGTATTCGTGATTATGCATAACCAAACAATCAAAACTCATGCTCTTTAGAATAACATTGTCTACAATCAGAAACTCAAAAAACAAGTACAACTGACCTGAACAACCATCACAAGTTCTTTAATCTGAAACGTAGCAGACGCGTACATCATCTCCACCGCGTAACCAATGGCAGGGCCACAGGCGTCGTGAGCGCATGACTCATCAACGCAGGTCGACACCTCAGAAGGTGACGACTTCACCTTTCCAGTATACAAGTAATTCAAAACCACCGTAAACGCCTCGTATCCTATTCTCCCATTAGGCACCAAGTCAGACAACACAAATCTCGGTTTGCCTTCGCCTTCACCAATCGCATTCCTAAAAACGTGATGAAAAAACTCGCTTCTTGCAGCTAAGATGCAGCGATTGACGCCTACAGCAACTCCCTCAACCACTATTTCGGCATCACTATAGTCGTAATCAGATTCAATCACCAGCTTTTCAAGACTCGAACTTAATCTAGTTAAGCTTAACAGCTCTGGACTAGTCCCTACTTCAGAGCCAGCTGAGGAAGGTGCATTTTGGCCACTCGAGCCGTTTGATAAGATAGAAGATGAGGCGAAACTCAAAGACGACGACAGATCATTGCCGTTTTCCATAGTATTCGCCAAACGAATATTCGCCAAGATAATTCAAAACACAACTTTTTTTCTACCAAAGCCTCATATAGAGCTTAGTTACACTAAATTTTCTAAAAGACGCTATGTGCTAGTCCAGCAGCAAACTAGGCGGTCGAGGACAGTCTAGACCTTAAACAGATCATTGCCAGTTCCCATAGTATTCGCCAAACGAATAATTCACCAAGATAACCCAAAACCCAATATATTTCTACCAAAACCTCGAACAGAGCATAATTACACCAAATATTCTAAAAAACGATAAGCGCTAGTCGTGCGGCAGACTAGGCGGTCGAGGACAGTCTAGCACCTTAGCGATCATTGTAATTTTCCATAGCACTCGCGGAACGAATAATTCGCCAAGATTATCAAAAACACAACTTCTTTCTACCAAAGCCTCATATAGAGCTTAGTTACGTTCTAAAATACCCTAGGTGCTAGTCGAACGGTATACTAGGCGGTCGAGAACAGTCTAGTGCTTAGACGAGACATTTAGAACAAAGATTTCCACCTCCTCCAATTCTTCCACAACTGATCAGATCCATATCAATCACAAAGGAAACAAGACCACATATACCTCAAGAAAAATGCCTATTTTGAACAATTTTCACTCAGAAATATCCCATTCCTCCATTTCTGAATGTATATTTTCTCTCTCAAGAAAAAATGGGGCAACATCCTAAGAGAAAACCCAAGTCAACTCCCCAATTTTATCCCTTTTTCTGATAATTTCAGCTCAAAATTCACTAAACTTCCATCCAATACAGAAAGTCAAGAATTCAAGCTTGCAAAATCTAACGCAGAATATGAAGATTATCTGCAAAGACTTTTCAACTTTTTTCAAACCCCACCAAATTATCACAAGAAACACGCGGCCCAGTTCAAGAAACACGAATTAAAGTTGAATAAAGAAAAGCCCACTTGGAAATTGCAACAAAATCGTCTGAAAAAACACTGAACAAGTTAAGAAAGTGAGGAAGGAAATCTTTGCTGTATTTTGTGAGTTTACCTGTAGCTGAATGGAGATTGTGATTGGGTGTTGACTTGACTTGGGGGGTTGGGGGGTGGGTGAAGGTGGGGGTGGGGGGTGGGGGTGGGGTGGCGGTGGGGGGTTTGAATTTGCTTAATTTGGCAGCATGCAGATTGGGGTTATGGAGGGCATCTGATTTGTGTTCATTTTTAGATATTAATCAAGAATAAAGAGTGATTGCAAGTGCTTTCATAGATTTTGTCTTGTGCCAGATACCAAATCGAATCTTTACTTCAAATAGGATTACTATATTAATTTTGTTTTACATTTAATAAAAAAGTGATAACCTTCATATATCATGGATAATTATCTTGTACATTAGTCACACAGATCTAAAATCCGTGCAAAGCATATTATGTGCAATTAATATGTTGGACGGTGTTATTTCAGTGAATAAATGTATATATTGTGTGCAGTTTTCTCATGAAATTGTACTTGTGTTTAAGTTGGACTGTGTTATTTGTAAGTAATAAATATATTAGAGTAGTTCTCTTGTACACTAATTGTACGGGATCTTAAATCCATGCAATTCGGATTACGGGCGATTTTTTATTATGAAAATGTATTAGTGGTTGTGCTGAAACAGTATTGTTTGTTCTAAATAAAGAAATATATTAAGTTGAAAGATAATACCAGCATGTACATTAATTCTCATTTACATCAGGTGCACGTATATTAGATCCATGCAATCCAAGATAGAGGGTGGATCCATGAAAAGATATCGTTGTTTATGCTGAAAGGTATTATTTGTTTTGAAGAAATGTATTACCTTTCAGCATACTACATTTCTTATGAATAAGTCATTCATTTCGGCATAACACTAATACATTTTTTCAAAACAAGTAATATCTTTCAACATGAACAATAATACCATGAAAGACTTTCCATGACCCAAAATGCCTCTACAATAGAACTAGTCCGACACGTAATACCCTTCCAGTATAAACAGTAATACATTTTCAAGGATTTGCTGCAACCTGAATTGTACGGATCTAAGATTTGTGCACCTAGTGCAGGTGAAAATTAGTAAATGTATTGTGCTGAAAATTTTTAGTGTTTATAATAAAGTGTGTACAACATTTCTTCAAAATAAGTAATATATTTCAATATAAATATTAATACATTTTTATCGAAAACTATCCCCCTCCCCACCCCAACCTCCCCATCCCGTGGATCGGTGCACCTGGTGTATATGGGAACTTGTGATATGTTGTTATTTATTGCCAAATATATTTTTTGCTCCTTAAAGTATTGTTTTTTTTTAACGAAAGGTCCTCGAAGTATCACTTATTAAATGTTGAAAAATATTATCTCAGGTTCTTTCCATGATTAATATCATTTTAATTTCTGATTTCAAAATAGACATAGTCCAATATGATCAAATCAAACCCAATATGTTACCAAATTAACACTAAATCATTTCGAAGTGTTTCTTGACCTTAGATAAATTTCTTCCAAAATTCTCGAAATTTTGTTTAAATCCATATTTTCATAAAATTTACCTTAGTTTGTGGTACTAATATCATAACATTATATTACACTGTTATTTTTTTCAATAAAGATAGGTTATACTATCATTCTAAAGCAAACTAACAATTTCTGACATTTTATGTTCTTTTTTAGAGGCCTTAAGATAGACTTTTATGATAATTTAAGCACAAATTTTCATGTACACCATCCATACAATCGAGATCACAGATGAATCCATGAAAATGCATCAACGTTTAGGGAAAGATATTATCGTTTTAAGGAAACATATTGTTCTTTAAAACAAGTTATACTTTTTAGCATAAACACTAAAACATTTTATACATAATATCTCTTTTAGAACAAATAATACTCCCTCTGTTCCATATTAATTGACGTTTTAAGATGTTCTTCCTTTTTCCAATTAATTGACGTTTTACATATTTTTCACCAATTTTACCAATTTTCTCCCTGTCTGAATCCTAAAATATCTTTACTTTTCAATCTATCAGAAATATTTTGATTTGGTCAAATTTTTAGCTGAGGGTATATCTGTCAAAATATTTCATCCTTAATTTTTCCATTTCATCCTAAAACTCCAATTAATATGAGATGGAGCGAATATATAATAATAAGTAATAACAATAATAATATATAAATAGATAGATCCATAAATAAATAAAATGATAAATAGATTATATTCATTTGTAAATAACTTCGCCAAATCATTCATAAAAAGGGTCATACGTTTTTCTCTAGGCAACCCAAAACTCAAATAACTTATTCTCTGCATAATATTTTATCGCATATTTTTATTTTATCAAGAAGGCATATAAAATAAAACACGAGATGAAACAAAACCAAGATTTTAATCAAATGCTATAACTAGCGTTGTAAACGAACTGAGCCAAGTTTAAATTGTTAAAGTAATGTTTGTTAAGTTTAAACGAACTGAGCATGTTAATTTGGTGCTTGTTAATGTTTGCAAATTGTTCATGAACATTAAAGAACACTAATATTTTGTATAGTATTTGTTAATACGAATATTATATATTGTTAATTGTTAATTTTATCATTGTTATTTTATACGAGTCTAATACATGTTCAAGAGCCGTGAATGACGAGCCCTTCAATATTCAAACTATGTTTGTTATTAAACGAATAAAAATAAATATGATTGAACGAGCGCTAAACGAGCTCAAGCTTTTACCAAACATTCTGTTCGTTAACACCGCTAACTGCAACACAACATAAAAATACATTTCTCCCTTCACTTTTTCCCAATTCGCCACAACTTTGAACAACAACTATTATCTACTTGAATCTATACAAACCTGTACAGCCAAGAATCCTATTTCATAAGAAGAAATCAATCAATAAACCAATCGGGTGTAGTTATCTCCCATATCCACACACATCGGTATGTGTAAATTTTACGGAAATATCGGTGAAATACTGCACCGGGTGTAGCATCCATTTCAAAGACCTGTTTGTTTACCTCTCAACATGTGATCAATCTTTCCTTTCTCCAAAGGTAAAATGTCTTGCACGAAAGAAAGAATGTCGACCCGACCCGATATTTACTCCCTCTTGGCGAGGGTCTTCTTGAGACCCTTGAATATCTTGCTGAACCAAACTAGATTCATTACAGTAAGCACTGAAGGAAAAAGATAAACCATGATAACTCCAATGTCATGCATCTGCTTCACCTGTTACATGGCGATGGAACGTAAGAGAGCGCATATGGTCTTATTTTTGCTAACTGTCATGAATGGTGAAGGCGTTGAGGGCCCGGTAGTGTTTGGATCTTAAGTTCCGTTTGGATTGAGGGATTTGAGAATGGATTTAAAATCAATAGTAGCAAATCTATTGGCGGAAATGAATCGCTCTCGTTTGGTTAGATTAGAAATCCATTCATTTAATGAAACGCTTGCATTTAAATCTTTCAATCCAAACACAACCTTAGTGTTTGTGCAACTAAATATATCCTACGAAGCAACGTGAAACCTCGAGGGTGTTTGCCTAATCTCAAGTTCCCAAAGTTGTTTCAAGAGCTTATAACATGTAATTTCTCGACGGCTTATATGTTAATAAAATGGTTGGATAAGGAACCTTATAGGTTTCCAATTAAATGAATGAGACTTAGCTATGGAGTTTGGGACGAAATTGAAATCCACGTCAAAGCACATTTGATTAGCGTGTGTCGTGTATGTGTTTGTGTAGTGTGTGGCGTGAACTGTATGTAATGTGTGTGAAGGAAGCGTGTATATGTGTGTGCAGGTGTAACTAGAGATGCCTATACAGTTGGCCAAACATTCTCTTAATCCGTATCTTAAAACTAAATCAAGACTTACCGAATCATAGTGCGCGAAAGCATGATAAAAGAAATAAATGAACAAAAGAATTCTTGCAACCTGCAAACATGGAAAACATAAAAACAAGATTTGCATAAGAAATCTGTCAATGCTTTTTATAAAAGAAATACGGGAGAGAAAACGTAAGAGGTGAAGTATGTAGAACCCGAGGCGAAATTTTAAACGAACATCGTTATCTTTAATCTTACCAGCCATGCCAAGAATATTACTACTCCGTTTATAGTATACGCCCATGACTTCTTCAGTCCAACTGCATCTAGATACCTATTTGAAATACGAACATAAATGAAGATGCAATCTAAACTATAAAAGAGAGGAGAAAAAAAACACATATTACAACATTACCATCTCAAATTGATCCAAGGGGTAGTTGCCTCGGATACTAGAACCATGTACGTGTAAATCTGCGCTTCACCCGTCAGCATAGCGTAGGTTAGAGCCATCAACGAGAGGAGATGATGAATTACCTGAATTATGTATGACGGATTCAAGATTGTTCATATAAAATATTACAAGAAAATTTTGATTTATTAAGAAAATGACTGTGCTCGTTCGTTGGTAACAAAATGAAGCCAAACAGAAGTAACGAGAGTGACGAAACGGGATGATATACGAGATCAAAGTGATTGTGCTTACATACTCCATTCCGCCTAAGGAAGGATAAAACCAGAGAATCATGCTGAGATCCGAAAGGAAATAGCCGACTGAAACCTATCAAAGATAGACAAGAACAATCAAGACACGTATGATGAACGAAAATGAAATTCCAGTACAATTAACGATGTAATCTGATTTAGCTGTCCGGAAGTTCACATCTATGAATGAGAAACCCGTAAAACTCTTCGTGTAAGCTGGACATAGCAGAAAAGAAAAAGGGGAAGAGAAATTACTCACTCCCAATGCTGATGTCGAATATGTAGAACTTCGAAGAGTAATAGGCCTATGATGCAGGTTATCTGAGTAAAGATCTGACCGCAGTACGAAATAAAGTGACACAGTTGTGATACATATGGCATGAAATGTCGACATGACTCTGCATCCAATAAGAAAGAATAATTACAATTACGAACACAATTTTTTGCTTAGATCCAGGAAACAAAAGGAAATCTACTAACCGGTTACTCCACTCAATTTGACGGGATATTGTAAGATTCATGTAGCTTTTGAAGTAAACAGCACTAAGCAGCTGACTAAGATCATAGACCTGAATAAAATGTGATTTGAGGATAAAGGAAATAAGTTAATAAACTCTTGTCAATTTTCGATGATTAAGTATATGGTCATGGAAGAGAATACGCATTCATACCGTTTTGCAAGCAACGATGCCGACGATAACAGAGGTATAGACGACAAAAAGATCAGCAGTGACATAGTCGTTTAGAAGAAGTACAATGTGGCTTTGGTAAGACTTCATCAGCATCTTAGTTCCTTCAGACAACAGCATATTTGTCGTCCGGCAGAACGGTTCCTTTCTTGTTTAGTTGTGTGTCCTAATTTTCCGGGTAATGTTAGAAGCAGTACAAATTGCATAGGGAATATACTCATTAAATACAAAACAAAGTTGCATGATACAAACATGTAGCATAATCTGAAGAAGTGAATAACAATACACTAATTATTCCAGGAAAATCACTTTTTTTTTACCAATAATAGAAACCATAATTCTCAAAGATCAAACGAAAAAGATCGCATATGGAAATAAATTTTTCTCGCAGAAGCTTGAAGTAAATCACACTATAAAGACACTTAGGGTTGCTGACGAACCAAGCGGAGCATTGGGTTATTCGTGCAATGTTTGCTAAGTTTTGTACCGAGGAGCTTGTTAATTTGACATAGTTAATGTTTGTGAACATTAATGAACACGAAGTTTGAAAACATTTCATGTTCGTGACTCGATTATTAAATATTACTATAGTTTTGCAAAAGAAAAAAAATCTTGAGTTTATTCTTTGAACAACAACTTTATATAAGTAAATGAGATACATAAATAATATAGAAATATAACTTCTTTATTGATGTCATTCTTATTATATGAACCCAACAAACATATATTCACTAGTCATTAACGAACAAGCCCTCTGTCAGTTCGTTGTTCAAATTCTGCTCGTTTATTAAACGAACAGAGCTGGAATGCATATAACTGAGCTAGAACACGAGTTTTTATCGAACGGTTCGTAAACAGCCCTAGTTACATCCATCATTTTATCTTGTAATAACAAAGCAGTTTCATAAACTTTCTTCAAGTCAAAGACTAAAAACCAGTTTCTCTAAGCAATTAATTTCCCAATAAATTTCTGAATAACACTAAACTTCAGCTCAAATCCAGCTTATATATACAATTTCTGAATAATCATTATTTCTGAACATTTAGAACATCAACGCATTGTAATTTCTGAGGTGTAACTTGTAAGAATCTAATCCTATCATCTCATTACAAACGCTTATTATCTCATCTAATAAAATGATTATCCGCTTTAAACTCAATCGCTTTACTCTTATAATCTCCCAAACATGTTGAAACACATTTCTAACTCCAAAACGGCAGAAAACTCAGCAAATTCCAACTAACACACAGAATTCAAATACGTACTTAGTTATTCTCAAATTCGACTATCTATCAACGAACTCCAGTACGACGATTGAAGAGGACCAAAATAACAGATTACATACAGTCTATCATCAGTTGTCGAACGAATGAAATCGCTTAGAATTCAAACAGAAAACGAAGAAACGTGTTATTTCTAATTACGGCAAAACAAAAACAAAATAAGAGCGACAGAGAGAGGTTAACTTCAGCTCAAATTCAGCTTTCATATACTCTTAATCAGCTCAAAACCAGTTTTTCGAAGCAATCAAATTCTGAACAACACTAAACTTCAGCTCAAATTCAGCTTTTGTACACTGTTTCTGAATAATCATTACTTTTTAACATTCAAAACATCAACGCATTGTGATCCTCTGTAATTTCTGGTAGTAACTTGCACGAATCTAATCTTATAATCTTATCACAAACGCTCATTATCTCATCTAATAAAATGATTATTCGCTTTCAAACTCAATCACTTTACTCTTATAATCTCCCAAACATGTCGCAACACATTTTTAACTCAGAAAACTCAGCAAATTCCAACGAACACACAGAATTCAAACACGAACTAATTTATCATCAAATCGACTATCTATCAACGAACTCCATACGATGATTGAAGAGGAAAAACAAAAACAGATAGCATACAGTAGATCATCAGCCGTCAAACGAATGAAATCGCGTTGAATTCAAACAGAAATGAAGGAACAGAGAGAGAAGAACTTACCAGAAAAGGAATAAAAAATGAATCGAAGAAGGTGGCTAGAAATTCTGAGGTGGGTTTTAGTAGTAGTTGGATAAACAGAGGAATCTGAGTTGGAAAAGAATCGCGTACGGGTTTTGTCCTGACTCACTTAGACTCTCGTTGCAAGTTATGCCTTTATTATTAGTAATTAATACTATCGTATCATTGTCAAAATAGGGGCGACAATTCCAGACTCGACCGACCGACCAGACAACCCGGTTCTATTCAATTCGAATTCATGGAGAGAAATTTAAGGGGTATTTGTAATTATTCAAAAAATTATATGTGATCGTCACACGGTGTGACGAGAAAAAATATTATTTTTATAGTAAAATTATCACGTTTATCTGTAAAAATATTACTTTTTATGAACAAAAAAAAGTATCACTTTTTGTAGATAAAATATCACTTTTATCTATAAAAATATCAATGTAGTAAAAGTATAAATTTTTCCTGTAAAAATATCAATTTTTTCCTGTAAAAGGGTATTCTGTCACACGTGTCACCGTCACACACAAGAATAAATCTTGTAATTATTCCTTAATCTGCGTGCTCGACCAAGGTTGGCCAATTAGGCCGAGTCGGAGGAAGTAATTCATTTCAAATTTCACACAGATTAGAAAAAAAAACATTTAATACATGTGTAAATTTCTATTGTACTCTTTTTAAATACTAGATGTCCTTCCGTGCGATGCACGGGATAAACTATTGAACATTTTATTTAATTAATAATGATTAAATTTTAATATTGTTGTAAAAGCATTATAACATACATACAGTGCATACACACAATATTATTTGATGTATTTAACTTAAGTAAATATTAACATTTATTTTTTAATGTAGGGGATATCAGTCTTAAACTTAATTTCATAAAAAGTAAATTAAATTATTTTTATTATACATCAACTTCTATTAAAAACATATAACCCACATTTTTCACTAATATAATTTTTATGCGATTGGGCATTAATGTAAATCTAACAAATTCTTGCCATTTTACTATTTGTCATAAAAACAAACTAATTGTGGAACTCAGATAATTATTAAAATATAAAATTGTGAAAAGAAACTAAAAATTATATGTTTCTGAAATACTCTCACACTTATTATATGAAAATATTTAATTATCTAAATATATCATAATTAACCTTGCAAAAAGTATTTTATATTTTAATTAATTAATTTATATATCTATATGGATATCTAATTGAAGGTTGTAAATAAGGACTTATTTGATATATTTTTCATTAAAAATAAAATTGATACAAAAAAGTTATAATTATTTAAGCTTTTATATTAAAAATAAGAAGAATGAAGAGAGAGGAATATTTTTATTTGTAGATAAGAACATATAATGGAATAATTTTCAATGTAAAAAGAGATAAAATAGAAAATTGTCTTGCTAATATAAAAAGTGCAAAAAAAAATAAAAAAAAAAATGACCGACAACCGCAAAAAAAAAATAAAAATAAATAACTGCCACATGTTAAAAGAAAAAGAGTGGAGATAAAACATGGAAAAAAAAGGAAAAAAGAAAAAAGCCCTAGAAATATTCTGGAGATGACACATATGCAAAATATCCTGCTTTTATATTAAAGGGGGATGTTGAGTTATAGGATTTCAAGCATAAATGGAAATTTCAACGAATCATTTAGTAAGGATAAATTACAAATTAAGCATTTAGCATCTTAATAAGGAAATAGGACTATCTTAAAAAAAAAAAAATGTGCGAAACGAATTGAGTAAACGGTACTATTTCGTGAGATGAAGAGAGTAATATTGAACCATTAATTTTCATCATAAAGTGGTGAGATGATGTCATTAAGCTATCAAAGATTATGACTAGTTCTATTCTATGCTACTCAATTGGGTAGTGGCCGACTAGGTAATCCAACTATTTATTTAAAAACTGAAATGAAATCAATACTTGATATTTTTACATTTTTTGAATAAAAGGTCAATTCGCATCGGACACTACCCGACTGAATAGCAAAATATATAAAAAAAAAAAAAGATAAATCCCACCTGATAATTAATGCTATTAGCTGTCGTTGTCTTTTGAATATTTCCTTGCACAAAGTCATGAAAGGCAAGTATATGCATTTACTCCAATTATTAGTATTCTTTTCCTTGAAATGTGGAGCAAGAAAGGGGAAAAGTACTAATACTTCATTTAATAAGCAAAATCTAAGCAATTCGGGTTATCGGATTGGATTCGTGTTTGATAACGAATAGATTGGGGTTATATATTAAAAATAAATAAAAAATTATTTGGCTACGATGATACTTTTGTTACGATGATACTTTTACAGATAAAAGTTATACTTTTGCTACAAATAGTGATATTTTTTTTTTCAAAAAAAGTTATATTTTTACAAATAAAAGTGATACTTTTACTACAAAAAGTGATATTTTTTTCCTGTCACACGTATGACTGTCTCATACAAGTTTTTATCATTAAAAATGAGGAAAAAACTATAAATAATCATATGACCTTTGACCTTTTTTACGTTTTACTATAGATATTTTTTTCGGTTACAAATTCTCATATAATCTTTGTGAGATTTATAAGTAGTTGTATATAAAAGATTTCGGCAAGAATATTGCCAAAAAGGATGAAAATCTTGTACAAGGTCCTAAACTAGAGCCTCAATGATAGTTAATACGCCATCAACCAACTGACCACCAAAACTGTCAATATCCACCTTTCTCGAGTCTGTCTCCTTCGAGCATTTGCTTCAGCAGCCCTAACTCGTCGAAGCAAACCCGGAATCACTTTACGACCCCTAGCTCCCATTGGCGGGTCAATCCATTAGAAATAGTTACACCCTTGCCCTCCCAAGATTTGCAGGTTTCAAAAACTTAATTTAGAGAAAAAGAAGGCCGGATTTTGGAGGAAAAAAATGGAGACTAAATTAAGGAATTTACATGAAATCTTTCACATGCCCAAAAACTCCTTCCGAAATTTAACTCGGCCCAAGAGGTATTTTTTCGAGCTGGATGACCACAAAAAGAGGCCGCAAATGATAATTCAGAATGGGACAAAAAAGCCCCTGCTTAAAGGAGAGGGTGCAAGTCACGTGACTTGTTTCTCGAAATTTTTTGCCGTAATTTTTTATACATAGTTATTTATAAATCCCGCAAAGATTGTATGAAAATCTATAATCGAAAAAAGTATCTATAGTAAGGTGTAAAAAGGGCCAAATGTCACTTTTTTTTTTTTTTTGGTTAAAATTTATAAATGCTTTAAACAATTTTAAAGCAAATTGGACTCGATTTTTAATCGTGTTTGACGGTTTCGACCCATTTAACCATGAGCCCACCTCTACAATTAGTTGTGCAATGGGCTTATGTATGATGAGCAAGTGTTACCATTTTTCATTTCCCTTTTCATTTTTTAATTACATCACAATTTTCTTATTTAAAATAAAAAAACCCCAGGATATATGAACACTTGTAACTAAGAATAAAATATATCGAAACTTAAAAAGTAAATTGTAAATATTCGAATTTGTTTCCTAGATTAGTATATGAACGTACATCGATCCAAAGGATTTTATTTCTTGACCTTTTTATACTACTTCCGTCCCGAATTAATTTGGCTACTCTGATCGGACACGAAAGTTAAGAAAACAAAAATTTTGTGGAATCTTTGACTATTTCAAAGGTGGAGATTGGGGGTGGAGATTTTGAGGGTAGAGATTGTATGAGAAATTTCATTTTTTGGCTGAAAAAATTATTTAGGAGAAAACGAAAAGGCAAGTAAGCAAATTAAGTCGGGACGGAAGGAGTATTTAAATATATAACTTTGAATAAAAAAATCATTTTAGAAGCATGTTGTAGTACAGATGGAGTACTAGTAAAAAATGTGGGCCTATAATTGTTTTAGTAATGTGGGCTCTTGTTTGCTTGCCCATATGTTATTGGGCCAATTAGTTTAAAGTTGGGCTATAAACTACATTTTCTTTTGGGCCAATATATCATTCCCAGTGGGCTGCGTGGCCCATTTTCTTCTTCGAATTAGTTTCAATATTTCTTTTGCTGGCACTAAATAAATTGAACGTTGTGGCAAAAACTTGTATGACCAAAAGTACTCCCCCCGTTTCGTTTTAATTTGCTTCTTTTTTTTTTTGGTTTGTCCCAATTTAATTTATCAATTCATAAATGACAATTTTTTCTCACAATCTACACCCTCAAAATCTCCACATTCAATCCCCACCTTTGAAAAAATCAAAGATTCCACAAAATTTATTAGCCTCCGTGCCCGGCCAAGGTAGGCAAATTGGGCCGGGACGGAGGGAGTATAATTTTTTGTAATAAAAGTATAACTTTTATCTGTAAAAATATTACTCTTTTTGAATAAAAAAGTTCACTTTTTGTAGCAAAAGTATCATTGTAGTTAAAGTATCACTTTTATTCGTTAAAAGTATCGTTTGTTCATGTAAAAGTGTATTCCGTCACACGTGAGACCGTCACACACAAGATTCACCTTACTATATATATAGAGGGACGGAACCAAGGGCGTGGGTGGGAACGACCACCCCCCTCAATTTAAAAAAAAAATCGGAGAGTATAAATATGTATATTATAATATTAAAATAAATTTGAATTTCGCCCACTAAAAAATTCTAAAATCTCGTCTTCCCTTCCACAATTTCTAAATACATCAATTAGTCATTTATCATCATATCTTCTTAATTTGAGTCCACTATGAAAAATTTATTTTTACAATTACTGTGGCAGTGTTTGTTCATAATTACTATTCATTTACAATTATTATGGCATTGTTTCTTTTTTACAATTACTATGGCATGATTTCCTCTATAAATTATGAAAGTAGCTTTATTAATATGTGAATATACTACCTCCTCCGTCCCAATTAACTTGTCCTACTTTTCATTTCGGTTCGTTCCACTTAACTTGTCACATCCATAAATGACAATTAAAAGCAACAATCTACACCTTTTAAAAAATCAAAGATTCCACAAAATCTGTTTTTTCTTAATATCCGTGTCCGATCAACTATGACAAGTTAACCGGGACAGAGGGAGTATTAATTAATAGTAAAATTGTTTTCAAAAGATTAATTAGTAAATAAAATAACATCGTTAAAAGGTGAGGTAAAGGAAAAGAAAAGGAAAGCGCAGATAAATGCAAAAATATTCATTTTTTCACAACATCTATAATTTTCTCGAATTATTTCTTCATATTTGTATTTGACAAATTACTCCTATAATGACAGGAAGATCTTCAGCGAGAAATTGAAAACATGCAATAGATACTACCATTCTTGTCTAAAAGACTTTTTTTTCTTGCACTATAAATGAGAATTAATATTAATTATGTAATTAATTGTTTTTCAATAATTAGTCACTTGAGGATCTTATATTTCATAATTAAGATGCCATTTTCTTTTTCCTATATTCATGTATCTATGTACATAATGCGAAAACTTAATTTGGTTGAAAGAAAAGTCACTAATAATAAACCAAACAAAATCACTAAATTTTTTAAAAAAAAATAATACAATTATGTTAAAAATTAGTGAAAAGAAATTGTGAGGTCTAAATTGATAGATTCAGATGATTGATGATTTTCTAAACCCAAAAAGTTTATTTCAGATAATTCCATGTTTGGCCCTGTACTTCCCTTCGTTACTTCACTCGTAGAGCTTCCTTGTGCACCCTGCACGAACATTCATATTGTTATCGAATCGAAATTTTTGGTACATAGAAGTCTATATAGTTATCTACTGAATTTTTTTTAATTATCAATATGTCTAAGATACGATCGCTATCGGTAACTACGATTGCATATCCAAATCTTGATACTCCAAAATTTATGTCGGTATCTGTACAATACCATTACTTACTATTGATTTTGGTAATACCGAAATACCAAAAGAAATTATATACATTCGGTACCGAAAATTTTGAATTCTTATAAAGTTACTTTACCGAAAATTTTAGTATTTTTGGTATTTTTTAAATATGTAGTTAGGTATTTCGGTATTATTTCTCACACCTCTAGTCATATACTTCTTCCGTACAGGAAAAAGATTATGTTAATTACATAAATGTACAAACCTTTTTGTTAATTTTACAAATGTACATTATTAAAAATAAAATTAAAAGTTCTAGTTAATACATTTTTAAATGAAACATTGACTTTTGAATAGGATTTTTTTCTAAAAAACAAAAATAAAATTGAAATATTATTTTTTATAGAAAATGGAGAGATTGAATAAAATTTAGAATCAGATTTTTTAAGAACTGGAGATAATACAATTGACGGTCTAACATTTAGGTAGGACCTAGTCAGAGTTAACAGAAACTTTTATAACTATATCATATAAAAAAAGAGTTAGTTGCAGCAACCCCACCAAATTATCAGTGTTTTTGTACATACAACATTAAATTCTTTTTTGTGGCATCGATACATGTAAATTATACAGGTTTGACAGATAAATCTCCAAACTTATTTTTGAATCATTTTTTGTCGAAATTTCACACGTGACTTGCGCGTGATAAACTTTTAATGTTTTTTTTGTACAAACAATCTTTTTAGTATGCCAAAAGTGTAAAAAAAATTCACATATTTTTTTCCATAGCAATTTTTTTGAATCATTAATAGTTATCTCTCATAATATCTAGAACCTTCATTGTTGAAAATGAGCGGCTCTTCTCCCTACTAAAATTGATTGAAAAATAAGTTTAGTAGTTTATCTGCCAAAATCTGTATAATTTATATGCATGAGTGCTAGAAAAAGAAAATTATGTGCAAAAACATAGTTTAGTCGGGTTACTGTAATTAACTCTAAAAGAAATTAAGATTTGGGATTCACCTGGTGTTCATGGTGAATTACATTTGTACCCTTTTGAGTAATTCTTCTTAGCTGGCAAATGAATGGTGCTTCTCCCAATCCTTTGCAAATTTGCCTGCCCATTATAAATTACATTAGAAAAAAGAAGTCAAAGTGTCGACTTGTCAATGCAAGTTCATTTGGAGTGTGGAAGTTTGGGGTGCGAACGAGACAGTACGGTTCGAAGATTTGAAAAATTCGATACTGTTTCAAAGTTCGGTTCTTCCAAAACCTAAGAACTGAAACCGAACCGAAACTTATAAGGATCCGTACCGAACCGCCCCAAAATTCGGACAGTTCGGTACAATATTTCGGATCTAACGGATCTACTGAGCGCTTTGGTTGAGTACGACATACTCGGTAATCTAGAGAATTTTTCAAGACTTTTAATATCAAAGTTAAAGCTGGAAACAAAAACCAAGATACTCACATCAGAGTTGTAATTAAAAAATTTGTTGGCATAAACATCAAGTTATAAGTAAATTTTTCAAGTAAGGTCGTAAAAAAGTAGTAATATATGAAAATTATGCACAAAACTTGTAAACTACTTGATGTCTGAAATTATTAATATATTTATATACTTTTGTAATCTCGATTTTCGGTACGGGACAACTCAAGTTAGTTCGGTACAGTTTGGTACGGTTCTCAGTACGGATAATACTGAATATCCGGAACCATATCATAATTTTTTTTCGATACAGTTCGATTCGAAGAAAGTCAAAAGTTAACGGTTCTTTTCGATTCGATATGTTTTCAGTTCAATTTTCGCTACAATTCGATAAATTCCGAGTACCATGCACATTCCTAGTGGGAGTACACATTTGGCAAATGACAACTAGAGGTAGAAATGTGTTGTTGCTCTCTTGAACGTAACATCCATAGGATCAGCTATATTTTGATATTCCTAACCCTAAATTCTTAAGTACAATAATACATTTAATAGAATATTATTTAAATATTTCAATTCATCGAACACAAGGTCAAAAGCAGTCCAATTAATTAATTTAGTAATAAACTCTAGTTTCTTTTAATTAAAAAAATACTACCTCCGTCGCAATCTAATATGCCTATCTTTACTACAACAAAATAGGTCTATTGTATAAGACTTTTTAACACCACAATTGTGATCACTATGACCACTTGTTGTCACAAATCTCTCTCCAAATTATTTGAGACAACTTTAAGACTACTTTTAGAGACAATTAGTTGATGCAAAAAATATTTGAGACGCATTTGAGACCACTTTTGTGGTCACAAATATATTATTTGCGACCGAGTTATTGAGACGACAATAAAGTTGTGACAAATACTTATTATTTGAGACTACTTTGCTTAAGTTGTGACAAATACTCATTATTTGAGATCACTTTTTGTGGTCTCAAAATACCCTTTTTCCTGTAGTGCTTGGCCGGGCATGGAGATTAAGAAAAATAGATTTTATGGAATCTTTGACTTTTTCAAAGGTGAAGAGTGAGGGTGGAGATTGTGAGAGAAATTTGCTATTTATGAACTGACAAATTAGGTTGGGACAAATCGAAAAGAAAAGTACACAAATTAGAACGAGACAGAGGTAGTAATAATTTAAAATTTAAATAAATACAATGATCACTTACCTTAAATTATGTCTTTTTTCTGGGTAATTCTGTATTGCGATAAATTCATTTGAAATCGTAGGTTCCCTCATGCTTCTGTACATCTAAATTAAATAAACAAAAATGTTAGCAAAGATGTGACACAATTTTTGACACGGTAATTGTTGTCTCTAATAATAAGTTTATGCGACGACAAGAAATGTGAGTCGTCACAAAATGCTATACTAATTATTTGAGGTCATCGTCAATTTTTCTTAGAGACTACTAGTTAATTATTGTAAAAAAATACTTTTGACGCATTTTAGACGATTGTCTCAAATTATATTATTTGCGACCTTGCTATTGAGATGACTAGTGTAGCTATGACAAATAATATAATTTGGTCCTAATAACGTAGTTGCGATAAATATAGTACTTGAGATATTTTTTGTTGTCTTAAAATACTATTTTTCTTATACTGATTAATTAAATTAAATGCATGGCTCAACATGTACATAATCATAAATTTCATATCATAAATCCAACATCTTTTATTATTTTTCTTGGTTTAAGAAAAATTGATCGACTTATTTTTAAGCTTAATTAATTATATGATAAATTCTCAAATACATTATATATATATATATATATATATATATATATATATTTATATGATAGATAATGTAGGTAAATTTAATGCAAAACAAGTCCATTTGCTTTTTTCTCAAAATGACTATATTAATCGAGCTATATATTAGCATTAAAATACATAGATATAAATGATTCTTAATTCATACTCTTTCCGTTCCAAGATAATTTACACACCTCTCCCGATACGTGAAATAAGAAAGAGTTGCTCTTTGTTTTTTAGTTGACTTTTTTAAATGTGGAGATTTTAAGGGTGAAGATTGTAAGATAAATTTTCTTTTTAAGAATGTACAAATTATTTCAGGACATCTCGAGAAAAAAAGTGTGCAAATTATCTTGGGACGGGGTAAAAAACACCCCTACACAAATTTCGAGTACAATTAGGTTAAGCAATGCCTAACGCATGTATTAATTAAAAAAGTCCACCAGACATATGATAATATTATTATTTTATTTTTAAATTTCAAGACTAACAAACATTAAATATCCTATACCTAGTGTTTTTTAGGGGAATAGCTAGTGTTTTTATTTATTTTTGCTACCACGATAACGCACACGAATCAAGAAACCAACACGTCAGTATTACAAAATCATAATAATTTTGGATATCGTGAAATCGGTTATAAATCACATATATGCATGTATTCACTCTTCGACGCGAGACAAATTGAAATCCTATCCATTTTTTTCCAAAAAGTAGCACACGCAATTCTGATAATTAACACGTTAATATCATAAAATCATGATAGTTTTGAGTATCGTAAAATCAGTTATAAACATGTGTTTTCGGCTTTTTTAGCCACGTTTTACACGTGAATTTAGGATGGGGAATATTTTGTCCGAATAATTAATGGTATTTAATTGTTAGTGCCAAAAAAATTAAAAATATGACTCTGATGACATATTTAATTAGGGTATTTATATTGAACTTAACAATTTGTGTTAGGTTTGAGCTCTAGAATTTACTGAAAATATTTCCAGCGCAATAATAATACTTCCTTTGTCCCATTTAATTTTACGGAGCTGACAGAATACGAATATTGAAAAAAAAATTGTTTTTACTTTTCAGTTAACTTTATCAAAGGTGTAGGGGGAGATTTTGAAGACGAAGATTGTGAGAAAATTTTCCTTTTTAAGAGTGTGCAAAATCAAGTTGGACGGACGGAAAAAACAAGTGTTCAAATTTAAGTGGGACAGAAGGAGTAACAATATATATATATATATATATATATATATATATATATATATATTCTTTTTTGGAATAAATTATAATTAATGTCATCATAATTCTATGCATTAAAATGTATATTTTATATTTTATTCGGTTAATAGTATATCATTATACACACAACATTTGTAACTCAAAAAATGAAACGTTAAACATAAATGGGAGGATTTTTTCTTTGTTCTTAAATTAGGAGGAAAAAAATTAAAAGAAAAACAAGTTCATATTAATTAAGAATTCTTGATTGAAAATAAAATATAAAAAATACTCCCTCCGTTCCAATCTACTTTGCCTACCTTGATCAGACACGGAGGTTATAAAAAAACAGATTTTGTGAAATGTTTAACTTTTTCAAATGTGGAAATTGAGGGAGGAGATTGTAAGAGAAATTTGTCATTTATGAACTTGTAGAATAGATTGGAACAAAGCAAAAAAAAAAAAAAATTGGCAAATAAAAACGGGACGGAGGTAGTAGAAAATATGTAAGGCGTACCTGGAGATGACTCTTAACGTGAGAGATCTTTAGCCCTTTTACTCCCATTATTTGCATAATTTTTTTTGGAGTTGCTTCTGTCAAATAAATAAATAAAAATTAGTCATTCGATATTCTAAAATAATCACCATAGATCACGTATATTTAGTAATATCACTAATTAAGACGTGTGTTAAACAACAAAACAACAGATTAAACATCATTTCACTACAACAAAAAGTTTTTTATATAACATTTTTTTATATCATAATTATGGTCACTAATAATAAGTTAGTTAGAATCACTTGTCATTGCAAATCTCTTTATAAATTATTTAAGAATATTTTAAAACTACTTTTAGAAATAACTAGTTGTTGCAAAAAATATTTGAGGGGCATCTGAGACTACTTTTATCGTCAAAAATATATTATTTACATCCGAGTTATTGAGACAATTAATTAATAACAACATGTTGTTTCTAATAATAAAATTACGACTTTTTAAAAAAATTAAATTATGACAAATACTCATTATTTGAGATCATCTTTTTGTTGTCTCGGAAGATCATTTTTTGCAGTGTTTGAAATAGAGGATCGACTCATCTCGTCCATATAATATACTTATAAATTCAAACCCTAGCCAGAAAAAACCCCTAAATTTCCCAAACCCTAGCATCATTTCCAAAGTCTGTTGACACATTTTTCACTTATAAAACACGAAATAGAAAGTTTTCGGAGAAAATTACAACGAAAAAAATAGAGATTCCATACGATACTTGAGACATGATTTCAGTACCCTCAAGGAGATATTTTCCTCCACTACTTTGAGAGTAATCTCCGAGGATCGGGAAACTCTATGCTACTTCATGAGGTAGTATAGAAGTTTCCTTTCGCGTGTTATGCGATGTGGAAGACGGAAATATTTGTAAATATCGATTTGTAGAAGAGACATAGGAGAAAAGATACGTCTGTTGTATAAATATACAGCAACCGATAGACATTGAATTCCATGAAATTTGAACTTACTGTGCTTCCCGCCGAGACTATGAACCGCTTCGACGAAGTGCCGGTGGAGCTCTGGCGTCCACCGGAGTCGAGGAAGCGAAGATTTTCGGTACTGTCTGATAGCTTTAGGTGTCTCAGAATTATCCATTTCTACTGTAGGAAAATACATAAGAATCAAGAAAATGATGTTCAAAAGTAATGTATGTTTTATGTTTGAATATATAGAAAAAGGGAGGCATAATTGGTTGGAGAGTGTGGACTTTAATATACAAGTATGTAGACTTTGGGACATATGAATGTAGAGTTTTGAATTATTGAAACTTATCTAATATTCTTACAAATTTGTACTTTACATGTTGAAAATTAGTTATCAGAATTGAAATATTCAAATAGTTACCAAACTAGAATTTTTGATGGTGTACGTAAGAGAATGCATGCCACTTAAAAAACAGTACTCCTACCTTCCGTCCCGGCTTATCTTGCACAAGAAGGGGAATCGACATGAGTATTAAGAAAAATTGTTTTTTTTACCTTTTAAAGGTGGATTGAGGGTGAAGAATTTTGAGGGTGGAGATTATGTTATAACTTTCCTTTCTTAGGATGTGCAAGATAAGGTGGGACGACCGTTTAAGAAAATTATGCAAGATAAGATGAGACGAAGGGAGTATATTGTACTCCCTCCGTCCCGACTGAGTTTGCTCACTTGAGCCAGCACGTATATTAAGAAAAACTGTTTTTTGTTTTTTGGTTGACTTTTTTAAAGGTGGAGATTGAAAGTGGAGATTTTAAGGGTGGAGATTGTGAGAAAACTTTCCTTTTTAAGGGTGTGCAAACTTAGATGGGACGTCCCGAAAAGTAAAGTGTGCAAACTCAGCCGGGACGGATGGAGTAATTATTACATGTAAAATGAACAAATATTGATAAATTGTTATTGTTATATGTCACTACCTCCGTCCCACTCTTACTTTTCTACTTTCCTTTTCGATTTTTCTCAACTTAACTTTTCGGCCCATAAATGACAAATTTCTCTCACAATCATCACCTTTTAAAATCTCCACCTTTAAAAGGTTAAAGATTCCATAAAATCTGTTTTTTCTTAATCTCCGTGTCCGATCAAAGTAGAAAAGTTAAACCGAAACGGAGGGAATATATTATATATATATATATATATATGTATACACACACTTTAATCATGTGGGAATACATGCTGTAAAAAGGGAGCATCGATATTCTATAATGTGTACGTAAAGGTCATGGTTTGAGTATTCTTGTAAATTTGACAACTTAAATTACACCAAATCTTTTTATATAGTTTCAATAATTCAACATAAATTCTATTTTTTCGAATAAATAAAATTAACGTCGTTAATTCTTTTCATATTTTATGTATGGTTAAAGCGGATTTGATCCTCTATTCCAGTCCGTGTTCCATCTTGTACTTCAAAATAACCACTACTCGTCATGTGTTAGTTAGAGATGTCATCATATACACGTGACATATAGTGATTATTTTGAAATACAAGATAGAACACAGATTGAAACAGAGGATCTCATCTGTGGTTCAAGATGAATTAATTAATATCATAAATATTTTTGCTCGATAAAAGAATATCATACTGAATTATTTAAATTGTAAGAAAATTTGTACGAGGATCTCACGTAACATTATAAAACTGTTATAAAACCACATGGCATGGTGACCCTCTAAAAATCATTGGAATTTCAAGAAAAATATTTAACTAATTCATGGGGGCATTTGATTGCAATTCGGATAGTAGGAGTTTCATCCTATGTTATAGTAAAAATCATTTTTAGTCTCGTATGTTAGGTCTTGTCTAGTAAAAGTTTTGTATGTTTGAAAATTCAATTATAGTCTTGTATGTTCCAAAAAAGTTGTCCAATTTAAGGACACTAACCATCACCGATGACCAATTTGGCCGGAAGACTAATAAATTTGGGGCTTTCAAGTCCTAATGCTTATGTGTCAAGTATTTGTCCAGATCGCATGCCGAATCATTAAATTACTTTAGTAGTTAGCCCAAAAAAAAAATAAAAAATTAAACCCTAATTCCTTTCATTTTATTTTTCTTTCTTTCTTCATCTTTTCCAAATTTATTAGACACATGCGTCGCTGCACGTGACTAATTCCGGCCAAATTGGTCGTCAGCGATGGTCGGTGTCCTTAAATTGGACAACTTTTGAAACATATAGGACTAAAAATGAAATTTTCTAACATACATAATTTTTATAAAACAAGGCCGAATATACAAGATAAAAAATGATTTATTTTTTCATAATACATGTTAATTCATGACATCAACAAATATACATATCGGATGATGAATATAGTAACACATAAGATAAAATACCAAAATATAACGGATGATCTCGTATGATTTGGCGGTGGTATGTCATATATTCCAATTCAACAGTATCATGCAGAATTTGGTAAGAATACTAAAATATTCGTCTCTTGTTGTCTGAATGTTATTAGTTTATTAATTTGTCTACACTTGTATTATTGGCTGTCATAAAAGCGAACTCTAAGAATAGGCGCCTACTTAAAAGGATAAGTCCATAACACTAACATTCAACAATAAAATATTCTAGCATTTGTGCCACATCGAAGAGTGAGTGTATGTGATACCGTAATATTTAAATTTTGTATTAGTTTTATAAATCGTGTATGTTATTTCTCATCAAAATAGGCTTTGTCTACACAAAGAGTAGAGCTGGCAAAATCGGTCAGACCTAATGGACTGGCCCGACTCGTCCGACATTTTAGATGGGTTGGATCATAGAAATTTAGGTTCGTAGGACCGTTGGGTTCGGTTCGATGGGCCAAAATTCTGGCGGATCACGTGCCGGCCTGATAATCTTTGTATATTTAAGGGGGTGGGTTGAGCTCAATAACTGTTAGCTTGATGGTATTTCAGGCCCACCCAACCCGTCCGACATATAATGTTAGCCCGATGAGCTAGGCTAGATCGGGCTGGGTGAGTCGAAATTGCCATCTCTATCAAAGAGTGAGTGTGTTTGTGGGAGAGTTTATAATTAATTCCACAATACCTAAATTCAACATGGTTTTGTGACATCCGTGTGTTGGTTCCCTACACCTTACGTCTAAAAAAAGAACATATTATATCCGTCTTACAAAGATGGTCCTCATTTCCTTTTCTAAATGTCTCAAAATTGTGTTCGGTTGGTATGTTTAGTGGGGTGTTCGGCATTAAAACCTAGGTTATTGGGCAGTTTGTTGGAACCTATCACCCCTCGATCCAAGGAACTGGACCAAAGTGTTTTAAACACCCGAACTTGTTATATAACAAGGCTTAAGTTTAACGAACCAAAACCTTAATCAGCAGGTTATGTAATGTGACAAGGTCATAACCTCCCAACCCAACACTCCCTTAGAACCGAACTGGTAGCTACCCATTTAGACCTAAACTCTCCTCAATATAAATTTAAATGATAGAATACTCGCTAAAACTCGTTCGACTATCATCCCTAGCTAACTAGCTAAGAATAATTGATGTATTCTTTTTTATCCTTTTTGGTTTGTGTGGTTAAAAAGTAAAAAAGAAATAGAAAACCAGATTTGGCTTTCTATGGGTGCGGCCATGTCAATAAAAGACGGTGCCTAATTTTGGACCCATTCTATCATTCTATGCAGTCTTTTATTCCACACACATTGCTTTCTTCAAATTAATTAAATTGCGATATTTCCGGAAAAAAAAATATATATATATATATGTATATATTCTACTGCCTCTGTCCCGACTAATTTGCACAGGAAAGGTTGACACAAGTATTAAGAAAAGTTGATTTTTAAGTGTTTGTTGACTTTTCAAAGGTGAATTGAGGATGAAAATTGTGTTATAACTTTTCTTTTTAATGAACGTACAAAATTAATTGGGACGAGCGAAAATGAAAAGTTTGAAAAATTAATTGGACGGAAGTGGTATCTATTTATTTTATTTTACTTTTTAAAGTGAGGTACAGGTCACTAGAATTTTTTTTGACCCAAGACTTAAATTCTATACGTGTCAATTCATGCACGTGACTTTATTTGTGTTTTTTCTTTCCATGTTGGTTTGTACAATTGTACTTCAATCTAATATAAAAATGGGGAATTTTCGTACCTGTTGCACGGATCTTGGATCTATGTAGTTCGGATTACAGGTTTAAATATATTACTTTTTGTGTCTAAAGATATTACATGGATAAAAATATCACAATTTATGTTTAAAATTATTAGTACATGTACTGGGTAAATGTATTATAATACATTTATCCATATATTTAAACATAAATGATGATACTCAATCCGAATTGTATCGTGTAACTAATGCGCACGAGACTTTGTCTATAAAATTAGGTGTCAATTGACTTGCTTAAAATAAATTTTAGTAGACAAAATTAGTGATCAAGAAGTGTTTGTAATCTTTAAGGGATCTTTGCAACATAATATTGGCCATTAAAATTGATTTTTAGAAGAAGTGTTCACAATATGATATTGGATAAATAAAATTGCTTTTTTTGAATTTGAGAATTTTATTACTCAAAGTTTTAACGTACAAGATTCTCAATTCAAAAAAGGGATATATGGCTCAATCCAAATATTTGAATTGACAAAAGTAAAGACAAAGGCATTAAAAAATGTGAAACACCATTACAATCTCTAGACATATGAGAAATTGAATAAAAATCAAGTCCATACATGAGTCTCTTAATCTCATCCACAATAACTCCACAATAATGCAAAAAACCCACTTAATCCGTGACTGCACGCACAACAAGAAAGAAATTCGTAAAGTCTTGCATTTTCATAGCTGAAAATCCACAGAAAATCGGAGATCGGGGGTCGCATAAGGCTTGGAAGACTAGGAAGACCCATCTAAAATAGAGATCGGGTGTCACACAAGACGTGAAAAACGCACAAAGGCAAGAAAAATCTCACAAAGACAAATATGAGGAGATGAAAGCAAATACTGTAAAAAACAAGACGAAACAAAACAAAACTAAAATAAATAATTAGAAGTATTACCCCCCCTCCTATGATCGGAGGATGAGGGAAGAACGACGAAGAGATCTAAACTTTCAGCACTATCATATAAACCAATAATTAATATTTTTCATAAAGAATTTTTAATTATTTTCACCTCATGTATAAGGTCTTGTTTGGACATAGTTGGATAAATCTATAATGTATTAAATGAGTTTATATAGGTTTGGTTGGCCAAATTAGTGAGGCACATTCTAAACATAACTATTTAAGTAAGAATGGACAACACCTTTTAAGTTAACATCATTTTAATTACTGAGGACCAATTCTCTCAATCACGCGGTAGTCGAGCGGTATACTAAGGTCTAGTGTATAATTGAGATTTAAATATGGCCAAATAGAATCTAGATAGAATAAATTGGTAAACTTTTGATGAAAGGCCTAAATTTTGGAAATATCTCAATTGAGGGCCTGGATTTTGGAAGTTCTTAATTTAGGGCCTAGATTTTTACTTTTATTCTTGATTCAGGGCGTGCGTCTTGAAAAGAGGAAATATTATCTTGTGTACCGAAGATTTAGTACAAAGTAGATTGAAAATTTCTGTAAAAAGTATTTTGAAAGTTTCGATATTGTACGGAACTTCTGAATCTTGTGCATAGGGTAATGTTTCTTATTTTTTCATGACGTAAACCCTTAATTGAGAATAAAAATCAAAATCAAGAACCTTATAATAAAAACTCAGAAATCAAGCCCCGATTGAGACATTTATCGAAATTTAAGTCTTCTAGTGAATTTTTCCGAATAAAATAGGGAAGAGTCGAGAGGAAAATGTAAACGGACTATGTAAGTCTAGTCTAGGCAGGAACTTTTAGAACAGTTGTGACTTGTGAGGACCAAATTCATCATCATCTCAAATAAATTATTAAAACAAATAGGTGAAACACACATACACACACATATATAGCGCAGTAATTTTAAATACACTACTAAAAAATTAGTCCCTTCGTCCCGGCCTAACTTGCCTATCTTGATCGGGAACGGAGGTTAAGAAAAAACAGATTTTGTGGAATCTTTGACATTTGAAAAGATGGAGATTGAGAGTGGAGATTATGAGAGAAATTTGTCATTTATGAGCTGACAAGTTAAGTTGGGATAAATTGAAAAGGAAAGTAGGTAAGTAAGATCGGGACGGAAGGAGTATTTATTTGTTGAAAACTAATTAAAATTAAGTACAATGACCACTCTATTAAAACAGCTACTGTCCAATTGCAAAAAAATAATTGGTTTAAATTTAATTATTCGAGAATTTCGTTGTGTATACGTCTGTCGTACAACAAATAATTAATTATCAGTAATTAATTTGCTTGGACTAATTAATTTTATTATCTTTTTAATGTCATGCTATGGAACAATCTAATAACGATAAGTTGTACTTTCTTTACCTGAAACTTAAAGACTTGTTTTATTTTTCTTTTATTTAATTTATACTACCTCGTCCTGACCTAATTTACTTATCTTGATTGGGCACGGAGGTTAAGAAAAAATAGATTTTGTGAAATTTTTTACTTTTTCAAAGATTAAGATTGATGGTGGAAATTATGAGAGAAATTTGTCATTTATGAATTGATAAATTAGGTTGGAACAAATCAAAAAGGAAGTAGGCAAATTAAAGAATGACGGAGGTAGTAATTTGTAACTCTCTCACCCACAAAAAAAAAAAAAGCAAAAAAAAAAATAACTTGTTTTATTTTTTTTCCTTTATTTAATTTGTAATTTGTAATTCTCTTACACAAAAAAGACTTGTTTTAGTTTGACTTTTATGGGTAACTACCAAAAAGAATTAAAATTTTGGCCCAATTTTTAGTTGTAACATTATTTTTAAAACATACAAATTGTTTGTCACCAACTACAATTTTTTTAATTACAACATTGATTATATATTTTAACATGAAGTATATCAATACCACCTACAATGGCAATTTTCAATACGACCCAAACACAGAAATTAAGGGTTATGGTTGACTGTAAAAGGATTCGGGTTAGAAATGGGTTTGAACACCGAATGACTCGCAAAAATGGGTCAGGTTGGACCAGTCAACCCGCAACCCGTTTTTCTCTAAAGTTAGATATATTTGTATAATTTTTGTGATGAATTGTTATTTATAATTTTACAATTTACTTTTTATATTTCCAACTTGTTTCGTGGAGATCTGCAATATGTAGTGTATTGTCAGCTTGTATTTGTATGGTTGTTCTAATTTTTTGCGGTATGAATATGTTATTTGCAATGCGTTAACTACGATCTAAAATGTTTAACACGTACATATTGTGACGTTTTCAAGTTTTTGATTTATAACAATCAATTATTTTTTTATGGAAAAGTGGAAATAAATAATTTTTTTTATTCGAGTTGAAAGTGTGTTGGCGAGTCACCCGCAATATGAACATATTGGGTTGGATTTGTGAGTATCAACTCGTTCGGGCTCGCCGATTAGGTTCGAATTGGGGAAAACTTTGTAATAATCTCATCGCATTTGTACTTCTTGACGCATCCATCAGAAGCGTAAAAATCAGACCGGTCTGATGGGCTGGTCCAGACTTATCGACATTTTAGATAAATTGGGCCACAAAAACCTTGCATGCAGACCATCCGACCCAACATTGCCTACCCAATGGGTCAAAGTTCAACGGACTACGAGTTGACCCAAAAAACTTTGTACATTTAAGGGGGGATGAGATGGATAATGCTCAATAATTGTGAACTCACAAGACCATTAGGCCAAACAGGCCTAACCCAACTTATGGATTTGGCTCGATGGGGTAGACCCTGGACGGCCCATAGAAGGCACGCACGACTATTGGGCCCAACATGTACTATCCAGTGGGCCGACAACCCGATGGACAATAACTTAATCCGAAAATCTTTGTATATTTAAGAAGATGAGATGGATTGGTCCAAAAATTATTGGCCAACAAGGCCACTGAGCCCAACAAACCCAATCCGATTTATGATATTTGCTCAATAAGCTGGACGGGTCGAATTGCCACCTCCGTACATCATCCTTCTTTTGACAATTGTTTGATTGAAACCAACATATGCAATTCGCCTACAACCAAGATTGCCTTATGTTCTGGATATAAACTGCATTTCGTTCTTATTCGAGCGGTCTTGCCTGACTTGATCGGGTCCAGCATATTGAGCAAACACTATAAGTCTGGCTCATCTAGCAGGACCAAAATTTCATTTGGACAAATTTTCTTAAGTTCAACACATCCTCTTAAATATACTAAGTTTTTTGGGTCGATCCATATTCGTTGAACTTTTTAGACCATCAAGTCGCAATTGTTGGATCCGATGATACTTCGGGCCTAATTCCTATAGTCCAACCCATCTCATATATGGGCAGACTGGGCTAGCCTATAATACTGGATCGATTTTACCAACTCTAGTGATGATTTGAATGTGAGAGGAAGGGAACTTCGATTGCATTTGTATGGAATAATTTAAAAATAAATTCAAAATCCATAACGACAAATGATTGGTGTTTTCTGGATAACATGAACCTAAAATTCATCGCTTTCATTAGGAGCTATTTTTTGGAAAATATGGATGAATTTTTAAATACATCATATCTTTAAATGGATTCGAAATCCATTAATCTAAATTCTTACTTTTTAAATTCCTCAATCAAATGGATAATAAAAGCACATATTTTGTCTCAATTTCTTTGTATTCAACTACAAAAAACTTGTTGCTCCTATGAACACTTGTAACTATTTGTTTACTCCATGTGGTGTTCTTTTAATACTCCCTCCGTTTCATATTAATTGACGTTTTAAAAAATTATTCTCTATTTTAATTAATTGACGTTTTACATATTTTTAACCAATTCTATAAATTTTCTTTCTATGCTCAATCCTAAAACATACTACCTCCGTCTCAGCTTAACCTGCCTACTTGTCATTTTGGTTTGTCCCACCTTAACCTGTCAGTCCCATAAATGACAAATTTATCTCACAATCTCCACCCACAAAATCTCTATTCTCAATCTCCACATTTAAAATAGTCAAAGATTCCACAAAATCTGTTTTTTCTTAACTTTCGTGCCCGGTCAACCTAGGCAGGTTAAGCCGGGATGGAGGGAGTATCTACTTTTCAATCTATCAAAAATATTTTGATTTAGTCAAATCTTTAGCTGAGGATATATCTGTCAAAATATTTTATCCTTAGTTCTTCCTTTTTATCCTAAAACGTCAATTAATATGAAACGGATGGAGTAGTTAAGATTGTTGGAAATCTCTAACCATTGAGACACAATGTCACATACTTGCTATTGATTGTGTTAGCATAATCTAACTAAAGGTGCCCAAACGATTCCAGAAACCGTAGACGATGGGGGTTCAAACCGACAGTCAACAGTTCCAAAATCGTCAACCCGGTTTTGGTACAAAACCGGACCAAAATCTGATATATTAAGGTCAGTTTTGGTTCCCCCCTCCCCCAAACTGTAAATCGGCTAACCGGCAGTTGAACTGCTGAATTACGATTCTGATTTTCCCTTTCATAAAATTTAAATATACAAGTGTACGGCCGAGACTAAGTGGTCGTTTGAAATCAACGGTCAGATTAAGTGACCATTGACATAAAACAACCGCTGGTTCAAAATAACATAGTTTTCTATAAATTCTACCTAGAAAAACAGGCAACCAGAGGTTAAAACCGAACCTCCGACGGTTAGAAACCATAACTGAAACCGTGATTTACACGATTCGGTTTCATCTCCACATGAGTACTAACATATATCACCTCCACATGGAGAGACTAACTGCGACACCAAAACGGGACTAAACGAGTTAAAAGACGAAAACAAAAACAGTTCATCTTTATCCCCGCAATACGACTACCATTAATTTGTTGTCACAATGTATCATTGACGTTGCCATTGCTACCATTATCACAATCATGTTTCACATCTATTTGGATCTGGGCAAAAGAGACATTTCATAAAAATCGTAAAAGTGCTGAAGCGCATCTCAAAAACTCTTTCAGCACCGAAAATTCCCTCAAAAGGTAAATGGTGGTTCTTACAGACAGACGCAAGTGATTGCTACTGGCGTGCAGTTCTTTTGGAAGGAGACGAAAAATGGAACTGGCATATGGATGCATGTGAATTGCTCATAAAATCAAAATAGACAATTAACAACTGCAAAAGTCTGACTACTACTTCCATATCACAAAATTGGGCAACAATATCTGTAATTAATAGATGAAATACCCATGATATGCAAGTATATAATTCATATAAATAAAAAGTCGAAAATCGATATCAAAACCTGTCCTCTTGAGCACATGTTAATCTTCATCATCATCTTCTAACCTCTTCTTACTTCTCTTAGATTTCTTCTTCTTACTTGCATTCTGTTCCTTCAGCTCCTTTTTCCGTTTAGCCCGAACTTTTTCGTCTACATCATCTGTTTCTGCTGTATCCGCGACTTGTGTGACAGAATCAGAAACAGCAACTGATGCATAGCGCAACATAGCATCAGCAAAATGTTGGTAGGTGTAGCATATTCGAGGAAAATAGGACTTTATTATGCAATCAAAAGGCATCAGTCGAAGTTAAAGAGAGTGAATACCTTCATAACAGAAATGGGAATCAAAGACGACAGTGCTAAGATGTTGTTTCAAGAAAACCTGGCATTGAATTACAAAGAGAAACATTAACTGAAATATTCGTAGTCTAGTGGACACTAACCGTAATAATATAAGCTACATACAGCGAATGATACAGAACAATATGATTTATAGTTTACATTTGAGGTTTCGCCTAATTATACCCAAAAATAAAAAGAAATCAAAGTTTGTGTTCTTGCATATACCCCGAGAGTATTACAGTTTACACTCAAAGTTTATACACCCCCTTCTTCTCAGTTGGTGCAACTAGTACTATAGGTGGCAATTCGGGTGGCCCAGCGCGGTGCATCGGGCCAACAGCATAACTTGGGCCGGCCCAAAATTCCATCGGGCAAATATCATAGACCCCAATCCAGTCCATTCCACTTAAATGTACTAAGATTTTTGAGCCGCCCCATGGCCCGTTGGGCTTTTAGCCCATTGGCTCTGGCTGAATGATACTTTGGGCCTAGATTCCTAGAGCCCAGTCCACCTAAAATGTCGGGGGCTAGCCGAGTTTTCTAGCTCTAGTTAGTACAGAAACAAACTTCCATGTAAATTTATACATCCATTATTTGCAGGTTTGATGATATGGTTGAATGTAAATTTATACATCCATTATTTGCAGGTTTGATGATATGGTTGACAGAAATAGGAACTTTTTTAAGTAAATATCCTGGTCCGGGAGGGGTTTCCATGGTCACTGACCAGAGTTATAAAGAGCTCAACCAACTGAGCTAAAATCTATTCCCGACAAAAATAAGAACTGATATAAATCCAAAACTTTAGGTGGTTATATAAACATACCGCAGAAAGAAGTTGTCGTGACTGTACGTCCCAAATGCGCAAGTAGCTGTCAAGCCCTAATACAAAAAAGCAAACTCTCAAGGTCAGCAATTACTCCCCCCGAAAAAAATAAATAAAAAGATGAAATTTTGTGTGCTAATGTACCATTAACTTTTTATTAGATATTACTCCCTCCGTCCCAGTTAAACTTGCACACTTTCCATTTTCGTCCGTCCCAGCTAAACTTGCACATCCTTAAAAAGGAAAGTTATAATATAATCTACATCCTCAAAATCTCCACCTTCAATCTCCACCCTTAATTCACCTTTGAAAAGTCAACAAAATCCCAAAAAGCAACTTTTCTTAATACTTGTGTCAATCCTCACAGTGCAAGAATAGCTGGGACGGAGGGAGTACAAATTAATGGCTGAAGAAAGGATAACATAAAGAATAAAAGAGAGGAAAAAGAAACACATGTAAGTAAATTTATATGAATAGATATTCTCTACAATGGCACATGCTTCTGTATAACACCAAAAATTCAAATGAAAACCCGAAAGAACAGAAGCTGAACAAATAACACGCAACAGATCAAGATGTGCCTATTCTTGTTTAAATACTCACCGCATGATGCAATCACAGGAAGTTCCGGGTGCCTGGCTATAGATCTTATACTTCCAGAACATTTTCCTATAAAGCATCCCAGCAGCTTCCCTACAATACATAACCAGGGAATAATTTTTAATTCAACAGAAGACCATCTTATAAAATTAGTGAGATTAAAAGAAAATAAGTGTCAAAATCAAAATTTTATATACTGTGTAAATATATTAGGTTCTTGTAATATTCACTGATTACCACTATAAGATAGTTAAATACCTGTGCGCATGTCAACGGAAGCAAGGTCTCCAGAGCCATTTCCTATATATACTATGTGACCATCAATATCCTCACAAACGGCCCGAATGGGAGTTTCTCGAAAATTGATCGACATGACAGGCCTTCTCTGAGCAGAAATATCGTAGAGCCGAACCTGGCAGATTTATATTGGTCAGTTCATGTTGCAATTTTCATATTACAACATAAGCTACCTGACTTCCTCACATCTCAAATAGAGTTTTTTTTATATAAGAAAGAAAAAAATTATTAATATTCGAAAGTTTATGGTGGGAACAGGTTTCCCACTTAATATTCTTACAAAATTCTAACACTACATAAGTACAAAGCCTAAATCTCTTTACAAATAGAGAATTAAGCCTTGGACAATGTAATAGTAATATAGTATTGAATTAACATAAATGCATTACTTTTTCTACCAGATCTCCTCACATCTCAAATAGAGTATTGAGCCTCAGACATTATTATAGTGTTGAAATCACATAAAATGCATTTACTTTTTCAGTAACAGATCACCAATAACCAAATATAAAATCAACTGAGTTGGAAAGAGCCAAACGTCGTCTTGAAAGAACATAAGACAGTTCATGTAAATATTAGTATGCTATTTCACCTGCTGACCGCTGAATGTTCCATTACATAGTATGGTAAAATAGATGATTATACATAGGAAAATTACTGTGGTTTTTGCAGTATATTACCTGATGAGAGTTGGTCCCAGCGACAAACTTTCGGTGATCATCTTTACTAAAAAAGGTTGCAGATGTAAACCAAGTTGGGGTGAATATTCCAAGACTGTCTTTAGGGGGCTACACAAAGAAAAAATCAGCAAATCATATGCATATGCAAGCAGTTTAAAAAATTCAAAAATAGAGTAAACATGGTGAAATTTATTGCTCACAGATTTTGCAGTCCAAATCTTAACACACTCGTGAAGATCCCATACACCAACTTCAACACCCTTCCTACAAAGGACATACCACCTTACGATTGACATCTAACAATAAATTTCAACAACAGAATTCAAAAGTTGCAAAAGCTCACCCTCCAAACAAGGCATAATTCTCTGTTTCGTCAACTTTTGAACATAAAATACTACCCGATCCACAAACGTTCCACACTGTTGGAGAAGGATCGCGAACAAAGTCTGCTACAGTACTGCCGGACTCCAAAGATTCCATGCGTGCTTGACCTTTTGTAGTGGAAGTAAGCAACGTAAACAACCTAAATTAAGAATTTAAAAATTAACATGGCAAACAGAATCTTACGTTACAACGTCTAATGAATGGTATTAATAAGGAAGTACTGAGAAAAGGAAGAGTTAGAGCCTAGAGGGTGTTTGACTAAGCTTATTTCAAGCATCTTATAAGCTCCAACATCTCATAAGTTGTTTAAAGAGCTTATAAGATGTAATATCTCAAGAGCTTATAAGATGTAAATTCTCAAGAGCTTATAAGTTAATAATGTGTTTGGGCAAAAGAACTTATAAACTTGCAATTGAATTGAGTGATCTAACTATGAATTTAGGGACTACTTTAAAAGGCACTATCAAACACACGTTTTGATTAGTGCGAGAAATGTGTGTGGTGTGTGGAAGTGTGTGTATTATGGGTGGTGTGTGTAGTGCGTAAGAAGTTTGTGTAATGAGTAAGAAGTGTGTGAAGTGTGTCTGTATGTAGTATGTGAAATGTCGGTGCAACTTATGATATCTTAAAAAATAAGATGGACTAGAGGAACTTATTTTCTTGGAGTTTATTTTTACATCTTATAAGTTCTTTAACATCTTATTTTGTCAAACACATTTCAAAAATTTATCTCAAAAACTTATTTTAATAAGATGTTTTGAGAAGTTTATAAGCTTAGTCAAACACCCTCTTAATCAGCTTAAGATTATACTACAGCATACTTGACACATTACGACTCCGATAATGCACTAAAGGGAAAAAATAGTAATCTCACAGTAATACAAGGCAAGATACCCACTAAGCCCATAAATACAAAATTGTTTTGTAATATAATCAATTTGAGTCTAACCACTTCTGCAGCTTACCAGCTTCTCTTAGCTTTTATTCATCAAGATGCAAGTAGTATAGGGTCTTTTATTTCATTTATCTTCGACTCCACAATCATATTGCTCATTTCTAATCCTGTTCCTACACTTTACAGAGAACCCATCTCACGATTTCAAGGACAACAAATATTTTCTTTCTTCAAGCATACTCAACAAGTGAGCCACAAAAAGCTGCTGACTATATATTTAGAAAATGTAAAGTTGTGTGTGGAGGGGGGGTGCAAAGAAAAACATGTATTTCACTTCAATAATATGAAAATTACCAAAAAAAAGATAATAATAATAATAATAACTATGACTTATTTATGAATGATAAAGATTTAGTAGGCTGTGTTATTCACATGAAAGTACAGACGGTATTTTTGAAACTTCATGTCCAAAATCTCACTACTTTATGTAGAGGATCCATAGTTGGGCATATGTAATAAATCTAAACCCATACTAAAATCGAGAAAATACAAAATGTGGTCCAAATTACAGGACAATACCCCTACCCGACTGCTCAATCTAAACATTACAGTGAGGAAAGCAGCTGATTCCAATAGCATGAAGCAATACCCCTACCCGACTGCTCAATCTAAACATTACGGTGAGGAAGACGGACCAAATTTACCAAGGGCATGGATAGGAACGTACAAATACAACAACCATGATTCAGGATATTGGTAAAGGAATAAAATGTACGACTATCTAAAGATTTATGTGAAAAGAAACAACAGCATAATAATGAAGTAACAGCAAGCAAATGTAAAGACACAAACTGCGCCAGCAGTTAGATGTAATTATATTTAGATCAAGGGAGAATATACAAAAGCAAAGAACAATACAATTCCCTTTGCAGGTCCCTATTTAAACTTAATATTGCATTTCTAGATTCGGAAGTTCTAGAATGACTAAATTGTGGTGTCAAAGAGAAACCTTATTCCCTCCCTCTAAATTACATGACAATTCCATAGCTAAACTGAGAATTAATCATTCTCTACAACCCTGTTTCCTATCCATAAAAAGAAAATCTATAACCAAATGAAATTGGAAATGGCAATAGCTGTGTTTATGCTGTTCCTACCAAAGGAAAACCCTGTTACTGCTAATAGATTTAATATTTCTAGTCATAATATAGGATTGAAGTTAGCTAAATGAATCTCAGAAGTATAGTGGTAAAGGGACCCACTAACAGTCACTAATTACTACAATACCTGGATGAAGATTCTGGTCGATGTTTTTGCAACAAATGGACCCCAATGATGGCATCATCCTCTGGACCAGCTGAAGCTTGACATAAATCCGGAATGTGAGCGCGAAGATCCCCATTAACAGCACTGATTATATCCACCTGTGAAACCGATAGTTTTGCGAAAGTATGTCAAAACATATTTCAAGAAAAGGCCAAGCACACACCAAATGCATCTGCAAGCAACAAAAAGGACTTACCGAGCCACATTTTCTTGCAACACCGACCAGCTGCAAGATTCGTACATTGGCACAGAACACACAAGACAAAAGTTAAATCACAATATACAAACAATATTATGACATAGTACGGAAGCAGTATCATGACTCATAAAATTTGAGCAAATGAGAAAAACCTTGAAAAACATTGACCTTAATAATCGTATATTTATGTGTTTTACTAAATTTTCTGTTTTATTAAGTTATATCACATAACTTTACCACAATTTGGAAGTTATATACCAAGGAATTAGCAGTAGATACATGGAAGTATCCATAATAATTTGAAATCAGCAGTAAAAGGCCAAATAGTTTCTAACAAGAAATCAGTGTAACCATAATATTCCAAATTTCTGATTGTTTTACTTGATATTAAACTAACAAGTCCAATAACCAAAAATCATGTATCCAATGCACACATCATCTTGAGCAGATAATTGATTTTTAAAAGAGGAAAATTTAAACTAAGTTTCGAAACCACTATTCCTTTTGGAAAAACATCGATACACCAAAATAAAAAAGCATGTAAACTGAGACAGAAATAATTTCAGTTTCACTAAAAGAGCTCCGAAGTTGGAATACCGGGTCTGATTCTCTGTCAATAATTGAAGCTGAAACCACACATTTTGATGCATCGGGTTCACCCCATCTGTCCACCATTTTTGCAGCACCTCCATTCTGCCCGTCACGCGCCTCAACAACTTTGACAAGGCCGAGAGCATCAAAGGTTAAGGCTCGGAGTGGAGGGCAGCCGGGGCTCTCCAGAGTAGTTGTCCGCGGCATATCTTCTGTATGTATCGTACGAGAGAAATAGAGAGAATCTTAAACTAAGTATATGAGTCGAATTATATGTTTACACTAGAGAAATACAGAGAGAAGGGTTGCGGCTGCGGCTGTGGCTGTGGCTGTGGCTGTGGCGGTGGTGGAGGGCATGCGAGCCGGCGACCGTGGTGGGCAACGGCGGCGCGAGATGTGAGCGGCTAGGGCACGCGTACGAAAGAGAGGGAAGTGTGGAGTTAGCTCAAATAACTGAAATCTTTTTTTTTTCAATGACTCAAATCTGTTTCGTTTAAATTTTGGGCAAAATTTAATTAAATTAACGTTAGTCTAGTAAATTGATATTTTTACTGATAAAAATGATATTTTTGCTATATTATACTTTTACATATAAAAATGATATTTTTGCTATAAAAATGATACTTTTATAGACAAACGTGGTACTTTTATTACAAAAAAGTGATACGTTCTCATACAAGTGTTTGTCTTAAATTTTACTAGATGTCACACTTTTCAAAAGACTTCCGCTTCAGAATATAAAATCGAGGGTTGTTATTTTTTTGTTCAATTATATTTCTTCCCACTTGCATATGTATTTTTTCACATTTAATATCTTCCATTTTCACAAATTGAAACTACCAATTATATTTTCATAAATTTTGACTATTCAATTTTTTTATATTTTTACCTTTAATACCTTTCATTATCATAAATAAAAAACTATTAATTATATTTTCATAAATTTTGTTAGTTTAATTATTTAAATGCACGGTATGATGATGCAGAATATTTTAAGTAAAAAAATTAAATGAAACTTTAAATTTGATTCGTATCTCTCACAATTATTTCAGTGTGTATTTTACAGGTTGTAATAGTTACATATGCATATAGGGATAAAACAATGTCAAATATCTTGAAATAATTATTGTTTGAAAGCCACATATATTAATTAATATAATATTAGTATAAGAAGTTACAAACATATTAGTTACATAAGTATATGAGTGGTACACTATATTATCATATCATATTCAAACAAAAATAATTGACTTATTATTTTTGTAGGTAACATATATTTTTTTTTTTTACAAAATAGAAAAAATTAATAAGCAAACTATTCGATCTACAACTACTTTAGCAAATATATCTAGGTCTTTTTTAATTGTAAAGTGTAAATCTAACAAATTTGTAGTTTTTTATGAAAGTTTTTAAATCAAATAATTTAAACTATCCAAAAATTATTAAGATAAAAAAAGGTAGAATTAAAGAAAATAGTTTTATTCTTCTAAAAAATTTCAATCTGTTCAAAAATATCATTTTTTGAATTATATCTCATTTAAATTTTATATACAAATGTTTAAAAAAATATATGTCATTTTTTAGAAAATAAAAATGTATCATTAACATCCTAAAAAGGTATTTTACACTTAAAAAATTAATATCTTAATTATAATATATGCATTATGGATGTCAAATCAAAAGAGGAATAATTTGATATATTTATTATGAAAAATCGAGTTGAGACGAAAAAATTTAAGACCTTGAAATTTCGAACGCAAAAGATAAAGAAAAAAAATGATTGGATAAAACCAACAAAAGAAGGAACCCACAAAAATTAAAACAAAACAAAAATTTGACGAAAAATTACGAGAGCAACACATATTTTTTCCTATTTTTATTCAACATTTTTTTAGTATGAAAGGAAGATTATTTTAGTAAACTGACGGTTGATGTATAGTAAAAAAAAGGCGATGACTAATGTCATCACAAATACCTCTAAGAACACAACAATTTTACGGGAAACAAAATTAACCTTGAACCAGATAACTAAGTGGTCCCCTTATAATGATTGAAAACACTACAAAATATTTCAAGTACACCACATCATTTTTAATATATATATTTTAAATAAGCAGTGATTTTCCCATAATCTCCATGAACATCCAACCGAAGAAATTCATTTGTTGCCCTTCGATCATGCTGCCAAGGAAGACGAGTGTCTGGTTTTTATTTTATTTTTCTTATCATTAATACTAATAATATTAATAAAAATGGTTTTAAGAGTAAAATAGAAATTTAATGCGTTGTTTACGAAAAATAAGAATAATTAAAGTATTTGTGTGTAGTATTTTCAACAAAAATGGTGTACTTAGAGGTATTTGTGGTACTATCGTACCAAATTTAGAGAAACATATTTATATAGGTCATTAGTCTGAAGATTTGGCATCATCAGATAGGGTGCTCAATCCTCAATGTATTAAGCCAGCTGGGTTGTATTTCCTCTCGAGTTGTTGGCAATATATTTACACACTTCACATCACATGTTTTCTCACATTTTACACTAAAAACAAATCCAGCTCAATCTGCAACTAACAAAACCAAACACCAATTTATTTAACTTAATATTTTCTTTCAATTTTATTTCCCTCGATCCATAGTATTTCAACTTTCTCTATCCATAAGGAAACACAATCTTAATTTTGGTATTTTCAATGTAGTAAACGATGACACAAGTTTTAATTAATAATTAATTAAGGAGTATATGATAGATACCCGTGCATGGCAGAGAAAGTGTAAAAAGATGTAGAAATTTCAAATCATAGTTATTGATTTCATTTTGTTTCGGTCGGATTGTCGAAATATTTCATTTCGGTCATAAAAATGGAATATTTTAAAAGTCATTTCGTTTCGACCAATTTCTCGACCGTTCTGAACCGAAACGATCGAAACAGCTCGAAATGACCAAAATTCCTGAGATGGCCTGAATGATTTAAAAAAAAAATGTGTAATATTTTTTCAATTTCACACACATATATAGGTTCAAAATATTATAATAGACTACACATAAGTAATCTTTTGGGTAATTTGTTCAATTTTAATTTTTTTGAACTTTGTGTAGTCTAAACTCTAGTAACTCAAATTCTCAAACCGAACAAATTAACATATGATTTGAAATATTTATAAGATATTAAGTTCTAACAACATTTTAAAGTATGTTCAGACATATTATATTATATATACATATATATATTCGAAACGGAACATTAAAATATCACGGTACCGAAATATCTCGTTTCAACGATAAATTCGAAACGGTATTAATAACTTTGTTTCAAATAGTTAAACATATTGCATGCTTTCCAAATTATATAAAAATGAGAAAGAAAAAAAAATATGTAGATGGCATTTTTCGGAAAGAGAAATAACTAAAAAATATTTTAAGATGTTTTCGATGTTTCCACTTTTGGAAAAGTAGCTGCATTCATCGCAGGTGTGTATGGTTGTTCCAGCCGCAAATAGTCTAATTTTATGGAATGAAGTTGGCAGGCAATCAATTCTACAAAATCAAATTCTTGCCAGCATTCCTTCTAGCACTCTGCAAGTAAGCATAAACTAAAGGCAATTAAATTCCCAACTCTTATGAGTTATGGCCGGGTCCCTTGAATCTTGAGCTCAAGCTCAAGTAGATTAAGATGCGCTCCACTGGACTACTTGGCTCATGTCTAACTGAGCCAGGCTCAAAACTCAAGACTGAGGTTGATCGGTTTTTAAAAGCCAATACTTGAGGTTGACCTTGAATCCTAGCTTGAGCTCTTCAAACAAGCCCATGCCACCTATAGGGCGTAACCCGAACTGTCCATTAGAAACCCAGAATTCTCACCTTATCGCCATTGGAGCAGACGGGTGAAACCAGGTAAAAATTAAGGCAAGAGCTCTGCAAAGATAAAATGGGGAATCTGAATTGGCAATCAACACGGATAGGTTGTGTTAGAGTAGGGATGTATATCAAGGCCTCGTCTCCTTTGGAGATTGAGGGTGGAGATTATGAAAGAAATTTGTCATTTATGGACTGATAAATTAAATTGGAACAAAGCGAAAAAAAAAGTAAACAAGTTAGAGCGGGATGGAGGTAGTAAATGTCTTTGCCTTTGAAAAAGTGGCGGAAATGGTGGAGATGAAAGAGAAATAGAAGTTGACTTATTTGAAAATTTTAGATATTACAGAGGCAGAAAGAAGCAGTTTGATTTTGCTAATGTTAAGTCGTCATAAGTGTACGTCTTTCTTCTATAACTATATTGTGTACCAATAACATTAGATTATGCATAATCACAACAATCCACGAACACAAGTAGCAATAAAGTGAGACAACCTCCAGATATAAGGTCCAAAATAATACCCAACTGGAGATCCACAATTAAAACTTCATTTGGATTTATTCCAATTAACACCCCAAATAAATTCGATCATACTATTATTTTCAGTAAAATCTATAGCTCCCAGTTCAACTCCGACCTCAATAAATTAAAATGTGTGAAATACTGAACGACTGAGCTCGACTCCTACGCAATTTTTAGGTCATTCAAGCTCGGTTGGTTAATAGTCAGATAACTAACACAATTTTAGAGCTGGATTACAAAGCATAATCAGCTTGGTCAGTAGAGCACACGTCTAATTATCTGTTGGACATGGTTTTCAAATGACTACAACACTAATAGGTAATACCAAGAATTTATTTATGAAGGTGTTTCCAAGTGTTTTACCGTGTACTTCCACAAGTTGCAGTCATAGAATCCCAAAGGCAGCTTTTTCCAGCTTCATTGACCAATAGTTTGAGCGCCTCATATTGTGAACTCTTTTGCAGCTCCACACCAAAAGACATCGGTATTTGCTAATAGAAAAGAGAGAGAGAGAGAGATATGTGAATTAAATCGTACTAACCGGAGAAAAGAGAATTAGTACCAGGAAGAGAGAGGAAGCTTAACTACCTTTGCAAGCCACACAATGTAGGTGGCAGAATAGGTTGCTTGTGCTTGATAGTCCCCAAAATCATTATCATGGATAATTGTGCAGGAATGGAATAGCATTATTTCATCTTTAACAAACATGCTAATGTCAAAAGTCCCCGATACACTTTGATCATCGATTGCTAAATGTTTCATCCATAGCAATGAGAGGAAGCGACGGTGAAGCCATAATGCCTTGAGAAGAATACCAATAGAGAGAATCAGTAACATTATTATGCAGGCAGAGATATTTCATGTTTAACATATATTCTAGTATCACATATATTACAATTTCTGCAACAATAACGGAAGTGTATACTTTGAGCATCAACTGCTGAATGTTTCATCAGTAGCAGTAAGAGTACCAGATAAGAAGTAATTAATAACCTTAGACTTAGGTAGTTACCGAATTCATGGAGATCCATATTGAGATAAGAACACCCGAGTGAAATTCAAATTAATCCCTGTAGTTCAGAATTCAAGCTAATTTACCCCATTGATTACCAAAATTTACACGAACCTGATAACTGAGAGAGAGAGAGAGTGCATGTGTGTGTGTGTGTGTGTGTTTGCGTTCTAATTTCCCAGTTCATTACGAACATACATCAGTGAAAAATCTTTGCCAACCACTTAAGGATATTTTGCTTGGGTTGTTAAGTTTTTTTGTGAACCATAGACTTGGGGGAGAAAGACTCAGAGATTCAGAAGGCAATCACTTGCACTTAACCAAATAACTGAAAATTATGACCAGTTGGTCGTATCATGGTAGTGACTTCTCAAAGACACAATCAAACAAAAAGTGCAAATAGCCAACAAGGGATTTTTGCCTATTAGGATACAAAGCTCATGAATGCAGAAATAGGGCCAAACAAGGCTGTTTGATATAACACAGACACCCACAAGATAAAATCTAAAGTAACAAAAACATCTTTATATCTATGTGCACGGCGTATTAATCCAGAATTTTGAGTTTTCATACTTATGAACCACACCATCATAACTACTGCAATGACTGCATACCTCTCTTCCCACATAACGCTTTATCAACATGGCGACCCAGTCAAGTTCCTCCTGTCATGCATCCATTACCCAACATCAGAAGATTTGGGTTTCATAAATTACAACATAGAGAGATAGACAACTTAAATATGTGTGTTTGTATATATATATATATATATTACGTAACTCCTATCAAGTAAAATTTAGGAGTGAACTTTTTATTGGACCAAGAAATTACCATAGATCACAGAATCTCCACATAACTCAATTAACTTAAGATCTAAGAATTACTTTTACTGTGTGATTTACGAAATCTTTCAAAATCTATAACATAGGGAATGCTGATGCAATACGCCTGACTTCAAGAAAACAAATTTTGGATGGCAAGTATTCACTTTTCATAATTGAAATAAAACAAAATAAGAGCGAACCTTCCATATACGATGAAATTCTGCACCGGACAAACCATCTGCACAGTCAGTATGCTGTAAATTATCTATCATCTGGAGTAGTAAGCGCTGGCATTACAGAGAATGAGTTAAGTTTGTAATTCAAAGATTATCACAAAGGCGCAAACATTTTCCTAATATTCTCCTATTGGCAGTTGATGAGACGGGTAGACCAGATCTAGTCTGAGCTTCCATGCAAAACTTATAACAGCAGAATTATCAAACTGGTATTTATAGCAGATGCAAATATGGGAAATTTAAAATACATTTGGGCTTGTTGAAAATACACATCACTGCACGTCTGAGATATGACTAGTTATGTCATAAAAAAATGTTTTAGAACTTAGATTTATTATCCAATAAGTAAGAAAGTGTTTGAAACTCACAGCTCGGTAGTGGAAACAAGAGTTATCAGCAACATGAAGTGCAGCCCAATCTCGAGAACTCCGCAATTCAAGTAGTATCTGAACTAAAGCATTAAATTATCTGAACCAACTATGGAAACGTGGAAGCCAATTCAAGACAACATAAATAGTATGGTACTTGGAACAAATAGGGGAAACTAGACCCAAATTGCACAATACAAGAAACAAATAAAATGAGAAGCAATAATCCACTTCAAACAGAGACAGTAATGGAAACAAATATTGTTGCTAGCCAATATGGGAAGAAGCAACATTTTTCTCCACCCTCGATATAATATAGTTAGTCCAACAAGGAGAAAGTTAACAAGGCTTTAAACTTAATCTTACCTGTGAGCCTGACATGTAGGGTACCAGCCAACAGCGGTGATTCCAAGCACGGTAGTTCATTTTAGAGTTCTGCAACAAATTGAAGACATTTCATACTAAACTCAGTTCGAGAAAATCATCTCAGCATGCATGTCCATACCAGGAATATAATGTTAAATAAGACTGTGCTCAAGATGCGGATTCGTGAACCTGATCAAATGTGTAGTTTAGTCCATGCATGGTCGTCATACAGGTCAGTAAGAGATGATTTGAAATATGATAATGTGCAGAAGCAGTGGTACTATCAGTTAGTCTGATCAAAATATGCAAACACTTGGCCCTCTATTTCTATTGATGAAGGAAAACATACTGGAGGTTAATGATTTAAAGTTAGAGTAATGCTGATTGTGGTCATGTTGACAGTTTTTGAGCAGACACCACACAACACTTCTGTGATTCAAGTTATCTGGCCTGTGCAGGAAAATTAATGTGCATCCATGCACACAAAAGTACTTCAAGGAGGAAGTAAAAAGAGAAGAGGAAAGAGATCGTGGGACAAAACAAGAAGCACTAGCCCATGAAACAAACAAGATTGACAAGGAACAACTAGATTGTGAAAATTTTGCAGCAACCACTTGCACCAGATGTTTCTGTTAGACACGGAACTTTTTAATTTGCTTACGGACCCACGCTTGTAATTTTAGGCTTCAAAAGGAAATCGATTCAAGCAGATAAATAGCATTTTGAAAGGATGAATACTAACACGGAAGAATTCTGTCATGACTCTGCACAGTTCCAAATAGAGACACAAAGGAGGGAAATGAGAATGTCTAAATTTGTCTTAAAGGGTGAATTGGTCTTAGACCTAGTGAGTTCACCTAGGAATACTAGCTGAGGTAGTGAGTCAGCCGTGGACTAAATCTTGTTAAGCCCAAATGCCAAATTTAGGGGTTCAAGTACAAACATCCTTAACATTGCCTCGTTGAGCATCTTTACATTGTTTCTCATGTCAGCAACTCATTATTTAAACTAATAGATTGACAGATTGATACAAAGTAAGACTATCTACAAGAAATTGCATATGCCCTAATTAAACTAGATTTAGGTAAACATGTAGTTTTATTACCCTCATAACATGCAAGTCTTAGGTTGCTAATAATCCATATTATGTTTCTTCAATGACAGTTGAATACTCGAATTTAATATAAGATATTTAAGTACTATAAAAGGGGAAAGTGTACAAGTCAATAAAAAAGAAAAGGAATGATTGCAAAAAAGAGCCTTAACACAGATGCATCAATTAAATTTGAATAGTTGTCCAAAAGTTGTACATGCATGCATCAAAAGTCTGAATCAGAAAGAAACCTCTGCTATTCTTTTAACTAACTCAGATTCTCTTTCTACAATCTCTTGTAGATTTGCACACTTCCCAGCTATCATCTTGATCACCCACCTCCTACCAGTAAGCCCATCATAAAGAAAAAGAATCGTTAAATTACATAAAACAAAATTTACATTACACTTAGCATGGCAGCACAAGTACAAAATCATTATGTGCAAGTTAACCTATGGTTATGCACGTGGGTGTGAGAGTGTAAGCAACCTGACTGATAGAGTACTAGTAACTGAGGGAGTATATTACCTGTGGCTCCAAGCACATTCGCTCTTTGGTGAATGCGATAAAACTAAAGCTGATAATAGTAATTCATCCATAAACATTTGAAAGACTAGCTTCTTTGACACGATCAACTTCCTAATTGTAAAGAGAAAATTCACAGCTTCAGTCTCCTTATCATAAATCTTAAAGATGTCAGAAGGAATATCCATCACCACTGCAGGTTTTGGGGGAATGTGGTCACATCTTATCAAATATAAATACATTTTGACCAAATGAACCCTGGTAAGTATATATCCAACAGAGGAGTGGGGGAAGGGTACCTGGAATTCCATGCAGTACCAAAATCGCAGCTTAACAGAACAAGTGCCCTGCTATGTTTCATAACTTCACTTTCAACGAGGTCAAGGGAAGAAGTGAAACATGTTGATGCATTGTTATCTGGTATTTCAACCTTCTTAACTTGAGAATCACTCAACGTTCTATATCGGTTGTACGAATCCATGAATGCATCTTTAGCCACTTTATATAATGGAAGCAGAACAAGGGCAGAGATCCCCAGCTTATGCTCACTATGCCAAAAGTACTTATCAGATCTACTTTCTTGCACTTGCTTTGATCGACTCATTTCATCTTCCAGCGGACAACTAGCCCCAGATGACGATGGAGGAGAACTATGAATCTCTTTATTGAATAGAGCAAACTGCGTTGGATGAACAAACCCAACTTCATCACTGGGTGCAACAAGAAGTATAAATATTACTTCTATAGCAAACTAGTCTATTGACATGAAAGTATAATACGGCAGAAATAAATTAACTCCATATCATTGCATGAACATTATAACAACGTCATATTGATACACATAATAGTGATTTAAACCCAACCAGCATAAATAAGAAGTATACTTCAACATCCAAATCCAAAGGATTTATATATCAGAAATATCATCATGTCGCTGTTCAAACATTTTTAAAAATTGTGAAAAAGGTGTTATCGGGAACTACATACATGTGAGGGTCGGATTCCAAAATGTCCTCCAGCTGGATGAGAAGCTTGGGTTGATCAATAATAGCTGCATACATGTGAGTTTCCACCTGCTGCCTGTCAGTGGAAAAACAGAAATTTCAGTAACTACCAATTAGCTCAAAAGAGTAGGGGTGGGGTTGGGTCGGGTTTTTTCGGGTTGTCGGGTTGGGTCCCGCCACATCAGGTACCCGATATAAAACCAATCTTGTGGGTACCCCACGGGTCGGCTCGGGTATTTCTCAAAGCTACTTTTCTAGCATTAAATCTTTTTTCGCTTCTTTAAGATTATTGAAAGATCTACAGAGTTATAGTTGATTTCGGTAAAATAAGGTACCCAAAAAAGTCCGACCCGACCTAAACCTGATACCTAAAGGACTAGAGAATACCCGACCCGATTGGGTAAAACCGTATGGTTCGGGTCAGGTACCCGAACCCGCATATAGAAAGCCCACCCCTACAAAAGAGTATTGATATTGGACCTTTTTAGTTGCTCTTGTAATGCGTTGACATATTCAAGCAATTCTTGTTTCTCTTTAGCAGCAGCTGCCTCTTTTTCAATTGCTTCTTTTATCCTAGCTTCGGCAATAGCCTCTGTAACTCTGACTCTCTCTTCAGCTCGAACAGCTGCTCCTTCCAGTATCACAGCGCGCTCTCTAGCTTTTGCAATTTCCGAACGCCACAAATGTGCCTCTTGAATGGCCGAGTCCCTTTGTTTTATCAGCTGATCTTGTTCTTTGCTCAGATTCGCAACTTTTTCTTCCAATTCTCTAATCTATTAAGTACGATGATAACTAGAGGATCAATAATTAAAAGAAAAGGCAAATAATTACTAAATCAGAAATTGGGATTTTGGAGCTGATGAGAATCGATAACTACCTTCAGGTTAGATGACTCGAGTTGCTTATCGGAATCTCTTTTAAGACGCTCCACCTCGGCACATGCAATTCTCCTTTGCTCATCCATGGTATGAGCAGCAGATGCAGCAGCTTCGGCAGTTTCAGATAGTTTCTCTGCTATTTCCTTTATCGTTGAATCCCGAGCACGAAGGTCCCTTGCCAAATTTTGCAGCTCTTCATCCTTCACCCTCAGGGTTTCCTTGAAAACAGAATGATAACAACAATTATCAACTACTGATGGTGAAGCTGGTTAGAATGCCACAAAATCCATTCATCAAATAAGAAAATAGGTATCACTCAATGTATTTGAAATGTGACTATCGTGCCCTTGGCCCAAGCTACTTGAAGATCCCGGTAGTAGAAGTCGAGAGGCTATGATTTCTGTTTCAAGGTCGGATACACCTAGAGGACTCCAGCTTAGTAGGTATAGACTATCTATTCTTCCAGTTATTTAAAATTGTAGTAGACCAGCTTCATAACACGACCATAACAGTGTATATTACGTCTTGTACCATCCAAAGGCCAAAGCCCGAGTCTTTCACCGTTCAAAGCCTGAGTCTTTCTTCACTACATTTATCAGCATTCACATTTTCTATAATCACAGATATTGAACCCGTAGAAATCTGCATTAGCTTTGACGGAATGAAAAACAAACGAGAACTTATTCCCCCCGTCAAAATTGCAGCAAGGAATAATCCAGACATAATCCTAATAAACACGCATATATACCAACCAAGAGGGGGGGTTGAAAGAAAATATGAAATGTAAGGGAGCAAAGACACTGAATGATAAAATTGCACGATTTACATCTCTGTAGCAGCAGAAGTTCAGGAGCATGATACTGGAGTGAGGAGAACTGAGTGTCTAAGGATGAGGCAATATTGGTGATGGTTTTGAACCTTTGACTGACATTTTCATATTTTTGCTTTCATGATGTAGAGAAAAGGTGAATCGTCCACCACAGCAGATTTTTCGTCCTCATAATAACCCACTTAGAGTGAGAATGAGACAGCACAAGTAAACAGACAGAGGTGATTGTTTGTTCAAAGAGATGCTGACAAGTTTTTCTCACCTTCATAATTGATAAATCGTCCATGGGGAGATCAGGTGTCTTATGCAACATAGCCCCCAAAGCATTCTTCATAGAAATTTGCATTGCAGCTTCAATTTCTTTAGAAGCTTCCAGGGCTGTTGAATTAGCTGCAGCAACAACAGTTGCGACAGTTCCCAACTTTGTGGACCCATTTCCACTTAAGGTATTCACTGCCTCTTTATGAGCCTTGAGAACCAGTTGTGTCGCACTGTGTTTGAACAGGACGAAGATTTCAAGTACCAGAAGAAAATTAGTGTATGAAAAAAATTGCATTTCAACTTAACACGGAGAAATCTGAAAGCATATAAGCTCTGTGAACAAGTCAACTTCCACAGATACCAATGAGAAAACAACAGACTAATTTAGACAACATGATTGATCAAAATGACCACTCACTGTAGAGTAGATACCCAGGCTCTGGCAGCAGCAGGAGTTTCTGCACAAAGGAAATAATCTTTTCTCTGCGGTGTCCCAATGTCTAAAAACAGGTTAAGAATTGAAAAGGGAAAGTGCTATTAAATCTAACACTATTCAATAAAACAAAAGTATAATGTGAAGAGAATATAACTTTAAGTATCAATGTGGATACAAAAACAACAGCCGTCGTACTTTGGTAGTTCCCTGGATGAAGAGAAAGGAGAAAAGGATGTAAACATTATTATTAATCTACAACGAACTATGTGCTCAAAATATAAAACAATAATTCTTTATGCCACACAATGGGAATGAAAGAAAAATTAGAATCTTACTGGAAATTCACAGGAGAAATTGTTATAGTGCTGTTTGCATCAAATACCATGGTTCCTTTTACTGTTGGTTCATTTCTCCTGACCCTGTAAATCATCAACACACTGATGTAAAGCACAGATTTTGCCATTGGACAGAGTAATGAAAGAAGAAGGGCATATTCAGCTTCTTACTTGTACTCCATCTTCCCAGTTGTAGGGTCTAAAATCACCCACCTCTCATTCCATTTCCTCAGCTGTTAAAAGAAATAAATAAAGAAATCAACTTATTTTGGAATGAAGTTGGCAGCAGCTCCAATCAATTGGTACCAAGTTACCAAATATTCAGCCAATATGTACCATGAAGAACAAACGCAGAAGGGTACTCGATGAAAATCCCAGTTAACCCGCATTTGAAATAAAACAGGAAATACAAACCTTTGAGCACAGTAAAATAACAGCAAATAGACTTCCATTTGATTTTATTCTTTAATACTAATTTTCGACACTGTAACATTCACAGGAGAAATAAATTAGTCTTCATCTTTACTGCTTCAGTGAATCGTGAATGAACATCATGAATCCTGTTATAAAACTTAATGGACATGATCTTGAAAAAAAAATTGTTCGTGGATGCATAAAGTCCTTACATTCTCTCCCCATTGTGTAGCCTAACAGGTATCTGGTGCAGCTAAAAACTTTAAATCAATCAAAAATGCCAAGTTCAACAAACTGAAGTTTGATGGCGTATAATACACAACCAAGTGGAAGATTACTAGTCATTTTTCTCTTCATGAAACTCCACCAACATCCACACATAAAGTCCTCACATTCTCTCTCCATTCCGTAGCCTAACAGATATTTGGTGCAGCTAATGCAAGATATGACTAATACATACTAACCAGGTAGGATAGATCTTCAGCAACCAAGATACGAGAATACAATCATAATATAACCAGCCACAGCATACAACACTAGGTTATTGCAACTATCGATCTTCCAGACATATAACTTCTATGCCATATTTGAGCACATTTTTGGCCAAGAAAAAGATTATCAACTTCAGGCACTTCTTTCTCTTAAGCATCTATCCTCCAATAACAGACTGTAGCATGAAAAATCCTTGTCTCTACGGAAACTCTTCCATCAACTAAGATTATTTTCTCTCTTTTTCATAAGACGATTCTAAAACACTTACGCCTCCTTTTCTATCGGTGCAAAGCATTACCATCTCTCCATATTCACGCAAAATATCATCCAAACTTCCATATTTGATACTTCTTACCCCAACTACCATTACAATAACCAATCCTGCCTTGTTCAATAAAATCCCCTCCCATGAGATATTCTTTCAATCTTTTTGTGATCTTTTGATTATCAAATGTTTTTAGTCACGACAAAACAGGCCAGTCAAAGGATTTCCTCAGCCCATCATTTCGTGTGAACATCCAATACACTATCATCAATGTTCAAACAAAATATTACGGCCGTATCCAAGCATTGACTAGTGGTCTTAACTCTTTACACCGATACTTCTAGATACAACTCGAGCTAAGGCTAGAGCGGTCAACCGACTACTTCAAATCGACAGAAAAAAAAAATGCAGCTGAAGGGAGAAAGTACAGGCATCACTGAAACAAATACGAAACAATTACCGTTTCGGATCGCTTAAGGAGGGGTCCTTGCAGAAGATTCCTGCCGGAGCTCGACGCCAGCTGTCTTTTGATCTTCTCCAAGCTCGTCTTCGTTTCAGCATCTCCCTGCACAATTTAAAACCCTAAACAATTAAAAAATTAACCCGAGAAAAATCCATGGATGTCACATGCTAATCGAGAAACAACGAGACGAAAATGCATTAGAATACTGACAAGTGGAGCTCCATTGGAAGACATGGTGATCTAGAGGCAAGTATATTACTCGATTAATTGATGAAATTTTTGTGCGTGAGTTTAGTGAGGGTTTTGGGGGAAAAGGGTGAAGAAATAGAAATATGATGATGATCTGGTATTGGGGTTGGTTTACTCCGATTGTTGTTGGACCTGTAAATTCTAATAATGTTTAGTGAGCTTCCTTTTAATTTTAATTAATTTCAATTTCAATTTAGTTATTTTGAAAATTCATAGGGTCCGTTTGCTTAAGGTTGGGGAATACTGGGTTAAATCTGATTGAGGGAGTTAATAAATGTGTTTTATTGGGATTCTGACCCTCAAAATCTACTGAGTCAAATCTTAAGCAAACGGACCCATAGTGTATGTTTGATTGGGACTTGGGGTGGCTGAGGTATAGTGTATGTTTGATTGGGACTTGGGGTGGCTGAGGTACTGTTGGTTGAGGTATAGTGGATGGGAGAGTAAAAAATTGATGTTTGTTTGAGTGGTTGGGATAGTAATTACAGAGTGTATGAGTGTGCTTTATCGGGATTTGGGCCACTAAATCTACTGAGCCAAGTATTAAGTAAATACACTCACAGTGTAGGATAAAATTTTTAATTATTAAGTATGATGTGATGTGTAAGAGTTTGTTAATAATGATTAATTTTATGATTAAAGTGGTATTATAACTTGTGGTGGTTTGTAGTGATTGGGTCAACTTGCGTAGACAAATATAGTGAGGGAGTGGTCAATCCCAACCAAACATATCCATAATTGAATTAATATGTCCCTATCAGATGAAGCACGGTCCATTCCCAATATATTTCATTTTGCAGTTAGATGATTTATTCTTCCACATCCACATCTTATTACATACATCACTTATTTCAATTTTCAATATATTTTTTACAATTTTCGATACACATGCAATCCTAAAAATTCCTTAAACAAAAATACATTTTCATTATTTAAGTGGATGTATCGTCCAAAAATGTGTCACAGCGGACGTGGCACATGCCGCTACATTCCAGCACAAATATTCCCTTATGACATATTTGGATTGGGTATGGTCCGATCCCCTGCATGTCCTTTTATGAATCGGCTATCCGGATTGTCCATCCCTCTCCGTCCACCTATTATTATCTACATCAGAAATATCATCATGTCGCTGTTCAAACATTTTTAAAAATTGTGAAAAAGGTGCTATCGGGAACTACATACATGTGAGGGTCGGATTCCAAAATGTCCTCCAGCTGGATGAGAAGCTTGGGTTGATCAATAATAGCTGCATTCATCGCAGGTGTGTATGGTTGTTCCAGCCGCAAATAGTCTAATTTTATGGAATGAAGTTGGCAGGCAATCAATTCTACAAAATCAAATTCTTGCCAGCATTCCTTCTAGCACTCTGCAAGTAAGCATAAACTAAAGGCAATTAAATTCCCAACTCTTATGGCCGGGTCGCTTGAATCTTGAGCTCAAGCTCAAGTAGATTAAGATGCGCTCCACTGGACTACTTGGCTCATGTCTAACTGAGCCAGGCTCAAAACTCAAGACTGAGGTTGATCGGTTTTTAAAAGCCAATACTTGAGGTTGACCTTGAATTCTAGCTTGAACTCTTCAAACAAGCCCATGCCACCTATAGGATGTAACCCGAACTGTCCATTAGAAACCCAGAATTCTCACCTTATCGCCATTGGAGCAGACGGGTGAAACCAGGTAAAAATTAAGGCAAGAGCTCTGCAAAGATAAAATGGGGAATCTGAATTGGCAATCAACACGGATAGGTTGTGTTAGAGTAGGGATGTATATCAAGGCCTCGTCTCCTTTGGTTGGGATGGGATTTGATTAAGGATGGAATTCTCACCTAATAAACCCAAGCAGCTCAAATCTGAACAGCTTAGCCTAGCTACAAAAATAAAAGGATTTGAAAAAATAATGCTTCAGCTTCGAAGGAGATTTTACCTGGGTTTACTAACGAGAAGGATCGACGCTAACATCAAAGGAGAAACTGAGCCATGGTTAGGGTTCGCAGCTGCGCGAGGTGAAGATGTGTCCATTCTTCTGAATTGGGTAAACCTAAATTCGCAAGTCAGGGTGTTTTGGGTATTTCACTCACGCTACAGTAAGCGGGACGGACGCGGATCCTCTCCCGTAGCAAACTTGTGCATTTCGTCAATTTCAGTTAATTTTAGCCGTCCATTAAATTGTGGACGTATGTGGGCTAGCCACATCACATTTACTTGTTCTTTTTGTTTCCTTTTATCACCATTTATTAGGGATAAGCAAAACCGAACCGAAATCGAAAAACCGATTCAAACTGAGTGATTCGGTTTGTGTATGCAGTCGGTTCGGTTTCAAATACTAGAATCGATTTATAATTCAGTTCGGTTCGATTAAAATAATTCGGTTAACCGAACCGTTAACCGAACCGAACCGAATTACTCATATTTAATTATATATTTTCAATTATATATTTATTGTATACTATTTTTCTTGATTGAATTGATATACATTAGAAATTTCTAAATTTAACATGCTTGAAAATTAAAATTTATCCCTATGTCCTTCTTTAATTTTGCTTTTTAATAGAAAAAAATATTATGAAAATCAAGATTTGTTGCTATAAAAAATAAAAAAGTAAAACTTTAAAACCGAAAAATTTCGGTTTGGTTCGGTTCGGTTAAGAATATGTGTTCGATTTTGTTCGATTTTAAAAATATAGAAAAATTCGATTTCGATTTTGATCGGTTGATTTCGTATTCGGCCGTCCATCTTATTTTGCACACCCCTAAAATAAAAACTAATTCCCACAATTTTTATCCTCAAAATCTCAACTCTCAATCTCCACCTTTAAAAAAGTTAAAGAAAAAACAAAATCTATTTTGTTTTAACATCTGCGTCCGATCAACTGCGCAAAATAAGCGGAGACGGAGGAGTTCTATTTATATATTTATTTATAAAAGCATATTAAGTTTGATGGGGTCGTAATGAAAATAGTCATAATGAATTATTTCCCCAAAAATAATTATTAGTGAATTGAAATTTTATTTCATATCATACTTTTATAATATTTCAGGTTAAGGGAAAAAATAGAAAGAAAACAAACAAGAACATTTAGTTTTACTTCAGCCCACCTAAAACTAAAAGTGAGGGAATCCAAACAAAATCCCCATCCGAACAAAATTCCAATTCCCCAATTCGATTGAATTAGGGTTTTCACGGAAGCAACTAAAACCCCTAGACTGTTCTTCTCTTCTGCTTTGGGAATTGCTGGGGAGTAGCTTTGTAAGAACAGATTCAAACTCGAACATTTCTCTTATTTTTTGAAATCGAATTGGCTATTAGATTTTCACATATTTTTTATGTTAGGCATTTCTTTCTGTTGTTTTTGCATATAATTCACCTATTTGTGTGACATATTCTATATGCGATTAGGAGAGTTCGAGTAAAATGCAACAAGTTGATCCAGTGAAGGAGATTTTACCTCTGAATACGGGAGAAGTGGTAAAATCCTCAGCTTTTTATGCTTTTTATGAAACAATTGTTGAATATTTTATGATCAACTATATTGAGTTCATGTGAGTAGAGTGTCTTGAGTCGGTTTCCTAATAACATTTTTCTTCATCTTTAAAACAATGGATCAGAACTTGTCCCAAGCTGAGGATGTACGATTGGAGACTACCCGTGCAAGATGTACTGTCCTTAAACTCTGTTACTGTTATCTCAAAGATGTTGCTAGTATCCTTGAATTTCTTCGTAATGAGAGCTGTAATTTTTTTTCCAGTTTCAAATGTCCTTAAAAGGCATGGAGATTTGACGGAACGGCTTTCAAGGTATAGATCGTTTCCGAGTTTCTGTATTTGATTGATTATTTACTCAAATTGTTATACAGTATATTACTCGCATCTGATACATTTATGCAAGATATGTAGGTTATGATGATCTTATATTACTTTTTTCTGGCAAATAATGTGCTGCAAGATTAAGCTTGAGTTACTTGTCAAGATTGTCTGCCTCGCCTCGATAGCAGTTTCTGAGCTACTGACTCAGGATGCTAGGTTTTAGCGCGAGGACGATGACTAGTATGCTGCATTTTGTGGGAATTGTGAAATGAAAATTAGGATTTCATTCTAAGTGAGTGAGTGCACATTGGCAATAGGTTAGGGATATCAGATATGGAAATTACATTTTGGAATCATATAAGTAATTTGCCATATAAGAATTGCGATTTTGGGAGGGAATCTGAGAGAATCTGAATGAATTATTCAATCTTCGGTTTTTGTTTGGTTAACGGAGACCGGCCCATTCGGTCAGTTAACTGGAACAGTCCCTGCTTCAGTTCTACTTTACTTCTTTTAATTCTGTCTGAAAAAATGACTAAAAAGGAAGGCGGGGTATTTTGGGGGTTGGACACTTGGAAGGGAAGAGGCGGCCCTGGCTAAGGGGTGTGCCTTACGCGCCTTTTGCAAAGGCGAGAGGACTGCCGTAATTTGCCTTGCTATGTATTTATTTTTTCTGTATAAATAGGTTAAAACCCTAGTTTTTAGTTAGTAGTCAACGCATGTTGTATGGAAAATTGGTAACAGTCATTCCTCCTCCTTTGAGGCTGAAGTGCTGGCGCGCGGCGACCAGCATTCTGGTGACGACCGCGACTACCATTTCCAGCAGCAGCCGGTGACCATAGATATATATGACTAATCTATGTTGGATTTTGTTTTCTTACTTAATTTTTAATGTTTCACCTTTGAATGCTCTTCGACAGTTGACATGTTTTCATGTTTTTGCCAGTATTATGTTTTGGATATCTATATCTTGATCATACTTTAGTGAATATACTATGTTGTCTAGAGCAAAATCTTTGTTTTCCATGAGATGCTCGCCTACTTTTCTATTCTGGGGATTACTATGTATTGGTTCTAAAAGTTGTTAAATTTATTAGGGATTCCGACAAGTCTGTTTTTGAGCGTTTGCAAAGAGAATTTGAAGCTGCACAAGCTTCTCAAACTCAAGGTAGTTTTATATGTATATTTCCAGCTTTCCTTTTTCTTTATTGATTTATATCCGTAGAGCTTTCGATGCAATGTTCTGTTGAACATGTTCTTTGCATTTGTATATCTTTCGGGTAAACCTGTCATTAGTTATGAAGAAGGAACAGAGCAGCTTCGATGTAAATTAAGATTTTTGTCTAGCAGTAGAAGAATAAATGTAATTTTAAACTGAATTCATGGTTAATACATAACTGCAGCCCAACCCATTTACGAAGAAACCAGTCTTTAATGTCGAAGATTGTAATTTTAAACAAGGATATCCTGGATATGCCTAATCCCACTCCATCGCCAATCCCAGAATTTAACACCCTAATGGAAGAATCTTTAGGAATCACGTCGGCTAGTGAGATTTCGGATTGGAACTTTAGTAGAAGAGAATCTTCTCCAGCACTTATTATTATTACTTGCATAGTTAAATATATGAGACATTCGTGATTGCTTAGTCTACTCTCTATCTTCTCTCCCCCTCCCCACTCTCTGAGTATGCGTGTATTTTCCGGTTCTGATGCAATGCTTGTTATCTTGTAGAGATATTCTTAGATGGTGAGCAATGGAATGATGGGTTGTTAGCTACAATAAGAGAGCGGGTATGATTTTATTAAAGTTGTTAATACATTGGTTATAAATTCTCTTTTAATGGAGCCAGAAGCATGAGAAGCTAGTTGGGTTTTACGCTTGCTGTTTATCCAAAGAAACTGCATAGCACATAAATAGAATGGATCTATGTTGCGTTTGAGACCGTTGTCACGGCTTAAGTTGCAGTTGCACGTTTATATTTCCACTAGTCTGAGATCATCACCTCTTACTGGCATGTCCTTCCCATGAATTATATGTTGATTTCCCTTGTATCGTTCCTGTACTCTGTTGTGTGATCGGAGAAATACTTTCGGTAGTTCCTACGTACATGCTGCATCAATGGCTTGTTGTTTGTTTCAGGTTCACATGGAAGCTGAAAGAAAAGCAATGCAAATGCAAGGCGATGCTGCCGAAGTGCCTATTTTACCTCACGAGAAAATAACTTATAAAGTCGGAAATAAAGTAATCTTATGATTTACAATAAATTCGTGCTCCTGTGATTTCACATTTAGCATCACCTTCAGTTTTATGTACAGTTGACAGTTGCTTTAACAATAAGTTGAAAAAGAATGATTGACTTCTGACATTAATAATTTTGGATGAGCAGATGATCTGTTGTTTGGACGGAGCGAGGATTGGGATCCAATATGAGACCTCATTTGCTGGTAAGAACAAAATTACACCATTTCCAATCAAAGTTTGTCTAAATTCTGCTGTATTTGGTTCATGTGTGGAATATCTATTTCAGGAGAAAATCTAGATAATGATTATATTGGAATTGGTGATGTATTAGATAGAGAATGCATAAAAAAATGTGAATGTGTTTGTTTCTGTTTTGGGGGGAAAGAATTGTTTGGGGAGAAATTGCTAGAAAATTCTCTTTAATTTCTATTTTATTTAATGTAGACATTTGACGTGATGTATTCATCTCTCTTTATAAGTTGGTTCATGTATATAGGGTAAATTCGACTTCCATGGTTAGGAACGGGTTGTGTAGACAGTTCCCGAGAATGTATTGAATACGGAATTTTTTTTTTCAGGTTCTTAACTACAATTTTTTTATGCTAAGAGCTTTCATTGATGAATAAGAATTTTTTTAGCTTGGCCATGTTTATTAAAATCACGAATGAGAAACTAGCAGTAAATTAAGTTTGAACTTTACAGGAGAACCTTGTGAGCTGTTTCATTGTGTTCTTGAAAGCAAGTCGTTTCTTGAGAAAATGACAGTTCTTGAGCATACAATTCCTTTCTTCTTCCCAATACGTGAGGCGGAAAACGATTTTCTCTCTTCAAATGCAATGGTTAGGTTAGCTCCATTTATTTCTTATTTCTTATTTCTTATGAGATTAATGCATTTAAGAGTATCAGTTTTCTATTTGGGTAACAGAAGTTCATAGACCATATTGGAGACTTGCTTCAGGCTTATGTTGATAGGCGAGAGCAGGTATGCTATTTACATTTAAGTACCTAAAATGATTTTGGTTTTGTTCTTATTATTTGCCTTTATTTTGCTTTACATTTCTACTCCCCCGTTTACAAACAACAAGTCATTTTAGACTTCTAGGTAGAGATTAAGAATTGATGGGATGGACAAATTGATAATATTTATGTAAAATGGAACTGAGGACCAACTCTGGTGAGAGACGAATAGCTGTCTTTTTTTTTATGAGAAACATAATTTTATTTCACAGAAGAGGGATGATTACAGAGAACACGAGGGAAGAATAGCTGTCTTGTTCCAATTTTCCCGGAAAGTAGGAACTATAATTGAAATTTGAAACGAGAATTTTATTGAATTTCACGAAATTGTCAAAAGTGTGTTTTGCTATTGAATGTACAAGGAGCTCAAGATCATCTCGAAATGCCTTTGGCATCAATGGACCACAGTCAACGATGTGTGGTTTGCTAGCAACCTTGTTGCTTTTCTTTTGTAAACGAAGCAAGTCCAAATTCATTTTGCTCATTGAAGTTGGATCATATTTGTTATCTGCATCATTGGGTGTTTCTTCGAAATGAAGATCTGGAACAATGAACATCTACCTTCTTTTCTGTTCTTTTCTTTTCCAGGTTCGTCTAATAAAGGAGTTGTATGGAAATCAAATAGGAGAACTGTATTGTAGTCTCCCTTATCACATGGTTGAATTCGTGCTTGCAGATTTTGATTGGTAAGTGAAGGTTGTTGAGCTTAGTTCAGTTTCATCTATTTAGTGAACAATCTACTTTATATTTAGTACTTCACATACATCTTTGTTTTTCGTATCTCTTCATTTTGTGATTAAACTCGTCGTATAGTTCTGCTGCACGTATTATACCCGTGCAACGGAACCCTTTTTCCATCCATATAAATAGAGCATACTGCTCAAAATTTATTAGCAAAACCAGTTGGCAAACTTACAGCACCAAAAGCCAAGAAAAAGTGGCAAAAAGTAGAAAATAGAGGGCAGGGGGAAGAAATAAAATGAAATGGAGTTGCGAAGTATGCATTTTTGCGGGAATCTCAGTATACGTAGAGATGGCAATTCGGATAGCCAGGCCCAACCCAGTCCATCCGGCCAAAAATTATCGAGCCCAGCCCAACCGAGCCCCCTTAAATATACCAAGATATTTGGGCCAGCCTGTGTCCTGTAGGGTTGGGCCGGATAGTCTATATTCCTATGTCTCAGCCCATCTAAAAAGTTGAACGGGACGGGACAGATTGATTTTGCCAGCTCGTAGGTGTGTATATGCATAACTAGGCTTTCTTCTACTCTTTATTTGCATACTGAAGAAATCATATTATTCCTGGTTGAGGCAGATTGCAGATGAAATTCACTTTTGTATAATTGTTGGTCTATGGCTGCTTATGCTGATGTCTCGAATTAATACGCGTTGTTTTCATTCTTTCACAGCAAGGTAACAGTGAGTCTAAGATACGCCGATCTTCTCTCTACACTTCCGTCTGGGATCAGTGTCCTTGCATGGCCAGTACAGCAACCTAAGAAACTCCGCGCACCAAACAGGAAGGAAGCCCTGGGGCATCAACTGATTCCAGCTCGATTGGCACATGCCGAGGATGCTTTACGAACAATGAGTCTACCCGAAGGTTGGGCCCACCAAGAACTCTCTCCTGTCTAATACTGTTTTGACCCTACACCGGGCAGTGCAGGGTCAGCACGTACTTACACACGTGCACACACACACACATGGTCGAGGGCAAAAGAGACACTCTACACACACACACCCGGTCGAGGGCACAAGAGACCCTCTAATGCATTCACAAGAGCTCTTTCGTGTCTAATACTGTGTGTTCGACCCTACACCAGGCGTAATGCACCAGTGCAGGGTCAACACATATTTACACACGTGCGCACACACACACCCGGTCGAGGGCAAAAGAGACCCTCTAATGCATTCACAAGAGCTCTCTCGTGTCTAATACTGTGTGTTCGACCCTACACAACAAGGCATAAAACACCCGTGCAGGGTCAACACATATTTACACGAGCACACGCACACACAGTGGAGGGCAAAAGAGACTCTCTAATGCATTCACAAGAGCTCTCTCATGTCTAATACCGTGTGTTCGACCCTGCACCAGGCGTAAAACACCCGTGCAGGGTCTACACATTTACATGCACACACAGTGGAGGGCAAAAGAGACCCTCTAATGCATTCACCGATACTATGAGTTCGACCCTACACCAGGCGCAGTGCACCAGTGCAAGGTCAACACATATTTACACATGCGCGCACACACACACCCGGTGGAGGGGAAAAGAGACCCTCAAATGCATTCACCTTACACATAGAGACCCACTAACGATGCCTATTTCGCTTCAGCCTTTGCAGAGATTGTATTGAGCATGCCCCAAGCTCTTAAAGAAATATTTCCAGACCAGAACGCGTAGTTCGCGTCTTCTCCGAGAAAAACAAGGATGCATATCTCATATGATTATACTAATTAAATAGAATGTTTGCTATTTTGTGATGTTTGTCCAGTGTATACCTGAAAATAGATGCCTGTTAGATAGCATCTCAAAAAACCACACAATGTGTGTGTGTGTTTTGTAGGGAAGAAATATTTGCACAAGGGAACAAGTGTAAGAACCTGTGATTGTAATAGGCTGTTTGCTGTTAGAATCAAGGTTGTAAAAATCGCTAGACGTTAGTTAGGCGGTGGACTAGGACTAGCAACTAGTCAGGACCTGAGTGGGGCTAATTGGGGAATAGGTGGGGAGGAATCGGAAAATAGTCGTAGGCGGTCAATGAAAGCCTAGCATCTAAACGGTGATTATCAGAGTTAGTCGGAGAGTTTTGCAACAGAGGTTAGAATAGCAGAGGCTTATTTTATCCAAAAATGCCTATAGGGTTGTTTTGGAGGGCATTCTAGTCATTTTAGTAACCCTGGATATTGTGGTTTGTGTGTAACATTTTGCTCCTCTGTATATGAACTGGATTATTCTTTATAAAAGGAAAAAGAAGAAAAAAAGCGGTCCTTTTTTATCTGATTATTTCTTTTTGAGTAAATAATTTTTCGAGCCCATTAAATTTCACCATTCTTTAAGGTTGTTATCTTTGATCATTTTATTAGTCTGTTTAACTTTTAGAATTCGATAAATTGGTGTTATCGCTGTTAGGTAGTGTCTAATTTATCGAACTTGTCTAAAATTGAAAAGAGCAATTTGTCTATATATTGGTAAACGACTATTGCTGTCTATACAAATATATTTTGCATGTAGATTATATTATATATATAAATTTTACTGAATATATTATTATTAGTTGAGTTGCTTCGATGGTTGATGGTTTGTTTAACATCCTCCTAGATTTTAAAAGTTATGTGATCAATTCTCCTCTTATTAATTTTTTTGTATTTATTTTACCATAATTATATATACATATGTTTTTGTTGTTTTATATTTATTAGGAAAAATAAGTATTATAATACGAAAATTTGTGTTTTCAGGTCAATAAAAATTATTCTTCTCGAATAAAATTATTTTTAATTACTCTATTTACATGAAACCAGAGGTCCTTTTTTTTGTCTTTGTACTGGAGCCCTTAAAACATTGGACCCGCTCTGTTGTTACCAAATAAAAATAGTCTTGTAAAATGTAATTTTTTTCGAAAAAGTTCTTCTATGTTAGCAGCTAGTTAAACAACAGGTTATTGTTGACATGAATTTTTTTAGTGACGTGGTAAAGTTTTTAAATTATTAATGGACCCCATTGCTATCGTTGACTATTATTGGAGGGAAATAAGTGATCTTTGTATAAAATAATTGGGAAAAATTAACATAAAAACTTACACATCTTAGAAATTACAGAAAACAAAACTTTTTAAATTTCAAAATTCGACAAATTGGTCTAGTATCCTTAAATTAGAAGTAGTGAAACTCAATAGATAAAAAAAAAAAAAAAATTACCCCAAAAATATAGGTTTGTTCTCTTAATCAAAATGGCCTCAGTCCTTTGGGGCCGCCCCGCCCAACATTAAGGTGGCTAATAAATTCGGATTTAAATTTGGTGCAGTTACTGCACGTATGTATGTATGAAAGGAAAAGAATATATTGTTAGTAAGAGAGAAGAAGTTGTGTGCGTGAGTGTTGCCTCACTGTATCAGGTGCAGTAACTGTATCGAATCCAAATTTAATAAGTCCAAAGAAGTATAGTATAGTATGATAACTTGTGTGCTATATTGTTATTTTAGAATATTATAATTGTACAAGAAGTTTAAAAATGATTGTTTTCTCAAAAAAAAAAATTGGGTTGAAAAATAAGTTGGTGGGTCGACGCGTAACCTGAACCTGTTGTGTTCGGGTTGCAGGTCAACCCAAATATGAAAACGGATCGAATTCAGATTGGTCAAAATTTCGTGATAATCATGTCTCAACCCAACCGCAACCTGCTTGCGACCCCTAGTTGCAAGCTTTTGCAATCGAAGCGAGTCAACCCGCATCTTTCTTTTGCGGTTCATGTCTATGTAATATCTTCAATTTATGTACTTTCAATTTTCAATTTCACAATAAAATCCGTATCATGAATATTTTATCATTTCTAAAACTTCATACGATTTTATGGTACTACAGTGGTATCTGTACCACATATATATTTTTCTTTTACAGTGGTATCAGTACCACAGTGATACCGAAGTTGCACTCTTTATTTATTAATTTCCAATTGTTCTCTCAAAATGAAATTGCAAAATAGCTCGCCACCCATAATAAGTCAGTCGCCCCCTTGGAGGTAGGGGTCTAACCTGACCCACGGATCCAACAAACTCGATCCGAATTTACTGACAGATTCGAAACCTCCAACACGAAGTCGATTAATCCAATGATTATATGTTTCAAATAACTTTGATATGACCTGAATCAACCCCAAATCAAACACGAGCTTGACCCGATGATCCGAGTTGCCACCCCTACTTGAAAGGTTGGACTTCTAACCAAAAAACACATAATTTTATCCAATAAAAACCGAGACATTGAGTATCATGATGATTCAAATGGTTATCAATCTCTCTAGTCTCTCCTGTACAATCAAGATCAACAAAAAGGGCAGGGTCATGCATACAGAAAAATGTTTCTTTCGTATATGGTATAATCGGAAACGCTCTCCCACCACAGTGGGCACAAGTTCTTGGCTCAATCCCGTATAACCATTAAGTTCATCCCAGACGGCATCCGGCTCAACGTATTTGGGGAGCAATCAATCAAGTGTTACATGTATAGTGAAATTAATCGGCAAGTTTTACATCTTTATCACGCATATTTGCATTCACTAAACGTATACAAAGACGAGTTCGCTTTCAAAATCCCTAAGTTAACCAATCAAGAAACACATAAAGCATTTATCAACAGAACGTGAGTGAAGCCTAAGTTAAGAAAATCCACCTTCCTTCATGGTATCAGAGCGCTTGATCCCGTCTAAGGCTGATCAGAAGCGCCGTGCTCCTGGTGACCATTGGCAGGGAAAGATTGACTGTTGACAGGGAAGGGTACAACGGGAATATCAAGGCTTCTCCCTTCTGCTTCAGGCCCGACCTCTCTAACATCGGCTATCCTAGCCTCGGTTGTTTGAATATCACTCCATTCGCTCTCCCTGATAGAATGGAGATCGGGCGTCTGTTGTTCGACTGCAAGATGCACTACATTCTCTGCAGGTACTGGTGTTGCCTTGGAGATGCTTAAGCATGCTTTATCCACATTCTCTTGTGATGGATCCACGTGCTTTGTTAGTGGTACATCGCCAGCACCTATGCTAGAGCTAGATTCGGTTCTCTCTGCAAAGACCTCCCGAGTTTCCACCTGCTGCCTGTCAGTGGAAAAACAGAAATTTCAGTAACTACCAATTAGCTCAAAAGACTAGGGATGGGGTTGGGGTTGGGTCGGGTTTTTTCGGGTTGTCGGGTTGGGCCCGGCACATCAGTTACCCGATATAAAAACCAATCTTGTGGGTACCCGATGGGTCGGCTCGGGTTTTTCTCAAAGCTACTTTTCTAGCATTAAATCTTTTTTTGCTTCTTTAAGATTGTTGAAAGATTTGCAGAATTATAGTTGATTTCGGTAAAATAAGGTACCCAATAAAATCCGACACGACCTAAACTTGATACCCGATGGACTAGAAAATACCAGACCCAAATGGGTAAAACCCATATGGTTCGGGTCAGGTACCCGAACCCGCATATAGAAAGCCCACCCCTACAAAAGAGTATTGATATTGGACCTTTTTAGTTGCTCTTGTAATGCATTGACATATTCAAGCAATTCTTGTTTCTCTTTAGCAGCAGCCGCTTCTTTTTCATTTGCGTCTTTTATTCTAGCTTCAGCAATAGCCTCTGTAACTCTGACTCTCTCTTCAGCTCGAACAGCTGCTCCTTCCAATATCACAGCACGCTCTCTAGCTTTTGCAATTTCCGAACGCCACAAATGTGCCTCCTGAATGGCCGAGTCCCTTTGTTTTATCAGCTGATCTTGCTCTTTGCTCAGATTCGCAACTTTTTCTTCCAGTTCTCTAATCTGTTTTATCAACAATTAAAAGAAAAGGTAAATAGTTAATAAATGACGGGTTGGGATTTTGGAGCTGATGACAATCGATAACTACCTTCAGATTAGATGACTCGAGTTGCTTATCTGAATCTCTTTTAAGACGCTCAACCTCGGCACATGCAATTCTCCTTTGCTCATCCATGGTATGAGCAGCAGATGCAGCAGCTTCAGCGGCTTCGGCAGTTTCAGATAGTTTCTCTGCTATTTCCTTTATCGTTGAATCCCGAGCACGAAGGTCCCTTGCCAAATTTTGCAGCTCTTCATCCTTCACCCTCAGGGTTTCCTAGAAAACAGAATGATAAAACAATTATCAACTATTGACGGTGAAACTGGTTAGAATGCCACAAAAAATTAATTCATCAAAGAAGAAAATAGGTTCACTCAATATATTTGAAATGTGACTATTGTGCCCTTGGTCCAAGCTACTTGAAGATCCCAGTAGTAGAATCGAGAGGCTTATTTCTGTTTCAAGGTCGGATACACCTAGAGGACTCCAGCCTAGTAGGTAGACTATCTACTCTTCCAGTTATTTTAAATTGTAGTAGACCAGCTTCATAACATGACCATAACAGTGTATATTATGTCTTTGACATCTTGTACCATCCAAAGACCAAAGCCCGAGTCTTCCACCGTTCAAAGCCTGAGTCTTTCTTCACTACATTTATCAGCATTCACATTTTCTATAATCACAGATGTTGAACCCTTAGCTTTGACGGAATGAAAAACAAACGAGAAATTATTCCCCCCGTCAAAAATGCAGCAAGGAATAATCCAGACATAATCCTAACAAACACGCATATATACCAACCAAGAGGGGGGGTTGAAAGAAACTATGAAATGTAAGGAAGCAGAGACACTGAATGATAAAATTGCACAATTTACATCTCTATAGCAGCAGAAGTTCAGGAGCATGATATTGGAGAGAGGAGAACTGAGTGTGTAAGGATGAGGCAATATTGGTGACGGTTTTGAACCTTTGACCGACATTATCATATTTTTGCTTTCATGATGTAGAGAAAAGGTGAATCGTCCACCACAGCAGTTTTTTCGTCCTCAAAATAACTCTCTTAGAGTGAGAACGAGACAGCACAAGTAAACAGACAGAGGTGGTTGTTTGTTCAAAGAGATGCTGACAAGTTTTTCTTACCTTCATAATTGATAAATCATCCATGGGAAGATCAGGTGTCTTATGCAACATAGCCCCCAAAGCATTCTTCATAGAAATTTGCATTGCAGCTTCAATTTCTTTAGAAGCTTCCAGAGCTGTTGAATTAGCTGCAGCAACAACAGTTGCGACAGTTCCCAACTTCGTGGACCCATTTCCACTTAAGGTGTTCACTGCCTCTTTATGAGCCTTGAGAACCAGTTGCGTTGCGCTGTGTTTGAACAGGACGATGATTTTCAAGTACCACAAGAAAATTAGTGTATGAAAAAAAAAATGCATTTCAACTTAACGTAGAGAAATCTGAAAGCATATAAGCTCTGTGACCAAGTCAACTTCCATAGTTACCATTGAGAAAACAACAGACTAATTTAGACAACATGACTGATAAAATTGACCACTCACTGTAGAGTAGATACCCAGGCTCTGGCAGCAGCAGGAGTTTCTGCACAAAGGAAATAATCTTTTCTCTGCGGTGTCCCAATGTCTAAAAAACAGGTTAAGAATTGAAAAGGGAAAGTGCTATTAAATCTAACACTATTAGATAAAGGATAATGTGAAGAGAATATAAATTTAAGTATCAATGTGGATACAAAAACAACAGCCATCGTACTTCGGTAGTCCCCTGGATGAAGAGAAAGGAGAAAAGGATGTAAACATTATTATTAACCTACAACAAACTATGTGCTCAAAATATAAAACAATAATTCTTTATACCACACAATCGGAATGAAAGAAAAATTAGAATCTTACTGGAAATTCACAGGAGAAATTGTTATAGTGCTGTTTGCATCAAATACCATGGTTCCTTTTACTGTTGGTTCATTTCTCCTGACCCTGTAAATCCTCAACACACTGATGTAAAGCACAGATTTTGCCATTGGACAGAGTAATGAAAGATGAAGGGCATATTCAGCTTCTTACTTGTACTCCATCTTCCCAGTTGTTGGGTCTAAAATCACCCACCTCTCATTCCATTTCCTCAGCTGTTAAAAGAAATAAATAAAGAAAATCTACTTATTTTGGAAGGAAGTTGGCAGCAGCTCCAATCAATTGGTACCAAGTTACGAAATATTCAGCCAATATGTACCATGAAGAACAGACGCAGAAGGGTACTCGACGGAAAGCCCAGTTAACCCGCATTTGAAATAAAACGGGAAATACAAACCTTTGAGCACAGTAAAATAACAGCCAATAGACTTCCATTTGATTTTATTCTTTAATACTAATTTTCGACACTGTAACATTCACAGGAGAAATGAATTAGTCTTCATCTTTACTGCTTCAGTGAATCGTGAATGAACATCATGAATCCTGTTATAAAACTTAATGGACATGATCTTGGGAAAAAAATGTGTTCGTGGATGCATAAAGTCCTTTCATTCTCTCCCCATTGAGTAGCCTAACAGGTATCTGGTGCAGCTAAAAACTTTAAATCAATCAAAAATGCCAAGTTCAACAAACTGAAGTTTGATGGCGTATAATACACAACCAAGTGGAAGATTACTAGTCATTTTTTCTTCATGAAACTCCACCAACATCCACACATAAAGTCCTCACATTCTCTCTCCATTCCATAGCCTAACAGGTATCTGGTGAGCTAAAGAAGACATGCAAGATATGACTAATACATACTAACCAGGTACGATAGATCTTCAGCAACCAAGATACGAGAATACAATCATAATATAACCAGCCACAGCATACAACACTAGGTTATTGCAACTATCGATCTTCCAAACATAACTTCTATGCCAGATTTGAGCACATTTTTGGCCAAGAAAAGGATTATCAACTTCAGGCACTTCTTTCTGTTAAGCATCCATCCTCCAATAACACTGTAGCATGAGAAATCCTTGTCTCTACGGAAACTCTTCCATCAACTAAGATTATTTTCTCTCTTTCTCATAAGACGATTCTAAAACACTTACGCCTCCTTTTCTATCGGTGCAAAGCATTACCATCTCTCCATATTCACGCAAAATATCATCCAAACTTCCATATTTGATACTTCTTACCCCAACTACCATTACAATAACCAATCCTGCCTTGTTCAACAAAATCCCCTCCCATGAGATATTCTTTCAATCTTTTTGTGATCTTTTGATTATCAAATGTTTTTAGTTACGACAAAACAGGCCAGTCAAAGGATTTCCTCAGCCCATCATTTCATGAGAACATCCAATACACTATCATCAATGTTCAAACAAAATATTACGGCCGTATCCAAGCATTGACTAGTGGTCTTAACTCTGAACACCGATGCTTCTAGATACAACTCGAGCTAAAGCTAGAGCGGTCAACCGACTACTTCAAATCGACAGAAAAAAAAATGCAGCTGAAGGGAGAAGTACAGGCATCACTGAAACAAATACGAAACAATTACCGTTTCGGATCGCTTAAGGAGGGGTCCTTGCAGAAGATTCCTGCCGGAGCTCGACGCCAGCTGTCTTTTGATCTTCTCCAAGCTCGTCTTCGTTTCAGCATCTCCCTGCACAATTTAAAACCCTAAACAATTAAAAAATTAACCCGAGAAAAATCCATGGATGTCACATGCTAATCGAGAAACAACGAGACGAAAATGCATTAGAATACTGACAAGTGGAGCTCCATTGGAAGACATGGTGATCTAGAGGAAGTATATTACTCGATTAATTGATGAAATTATTGTGCGTGAGTTTAGTGAGGGTTTTTGGGGAAAAGGGTGAAGAAATAGAAATATGAAGATGATCTGGTATTGGGGTTGGTTTATTCCGATTGTTGTTGGACCTGTAAATTCTAATAATGTTTAGTGAGCTTTCTTTTGGGAGGGAGTTAATGAATGTGCTTTATTGAGATTCGATCATCAAAATTTACTGAGTCAAAATCTTAAGAAAACGGACCCATAGTATATGTTTGATTGGGACTGGGGTGGCTGAGGTACTGTTGGTTGAGGATAGTGGATGGGAGAGTAAAAATTTGATGTTTGTTTGAGTGGTTGGGATAGTAGTAGGCATGTCAAAATTGATCCGCCCCGCCCCGATCTGCTCCGATCCGAGGCCTTTGGGGCAGGGCAAGATCTGCCCCGATGAAGAATGGAGCACGCCCCGCCCCGCCCCGTCCACGGGGCGGGTCAGATGCGGGTCAGGGATCCCGCCCCGCCCCGCCCCGTCCCTATATATGGTATAATTTTTTTAAATATATATTATGTATTATTATATAGATATGTATATATATACAAAGAATTATAAAATATATATATGTATTTATAATATAAAATTTTATATATAATATGTTATACATATGTCTAGCTAATATATTAGATTATGACTAGATCTTAAACATTTAAATAATTAAATTCTATTTTTTAATAATTAAATTTTAAAAAAAATTAAAAATGTTGAAACAAAGTTAATGTAAACCTAAAAATTAAAATCCTATTGACTTCAATAAAAAAAATCAAGTTTTTTAACAAAAAAAACTAATTTTTTTATAAAAATAAAAAATAAAAAAATAGGGGCGGGGCGGGGCAGACCCGCCCCGTGCGAAGCAGATCACGGGGCGAATTTTTTTGCCCCGTGGCGGGTCACAGGGCGGGGCGGCGCAGGGGCGGGGCGGGTCAGAAAATCCAGAAACCCGACCTGACCCGCCCCGTTGACATGCCTAGATAGTAGTTACAAAGTGTATTTACTTATGGCTGGGGAATGCTGGGCCAAAAATCTGGCTGAAGAAGTTAATGAGTGTGCTTTTATCGGGACTTGAACCGCTAAATCTACTGAGCCAAGTATTAAGTAAATACACCCACAGTGTAGGATATAATTTTTAATTGTTAAATATGATGTGATGTGTGTAAGAGTTTTAATAATGATTAATTTTATGATTAAAGTGATATTATAACTTGGGGTTATTCTATAATACACCAGGTGTATTAATACACCAGGTGTATTAATACACCTACCTTTTTACCTATGATAGCAGGTTACTAGCAGGTACTTCAATTATTATTTAAATTAAAAGATTGTGTAGGTCTCCCTATTTTATATTTTTCTTAATATAGACAAATGAAAGACCAATTAAGTAAGTTTGCATTTTTAAAATTTATTACTTTTTTGATTAAAAACTCTAGGTTAATTACTTTGAATATGACAATGAAGATCGTGGGGGTATACCTAAAAAATAGAGTGTTGAAATAATTTATATTTATCTAAGTTACCATGTAAAATGTCAAATCAAATAAATTTGAAAATTTTCAAATTTGTTATTTGAATATGAAAATTATATTTAAATTAATTAATTATTTGAAACTGAAAATTATAATTAAATTAATCAAGCCCAAAACTGAATGCTATTTAAACTTATCAAGGTTACAAAATAAAATAGGAGTTTTAAGTAAATATAATATGATTTTTAAGTAAATATAAATGCACATAATTCTTTAGAATACTACAACAATTGCATTTAAATTAAAAAAATTGTGTAGGTTCCACTATTTCTATATTTTTCTTAAAATAGACAACTATAAGAACAAGCAAGTAACAAATCGTGTAGGTACCACTACAAGAAAATCGACTTTTTGAGTAAAAGTTGATCTCAAATAATGAGTATTTGTTAGAATTTTTTTATTAGAGACAACATATAGTCACTAAATAGCCATCTCAATAACTAGGTGGAAAAACATATTATTTGATACAACAAAGAGCCATTTCAAATGTATGTAAGCTTATTTTGAACGATTAATTGTCTCTAAAAAAATCTAAAATTGATCTGAATTAAATTATTTGTACAACATTTTGTAACAATAAGTCATCACATATCATTATTATTAGAGACAATATTTGTTCTAAAAAATGATGACAAAAAATATATTTTGTTGTATTGAAATTTTCAAATGAATTAATATATTACAAAAAATTACATGAATGAAGAAGAATTTATTAAAACTCTATAATGAATCTTTAACGAAAAGTAACAAGTAAAATTTAGAATTTGCAACAGATGCATTTTTTATTTTTTTTAATAAAATTTGAATATTGTCTCCTATAACTGATAGTGAAATGAAATTGCTTCACTTACTTGAAATTTCATAATGGTTCGGACCACTAATATTATTCCTTGATTACACCATAATTTAGACTAGTCAATATAGTAGTGATGAAGGGCAACAAATTATGAATTTTCTTTAAGAACATAATGAAGCATTCAACACAGAATATTAAGAGACGTAATATACTACTGAAATATGAAGGTAGATATTGCAAGATAATGGAAGCCCCAAGATTTATGGAATTCAGCATCCATGTCTTTGTTGCGTCATCACCTAACTGGAGAATTGTTTTGGATGGTGTGGTGGAGAAATAGACATATGAAACAATTGAACAAGTAAATCAATTTTAAATTTATATTGAAAAAAAGTTAAATAATGGATATTTTTGGAACGACGATATAATAATAATAATAATAATAATAATAATAATAATAATAATAATAATAATAATAATAATAGTAATAGTAGTAGTAGTAGTAGTAGTAGTAGTAGTAGTGGTGGTAGTAGTAGTAGTAGTAGTAGTAAAACAAGTTATTAAAAGCTATATACCAATTGAATAGGTAACTAGTTAATTGATCTAATGGTTGAAATTAAATTGAGAAGATCCAAGGGTTATTATGTCTAGGTGTATTAATACACCGGGTGTACTATAGAAAGACCCTATAACTTGTGATGGTTTGTAGTGATTGGGTCAACCTGTGTAGACAAATATAGGGAGGAACTGGGCCAATCCCAATCAAACATACCCATAATTAAATTGGTATGTCCCTATCAGATGAAGCACGATCCGTTCCCAATATATTTCATTTTAGTTAGATGGTTTATTCCTCCACATCCACATCTTATTACATACATCACTTTTTCAATTTGCAATACACTTTTTACAATTTCCGATACAGATCCAACCCTAAAAATTCCTTAAATAAAAATACATTTTCATTATTTAAGTGGATGTATCATCCAAGAATGTGTCATAGCGGGCGTGACACATGCCACTACATCCCAGCACAAATATTCCCTTAGGGCATATTTGGATTGTGATTGTGCAATCCAGATTGGGGATGACCTGATCCGCTTGTATTTCACTTTATAAATCGGCTATCCGGATTGCCCATCCCGTCTCGTCCACCTCTTACTATCTACATCACCTTTAAAACTCTCAATTCCCCTTTTTATCATTATCTAACATTTTACATTATCTTTAACAATACTCTATTACACTCTTACACAAAAATACTTTTATAAATGGACTAGTCGTGAATGTGCCACAGTAGACGAGACGCATTCCACTACATCCCAATCTAAATACTCCCTTGGCGATTATTTGATTTGGGATATAATGAAATGTGTCTCATAAGCTATGATACATTTACAGATGGTACATCCACTTGAATAGTAAAAATGTACTCCCTCCGTCCCGCCTTAACCTGCCTAGGTTGATTGGGTACGGAGGTTAAGAAAAAACATATTTTGTAGAATCTTTGACTTTTGCAAAGGTGGAGGTTGAAGATGGAGATTGTGGAGTGTGTGTGATAAATTTGTCATTTATAGGGTGGCAGGTTAAGATGGGATGGACCGAAATGGCAAGTAAGCAGGTTAAGATGGGACGGAGGGAGTATTTTTTTTAAGGATCAAGTAGGGTAGAATGTGTAAAAGTGATGTGAAATCAATAGGTGTTGAAGTGGTAGGTAATGATAAAGGGGTGTATTGAGAAATGTAAAAAGTGTATTGAGAATTGTAAAAGGTGATGTAGGATGTGTTAGATAATGATAAAAGGATGTATTAGAATTGTAAAAGTGATGTAGATAATGGTTATATGATTAAGAGGATGTTTGACTAAGATTATAAGCTCCTCAAAGCATTTTATAAGATGTCAAATTAAACTCCTAGATCTTATAAGCTCAAAAAAAAAAAAAAAAGGTTCTCTAGTCCAACTTATTTTTAAGATCTTATAAGTTACGCTCAAATTTCACATACTACACACATTTCATGCACTTCACACACTTTACACATTTACACACAATTCACACACTACACACACTTACACACACTACATACACTTCACAAACTACACACATTTCACACGCTTCATACATGTACACACACTTCACACACTTCACACACTACACACCCTTCACACACTACAGACACTTCATAGCTAAATTACTTCATTCAATTGCTAGATTATAAGATCTTTTATCCAAACACTTTATCAACTTATAAGCTCTTTGAACAACTTTTAAAATGTTGGAGATTATAAGATATTTGAAATAAGTTTAGTCAAACACTCTAAGTAATGATGAAAATGGATTAGAGTGGGTAGGAATTTTATTTAAAAGGGATGGAAATGGACTGGACCATCTAGACCGACGATAAAAAAAGTAAAATATCTCTAGGCTGAGTCTTTCCACATCCGGCCGCCAACAGTCCAGTCCAAATATCTCTTTAGACCATCTTTAACAACAATCCACTATAACCCAATCTACCAAAAAAATATTCATTTATCTCTCATCGACACACAACCTACTCCACAACTCGACTTCAACATTTTTATACTTTATCAACAACACAACCAATCCAACATTTTAATAAATATTAATTTTTTTCATCTACATACAAATCTATTTCTTAACCAAACCAATTTTTTTAAGCTACGATTTAATAATTGCATATTTTCTTGAGAGTATTTTTTAATACATATTTAAAAGAAAAAAAAAATGCATGTGAATTTTTTGAAAATAATTCAAAGCAAAATAGACAACTCTAAATAAACTTTTAGAATTACATGAAAATTAACTAAAATTTTACACAATGGAAAAACTTAAAAAACAATAACTAAAATGAGATAAACTAAATTACATGAAAATAAAATACATTTACTCTCCACACATGATTGCCTTTAGACTGCGATTCAACTCTTCATCTTCCGGGGATAATTATGTGAGAAATGAGAGAATATTAAGCTCTATTTATAAAGAGAGAAAAAATAAAGAGTTTCAAATTTTAATTCAAAATATTTTAAAATTAGGTTCTATTAATATGTGAAAAAAATAGTAATTTTGATTTTTTTTATTTATTGGTGTCGTCCGTGGGAATTGGTTTGAGTGCATTGCAGGTGTTTGTTTAATTGTTCGTAGAAGGTTTACAACGGTTGTTGATCAAAACATATAGATTCCCTTCATGTGATTTCTTGATCTATCTCTCTAAGTCTCCAGTTTATCTCTAGATTGTGATATGTTTTTCAATCTAAAATAAACTTCTTGTACACGTGAAATAAAAGAACGAGAAAGATAAAATGTACTTCTGCAATTGAGAGCTGAGGGAGAATCACTTTAGAGTCTGAGTGATTTTCAGTATTGTAATTATTGTTCTTGTGGATAGTGAATTGCACGCTTTCTTCTTCCGTGGACGCAGGCTTAAATGTCGAACCGCGTAAATCTTTTGTCTTCAAATTTTGCTTACAAGTGTGCAATTTAGTGAGAAGATTTGATCACTGCATGAATATTTAGATTGGTGTGTTGCATGGTTTCTTGGTCATTTTTCTTTACAATGTTGAATCTTGACAATTAGATTATTTTTAAAATTTAAAATAATATATAAAGGACTAAAACATCACAGTGCATAATTATATTCCCCATAAAAAATCACTAGTTCCCATAACACTTTTTTCAGACCCTCACTAATTGCATTTTCGCTTATATAAAAACAACTTCAATCTAAATAGCCCTAGTAACCGATCGGACTCATCTTCTTCTCTCCTATTAAGTACTTAGTTCTCTCTTATACTCTTTTATTTATTTGGTTTCCTATGTTCATCAAAACCTACATCACTATGAGAAATCAGAGTGGGCAACGCTACGGCAAATTCCTCATATTATGCGGCAAAGTCACTGTTACGGAATTATCTGTGTCGTAGCATTCCACCGCTATGACCATGATTGAGATTTGTAAGCACAATCATTCCACCGCTACAAAGAGATTCCGGTGACGCTGCAGATTGAGAAGTAGGAGTGTCGTTTAGAATTATTCCCGTCCCGAACAAGACCCATGACCGATAATTTTCTTTCTCGCGTTTGATTTATGGACAATGCCCACGAGTCTGATAATTTTCTCTCACATGTGACTCCTTTAATTAATGCCCACGCGTTTGAGTGACGATTCATCTTTGATAAATGCACATTATGAATAAATAAGAATCTCTGCACCCTGTTAATGAAATTAATGTTATTTTTATCGTTCAGTGGTATCGATACCACAGTAATACTATTGTACTGGTACCATAATGATACTATAAAATCACCCTTAAATTACTATTACTATGTTATAAATAGGAATGTAGTTAATGATTAGATAGATAAGACATGCTTGAAGATGTGATTAAAATTTAAATAAGTTAGTAAGCGAATATGCACATTGATAAAATAATTCATATAGATTACCCGTCGGATAAGAACATGACAAATTTAATTCAATTAATTTTATTAATTATTTACTACATTTTAATTATTTTTAAAATGTTTTAATAATATTTTAATTTTTTTATCACATTCTAGTGCAAAATAAACATTAAATCTTAGGGTCCGATTAGGGAGGACTGTGACTGAGAAAGTTAATAAATGTATTTTATTAAAACTCTGATCCTCTAAATTTATTGAGCCCAATTTTAAGCAAACGGACCGTTAAATTCACACGATCACAATTTTCCCATTTTTCACATCCCACTAAAATTCATTTGAACTATGAAGTATCTCAAGTTTTATTTTGTTAAGCGCCATAAAACGGTCCATCATTTGTTCCAATTCAAAAAAAACCCTAACCAGAATACCCCCGCCAGTTTCCAAAATTTTCATCGGCGGCAATGGCGACTCCTTCCAAGCCGCCGGCGACCTTCGCCATCACCCCGCACAAGCTCTCCATCTGCGTTTTGGTTCAGGTTTACGCGCCCCCTTCTCAAATCTCCATTCCATTTCCTTTCTCCTCGGTTTCTCAGCACAATCGTCTCGGAGTTTTCCTATTGTCTCTCACCAAGGTTTGAATTTCAATGACGTTATCACTGTGGTCTTATTATGCATATAAAACGGGTATTGAAGTGGTTTTTTCCTTGGATTGTGTAGGAATTTGATGGAATTTTTGAGCCGACGCTGGATGAGTTGATTGCTCAGCTGAAGGAGATTGGTGGCTTGCTCAATCACTGGTTGACCGACCACTTAACGAGGAGGCTTTCATCGTTGGCATCACCTGATGACTTGTTTAATTTCTTTGCTGATTTGCGAGGTATGTGTTTATTTTATGCTATTGCAAGAGCAATGTTTTGTGATGTAGGAGCAATTACGTGGTATTTGATAGGAAGAATCTGTAATTTGGTTTTTGATCAGGAATCTTGGGGGGCTCTGACTCTAATGTTATGGATGATGATCAAATTATGCTGGATCCTAATAGTAATATTGGCATATTTGTTCGACGTTGCCTGCTTGCTTTTAATCAGATGTCATTTGAGGTAATTTTGCAGCTTCTTGTCTCCAGATGAAACATTTTGGTGAATGCAGTCTTTTTTGTTTTTTGGCACTGTTGGTATTCGTATTGAAAATCATTTCATTCTTCAAAAAGTGCGTGTTGTATGATATGCATTGATAATCACCTAGACGTCACAAATTAACAACATTGTGTTGTAGTGGACCTATTTTGAGGAATAGAGGAAGGTCTTCCCTCCCATGTGTTCCATGAGCTCTCAAATACGTAATTGAACCATAATCAAAGTACTTATTCTTTCAAGTCCCCAAATTCCTAATGGCACCATGATTTCCACCACAAAGAACGGGGTTTTGAAATATGGCAACTTCCCTTAACACATCTATAAACCACTCTGGGTTTTCTTTGTACATAACTACATATGAAGGGGCTGTAAGAGGGTAACAATCATTCCACTATCCAAGCCATGCACATCACAGAAGTACAAGGTTTTTCAAAATTTTATCTCTGTTCTAACTATTCATCTTTATACCCTTATTTGTGAATAAGGGGATATCAAAGGAATCTCACGCATCATAGACCTCTCTTATTGTAAAAATTAAAATGAGTTGTTACAGACATTTTGCAACTATATTCAATAGCTATGAGTTCAATGCATTAGAAAGTGACATATAGCAACATTATTCTCTTTTCAGGGTATTTGCCATCTCTTAACGAATATAGGGACATATTGCAAGGAATCCCTCTCAAGGTACCCTCCATATGAGTTATCACACTTGGATGGTTCCACTATTGATCCTAATTCTTCACTAGAATTTGAGAATATGGAGACGGAGGATTATTATGAGAAAGACGGTGAAGATTTTGGAGAAAGCAAAATGGGGAGGGGAAGAGTTCCTTTCCATGGGCACACACCCAAGCCTTTTGCTGAATTAGCTGATGGTATTATATTGGACTATATATTCTGCGAGAAATTAATTTTTTTGAGTGTGCCTTTATCAAGGATAATAATGAGTATAACTTGTTGAATATCTAACTTGGTTCTTGGGTTAGAGCTTCTCTGATCCCTGTGGACTGGGCAATCCATTGATAATTTTAAAGTATTATAGTCTTTTTTCTCCTCTTGTTGCCACAATGACCCCTAGTGAAAATATTTTATATCCTTCCTTTTTCATCGATAATCTATTTTCTTCTCCAACTATCTCTGGAGTGAGCCAAACTCATCCTCATCTGCATTGTTGATTTGAGCTTGAACTTTAATCTGAATTTTATAGTTTATCTGGTTTATGATGATGCATTTTCCAAACAGCTCGATAGTTATGCTTTGTGGTAGCTTAACGTGGCCCAAATGTTGGCTTATAAATTTACTTTGACAGTTCCATGGGTTTTATTCACGTCTTCTAAAACTGGCACTTACTAGTTTTTCATTATCAACACTCTCTTTTGTGATTCAAAGTTAGGTTCTGGTCCTGCGGTTTAGATTGTGTATCTTATGCACACCTCCGTTTCGTAGATAAGATCTTTGATATTTTGAATTTTGATGGACATAGATAGTGATATCTCCTCGAGATCCAGGTTGGAACTTATTAATAGAAATTCAGAAGTTGAGCCTTGTGTTTCATCTTCAAGTGATCTGTTGAGGAGTATTGGCTCCGTTAATGGGAGTTTCCTACATACAAATTGGCAGGTGCAAGGTTACCTATCTGGGCAAGCAGATGCTATTGAAAAGTAAGTGCATTTCTTTTCTATTTTTTTCCCATAAACGTTTAGCAACCACAAAATATAATTGCGTATTTAGTGAACTGAGTAAACCAATTTCCTTTTTTTGTCTCACGTCATTTATTTAGCATTTTCCTTTATGTGGTAGGCATGGAAGCTCCTATCCCCTCGACGCATTTGATTCAATATTGCAAAAGCTTCAACAGTTGGCCCCTGAATTACATCGGGTTTGTTTCTTATTAGAGCAACATAAATCTAATTTTAACTTGTTTTGCCTATTTCATTAGGATCAACTCAGCTGGAGTTTTACAATTACCTTGCCTCTATTTTCTAATTTCAGGTCCACTATTTGCGATATTTGAATAGTCTTTATCATGATGACTATCCGGGCGCATTGGAAAACCTTCACCGTTATTTTGATTATAGGTATGCATTGATGCATGTATTTCTTCTTGAACTTCCTTTATGTTTGATTCAGCCTATATTCTTTTATCTTCTACCTATACGTCACCGGAGTCCATGGATGAGAAGGAAATAGCTTTTTATTTTGAGTTTATCCGGATGAGCAAGAGAGAATATCTTATTGAATCTAAATATGAGGACATTCTTGGGCCCAAGGAAATCTGACTCTTCTTTGTAAATAAATGAGACGAAAAAGTCTAGCGCTTATTGAAACACGTTAGTGTTTTATTCTTCTTTTCCTCGTCTCCAGACACTATGATAGTTCACTCCTGATCTTTCCAGAAACTTACATGCAGGTAATTTCTTACAGATCTTTTCTATTAAAACTACTAAATCTGTCTGGGGCACAGGTCTACTCAACCTGACCTTTTCAGAAACAAAGTCTAATTTGTTAGTCTGTGACGGAGAGTAGTCTGGAATTGAGAACAAGGTAGTAATGCGAGCACAACCACTGCTGGAAATGCAAATTAGAAGTTTAAGTTTGCCACTCTGCCAAATATCGAAGTCCACCAGCTTATGAAAATATGTGATTTGAGAATTTCATTATAGATCTATTTCTCTCCCAGTGAAAATATATGTTATTGACCTATCTGCTAGTAGTCTCCCATTTTTAACCCAACAGCCTGATAAAATATACAGGTTTATACTTAAACTGTGGCAAGGAATGTAAAACATATAATGGGTACTACCTGTATTTTCATCTTATGGTGTATGCGTTGATCAAAATTTTAATGAAATATATCTATCTTTCCCATTTAAGCTCTAACGGTGTTCACTCATAATTTTTAGGGCTACAAGATAACCAACTTTGCATTTGTTGATTGATTAAGCTTAGCTAGCTAAAAAATATCACATTTTATTAATCTCGCACATCATATATGAACTAATGCAGTTCTCTGCATGTATTTATCAAGCTCAGTTTATTGCTAATGCAGAAATATGATGGCATTTTCTTGTTTCTTTCCACTGCTTACTGAATTGGTGGCCGAGTTACCATCATTTGATAGTCAGCAAAATTGATGGATCTTTTTTGGTCTCATTCTGATAATGTCTCTATCTTATATTGTCCAACACTGTGTTGGGCCAATATGGTTAAAAATCATCTATACTGGGAAGTTCCTATAAGTTTTGATACCTTGTGTTGGATTCTGTGAGTGCAGCAAAACTATTTAGATGCGTTCTAGATTTTTCTTCCTAATGCGTGCGGACTTGAAAAGTTTCTCTTGCACAATGTGTTATCATCACCTTTTCATAGGTCAGAATCTCACTTCTAACTTAATCAATATATTCGAAGTTCACCAATGTCCAGTCCGAATGCCACTTCTAGCCATAACATGTTTCTGCAACAAATGATAGTTTTGTAATTGAATGATCAGTTTTTTTAATCTTCTAACAAGTGTTTTTTCCTATCACCTTATTTGATTTATATTCATGATAAAGTGCAGGGACTGAAGGAGTTGAATGTCTTCCCCCTCCATCTGGATGCAGTAGCTTTGGAAGATATGAGATTGCTTTGTTATGTTTAGGAATGATGCACTTTCATTTAGGGCATCCGAAGCAAGCTTTGGAAGTAAGCATGGAAATCAATCCCCTCCTCTCTTGTTTGCTCATGTTCTGTTAATCTCGTCTTCCTTGCTGCTAATATCTTGGTTTTCTTGTGGATGAGCATGTAGTGTTGCTTTTCTCGAGGGATCTATCCTTGATAGCCTCCACTTTATTAATTTTGCTCTTTATTTGTTCAGGTATTGACTGAAGCAGTTCGAGTTTCTCAGCAGGTATGTTTTACACTTTCACTCACTAGCTTCCTTCTAGTGCTTCTTATGTACTCACTCTCTCCCTCTCTATTTCCTTTATTTAGCTTGTGGTAACATATTCATACAAAATATTCTTTCCCCATCTCTAGCCAGAAAACCTTTATCAAGAGAGGACATGACTAACATGCAAATCTGGATACGGACAACTTGTTCATTGACTACTACAACTTTTGTTAATAAGGAGACATCTGATAACTTTCATCCACAAACACTTTAGAAGTAAGCAATTAGTTGGTCACTTGTGGAATAATATTCATACTGAGTGCACGATAACAATTGAATGCCTCTAGAAATATCAAATACAAGTTTGTTTTGGATTCTTTGTGGATTGATACACGCCATGCTACCTTAAACATAATATCATCTCAGACCTCATCTAATAATTCCTTCTCTGAGTTGCTTCTATTGTCTATCTGAATATTTATTTCTAATTTATTTAGAATTTTTCTAGATCTATTGAGCAGTCTTCTGATATTCTAATTTTGTCTAAATTTTGCAGTACAGTGACGACACATGTCTGGCGTACACCCTGGCAGCCATTTCAAACCTCTTTTCTGAAATAGGAATATCAAAGACGTCTGGAGTTCTTGGATCTTCATTCTGGCCTGTTGCTGGTATTGGCACATCATTGTCTGTGCAACAGCAATTATTTGTGCTCCTACGGAGATCATTGAAGAGGGCGCAAAGTCTAAAGTTGAGAAGACTTGTGGCATCTATTCATCTTGAAATTGCTAAATATGACATTACGGTGAGAAATCTGTCGTCATTTTTGACAATATTCTTTCAGTGTTATCATCAGTTTCTTTTTCCTTTTTTTGACTTAATTAGTCCGAAAATCTTTTGAGTAAGTTATTTGGGCTTCAGACTTGTCTGGATTTTAGATAGTTCAATATTAATTAGGAGTGAGATGTGATGAAGTATCACCTCATCATGGGATATGATTATGGAGGGGTACTTAGAATTTTCAATCCTTGAGGTAATATGAAATCTAGAATGTTACACTTCAGTTGGAACGGAATACGTAAATAATTTATCAAGCATGAGAAAAAACATCGGAATCCCTTTATTTTCAAATTTCTTTTCAGTGGCAAGGTAAATTTAAATTGTATTATTTTGTTGCAGCATGTTCAAAGACCGCTGCTTTCATTTGGCCCAAAGGCTTCGATGAAGCTTAGAACGATCCCTGCCAATGTCTACAAGGTTCCAACCATTATTACATTCATCCCTTAGTATGTACTCTTCAGTTTAGTCCCTTTTTTGTATTAAGTAATGTGTTCTCTCTCATGCTTGTTGCAGGAATTGTGGTCTAGTTCTCATCTAATCAATGAGTTTGGTGATGAAACTTCTTCAATCACTGCTGATGGTACTTTCTGCACAGCATGGATGAAAAGCTTGAAAAATCCAACAGGCTCATTGATATTCAATCAAGAAAGTGAAACTAGGAGTAGTTCTGGTGCATTCCAATTTTCGTCACAGCCGAGTTCCATCCCTGGTTCAGTTTTACAATTACTAGGGTCCTCCTATTTGGTTCGTGCTGGTTCATGGGAGATGTATGGCAGGTTGGTGCTATATCTTTATCATACTATTCTTTCATGTAATGCATTTAATTAGTTATTCTCGACATGTGTTTTGTTGGGGGGGGGGGGTCCCCACACTTGCTCTTCTGCTCGGCTGGAAGAAAAAAATAAAATGTTGGGTGATCATGATTGTCCATTGCAATTTTCTTATCTTTCTCCATTTCTTCTGCTCAGTGCTCCTCTAGCTCGAATAAATGCACTGGTTTTTGCAACCTGCTTTGCAGATACGTCAAGGTAATTACGACTGCTCCTTGGCTCTTGTTCCTGATGCTGTTTATTGTTATTTTCATCTTCTTTTCTATTTTTATGGTACTGAATATCATCATATAATTAACTGGGTTCTGGTTTTTCTACAGTTCATCCGATGCTGCATTAGCTTACTCCAAGCTCATCCAACATTTGGCTGTTTATAAAGGATACCAAGGTTGAAAATAGGATGATATGTACCAAAATCATCTTTCTTTTTCTTTCTGTGAATTGTGTGTTTTAATGTACTTAAATTTGTTCCTGTGGGATGCATTGCTTTCCGTTGGTAGAATTTAGACCATTTTCTGTTTATATGAGAATTGAACATAATGCCGCAAGTATTTGGGTTTGTTTTCTGAACAGTGGATTTCTTTAAATTAAGTTGAACTAATTTGGCTGTTCCATAAAGATCCAGGGAAAAAATGTGTAATAACTAGGATGTTATGTAGTAAATAAAAGACAACTTTCTTCTACGTAGTTTTAAGTTGTTTTTCATCCAGATCTTTCTAATCATTGTGATGCGCTTTGTGCTAACTGCTTTCTGTATCCTGTACACGTATAGCTCCTATTTTTTATGATACAATTAGTAACAAACGAGGCCATTTTTACATGCTCTTTGAATGTAAATGACACTATGTAAATTTAGCATTTTCTCTGAAGCTTTATACAGTAAAAGTTCCTGGATTTTTCTATTATTTCACATAGATATGCTGATGTGATTTAGGACCCACCAGCCTTTCTCTACTAGTAAAAGGAAGATGGAAAGTAATGATTTCAAGATTTTTCCTTCTCTATTAGTTACATTCTGTTCTGTTTGTGTAATATATAGATGCTTTTGCTGCTCTGAGAATAGCTGAAGAGAAGTTTATGTGTGTTTCAAAGTCCAGAATGCTGCTATTGAAGCTACAGTTGCTGCATGAGTGTGCTTTACATAGGTATTCTGCGTCGCCGGCAATATTTATATTCCATAAGCCACAGAATTAACTCACTTTTGGTTCTTGACCCCCCTTCAGGGGACACCTAAAACTAGCTCAACAATTTTGTGATGAGCTTGGTGTTTTGGCCTCGTCTGTAACTGGTGTTGACATGGAGTTGAAGACGGAAGCTAGTCTCCGTCATGCTCGAACGTTACTTGCTGCCAACCAGTATAGTCAGGTTTATCATTCTTTTCTTTCTCTTAATATTTATGGATTTCAGATACATGAGAAATCTTGAATATGATATTTATTTAGGCATCCGAATGTGCTTCATGATATTATCCCACGGTGTACCGTTGAATGGCAATATCCTATTTCATCTTCAACTTAAATGCTCTTAAGAAATTAAATCGTATAAGCTCTTTGAACAACTTATAAGATGTTGGAGTTTATAAGATGTTTGAAATAAGCTTGGCCAAACACCCCCCTAAGTCTTCTCTTGTTGACTTTTCCTTCACAATAACATTGTCTATGCTAGATTACAAATTCTCTTTACATTTAATTTGTTTTCTGATGTGAGTTGTTCTTGCAGGCAGCAGCTGTTGCACACTCTCTGTTCTGCACGTGTTATAAATTCAATATGCAAGTTAAAAATGCAACAGTTCTTCTGTTGCTTGCAGAGATACACAAGGTCTTTAGAATTGGACACTTGTTGACTTATGTTGGAATATGATTTTTGTTTCTATTGTGATGCTTTGGCATGAGAATTTCGTTTAGGTTCCATTTGGATGGAGGGATTTGAGGGGTGGATTTTGAAATTCACCAATAAATCCACTCAACTTGTTTGGCAAAAAAAACCAAATAAAGGGATTTTAATTTCCTCCTAAATTTCTAGTTCACTTGGATGGATTTGAAATCAATCTCACAGCCTAGTCATTTATAAATCCATCTAGCTCTCTCATATATGTATAGCCACATAAATCCATCTAGCTCTCTCATATATGTATAGCCTAGCCACATTATCACACACATTTCACACACTACACATACCACACGCACACAGACATACTGCACGTGCTTCATAGATACACACACACACACACTCTCTATACACTTCACACACAACACGACTATGCACACACATTTAACACACATGCTACACACACAACACGACTACACGCGCGTACACACACCTCACATGCACTTCACACACACTACACACATACTACACACTTCACACACACTACACACACTTTGATTATCATCATCATTTAAAAACTGTTAGGAAAAAATGAAAAGAAAAGTTCAAAAAATACAAATTTACTCACTTAAACATCCAAACAAGATATTTGAAATGAGTGGATTTCCAAATACAAAGAATTGGAAATCAAATCCTTTGATTTCCAAATCCTTCCATCCAAGTGCAACCTCAGTGTTTCATTTCTAACTAGTGGTGTCTTATGGTAGTTTCGTATTTTATCCAATTCAGAAGTCAGGCAATGCTGTTTTAGGAATTCCATATGCTTTGGCCAGCCTTTCCTATTGCCAGTCGTTCAACCTGGATCTTCTTAAAGCCTCTGCGACTTTAGTTTTGGCTGAGTTATGGCTCTCTCTTGGATCAAATCATGCGAAAAAGGCGTTGGCCCTTCTGCATAGTTGTTTCCCAATGCTTCTTGGTCATGGTGGCTTAGAGCTTCGTGCTCGAGCATTTATTACCGAAGCAAAATGCTATTTAGCCGACCCAAACTTTTCAGGTACTTAATTGCTATCTGCTTCCATTATTAAGTACCAGGATTACATTGTCTTTCCCCCAAGAATGAAAAGAAAAATATTTAAGTCAACAAGTAGAGGAATGGAGCTATACCTAATAATTATTTTATTTATTTTCTTTCAATAGTTTCAGACAATCCGGAGATGGTGCTGGAACCTTTAATACAAGCTTCGGAAGAACTTTTACTCTTGGAGGTTGGTAGATCTCTTAACTTTGTTATGTGTACTTTGTGCAAATTGGTCGGTCGAATCAGAGATCTAGTGCCCTTTTTCTTAAAAAAATTAATCACAATCCAATCAAACATGAAGCTTGCTATTGCTACCATTTAGCTGTTTTTTATTTTTATTAGCCACTTCTGGAAGAAATTTTTCTTTCTAAACCAGAACTTAATAAATTCTGTTCCAGCCAAGTTTGTGATGTGTGCGCGCGTGTATGCTTTGTGTCTCCGTGTGTCACTTATCCTTAAGACTAACTTACACTAACATATACCATCTCTGTCTAAGCTGCTTGTGTTTGTACCAACACAACCAAGATGTTCCGTTACACCATTTTGTTCCATTTAGAAAACCGATAAGTCTAATCCTAAGATACCGAAAGGTTTACTTGACAATTTTTTTACCAAAAGCTCTAATTGTCAAGAAATCATCTCTCTTGGTTATGACTTGTATGAATGAAACTTAGATTCTGTCGTGGATAAGGGAGACGCTGTTCTTTTTTAGAGTCAACAAGTTTTTGGGTTCCAACCGGTGGTTTCTGGATAGCTGTCGCAAATTCTATTCCAAAACTAACAAGAATCTCTCTGGGGATCAAGCATTCTCTAACAAAACTTTGTGTTGCCAAACATTGGAATTCAAAAGAATTCGACTTCTGAGGTGATATTTGGTTGTATACAGTATCATGAGTTGGCATCGGAAGCTTCCTATTTGTTGGCGATCGTATACGACAAGCTTGGGCAGTTGGATGACAGGGAAGAAGCTGCGGCTTCGTTCAAGAAGCACATTACAGCTTTTGAAAATCCACAAGACATGGATGATTCTCTCTTTAGTAAGTTCTCATGCTAACTAAGAGCAAATATACATAATTATTTCAATATTTGTGTGTGTATTGATGGTTCAGTTAGCTAAATGAAATATTTTGCATTTACCAATTTCTCTAGTCTCTCATGAACTCATTACCCTATCTTCTTTTGAGTAAATAGTTTTTTTAGTGCATTGAATTTCAACATTTTTTTATTTAAGAACATTATCTTTGGTCATTTCAATTTTGGTCCTTTAACTTTCGGAATTCGACAAATTGGTGATGTTCCGTCTACTATAGATAATGTTGAATTTATTGAGTTTCGGAAGTTCAATAACCAATTTGTTGATTTTCTCAAGTTAAAGGATGAAAATCGAAGTGATCAAAGATGATGTCCTAAACAAAATGGTGAAATTTTGTGGACTAAAAAACTATTTACCCTCCATCTTCTTTTCTTTTCTTCTGATTGCTAGTAAATCGTTATAGGGGTTGCACGTCATACACATGAATTTATAAAACAAATATACTATGATCTATTTCAATTAAATAGGTTAATTTTTTTTAGGTGTACTATGAATAATGAAATAATCGGATCATTAAATAAACTTGCAATTTTGACACTAACAAATATAAAAGTTTAATCAATACTAAAGAAGTTTTTCTTGGATATTTGGTCATTTTGCGTAAATCACTTATTTTTGGTGTACATGGGCCATTTTTCTTGCTACTTTTCTTAAAAAAACTTTTGGTTTTCTAAGGTTACGTATGGATGCAGGGATTTCAAATCCACTCAGAATAGAGTGGATTAAAATTAATTCTTCGATCCAAATAACTCAAAATGGAAATAAGAATTTCTAAATCAACGAAATTCAAACATCAATAGATTCGTGACTATGAATTCTAAATTCATTATCAAATTCTTCTAAGTATTGTGGTACACTTGGTATGCATGAATTCAGCGTTTTATTTTTCAATACTTTAATTAAATAGGCTAAAAAAATTAAGATGTAGTATGACAAATGAATTAACTAGATCTACATTACGTAATGTTCTTTTACTTACGTCAATTTGTTTAAATTTTAAAGTTAAGTTGTTTATAATGCCTTGCTTAAAATGATGAAAATAACATTAAATAAAGTAAATATATGCTTATGATATGTGGTTATACAGGTCTTGAGATATAATAAAATGTGAAACTAAATTTATTTGAAATTTTGAAATATTTAAAAAGTTATGACGTAAAATGTAAAATATAACACATTTTGGGGTATAAAAAGTCACCTATTACTGTTTTTAAGTTATAAATTGAAATTATTGAACTCTAGTTTTACCCTTCTTCAATACATTCCAATTCATATATATTGAGTACACATTTACATAAGGGTGAGTGAAATTTGACTAATCATTAACCTGCAAGGTGCTTAATCAACTAAGTTAAGTATAGGTACTATATTAATTTGTAAAACAACTTTATTTCTAAAAATATGGGAATGTGAATGATTTAAATGATGTTAACTTGTTAAGTGATGGTGAAGTATAAATATTATTTTGATGTAATGTCGTTATCAATTTCATTAGGACATGGATTATTTCTTTTAGTAGTGAAAGATCATGTTCTCATTTAATAATTAAGAGAAGCTGTCATGATTCAAACATCATATGAACTGCAAAGTTATTGGTCACCTATTTTTTTCTTTTTTCTTTCAAATTATATCATAAAAAATACTGTTAGCTTATTAATTCAATCCAAAATACAACTAAATAAGCTTAAGTTAAATAACATACCTTTCAATAAGTATATCTCCTATATAAAAATTCAACTAACTAATGCAACCTGATCCAACCTTGTGCAATACCTTTGTTTTTAAACGTTTTTTCAGACGTATTTTCAGATTTTCTAATATTTTTATAAATAGATTCTCTATTAGCATTTTCTACATTTTTTTATACCATTATTAAATATAAGACAGTGTTTATGTTTGAGGAAGAGGATAGTTGCACTATCCGATTGAACAAGATAAAGAGACGAGTAGGGAAAAGGGGTGATAGTTATCTCGCACTTGTGTAATATTTTAGGAAGTTCCAGATTGCTTGAAGAACTTGGGAAAAATTTCACAATAAAGTAAACAGTAGATATATCCGGATAAATAATCGCTATTTATGATTATCTATGCAAGTAAACACACCCTAATGATAAGGTAGAAAATTAAGGAATTTACTTGTTTATTTGTCTTTTTTGTAGGACAGTAATATATGAATGAAATGTCACCTCAATTTTTTAAGGAAATAATCTTAACTCGTCTCATAATTTTTTACTTTTACATAATTTGTCCTGTAATTTTTATTTTTCTTAATTTAGTTCCGTAAATCAGAAAATTGTTAAATTTAAGGTCAATTTTGGCCAGAAAAACGAGCGTGAGGTACACGAGTCGGTTCGCTCGTTTTTTTAATCAAAATTGATCTTAATTGAGCAATTTTCCTACTTAGAAGACTGAATTCGAAATATATATATATATATGTATATAGGATCAATTAAGTAAAAGTAAAAATTATGAGACGATTGATAATTTTTGTCCAAAAAGTTGAGTAGCATTTAATCCTACAAAAATTCAATTAATTTCTTTTCCTGGTCTTTCTTATCTGGACACTAGTGCCGTGTTCGGTTTAGAAACTATTTAGATTAGATCAAAACATCATCCATGTGTGCACCTAAATTGTGTGCTTGTGTGTGTGTCTTTTAAAATATTTTACAATTTATATGACTATGAGATTTACAACAGTTTGTTCCGAAAATCAGGACAAAAGTAGCATTATTAATTTATTTTTGGCCATATATTTTTTTGAGAATTAAAATAAAATATATCGTAGTCAACACCTATTATTTTCTCCAAGTACTTACGTGTGGTTTGAAATTATATCCAAAATCTCACGTTTCCATTTTTAGATTAGGGAATGTTTGGATAAGGATAGAATGTGAAATTTGAAATGGAGTAGGATAGAAGGTGTATGTTAAATCATTATGTTGGATGATGCCAAAGATGAAAATATCGATTTCGTTGGAAATATAGGTACTTCATTTTTACGACTTTTTGCAAGATAACTGTAACTTTTTTTAAAATGCACGTATAACAATCTGTAAATTTAATATGATATTAGGCTTATGTAACTTTTTATAAAATGCATGTATAAAAATCTGTAAATTATACTACCTTCGTCCCAGCTTAACCTGCCTACTTGCCATTTTAGTTTGTTCCACCTTAACCTGCCTACCCCATAAATAGCAAATTTCTCTCACAATCTCCACCCTCAAAATCATCATTCTCAATCTCCACCTTTAAAAAAGTCAAAGATTCCACAAAATCTGCTTTTTCTTAATCCCCGTGTCCGATCAACCTAGGCAGGTTAAGCCGGGACGGAGGGAGTATATGATATTATGCTTATTGTTATAATTAATTTAAATACAAATAGACCTACTCCCTCCGTCCCGCTTAAAGCTTCCTACTTGCCTTTTCGGTCCGTCCCAACTAAAGTTGCCACCCCAAAAGAGGAAACTAATCCCACAATCCCCACCCTCAAAATATCAACCACTCAATCTCCACCTTTAAAAAAGTCAAATAACTGTTTTTTCTTAACATCCGTGCCCGGTCAAAGTGGAAGCTTTAACCGGGAAGGAGTATTTACTACTAATTTATAAATATTGAAGTAAGTATATAAACAATGTCGGACAATATAATATACTTTTTTAAGTTTTTTCATACAATAGTACTTCCTGCGTCTCGACCTAATTGTCCAACTTGTCATATTTGCTTGTCCTAGGCTAATTATCCAAGCCCATAAATGACAAATTATCTCACAATCTCCACCCTCAAAATCTTTACTTTTAATCTCCAACTTTGAAAAAGTCAAAGATTCTACAAAATTTGCTTTTTCTTAGTCTCCGTGCCCGGCCAAGGTTGGACAATTAAGCCGGGACGGAGAGAGTACTACTTACTAGTAGTAAAATGATGACCTGTGATGCTCAAATCGAAAAGATGGTCCATCTTTATCTAAGCAATATTAGTACCATATTATCATATGAGAGTAATTATGAACTAAGCAATACTAGTAACATATTATTATATGAAGTCATTCAGATGTCACTCATGTTTCTTTGTTAATATGGGCTTGACAGGAATTACTCAAATATAAGTAGTAGAGGTCGTAATTTGGACTGTTTGGATGGGTCCAACCTAGTTTATGTTGGAACAAACTATAACATATTGTAGAAATAAATTAATCAAAATAAATTAACATAGATGCTTGCTTTTATAAAAAAATAGAATATATTGCCCCTTCTCTGATGTGTCAAGATTACGAGTGTTCAGTTCGGATGATTCAACTGTTATTCTTCTTCAAATTCCGCACTCTAGAATTTAAGAAGTATTAACTCTGTACTTTCCGTATCTCTCATATGGTATATCTCTGATGAATTGATTTGTAAATCTATCTTGTCAGATATATCTAGATTTACACGGTATCTAACAGAGATACAACTCTTATTCACAAATTGTGTATCTCTGATAAATTGATTTGTAAATCTATCTTTCAGATATATCTAGATTTATAGGGTATCTAAAAAAAATACAACTCTTATTCACAAATGATGTATCTCTAATGAATTGATTTGTAAATCTATCTTGCCAGCTATATCTAGATTTACGGGGTATCTAAAAAAGATACAACACTTATTCACAAATAATCACGTCTCTTCACATTTTTAATTTCAGGAAACAATACGTATTTTCCAAACTAATCAAGCCCAACAATTTATTGAGCTAAAACTATATATCGAGTCGATCCAAAATTTTAACGGACTAAATATTATCGATTCTAGCCCAATCATCTTCTTAAATATATTAAAATTTTCAGGTCAATTTGTTGGGATTTTGGCTCATTGGATCGGGTCTATCGTGCCCAATAATAGTTCAACCTAAATTCTTATGATCAACACATTTAAAAGTTAAAAATATCGAGGGAACTAAGCTATCATATTGGGATGGACAAATATATAGTAAAAATTAGTTGAATATAAAAAAATATTGATCATTCAATATAAATTTCAATTTTTTTTTCTTTAATTTTTATGGAATTTAAATAGAAATATATCAAGATATAACCAAGTCAAGCAATCAAAATATATTAAAATTTAGATATAATTAATAAATTATAAACATGTTAAAATAAAAAATAAATATAATATCATAATCAATGATTTTGATAATGGACTGCTAATTGGACAGACTCTGCCTAGGCCAGATTCTTCTTTTCCTATCATCTCCTAATTAAAATTATAAGTATATTTCATCAGTATCACAAACCAAAATTTAAATATTAATTATTATTTTGAAGCACTTTAAAAAATTAACGTTTTTTTTTATTTTTTCTAATATGTAATCAAAATTAATGATAAAAATAATAGTTCCCTCTCAATAAATAATTTTTCATACATTTATAAAAAAATATTTTAAAAACTTTAAAAAAATTCTGCCCGGCCTAATCTGCCCATACATCATTATTGTTTGATAGTGATATATATCAAATATGGCCCTATAACCCGATTTATAATAAAAAATGGCCTTCCTTCTATTTGACTTAATTTAAAATAAAAAAAAATTAAATATTTTCAGATTTTAAAAGTTCAAATTTGAAATAAACTTGATTCCCCCTCTTTCTTCCTCATATGTGTTCTCTTTTGTCTTTCTCTTATTACTTTCTCTCCATCTTTTTTCTCCCAACTCTCTCAATTCTCCATTTCTTCTTCTTTTCTTTTATCACTCTATCATTATGTTCGGCTAATTTTTTTAAGGTGTGTGTTTGTTCTTATAAACATTATGTTTTTTGAAGATTTGAGGTTGTTATTATATACATATATGATATTTTTCGTTCCCATTGTTCAAGTTGTGCAAATAATATGGTAGATTGTATTAAAAACGACTGAGTTGTTTAAAACAACAAGGTTGTTTTGTGCTTAAACAACCGGGTTGTTTAAAATACTGGTGTTGTTTTTTAATCAAATAACCTAGTTGTTTAAACAACTCGGCAGTTGTTTAAACAACTAGGTAGTTGTTTAAACAACCAACTAGGTAGTTGTTTAAACAACTGGGTTGTTTAATATGTTAAAAAATGAGTTGTTTAAACAAGAGGCCATTTTTTATTATTTAGAATAAGTAAGGCCATTCTTGATAAGTCATACTTTGACTAGGCCATTTCTGAAAATTCCCCTTATTATCAAATCACAATAATCGGGTTAAATTTATTAGTTGGGTGAGGGGCAAATCGGGAATAAAAATATTTCAAAGATACTGCCATAATAGAGTACACACGACACTGACCAGTAGAAAATGAGTGGTAACAAGTTTAGAGCTTCATATGACAAGTAGCTACCTTTCTCTCTCTATAAATACACCACTCCTCCACCACCGCCGCCTTCACCACCACCGTCACCTTCACCACCGGAAAGTAACTCTGCAAGTTAAGCACAAAGCAATAATCTCAAGCATTCAAACAATGGGCGGAGAATCCACCACCAACTCCGCCGCCGCGCCGGAGTCCGCCGTCTCCGCCGTGAATGGAGAATTCAAGCTGGTAGGGTTCAAAAACTTCGTCCGAGCCAACCCTAAGTCCGACAACTTCCCCGTCCGCCGCTTCCACCACGTGGAATTCTGGTGCGGCGACGCTACCAACACTGCGCGGCGCTTCTCCTGGGGGCTAGGTATGCCGCTCGTTGCGAAATCCGACCTTTCCACTGGAAACTCCGCCCATGCTTCGTACCTCATCCGCTCCGGCGAGCTTAACTTCCTCTTCACCGCGCCTTACTCCCCTTCAATCTCCGACCAGTCATCCGCCTCTATACCTAGTTTCTCCGTCTCCGACCACCGCAATTTCACCTCGTCGCACGGCCTTGCCGTCCGCGCCGTAGCTATTGAAGTCGATTCCGCGTTTTCAGCCTACACCGCCGCCGTCTCCCGTGGCGCCAAATCGATGTCGCCGCCGGTTTTATTATCAGATAACAAAACCGCCATGGCGGAAGTACATTTATACGGCGATGCAGTGTTGCGTTTTGTGAGCTTCGATGATAACTCAACTTCTCCGAACGACTGGTTTTTACCTAAATTCGAGCCTGTAGATGAATTAACATCTTATCAACAATTAGGTTACGGAATTAGAAAACTTGACCACGCAGTAGGAAATGTACCTAAACTCATTCCTGTTGTAGACTACCTGAAGAAATTCCTAGGGTTTCACGAATTCGCCGAATTCACCGCAGAAGACGTGGGGACGGCAGAGAGCGGGCTGAACTCGGTGGTGCTGGCGAACAACGATGAAAACGTATTGCTGCCATTGAACGAACCGATTTATGGTACAAAGAGGAAGAGCCAAATACAGACGTATTTGGAGCACAATGAAGGGCCAGGGGTGCAGCATTTAGCATTGGTGAGTGATGACATTTTCAGGACACTGAGGGAGATGAGGAAGAGGAGCGGCGTTGGAGGGTTCGAGTTTATGCCATCGCCACCTCCGACGTACTACAAGAAGATGAAGAGTAGGGTTGGAGATGTGCTGAGTGATGATCAGATTGAGGAGTGTGAGGAGTTGGGGATATTGGTGGACAGGGATGATCAGGGGACTCTGCTCCAGATTTTCACCAAGCCTGTGGGTGATAGGTACTTTTTCGATTCCTTTGATCGATTAATCATCCGTTTATAATAGTTTTCTTTAGTTGTTCATAATTCATCTGTGCTTTTAGGATTCATTTTATTGTAGTTTTATAATTTAATAATTTCTCTGTGTTTTTAGGATTCAGATTCAGTTATTCTCTGTGTTTTTAGAATTCAAATTTAGTTCCTTTCTGCATTTTATAATAGTTTCATAGTTGTTTGTAATTTATCTGTGCTTTTAGGATTCAAATTCAGTTCCTTTTCGGATGCGATTCTTGACAATGTTATAAAAGTCACTAGGCGGGGGCAGGGTGGGGGGCTGGGGGGAGGTTGAGTAAGGCATAGGTGTGGTTGGCACGGAGGAATCAGGTAAAAGTATAGGCGGTCAATAGTCGAGATTCTCGCAGCAAAGTTTCTAAATGAGCATGAAATATGATTCATATTTAGCCTTCTCTGCATATTATAAAAGTTATGTAGTTGTTTATAATTTATCTGTTGCTTTTAGGATTCAAATTCAGTTCCTTTTCTGCTGCGATTTCTTGACAATGTTGTAAAAGTTGCTAGGCTCTAGAGTCTAGGCATGGTTGGAATCGGGTAAAAAGCATAGGCCGACAATAGACGAGATTTTCACAATAGAGTTTCTTGATCAATGGTTTAAATGAGCAATGAAATGAAGTTAAAGGGTGAGTGCATTGTGATCATTGGCTGATATTGAATGTAATTTTGAAGTTTGAAGTTCAATTTTATGACAGGCGAAGAATATAGTATAATAAGAGACTATGTTTCTGCTTGATGCTAATGCTCGAGGAAAATTGTTGCAAACATAGTTGATCATAAGAGACTATATTTCTGCTTGATGCTAATGATCATCCTCACTCATCTTAGTATATAATATCTCTAACTTTCTGCACCTATAATGGCTAGTGATATGTTGATATTTTGTGCTAAAATCACTTTTTGTCCCGAAATTTGTTGCTTTTTCATTTTCGTTCCATAAGTATAGAAATGCTCATTTGGACCAATATCCGCTAGCCGGAAAAGTACATGTGGCTATCACGTGACACCAACTTTCAGCCGATTTTAATTGATGTGGCATAAGTGCTGTTGTTTTTTTGGGATAAAAATCGAACGATATGGGATGAAAAGTAATTTCAAGTGCCAACCACGTGTGCTTTTCCGGCTGATCTACTCGTGGGCCGCAGTAATTGGTCCAAATGTGAGCAACTTCGTTAATTATGGGACAAAATTGAAAACAGTAACATTTTTTTTGGATGAAAGTTGAACGAACTCAAAGTTATGAGAAGAAAAGTGATTTAACCCATGATATTTTAGTATCGTATTGTCAATCGAATATTGAAGGATAGCAAGTCAAAACACACAATATAGTGGATTTGTTTGTGTACGTGTTCTAGTCGAGCTACTTCGAAGAGTAGTGGGTGTTTGCAATTGCTTGGGAAGAGTTGCTTTGAAGTGTTTGCAAAACCAACTTCAGCTTTACAAAAGTACTTTCAAGAGCAGAATTTTGTTGCTTCTCTTTATTCAATTGTTTGAAATCACTTTTTTTTACTCCTTTATGATTTTTTTAAAATCTCTAATTTCAATCACTTTATTAAAAGTAAAAACAATCGTAAACACTACTCGTTTGACGTGTGCAGGCCAACTATATTCATAGAGATCATCCAGAGAATAGGGTGCATGCTGAAAGACGAAGAAGGAAAGCTATACCAAAAGGGTGGATGTGGAGGATTTGGAAAGGGCAACTTCTCAGAACTCTTCAAGTCTATCGAAGAATACGAGAAAATGCTTGAAGGCAAACAGGGCACTAAAACAGCTACATAGGTTTGCTGCTTGTTGCCTGTAGATATATAAATTAATAAACAAGTTGTATTTTGTTATAATTGATCTATGAACTTCTAGTTTATACAAATGGCACCCCTGATGATAAATTATACATGTTGTATGATTATACCATAGATCAAGAGGATGTTTGGCCAAATTTATATTAAATATTCCATCCGTCCCGGTTAAAGCTTTCTACTTGCCTTATCGGTCGAATAATCCCACTTAAAGTTGTCAGCCCAAAAAAGGAAACTAATCCCCCAATCCCCACCCTCAAAATCTCAACCACTCAATCTTCACCTTTAAAAAAGTCGAATAACTGCTTTTTCTTAACATCCGTGCCCGGTCAAAGTGGAAGCTTTAACCGGGACGGAGGGAGTACTATTTTCGTCACGATTTATCTTGCACAGGGGAGTGACACAAGTATTAAGAAAAATTATTTTTTAAGTGTTTATTGAGTTTTATTGATGGTGAAGATTGAGGGTGGAGATTGTATTATAACTTTTCCTTGATGTGCAAGTTCGTCTGGGACGGACGAAAACGAAAAGTGTGCAAGATAAGATAGGATGGAGGTAGTATTCTAGTTAGGGGTGGGATCGGGTTGGGTACTAGGTGCATCGGGTACCCAATTTTATAACCCGATTTTGCAGGTACCCGACTCCGGCGGGTATCCGTCGGGTCGGGACGGGTTTTTTTAAAGTTGATTTTTATAATTGAATCATCTTTTGTTTCTTTAAGGTTGTTGAGGTGTAGACTTATGGTTAATTTTGTTAAAATAAGATACCTGAAAAAGCCCGACCCTATCGAGAAAATCCCGTGCAGGTAAAGAGTCTATAGGTTTGTTTGTTTATCTTATAAGTTGTCTCAAAAGTTTGTGGGTATGTTTGTTTATGGACTGAGTGGGACGTGACAAATTCGGACATATAAATTTTAGGACGTGTGAATTCAAGTGATGGTGTAAATCTTGTGTTTATTTTAGGATGAAGTAGGGTAAGGTTTGTAAAAAGGTACAACCATTATGTTGGAAATTGAGAGATAGAGAGGGTAATGGAATAAGAGAGTTGAATAAGCTTGGATTTAAGTGGATTGAAGAATCCTAATTTTAAGTCCCAAAACAAATGCAAGTTTGGATTGACCCGTCCTCCATCTGGACGGGCAAATCCATAAACAAACATAGCCTAATAAATGTAATTTCTTAAGAGCTTATAAGTTGATGAAGTATTTGGATAAAAGAACTTATAAGCTTATAATTGAACGAAGTGATTTAACATGAATTTGGGGATTAATTTGAAAACTACCATCAAACAACCTAGTGTTGAAGGTGTGTGAAAATTGTGTAGTGTGTGTTAGGATGGTAAACAAATCAAATATTTTTTTATTCTGTTCGTGATTCGAATTCGATTAAGATGATTCGGATTCGAAAAAATCGAATTCGAATAGGAATTAATTATTAGATTCGAATAGTATTCATAATTCGAATATTCGATTCGTTTATATATAATATATTTTAAAAATTAAATAATACATATATAATACTAAATATATGTATATAATATATTTATATAGCTATATATTTAAAATTTATATATAATATATATTATTAAAGTTTGTAATTAAAAAAAAATTAAAAAAAATAATATTTGAATATTTAAAGCATACAAAATATCTATTTATAAAACTTAAAAAAAACATCGAATCGCGAATCGGATAATTCGAATATTTCTCACGAATCGAATTCAAATTATCTATTTAAATTCGATTAGTATTCGATTTTTATATTTACAAATTCGAATCGAATTTTTTAATATTCGATTTAATTCGATTCAATTATATGCCTAATGTATGTAGCACGTAAAATTTAAGTATAATTATCAACATTTTAAAAAATAAAATGTATTTGACGATGGATTTAAAAAATTCACTAAAGTCATATCACACCTTTATCCGCAATCTTCATTTCCCCTGGCCTTTTTTTTTTATAATTATTTTTATTATTATTGTTGTTGTTGTTATTGTTATTTAAAAGATTGATGCTTTAAATGTTATTCTTATTTTTTTTTAATACAAAATTCTGATTGTAGTGATGTTAGTGGCAATTTTTTTTTTTTTTTTTTTAACTTTTTTAGTACAAATCCTGGGGTTGGTGGGAATCAATTTCTGTTTACTGATTTGCATTACAAAATGTCCTATCAACCGAGCTACAATCCATTCTCATTAGAGGTGACAATTTTGATACATTATATGTCGGACATTCTTGAAATTCAAATTTACACCAATCTTTTAAAATATACTAAAATTATCTAGCTGATCCTTAATTCACTAGATCATTGACCTATTAAACTGGTCATATTGGATCCGATTAGAAATGACAATTAGGGTTGTCCCGCCAAAGTCCATCGGGTCAATATCATATGTCAAGTCGAGTTGTGTCTCCTTGAAATTTCATGGGGCCAAAAATCTTAGGGGATAATTGAATTGTGATGTAGTGACATGTACCACGTGCGATGGGGTACATCCATGGACGGGACATAAAAAAAGGTATTTTAGTTTAAGGTATAGTAGCTTAGGATGTGCATTGAAAATTGTAAAAGGTGTATTGAAACTTGTAAAAATGTGTGTTGAAAATTGTGATGTAGATAATAGGGTGTGGATGTGCAGGGATGAACCATCCGGTGTAAAATGAAATACGTTGAGGATGACCCATGCCACATTCGAATGAAAACATCCCAAACCAATTATCCCCTTAGGGCTGCTTGGTACGAAGGGTGGGAGGTAGGTAATAAGGGTAAAAGAAGTTATTTTCATTTCTTATATTTATACACATGAATAAGTTAATTGTTATCCTAATTTATTTCGATTCGAAATAAAGATATAATAATAATTATATAATTCAAATAATTTTTGTTACGTAAACCGAATCTACCCAAAACCAAACAGAAGCCAATTGGATGATCCGAATCAACACCTCTACTCAAAATCTCCTGAACGAGTGGGATTTAAGAAACCTTCAGCTATCAACAAATTCTCGTTAATCTTCAGAGGAAACGATCATGGAAAAACAAATAATTGTTCAACAAAACATCTGAATTTTTAGCGCGGTTGAAGGAGATGAGCGGGAACGAATTCCGGTTCTTCTTGTCATGCGACATCAATCTTCCAGTCACTTTCAAAATCGAGAGATTGGAAGGGAAATTATCCGCTCGAAACCCTCCCGATTCAGGTATTTAGGGTTTATTCGGTTGAAGTGTTAATATTCTGTTAATTTTTGCAAATTTAGTTGATTGAGAGAGATCATACTGTTGTACTGTAAATTTGAATTTTCAGCTGATGGTGATTATACGATAGAGGAGAGGAAACCGGAGCTGTATGTGGAGTGCTTGCTGTACATTGATGGCGCACCTTTTGGTCTCCCCATGAGAACAAGGTTTGATTATCAATTTTGTAATTTTTTTTCTGAAATTGTTTATCCGATAATTTTTGGGTGATTGTGTGGAGATGTTGTGAAAATGTAGGTTGGAATCGGTTGGTCCTTCGTATTGTTGGAATGAACTTATTACACTTAGTACTAAGTATCGTGATTTGACAGCGAATTCGCAGCTTGCTCTTACTGTAAGTATGTAATTGACTTAAGGGGTGTTTTCATTGCTTAAACACCCCTGCTTTTAGCTTTTCAGCTATGGCTTGCTTTTCCCCACAATCACTTTTATCTCAAACACTATCTACTTCTACTTGAAAGTGGTTTTGCCCCACAATTTCTAAATTTAATCAATTTTCTAAAATCCAAAGCAATGAAAAACATCCCTTTACTGTGATCCGTTTTGATTTTGTTGTTTACTTTCGTAGAAAGTGTTAATTGGTACTGTGAAATAGGTGTATGATGTTTCTTGTGGAAAAGACGAGGAAGTGGTTGGTGGGGCGACGATTCATCTGTTTAATATGAAAAAACAGCTGAAGACTGGGAAGCATAAGCTTAGACTCTGGGCGGGGAAAGAAGCTGATGGCTCGATAAACACGGGCACCCCTGGCAAGGTAATAATGATTGTATGCTATTGATAGTCTGCCATTCAGGATCGAGTTTCCTTGTGATATAACATGGTATGCGTGATTATCATGTTTAATTGTGATAGGTCCCTAGAGAGGAGAGAGGAGAATTAGAGCGTCTGGAAAAGCTTGTAAATAAGTACGAAAGAGGACAAATTCAAAGAGTTGATTGGCTTGACCGGCTTGCATTTAAAGCCATGGAGAAAATTAAGGAACGTGAGAGTATTAAAAATGGGAGTTCTCATTTGTATGTCATCGTTGATTTCTGCAGCTTTGAACACCGAGTGGTTTTCCAGGTACTTTCCACATGCATGTAGTTTTTCTTCATCCTCTAATATTCTACGAGTTAAATTACTTGTTACATTTGCCATTTTCTCGGGGTTAATTTAACTTGTTCTGTCTTTCTTCCATAACCAAATGCTAATTTGATTGAGCGACTGTCACTGAAGAGCAAAATTGACTTAGTATAATCACATTCATTCTGGTGAATATACCTGAGTGTTTGATTTAATTTTGCTCAGATGAACATCTGATCCTTGTTATTGTTGGCTACAAGCCTACAAATGCAGACACCGTGAACCCTGACAAACTTCACCTCCGAGTAAAATCTCCTAAAATGCATATGTTTCTGACCATTTTTTTCTGTTTTCAAACCCTATCTGCTAATTCAGTTGAGTTGCAAGTTTTAGTAAATTCTACTGCATAGGCACTCCGATGTGGTTATTTCATTATGAAAAATAATTCTCAGGAGTCCTGTTCAATTAGCGATATATGTTTTTACCAACAGTTGAATGCTATAGACTTCAAACTTAAATCTCTTTGGTGTATAGGAGTCTGGTGCAAATTTCTTAATTCCTTCCCCAATAGCTTCAACAAACGAACTAGTTACGGTGTGGGACCCTGAAGTGGGCAAAATCAACCCTTCTGAGCACAAGCAATTAAAGCTGGCTAGAAGTTTAAATCGTGGCATCATTGATAGAGATCTTAAACCTAGCTCTACAGAAAGGAAGTAAGTTTTATTGGAAGTTACTTTAACCTTTATGTTCTAAATGTTGTAACTCTTTTATTAGTTTATGAGTACTGTTATACCACTTCCTTTCCTAAATGATTAGGGGGTGTTCGCAATTGCTCTTGTAATGTACTTTTCAGCTTATAGCTTGAGAAAAACTAAAAGCTGTTTTGGAGTGTTCGGAAAGTAGAAAATAGTTGTTTTTTCCAACTTTGGTATGTTGGTAAATAAGTAGAAGTTTTTTCTCACTTACAAGTTAAAAGCTGCTTAAGTATGAAACACTCAAGCTTTTATGTTTGACCAAAATCACTTTTATTCTTAAACACTACCTACTTTTGATTTTAAGTAATGTTACCGCAATCTCTACTTTTAATCACTTCTTCAAAAGTTAAGCAAAGGAAAACACCTCTTAGTATATCTTACTTCATATTACATTTTTCCGAATAAGCATCTCAAAGCCAAAGAATCTATCATAGTGAATCGCCTGCACACCTCTATATTTGGAGTTCCTGCTTTGCTTAACATACTTGTCTGTTTTGTTGCCGGCCAAACTTCATTCGTCTATGTAATATTGTTTCTATGTTCATCTTGACTGCTGTCTGAAGGAAACATATAAAAATCAACCTGCTACTTTTTTATCTCTCTCTTTGTGCATGACAGCAATTTTCGCATAGGAATGCTACTGTGTTTGCTTCCTATTCTTAATATTACTTCTTGTACAATAAGTGCATATCTAGAGAATTAGCAGAGTTGAAAAGAGAATCTGTTGCAATATCCGAGAGACACTATGGTCTGTTAATACTGTCATGGTCTATTTATGTTCCTCAAAAGCTTCATTGACTGACTGTGGCGTAATATGTGACCCTTTGCAGTATGTGACTTCAAGTTAGTTGCATACGGTGTTGCTTAATGCACATGTCTGTTATCTGTTACTTCATAAAGGTGTCAAATCTTCTCATTTTTTTGCTACTCAGCAAGCCTCTCTGATATTTAGGTCTATACAAAGGATATTAAGATATCCACCAACGAGGACTTTGACTGGAGAGGAGAAGCAGCTCCTCTGGAAATTTCGTTTTTCATTGATGTCCGAGAAAAGGGCCCTGACAAAATTTTTGCGCTGTGTTGAATGGAGTGATGTTCAGGTAAATTTTGGTGAATTTCAATCTCAGATGTTACATCATAAAGGTGTCAAAATTTAATGGCTTTCATGTTTCAGACTTATCATGTAATATTTTTTTCTCTCTGTCGGATATATGTTTCTCTTAGGAATCCCTCATCCCTATCTCTAATAAAATTTTCTCAAGTTTCTCAACCAACAAAAAATATATATATATATATATATATATATATTATGGCAAAAGCTGTCTTCGACATTATTGAATTGCAGCTATCTGTAATGGTTCAAGCCATATATGATATACCATTCTTACTCGAGGGTACCCAAAGAAAAATTGCTTGACTTGTCAGCATTCAGGAAAAAGAAATAAACGTCTGGAATACCTGGAACAATCTCGATTTATATATGCTTCTTACATGTTGCAGTATTTGTTAGTTGATTGGCTTAATCTATTTTTTCCTGTATTCCTATTAAGCATTCTTACGTTGCATTAACAAGTTATTACTGCTCTCTACAGGAAGCAAAACAAGCCTTAGAACTGATGGGAAAGTGGGAGACGATTGATGTTTGTGATGCACTAGAGCTTCTATCTCCTGTTTTTGAGAGTGAAGAGGTTAATTGTCACACTTGCTTGAATTTACTTTCCAACTGAACAGTCTAGATTTTTCTTTGGATAATATTTTACTGATATCTAGCTTAAATAATATATTTTGCCATCTGAGAAACCTAGCACCCGCAAACACTACCTACTTTTAATTTTAAGCAATTTTACCATAGTCTCTACTTTTAATCACTTATTCAAAAGTTTAGCAAAGGAAAACATCCCCTGTCTTCGATGAAGTATGGTGGGTTCCTGCAATCGTTTACTTTTCCACCGACTCTGGCTTTTCTTAATCAGTTTTTCAATCACCAATGCTATGTTTCTTATAAAATGTCATTTGTCTCTAAACTGAAAGGTAGCTATGTGGAAATATACTATGTTTATTTATACTGAAACATTACTTCAAGTTGATCGTGAGGGGGTTTTACAGTACGATGAGAAAATAAATAAATTAGCTGCTTCAAGTAACACAAGTTTACCATATAGCCTTGTTTTTTCGGGCTGATGCATCATTGGGTGTCCAAATTTTCGACTTTCTGCCCAAGTTCACAGTGAATTCTTTCTTCTTATTTAAAAAAATTAAAAGTGTCATCGTTGTGGTAAATTAATTGCTTATTGCTACATTTGAATCTCTTTGACAGGTCCGTGCATATGCTGTGAGTGTTCTTGAAAGAGCTGATGATGAAGAACTCCAGTGCTACCTACTACAGTTGGTTCAAGCACTTCGTTTTGAACGTTCAGACAAATCTCGCCTAAGTTATTTCCTTGTGGAACGGTGTAAGTTTGATGCAGCAAAGAAATAAATTTTCTCACAAGGTTGAGGATTTCCTAGCTCAAATTACGTTCTTTTGAATCATTTTCTCATTTTGTAGCATTGCGCACCATTGACTTGGCTAGCTTTCTCCGGTGGTACGTAGCTGTGGAACTCCAGGATCCTGTATATGCTAGACGTTTTTACAGCACCTATGAGATCTTGGAAGAAAGTATGCTGAAGGTATGGGATTTTCTTTCCACTGTACTCCCATCCTGTGCCTCTCGTTTACCTCCCCACACCCCCGGGTGCATTTTCTGCCTCTTCGGTTGACTCCTTATTGAATTATGCTTTTTATTCTTGTTTTTTAAATGCTGTAGACCTCTAGCTGATAAATATAAAATGCCATCTGTTTATATATCATCTGCTCTTTCAAAAATGTAGAAACTTATTATTGAGCCGTTTCCAGAATATGTTTAGGATTATTAGTTAGACTGTTTTCAGGAGATATTGAGGACCTCAATGGTTCGATTCTGTCGCTATTCTTCTTTGTGAACACATTTCACTAGTTCAATTGAACTCCTTAGAAATTCAAGTAACAATATGAGCATTACTACGGTTGAGTCTCCGGATACGGTTGAAATCATTTTTTCATGCCAAAGGGTCTGTATTATGAAGACCAATGAGAGCTGTCAGTAGTTCTGTTAATAACTACAGAATCTTTTTACCAGAATCTATATCTGCTTTCCTTGGGAAAATCAGTGTTGGCTGACTCTCTGCATCATATATCAGTTGGGTCCAGGTTCCAGTGGTGAAGAAGACGGTTTTAAGCTTTGGCAGAGTTTGGTGCGTCAGACGGAATTGACTGCACAATTGTGTTCGATAATGAGGGATGTGAGAAATGTAAGAGGCGGAACTCACAAGAAGATTGAAAAGCTTAGGCATCTTCTTTCAGGGATTCTTAGTGAGCTCACCTACTTTGACGAGGTACTTGCAAATTGGTTACATATCGTGAAATTTGCACTATAAGAAATTGGTAACATGATTCCTGAGGCAGGAAAATCTATCATTTCAGCCAATACGATCACCTCTGGCGCCAAGGGTCCTTATAACAGGGATCATACCATCAGAATCATCGATTTTTAAAAGCGCACTGCATCCTTTGCGGCTAGCATTTCGAACAGAAAATGGTGGAAGCTGCAAAATCATATTTAAGAAGGGTGATGATCTTCGGCAAGACCAGTTGGTAGGCCCAATGTATCTTTAGACTCCATTGATCTACAATGACGTTTATTTTTCTATTGATTAAGTTTAAATTCAGGTTATTCAAATGGTATCGCTAATGGATCGATTGCTCAAGTTGGAGAATCTCGACCTGCATTTGACTCCGTACAGAGTTTTGGCGACGGGTCATGATGAAGGCATGCTGGAATTCATTCCTTCCAAATCTTTAGCCCAGGTATATTATTCTGCAAATGATTCTACGTGATATTAGACATGTTTTTGGCTTATAACTCTCCATTGCAGTTGATGCTGGTCTGAGCTGCTTCTCGGGGATAGTATTTATAGTTATCCACACAATTAAGGGAGTGTTTGAGATTGCTTTGATTTTAGAATAATTGATTAAATTTAGAAATGGTAGAAAAATTATTTTTAAGTAGTGTAGGTAATGTTTGCAATAATAAGCGGCTTATACACAGAGTTGAAGTTGTTTTATTTGGAAAAAGGGTGATGTTAAGGGAAGTGTTTGCGATTGCTTCTACTTCAGAATAATTGATTAAATTTAGAGATTATGGAAAAATTGCTTTTAAGAAAAAGTAGAGAGTGTTTGTAATAATAAGCGATTTATAGAAACGAAGCTGTATGAAAAAAATAGTGATTTTAAATAGAAGTTGTAGGCATAAGCAGAAAAAAGCATGTGATGACCTGCTTTCAGCTTCTACTTGAAATAAGTTATTCTAAACCACTGTTAAACCAGAAGCAGGTATTTAAAAACACTCAAATCTAGGGATGTCAATTTTACCCGCGGGTAACCCTACCCGACGGGTAAACGGGTAATAGGGTCGGGTAACCTGATATTTTTGCCATCGGGTAGGGTAGGGTACGGGTTTAGCATATTACCCGTTTACCCTACCCGATTACCCTACCCGCCTACCCGATTACATACTTATGTATTATTTTACATGTTATATATTATATAATTATCATTATATTTAATATATTATGTTTATAATATATGATTTAATATATAAAATAACATATAATGTAACATTTACATATTATATATGTTATATTTGATTTATTGTATCACATTATATATGGTATATATACATATTACATATTATTTATAATATTTTTATATATCAATCGGGTAACCCTATTACCCGCGGGTAACCCGATTACCCGACGGGTATTACCCGTACACGTACCCGAATCAAATAGGGTAGGGTATGGGGGAAGCATACCCGTACCCTACCCGACCCCTTTACATCCCTACTCAAATCTACTTTTTTTAAGTCAAAAGTGCAAAAATGCTTAATTCCAAGCGATATTAGACATGTTCTTAGCTTATACTCTCCATTGCAGTTAATGCTGGTCTGAGCTACTTGTTACTCTTGGAAGTTGAGATTAGAACAATATAATTATGGAATAATTAGTACAAGAAAAAATTATATATGTACAAATATATATATATATATATATATAGAGAGAGAGAGAGAGAGAGAGAGAGAATCAAGTACTCTCCATAAGTTTTGATTTATTCTTCACTGTCTAATTGTCTATATTGTTGCATTGTCAAGCCGTACATGTTATGACAAGCTAATATGTCCTCTTTACGGTTTCAGATTCTATCAGAACATCGGAGTATTACAAGCTACCTGCAGAAATTTCATCCAGACGAAGATGCACCTTTTGGAATAACCGCGACTTGTCTGGAAACATTTATAAAGAGTTGTGCTGGCTACTCAGTCATCACGTATATACTCGGCATTGGTGACAGGTGATTTCAACTGTCCAGACAATAAAAGATATACGCATGATAGAACTGTGGCCCTAAATTTCATCAAAGTCACAGTTATATTTTTCGTTGTAGATCAACTTAACCATCACCTTTTACATATTTTGTGTTTGGGATGATAATTTACTTATAACGCACTCTGCATCATAAGAATATTTAAGAATTTAGGCCTCGTGACTGGACCGTGGCTCTTATTCTATGAATCTTCTTGGTCGGCAGGCACCTTGATAATCTGTTGCTACAAGATGATGGTCGCCTCTTTCATGTCGATTTTGGCTTCATTCTGGGCCGTGATCCAAAGCCCTTTCCACCACCTATGAAACTCTGTAAAGAAATGGTTGAAGCTATGGGTGGAGCAGAGAGGTGTTTTACAATTCGCGCTTCTCCTCATTTTCTACATAGCATTTTGTTGGTTTGATACACACACACGCACACACACACAAAAATCTGCCAAAACTTAACACTCACAACATTCTCAGTTTCACCCGCTCTCTGCTTGCAGTCAATACTACACCAGGTTTAAGTCATACTGCTGTGAAGCATACAACATTCTGAGGAAGTCGAGCAACCTAATATTGAATTTGTTTCACTTAATGGCTGGCTCCAACATTCCGGACATCGCTTCTGATCCTGAAAAAGGCATTCTTAAGGTAATATTTTCTCTTAATGGTGTGGATAACTGATAAATATTACCCCCGGGCCCCGAGACTCAACCTAATTACAGGAAAACCTACAATCTTTTGTCATGATTTTTATCCCGCAAACTAACCAAATGAAGGAAGGGGGGGGGGGGGGGTGAAGTGGCTGTTTGTAATACTTTAGGTGGGTGTATTTATAAGAATTCGAAATTAATTTCGTTGTCCTTATAAGTAGGCTAAAGCTCAAATATAGGTTTTGTGATTATCCCCAAGTTATATATTTCCCTCAGAACCATTCACCTTTTTTCGTCTCTCATAACATGATTTCATTGTTTATGCAGCTTCAAGAAAAGTTCCGTTTGGACTTAGACGACGAGGAGTCAATACATTTCTTCCAGGATCTTATCAACGAGAGTGTCAGTGCTTTATTCCCACAAATGGTGGAAACCATCCACCGATGGGCTCAATATTGGCGCTAATCTCACACTGGTCGCATTCATTCGGTGGACATCACATACTTCAGGTGGGCTGCATTGTCTTCATCTTTTCTATATGTGCATTGCACTGATTTTGAGGTTTGAAAAAAGATATTGATGGATATACCGATAGGATATATATTTTTATATTTTATTGATTAGGATATATTTTGCTCTGCTATAGTTTCTCAATTAGGATATCTTTTGATTTTTTTCCAATTAGAATTAAGATTAGTTGCTTAGGGCATTCTACTAATTTAAATAGGGATCTTGATATTGTTTCGGATGGTTAATTTGAAAAAAAGGAGGATTTTCTCCCAAATATTCAAGACTACTAATATTCAATGTGAATCAATGGTTTGTGTTCATGTTCTTATACGTACTACGCTCTCGCAACATCAGATCTAGACAACTTTACTTTTCATGTTCTTCTAGCTCATCATCTCTGAGGGGTGTAAGTGAGCCGAGATGTCCGAGACAACTCACGAGCCACTCAGGATTGACTCGCAAAATGGTTAAAATCTCGCAAAATGGTTAAAATGGACTTGAGATAAAGAGTCGAGCTCGAGCTACTCGAGTAGGTGTCGAGTTCAATTTCGACCTCAATGATACTCGGTTTGACAGTCTTGCAAGCTTAATCGAGTTTGTGTTAAATTACTAGTTTCCAGAGTTGGCATAATTATAAATATATTCTAATTCTAAATTAATAGGGTAGAACTCTAAGGTCCCCCTTAGCAGTCCTTTGTAGTATAATTAACGTTTTCTACTTAAATGTATGTATCGATCCAGCCGAGCTGAGTTAATCTCGAGCTCAACGAGTTTTACGGACCCGAGCTAGAGTTTGAAAACAATGAGCTTGGTCGAGCTCGAGACGAGCTCGAGCCTCGAGTCTTTTAGTCGAGTTCAAACTTGCCAGTATTCGGTTGACTCGACTCGTTTACACCCAATCTAGACCATCTCAACTATATATATAATTCTGCAGTTTTACTTTATAATGTGTTGCTCTCTCTCTCTCTCTCTCCAAACAGTCTCTTACTCTAATTTTGTTCTGTTTCATGCAGCACAGTTGACTGTTGAAGGCAGAAGTAGAGACATTTGGATGTGAATGCATGAGAAACCAAATATTTAAAACTTTGTATATAAGTAGCAAATTTGAACTTACATATTATTTGAAGTTGTATATAGAGTTTGGCTAATTTTAAGTGTAGAATTTTTTGTTTATGAATGAATTTATTTGCTGCCTGCATTTATAGATATTCGTACCGGGAATCGTGTTAAATTGTACCAAACTGGCTTAGACCGTTCCATATCAAGACGAGAGCCTACAAATTTTGTCATAATTTTCATATATTACTATTATTGGATGACCTTACTTAAAAGGTTTACTTATGGTTTATGTTTACGTCCATATTAATTTGAATTTCAGTTAGAAAGAGTATATATATATATATATATATATATTTTTTTTTTTTTTTAGTTTTAACTTTGAAATCAAATAAACCAAACTGTTTATCTAGATATGTTAAATTTGAAAAATGTACCAAATAGTTCTGACTTTTGGAATCTTTACGAGTTTTTGTTCGATTTTGGTCCTTATATTTTAGAAGTACCAAACTTTATGATGGTATTGAATTTTTCAAATTCCCAAAGCGTGTTTCATGCACAAAAAACTTACTTTTTGAGTATTTTCAAATAATTGATTATTTTGTATAAAGATTTGACACTTAAAGTCACTTTTTACATTAAAATTAACATTGTTTATGATAAAAGTAACTCTCATCTTACGGAAATGAATTTTTACATTAAAATTAACATTGTTTATGATAAAAGTAACTCTCATCTTACAGAAAGGAATTTTTACATTAAAATTAACATTGTTTATGATAAAAGTAACTCTCATCTTACGGAAAGGAATATATAAAACGATCTTATTTAAGTGTTTAACATCATATTTGAATTTCCATAAGAAAACGAAGCAGAACTTTAAAAAAAACATACAAACAATATTGATGTCTTGATGACAAACAAATTATAAATATCAACAGGATAAAGATATCCTGCTAACCATCCACAACTGCAAAATCATCTTTTTCATCAGATATATAGGTCAAAATTTAGATAATCAACTAAATTCTAGCAATTTGACCTAAATATTTCACCTCATATAATTTGTAACTTAATTGCATGTGAATAGATCCAAGGCTATAAAAGTGATCATCCAAAAAAGTGCTTATGACAGTCCAGTTAACTTCTGCTTTCCTTGGCTGCAATAAAGAACAGTAAACATGTAAGAACACTGAAGAAGCTTATGATTTCAACACTTCATTTGTTGCTTGTTTTTTTTATCTAATCGATTAGTCAAACCAAATCTGAATTGGATAATTTTAGTACTGTGTTGTGCACGCGCATGTGTGTGCTCGTGTGTTTTTTCTTTTTTTTTTTGTTAGAAGTTGAAGTGTAAAAAACAAGTAAGACCCCTTGATTTTTTTCTAAGAAGTTGGTCTTTATATTGGGTATATTCTTATGGCTACTGTTAAGACAAAATGTGAGATAATGAAATGAAGATAATAGATTAAACCTACAGCAGAAGCAGAACGTTCTATGGCCCTTCGATTTGATGGACGAGCCGAGCAATTGGAAAATAAAGAAGAATGATTGCAAATCAAGATACGATACATACCAGCAAGCAGTGTGGAGCATTAGCAGCTAATTAGCAAATCGGCGAATGGCCACACCAATAGAGAAACCAGATTTGCAACGTGGCCTTTGAGGATCGACTGATTGCTGGCAAGGAGAAGTGGTAATTTAGGATATTAGGATTCTAAAAGACAGATCTTGAGATGTGATGCTGAAGAGGAAAATGATGCATGCTTGATATAATTAATGAAAATGATTAAAATGAGAGATAATGACACTAACTAAAGCCAAACTTCTTCTAATTTATTTCACAGAATCATAAATCGAGCATAAAATATTTAAACTACGGACAAGTCATACAGATTGAGAGTAAATGTTAAAACAGTCGTGAAAAATTTGATCCAATATAACTCAACACACCTAGGTGGCTACTCAAGAAGAAGATATTTGACCATTTATGTTGGAGATAATGATCCATTACGCATACATTACAACTCAAAAAGTATCAGTTACTGATGTATTGCCAACGTTACACAATCAATCTCCACACATAGTACACAGTTGGGTCATCACTTAAAAATCCTGTGAACGAAGCCATGAAACCAAACAGGCTTCCAAAAAATGCACTATACCGTAGAAGCCACGTGGATCAACTTTTTCATGGCAAACGAAACCATTTTCTCACATTCATTGTATCTTCTTTATCCCTAAAAAGCATGATTAAGGACGAATGAGCAACAAAAAAGTTGTGAACAGAAAACCTCCCATCAAACAATTTCCTAAATACTGCTTGTAGATAACTTAGGGGTTGTTTGCGATTTCTTCTACTTCTGAAGAATTGATTATAATAAATGATTTTGAAAAGCAACGTATTTTCCAGCTTTTTTGGCATAATCAGCTCAAATTTAATAGAAGTTGTCATTTGCAAACACTATTTTTAGCTTATATGAAATCAAAAGCTCAAAAGTACTTACTCCTAATAGCGACCCTCACAGTAATTCAAAATTCCTGAGAAATTGGGAAACATTTCAAGCTACGGATAACCTTAAAAGTATCATTGAAGACTGGCAATAGCACCCGAGAAACTGATGTGACAAAATTGTGAAGTTCAATTACATCATGCTCTCTTTATTTCATTAATGACAGCTATTAATCTAATCATTATCAAATTGCAGACCATCAACCATGGCAATTCGATTTTAGTTCAATGTCTCCTAAAAATGAAATCAACAGGAAACAACTCATTTTACACCAGCACAAGAAAATGAAACTCAATCGGTTAAAACAAGAGCTCTGGAAACGGAATAATTAACATGCTTACCACATGTTCAACTAAATGTCTGTTCGAGAGACGCACAATTCTTAGTTATTCACAACAATTTCAGCGAAAGCAACGCAGAGATGATCAGATGCATTACCTTGATTTCACTAACGGCTTGATTCAGCTCTTCTTCGGGGATATCAACCGGCCATTTCACACCAGCTTCGCGGAACATCCGCTCCGTCTCGAGAATCTGACTCTTCTCGAGAATTGAGTTGCGGATGTGGTCGGCGGCAACGGAGGTGGCATCGAAGGTTTCCTCGGCGCCGTCGACGAAAGTGACGGAGACCTGCGGCGGAGAATCATCGGTGCGGCGGTGGACTTGGATCTGGCAATTAGGGTTGGATTGCTTAGCTTTCCGCGCATGGCACTGCGCTAAGAACTCCATACATGGCGTTATACGTGGATCTAGAGCGTTGAATTCGATTCTCACCTTCGATAAGAATCTCAACATTTTTGCTTTCTCCTCTTTTCACCTGGAGTTCAAGGCCAGGGTTTTAGCAGGAAGAAAGGGGGAAAGAACGGGTTACGGTTACAGGGGTAGTTTTGCAAATGTTTAAATTAAGTGTTAATTACAGAAACCAACTTGAATTATTCAACTTTTTTACTTTTTTCGAACACAATTTGTATTTTGCGATTTTAACTTATAGTCATCTCCGTCATTATTTACCATTATATAAGCCACGTGAAACGTACGTGTATTATCGGAGCTTTTTTTTGCAATTATTCTAGGATCTTTTCTACAATTCTCATAAATTTCTTAATCTCCGTCCCAACTAACTTTTGCTACTTTCCATTTCGATCCGTCCCACTTAACTTTTCACACTCTTAAAAGAAAAATTTATCTCACAATCTATACGTCTGAAAATTTTCACATTCAATCTCCACCTTTAAAAAAATCAAAGAAAAAGTTATCTTCTACTTATACTTAACCTCCGTGCCCGATCAACTGTGAAAATAGTCCCCAAATTTCCTCTAACAAAGTTTTGTTTCCCTAAAATTAGAATTCAGGATTCGCGTAATCCATATAATCAAAATTAAATATTAAGAAGATTCTGAGAATTGCATAAAGATCCTAAAATAATTGTAAAAAAGGGCTCCGACAGCACACGTGCGTTTCGCGTGGTTTATATAGTCGTAAAAATTGACGGAGGTGGCTATAAGTTGAAATCGCAAAATACAGATTGTGATCTGAAAAAATAAAAAGTTTAGGTGGCTAAAGTAAAAAAAGTCAATAGTTCAAGTTGATTTTGATAATTAATCCTTAAAATAATTACTTTTAAGATCTTAACTTGAAAGAAGCTGAAAAATATTTTTGCCAATTAAGCTTCTCTTAAATTTAAGCCAGTATAGACTAAAAGTTGTATGCAAAAAATATTACTTTTTTAAATTAATTATTTTATCACTTCAAAAAAAATAGAATCAATTGTCAATAATAGGATGATAATGGGCCAGATCGGGACGGGTACTTAATATCCATGCTCGCTCCATCCTTCGAACAGGGTCGGGTTGGACGACCTTCTATGGATCACAGATCAGGATAGGTCGATCCATTATTTTTAAAAAATAAATAAAATTTAAATTACTCTATACAAATATTATTTTAAAAAGTCACATAAAATATAAAAAAAAAAATACTTAAAATACATTTCTAGTTCATAAGAATATACTGCTATTAAATATATATAGTTATTGTATTTTAAGATAATTATTATTTTAGGTTTATGGTAAGAGAATTAAGTTTAAATGAGTAGCCTGAAATAATCTCATATAATGAGAGACGTGTTTGATAAATCATAACTTTATTCTCTTTTTATTTTGTTGTCACCTTTGAAGAAATCATATTTTCATATTTATCCAACTTATTTTTTATTTGACATTGCTTTCTAGATATCCTACCCACAAACGAAAGACTTCCTGCGAAAGACATTGATGTTGACACCACTTGTTATTTATGCGGGGAAAATAAAGAAACGAGCTAACATATTCTTTTCATTGTATCCAAGCTTAATTGGTTTGGAAAATTGCTCCTATCTCATGGTTTCCCTCTCATTCACATCGATTTTCATTTCAAGATTTGAGGTGTATTCTGTACTACGAAAATTGGTCCTAAAGGCTCCGCTCATATAGAGTTAACTGCTTGGTGGCTTTGAAAAACACGTTGTTTATGGATGTTTGAAAAGAAACGTCGCTCGGTATTGTAAATTATTAAAGGAATGTCTTATATTGGCAGAAGTTTCGGCTAGCATCATCCTCCGATAGAGATATTGGCCGTTTCTCCCACTTGAAATCAGTCTCCAATTGTATGGAAACTCCTTGTCTCAAGTGGGAGGTTTTGATGGATTTGTGCATAATTTAGATGGTCATATTGTTTGTGCTTGGTTAATCTCTAGGGAGGATGTTGCTATTAGATAAGCCTAAATTTTAGCCTTCAAATGCAATTGGACGAGGATACACATAATGTTTGATGTCAAATACTCCCTCTCTGTATTAACTTAATTTGCCTACTTATCTTTTTAGTTTGTCCCAAATAATTTTGTCAATCCAAAAAATGAAACTTCTCTCACAACCTCCGCCCTCAATCTTCTCATTTGAAAAAGTAAAAGATTCCACAAATTTATTTTTTTCTTTATCTCCGTGTCTGATCAGAATAGACAGATTAAGTCGGAATGAAGATAATATATTGTTAACTTGACATCAATCACCTCAACGGATATCAACTCCATTATAATAGTCGAGGACATCAATCTTTTAGGTAATATATTTGATGATTGTAACTTTTGTTTTATTTCTAGTGATACGACCGCTTCTTTTTCTAAGCTTTCTATTTAGCTCCCGAGAGCTCAGCTTCTAGGCAAAAACTTGCACTCATCGTGCATAGTAAGCCTTATTGTACACATGGAGTTTTTAAGATTTTTAGGGTTTTACGGTTTACTTTTTTAGAATTTAGAATGCACAATAAACTTATTGTTTTAGGGTGTAACATCTTCCACACCATGTGTATAATTTCATAACATATAATCATTGCAATGTCATACTGTATACGTGTCATGTAATTAAAAATTATAAAAAATATTGCTTTCTAGTTGTAGAAAATTCAAGTTGATGTTTTCATTAGCAAAAATAAAGTATGTTTATGATAAATGTACATTAGTCTAGGACCTTAACCCTAGAGGGGGCTGCGTCAAGGTAGAGATGACAGAGCTAGTCGGGAAGATTTACGTTGTTTCCAATAGAGAAAAAAAGGAAAAAGGAAAAAAAGGATTTTGACAATTTTCAACTATCATTGACTCAAAGGACTGAATTCAAAATAGTGACAAAAGCGAGGATCAAAGTCAAAGTCATACCTCATCGATCTCTCTTCAGTTCGTAATTCAGGAACCGCAGGCAAGTCCACCGGAGAGGGAAGCGGTTAGTAGTAGTACAACACATAAACCGGCACGTATAATCGTCCCGCCGCCGATCAAACGGAAAGTTAGAGAGAAGAATATTCACCGGTGATGGTTCTAGAGAGAGAAATGGAGGACGACGAGGACGAGGAGGAAGAGGCGATGCTGAAAAAGCAAGTAGAGGAAGAGGAACAAAGTAATAGCAAGGGTACGCCTCCGTGGAGTCCGAAGATGATGGTGGAGGAGGCGGCGAGACGGCTGAAGCACGGAGATCTTAGAGCGAAAATCGAGGCAGCGAGAGATGTCAGGAGGCTTGTAAGGAACTCCTCCACCTCCAATTCCAAAACCGCCGTACGCAGCCGCTTTGCCGCCGCCGGAGTTATTGAGCCGCTCGTATCGATGCTGCATAGTTCGGTACCTCTCGCAGCTCGGGAAGCGGCACTGCTCGCGCTCCTCAATCTCGCTGCTCGGAATCAGAGGTTCTAACAATTTCTCCCTCTTTTGCCGCTTATGATTTTCGGAAAATTTGTTGTGTTAGAAGTTCGGAATCTGTGAATTGAACAGTGCTTGAAATTTAAATGAGGAAAGTATTATCTGAATTTGATACCTAGTTACAGTGAGTAGCCATTGAAGATATGATTATGCTTATTAGTAGTGTTCACAAATTTTTAATTGACATACTGTAACATAGGAATTGTTGGTGTTGCAAAATGGAAAGTGATTTGAGAGATTACTGAATGGTCATACTTCGATTTTGGTGCAAATAATTGTTGTCCAGATTTCAGAATGCTCACAAGTATTCACATTTTTCATTTTTTGTGTGTAAAATCTGTTGTCTTAGAAGCTTGGACCCTGTGAATTGAACAGTGCTTGAAATTGTAGATAGGGAATCTGTCATCTGAATATAGTTTTGATATGAAATTGATGGATTGATAATTTGGTAGCTAGTTATAGTGAGTACACATTGAAGATATGATTGTGCTTATTAGTAGTGTTCACAAATTTTTCAGTACTGGCGAAGAACTAATGTGCATAGGAGTGGTTGGTCTTGCAAAAGAAATTGTGTTTTGATAGATTAGTGAATGATCATAGTTCGATTTTGGTGCATACGATTCTTGTCCAGATTTCAGAATGCTCACAAGTATTCACATTTTTTGTGTTTGTGTGTAAAATATAAGTTGATTTGCCTTTGCTGTTACATTTGGAAGCTGTGTGCATCCAGGGCTTCTTGCTGAAAAGAGTCTAGGTTCTTTGTTCGATTATTCGTTTTGTTTATTAAATGGCTGGGAGAATCAAAAGATGATGTTAGACAGTTTTTTGGTCCTTGAGACTTATTATGGATGAAGGATAATTATTTAATCTCTGGAGTTATTGCATCAGTTTCAAATTCTATTTCAAGATTTTTGTGAAAAATAAGATTGATATGAAGTTAAAGAACTATAAGGTGATATTGGGCTGGTTAATAAGTTGGATATTCAGAACGAATCGTAGTACAAGGTCATTCAATTACTTGAGGCAGGGAACTCCTTGCCTTTGTCATGACAAGTTATCTCTGAATCGAGTTAGCATATGTCACTTGCATCCAATTTCTCTTTTCTTCGTTTCCTTGACATCTTTGCTTTTCGTCTATGTATGTGTCTAGGAATGTGCTCAATCACTGCAATCATTTATTGAGGACCTGAAATCAGGATTTTCCGATTGAAAGAATTAAAAGATGCCACAAAGTCTATAGGAAGATTACACAAAAGATTGTTATTTAGTTCTGTAGGTTTAGCATAATACTCCCTCCGTCCTGACCTAATTTGTGCACCTGCTCCGGTGCGTATATTAAGAAAAAAACTGCTTTTTACTTTTTAGTTGACTTTTTCAAAGGTGGAGATTGAGGGTGGAGATTTTAAGGATGGAGATTGTAAGATTTCTTTTCATTTTGAGGGTGGGGAAAACAGAGTGGGACGATTGAAAAAGGAAAGTGTGCAAATTAAGGCGGGAGGGAGGGAGTATTATTTACTTATATAAGTTCCATATTTCATTTCAATACTAAGATGATCTTGGTACTTACATTAGAATAGTAGCAAAAGCTAACAGTACTCTGTCCTTAAAAGGGGTGTTTTTCATTGCTTTTGATTTTAGAAAAGTAAAACTTAGAGATTGTGTGGAAATTCACTTTTAAGTAAAAGGAGATAGTCTTTGAGATAAAAATGATTGTGGGGAAAAGCAAGTCACTAGACTCACTACTGCTTGCTGCTTTTGAGGTGAAACGGCTTTTTTTAAGCAGAATTTTCAATTAGCAAACACCTCCTATAGCTTTTGCAAAGCTGAAAAGCTAAAAGCAGGGTTGTTTAAGCAATGAGAAACACCCTTAAATACAACAATGTTCAATCCTTCAATCTACTTGAATTGTAGTTTCCTCTTCACTTTTACTCACATAATTTCTTTCGAGAATTCTGCAAATCTACGGTTTTAAATAGCCTTGTTCGTCAGGGTTAACGTATTTTTTCTAAACCCGAACTACATTTCCTTGTATATCAGAAACAAGATCAGGATAGTTACGGCTGGTGCCGTCCCACCTCTCATCGACCTCCTCAAAAATCAAAGCGACAATCTCCGCGAATTAGCAGCTGCTGCAATTCTGTCCTTGTCATCTGCAGCACCTAACAAGCCGACAATAGCTGCTTCCGGTGCTGCCCCTCTGCTCGTGCAAATCCTCCGTTCAGGCACTGTTCAAGGAAGAGTCGATGCTGTCACCGCCCTCTACTATCTCTCCTCCTCCGACGAGGAGCCTAACCTCGTCCTAGATGCTAAAGCCGTACCCCCTCTAATCAACCTCCTAAAAGAATGCAAGAAATACTCCAAATTCGCTGAGAAAACCACTTTCCTGCTCGAGATCTTCTCCAGTTCCGACGAAGGAAGAACCGCGATCACAGATGCAGATGGTGGGATTTTGGCGTTAGTCGAAACTGTAGAGGATGGATCTTCAGTGAGCATGTGTCATGCAGTTGGAGCTTTACTCTCCCTCTGCCAAAGCTCTCGGGATAAGTATCGGGAACTTATTCTTAAAGAAGGTGCAATACCAGGCCTTCTGAGGCTAACTGCAGAGGGTACTCCTACGGCGCAGGAGAGGGCACGGGCCCTCTTGGATTTGCTTCGGGCTTCTCCAGAGAAAAAGAGACTGACGTCGTCTGAGTTGGAGAGGATAGTTTACGACTTTGCTGCGCACATTGACGGGAAAGATAAGGCCGAAGAAACTGCCAAGAAGCTGTTGCATGATATGGTTCGAAAGACTGAAAGAGTATGGATCCCAGCTTCGGCCATATAAAGGTTAGAATGAATCGAATTTTTTGCTTGCGGTTTTACTGAAATAACAGTCTGTCGTTTTACCACGACCTTACGTAGAAATGTACATTTTCAATCAGAGCCACATACCGTGTGAAGTGGGTTGAAGATAAAAACCCTGTCTCAAGTATAACACATTTAGCACTTTGTTGTGTTACTTTTTGATGTTTGCAGTTTACTACACATGTTGCTGCAAACTGCTGTCTGAAGTATATCTCGGTCGATGATTTATGTTACACGTATCGAGTCGTGGGTGCTATACTGCTACTTCATATGGTAAACTGCAAACATTAAAAAATGATACGGCAAAGTGCCAAATATGCTATATTTGGGAGGGATTTTTGTTTTTTTACCTGTGTGAATTATGTTACTTGTAAATTTGTCTTAGTTTGGTTAGGGAAAGAACAAAGGAGGTAGTGTTCTAGATTTGGTTGATGATATAATGCATATTCATCAGTAGTTGTTTGCAAAAGGTATGGGTGACAGTTTCGACATGACCCAAACAACTCGACGCGATCGAATCTAAATTTAAGGGTTAGGGTTGACCCGAAACGGATCGAACTCGAGTGATGCGAAAAAGGGTTTTAGGTTGAAAACAGGTTAGCAGGTGGAGCTGCAACCTAAACGTGACGTGTTCGGGTTGTGAGTCTCAGTTGATTCGGGTTCGCGGGTCAGGTTGAAAAAAATGTTTGTAATAATCAGGTCTCATCCTGACCCGCAAATCCAACAATCTGATCCGTTTGATACCCCTAGCAAAAAGCTAAGAAAGATGGAAATGTGTGAATTGTAGAAAATTGAGTGTAGCAAAAGTCAATTTTGAGGGTATAAGAGGCTAAAATATGCATTCAGTAGAAGCTAAAATCGTGTGACCTCTTTAACTTACGTTTGTTGTGTGATTTAAAAGATTGTTCGACTAAGCTTATAAGCTCCTCAAAATATTTTACAAGATGTTTAAGAGTTTAAAAGCTTTTCAAATGTATTTAATATTGAACAACTTGTAAGTTACATTCAAATTTCACATACTACATACATTATCCAGATCTTACCCACATTTCACACGCTATACATATTTTACACTTTTTTTACAAACACCACACGCTTCACATTCGATCAATTTTTGATTTGATTCGTTGCAATCCGATTCGAAATATGATGCTGGCCTGACGGGGAATTGCCACCTTTTTTAATATTCCTATCAGCGGTCAATTCATAGCAGGCGGATATTTAAATATACGGTGGTACCAAATTTAAACCAATTAATTCCCTAAGTACATTATTTATTAAATTATTGGGTCAATTTATTCCGGAATTACATTTATACCACAATTAGCTGTCGGTGCCACTCTAGTGCGTACGTTAGACACCGCCACCGGTCACGATCTCTCACGCTTTTATGTAATGTCTAGTTTAAATCGGCGGTGGATCTTCATTGTACCGGGTGCGCATTACGCCCCATCCCAATAAATCGGATGCCCCACGTGGCTTCACTCGCTCTCCCCCGTTTAGGCAATGTTTGGTTGACCGACATAAGCCAATGATATTATTAAATTCTTCTATGTTTTTTCTTCCGGCCTAAGCAATGTTATAAAGACGTTAGATACTATTCGATCGGTGTATAAGATAAATCTCTTTCTTTACATTTATTATGTGGATAAACACTAAGCAGTCCAATTAAAATCGATAATATCAACAAAATGCAACAAGATAGAGCAGAATGTAACACATTAAGAAAAAGAAAAGGATAACTCAATAGCCTTAATTGACTCTAAAGGCTCTTATCGATCACTACAGGCAAAGAGAAGCATGAGCAGAGGAGTTACAATGCGAGTTCTCATAAAAAATATAGAAGATTACCTCAAAACCTATTTCCCGATCTTGAATATCTTGTTAAAAGACTTCAAAATCTGTTTCCCACAACGGACATATGATCTTGGACGTGCATTTCTAACGGCCACTTAATCCATGCCGTCCACGTAGCATTTAAAAAAAATTAAAATTACCGAGAACTGACGATTTGAGGATAGACGAACTGAATCGCACCGTATATACATCGGGTATGATTTTAATTTAGAACCGAATTCGGATCAACGATTTCAGAATCATTGACCACCTGTTCAAACCGATGTCGTTCCATTTTTTTGAACACCTCTAATTCCAACAGCTAAAATAGATAGGTTGATCATCATTATTAGTAATATAATAAGAGACATATATAGTATACATATAGTAAAATTATACAAAAAATAATTTTAAATATGTTTTTCTTTATAATTCGTTATATTATATGTAAAATAGTATAGAAATTTGAGCTGCAAATAAAACTACTTAAATATTTTTTAAATAAAAAATAATTATTGAATTTATGTTATTCAATTAGATTTTTTATAAATAAATATGTTTTGAGTCGAACATTGCACGATGGGACAATTTTAGTATTTTAAAATTTTATATTAGACGTAGAATTTATTAATAGACATTATTTTGGTGTGTTGGTGAATACAGAACCAAACAAGACACTAGACGAAGACCTTTGACAAACACCCCCGGCGCATTTTAGCAACAAATCTTGTAGTTACTCATCATCACTTCTTCCATCATTCTAACGAGATTCTGAACTAAGTTGACACTCTCTCTCTCTCTCTCAAGAACAATGCCGGCGAGCTGATCCTCTCTCTACTCTCATTGCATGAGCTGATTGCGTCCTGCATTTTGATACAGATCTCTGTATCTATCACCGTACTTCAAGCAGATCTGTTGACCTAGGTTCTTCTCTCTCCTTTTCCCTTTATCGCACTCCATTTTTTGCCAATTTGTAGCTTGTTTATGGCGGTTTTTAGTTCATTTGTTTAGTTTCGGTATATTTTACAGTTTAGATAGGGAGAAAATGTTGAATCGATCTCAATTTGCATTCTCTGGAAACGGAAGTTTCAGGACCGAAAATCTAGTTTCACTTTATTCGTAGTTAAGGTTTTGGTTTTCACCATTATTGCTTAGTTCATTTGTTTAATTTCGTTATATTTCTGTTCAATTTTACAGTTTGGATAGGGAGAAAATGTTGAATCGATCTCAGTTTGCATTCTCTGGAAACGGAAGTTTCAGGCCGGAAAACCTAGGGCAAAATGCGTTGTCGATGATAAAAAATCTATGCTTCACTTTATTTGTAGTTGTGGTTTTGGTTTTCACCATTATAGCTGCAACTTATCAGCCTGAGGATCCATTGTTTCACCCTTCCTCTAAGATCACAACCTTCCTCACATCCAACTCTAATGCCACCTTCAAATCTGATATCGGTGTTGTTAAGACCGGTGAGGACTTTGTTACCACCAACCAGACTGCATTTGCTACATTCATCAACATCACAGATGTCGATGCTGCGGTTGTAGCCACCGAGCCTGAGGAAACCGAGGTGGTTTCTGAGGCGGCTCGTGATTGTAACCCTGAAGATCCCATTAATTGCCGTGATACGGATGTGTTTCATGTCTTGATGAGGTCTACCATTGAAACGTTTAAGGACATACACTTTTACCGGTTTGGGAGGCCGGTTAGAGGGGATAATGATAGCTCTTGCCATATGGCGTGGCGGTTTAGGCCCAAGGAAGGAAAGGCGGCTGCTTTTTACAAGGATTATCGGAGTTTTGCGCTTGAGAGGTCGAATAATTGCACGGTTAGTGTGGTGGGGATTGGGGATTATCATTCGGGTGTGAATGCTAGGAAGAGAAGGGGGAAAGGGAGGGGGAAGCGTAGGGAGAAGGATAAGGAGGTGTTTGAGAAGGTCCCGACTAAGGTGGAAGAGAACACTGTTGCTTTACCGGAGGTTGGGGAAACTGTGGACGACGCACTTCCTGCGATGGAATCGGAGGGTTCATTTAGGCATGGGAAGTATTTGATGTATTCGGGCGGTGGGGATCGGTGTAAGAGCATGAATCAGTATCTATGGAGTTTCATGTGCATGTTGGGCGAGGCGCAGTATCTGAATCGAACGTTGGTTATGGATCTGAGCCTCTGCTTGTCTAAGATGTACACTTCATCTGGTCAGGACGAGGAGGGTAAAGACTTCCGGTTTTACTTTGACTTCGAGCACTTGATGGATTCAACACCTGTGTTGGACCAAACCCAGTTTTGGTCGGATTGGAGTAAGTGGCAGCGGAAAGACAAATTAAGCCTCCATCTTGTGGAGGATTTCAGGGTCACGCCGATGAAGTTAGCAAACGTCAAGGATGCGTTGATCATGAGGAAGTTTGGAACTGTGGAGCCCGATAATTACTGGTACCGGGTTTGTGAAGGGGAGACGGAATCTGTTGTCCAACGGCCATGGCACATGATATGGAAGTCTAGACGATTGTTGGATGTTGCTTCAGCCATTGCCTCGAGAATGAACTGGGATTTCGACTCTGTTCATGTTGAGAGAGGGGAGAAGGCGACGAACAAGGAGCTGTGGCCTAATCTTGATAGAGATACTTCTCCAGAAGCACTATTGTCCACATTGAAATACAAAATCGAAGATGGAAGGAACTTGTATATTGCAACAAACGAGCCTGATACGTCCTTCTTTAATCCTCTGAAGGACAGATACTCGACTCACTTTCTTGACGACAATAAGGATCTTTGGGATCCAAACAGCGATTGGTACTCTGAAATGACGAAGCTCAACAACGGAAATCCAGTCGAGTTTGATGGGTACATGAGGATATCTGTTGATACAGAAGTGTTCTTGAGGGGGAAGAAGCAGATTGAAACTTTTAACGATCTCACAAAGGACTGCAAGGATGGAGTCAATACATGTACGGCCGCCAGTTAATTCACATACAAAAGGTATATTGCTCGCTTGTGGTACCCGTGTACTCTTATCTCCTGTATTTGTTGCTTTTCCAGAATTTTCTTTGTTGTTTCATTCATGATAGGTTAACTTATGAAGCTTTCTAGAGTATTGGTACTTCTAATGAACAGACAACTTAGTGTCTTTTGTTGGTGCACTAGTTGGAATGGGCTGTCAATCTTAGTACTTTTTGTTTATCCGATGTTTGGCCGATCAATTTTACGCGCAAAATTTTGTTACATCAATTCTTAAGTTTGTTTTTCTGTGATTCTATGCTTTTATACTGCTGCTGCTACCACTTAGATTGATTCGAACATTATACGTTTGTCCAAGGTCGTGTTTGCATTCATAATTTTATGTTTCTGTAGTTGTTGCATGTTTCTTTTCTTGATTTCATTTGGACTTGATGGGGTAATCCTATGCGCTACCCGTACGAGCAGTACTTGCATTCCATAGGATGTGCGACATGTGGCACATATGAAAAAGATCAATAGTCAATCTTTTTCTAAACTTTCTCAAAATGTTCCACATGTCATGCATTATGAATGCCGACATTGTCCTTATAGGTAGCATAGAATTTCCCGTACGTGAAGTTTCAGTTGCAATCTTGTCTGATATAAGTATTGCCTTCACCATAGTAGTTGATATGGCACTTTCTGCTTCTCATATTAAGAAGAAATAAGAGAGGCAGTATAGATGAAGTCAGCAAAATGCTCGAATTTTGTTTGTTCTCAATTCGGGGCTCCTATTTTATGATTTTCCCAATTCGGGGTTTACATTTTATATATCACTCTCAATCGGGCTTACATCCGATTGAGAGTGATATATAAAATGTGAACCATGAATCGAGAAAACCCCGAAATACGAGTCCCGAATTGAGAACACCAATTAATATAATTCAGGCATTCAATCGAAATTTTCCCATAAAAGTGTTATAAATTTAAGGTGATGTTTCCCCCCTTTTCCTTTTCTTCCTTTTGGTCGTTGAAACAGAATAGCTAAAACTAATATGATATGGTAAGTTGGTAACAGGAAAAAGATGCAATGCTGTTTAGTAGGTGTGAGCTCGGGTCAGGTTTTTACGAGTTTCAGCTTGTGAGTAAAAAATTACCCGATTTTACTCCCGATCTTGCTGGTACCCACCCCGTGTGGGTATGTATCCATCGGATCGGGTTGGATTTTTTTAAAGCTACTTTTTTAGGATTGAATCTTTTCTTTTTGCTTGTTTAAGGTTGTTGAAATATCTGCAGAATTATAGTTGATTTTGGTAAAATAGAGTAATCAAAAAAATCCAATCCGACCTCAACCTGTTACACGCTAGACTAGAAAACATCCGATCCCACCGAGTAAATCTGTATGGGTCGAGTTGGGCACAGGAACCCGCATGTAGAAAGCACACCTTCAATATACAAGATGAATGTATTCCACTAAAGCAAAAATTATTTCAATGTGATATACTCCCTCCGTCTTATTCTAATTTGTACACTTTTCTTTTTTTATTCGTCGCACACTAATTTGCACACCCTAAAAAATGAAATTTCTCTTAATCAACACTCTTAATTTCCATTTTTTAAAAAGCCAACAGAAAAAGCAAAAAATAATTTTTGAGTTTAGACGTACTTATTTATCAACCAATATATGCTTATTTTTTCTTTTCTAAACAATAAAATTAAGAGTTTAGACGTACTTATTTATCAAATACTTTCATTCTAAAATTTTGGCCAAAGTCACTTAATTCTCAAATACTACTGACTTTTAATCATAAGTAATTTTTGCATAAATACTGATTTATTGGGTTAATTGCAAAAAAAAAAAAAAAAAATACCAACTTTGAATGAATCTTCAATTACAACCAGAACTTCAAAAGGTAAAAACGAATTCACTAACTTCCAATTTCTTTCAATTATAGCATCGATCATATTTTTCGACATCTAATTGTGTTGTCACCATCATTATTAGACCTTTTTAAATGAGGTCGTCCTCTATTCACCACCTAATTTGTCATATATTTTTACAATTGTAATATACCAATGGTTGAAGTTATGTTTCCCACAACTTTTACTATCAATTTATGATGGTTGCGACGACATGTTGTAAAATATGTGATGGGTATAGAAAAGTCTCGTCAAGGCAAATCGAATGATGATAGTGGTAGTGACAACAAAATTAGAAGTAAAAAATACGGTCCATGTTGCCATTAAAAGAAATAAAAAAGTTGGTGAATTTTCTTGTTACGTTTTGAAGTTCATATTGTGATTGAAAATTCACCCAAAGTTGGTGAATATATTCGCAATTAACCCTACATTTAATTTAGTAGGGGTAAGATCAAATACCCATATTTAATTTAGTAATGGAAGATGAAGTTGGGTAGCTTAAGTGGTAAGACCATCCATTACTTAGATCTTTAGCCCCGAGAGTTTTTCCTTTGTTCTTATATTATGAGAATCTTTTTAATCTTGTAACGGAAATTATCAAATACGCACCATGGCCTTATCCATATACTCTCTCCGTTTCACGGGAGTTTGCACGTTTGACCGGGCACATATATTAAGAACAAACTATTTTATGTTTTTTTGTTGACTTTTTCAAATGTGAAGGTTGAGGATGAAGATTTTGAGAGAATTTTTGTTTTTAAGAAAAATGTGCAAATTTAGGTGGGACAGATGTAATATTAAATTTAATTTTTTCCGCTAAAAAAAGATATATTAAATTTAATTTTTTCCGCTCAAAAAAAGTATTAAATTTATTTTTTAGAATTATAAATATATGAGACTTCTACTTAGTGATCAATTTCGCATTAATTTAATTTAATTTATGGCCAAGTCTATCCTAATCCAAATTGTAACAGAAAACATATTTTTTTGGCTAATTATCAGCATTTGCAGATTTTAAACCAGAAAGATAAATACATAAAATAGAAAGAAAAAAAAGCGGAAATAAAATCTCCAAATCAAGAACAAATAATTCAATTCTTTCCCCATTAGAAAGAACATAATTATTTGAAGATTGGACAACGACCTTTGCAACACATTTCCCAGGTATTTGAAGATTCATAGTGATATCGGATAAAAATTACGTAGCGATTTCATGATGTGTTTTTCGATGGGTTTCTATTACACGCACAACACATAATTCTTTCATTTTTATGTTATTTTGTTTCTTTGATCAAAACTAGAGATCATCACTTGTTTATATCTACACACACGATACCGAGTTTGCAGATCCTTATTTTATATGATGTTCTTATTTTATTGGGGTTAACGTCGATTCATATCTGATTTTCGATTTTTTTACGATTCCTAGTGATATTGGTGAAAATCATGTATTGATTCCATGATGTGCTTTTCGATAGGTTTATATTATACGCGCAACGCATAATTCTTTCAATTTTATGTATGTTGTTTCTTTGATCAAAATTAGAGATCATCATTTGTTTATATCTACACACACGATACACAGTTTGCAGATCCCCTATTTTATATGATGTTCTTATTCTATTGGGATTAACGTTGAATCATATTTGATTTTCGATTTTTTTAAGATTCATAGTGATATCGGGTGAAAATCATGTATCGATTCCATGATGTGCTTTTTCGATAGGTTTCTACCACACACAACACATAATTTGTCATCAGATGAGACCCTCTATTTCGTTAAGATTTATAGAGATATCGGGTTAAAATCATCATTTCGCGTTGGCTTTTTTTATAAGTTTCTAATACACACAACATATAATATGCCATCTAATGAGATTATGTATTTTTTTAAGATTCATAGACATATCGGATTAAAATTATTGGCTATATGAGATTCTATATTCTTTTCCATCCGATATTCCAATAGAACCACTATTTGATGAGATTAGCGTTGAACGTATCTAATCATCATTTTTTTTAAGATTCATAGAAATATCTGGTTAAAATCACGCAAATAATCACACTTTTTCAATAGGTTTCTTTGTGATCGTAGGTTTCTTTAACAATGACAAGATTGACGGAAGAATCAAAACCAGTCGAAAAGCCCGAGAAACCCCAGATGATCATCCCGGATTTCAACCTAAACCACATGAAACACGGTGACCGGGCCATCTCCTCCACTCCGCCCTCGCCGCCCTCACCGGCCGATAGGCTCAGGAAGACAACAAGTGCTAGACTCAACTGCTTGTGCTCACCAACCACACACGCGGGCTCCTTCAGATGCCGTTACCACCGAAATGGAAACTTTACGCGTGCAAGCTTTTCCGTTGGTGCCAAGCTCTCGGAGCTCGGCACTAAATCACCCGAGTACTAATCAGCACAACGTGAACACCTGCTGAATATAAAGACACTCTTGATTAGATATTGCTTTTGTGGTGTTTCTTTAGACACCTATTGTTATATCTTGGTAGGAATGTTTTGGTCCTCTTTTGTTAGTAATAAGTTATTATGTATGTTTGATATAATTTCTTATGTAGAATTCACTGGTTTCAAAAGCAAAATCGGTAAGTTCACCTGGTTTAACAATCATCTAATCTTGATTGTCCGTTTTAAGCAGTTATTTTATCTCCAATCTTAATCGTCTGTTTCAAACGGTCATTTAATGTAGGATGTAATGTACAGTTGGGATATTTTATTTCAAATTGTGTTCCATGGTATTTCAGAATAACACCGAACACATGTGACGTGTAGTAGTTATATTGCGTGTAGTTATGAAATACCGAGTGAAATACAATTTATGTTAATTGATGATGTCAACGAACTTGCAAATGGCCTGTAATAGTTACACTGCATGCAGTAGTTATACTAAAATACCATACGAAATACAATTTGAATTAAAGAATCTTATATGAAAATAAAACACATATTACATATTGATGTATTGTTATATATTAATCGGGGAATCCAATTACCCAATAGGTATTATTCGTATTCGTACCCGAATCAAATAAGGTAGGATATGGGGTAAGCATACCCGTATCCTACCCAGGGACTAAAATCTCGCGAGAAATCGGCGAGATTTCGCCGATTTCTCGCGAAAATGGACTTACCGAGACGAGATGAGGATGTTGTGGCGTTTTGTCATGGTAACGCCGAGATTCTCGCGAAAATGGACTTACCGAGACGAGATGAGGATGTTGTGGCGTTTTGTCATGGTAACGCCGAGATTCTCGCGATAAATCGCGAGATCTCGGCTGAAAATCGCGACCAGGTAACGCGCTCACTCTCGCCAAAATATCGCGAATTTATCGCCTTTAGCAAAAGTTTTTGTATTTCGCCCAGAATGAGGTTTGAACTTGAGACCTCTTGGATGATGCTCCAAGCTTTAACCACCAGACCAAATCAACAACTTGTTATTATGTCTACATTGTATTTATATAACCTATTTAGTAAATTCTACCTACAATAATATATACCATAATTAGTTATCAAAATGAAAAATTTAAATATTTTGTTTTCTTTATAATCTTATGATGAATTTACTTATTAAAGTTGGTTATAATATTTTGTTAAACACTTCAAATTTTTAATATAATATTTTCGTATTAGTAACTAGTAATGTTGTATGAAAAAATGTTATAATATTTAATTTTGTTATAACAATTTTAAAAATATTATGTTAACTTAGTGTTAAAGAATTGGTATATTTCCTCATTTATTTGTGTTTAGTTTTTAATTAGTGTTGCTCTTGAATAAAAAATATTATAGTTCAATCAAGAAAAATTTTATATATTGTAAATATTCTCAATGCTTTTAACTTACAAAATGTTAAAATAGTTTTAATAGACTTTAATTTTCTTTCATAAATAGATAATATTTTTTAAATCAAAAGAGAAAACAATAAATCAAACTTTGTTTACAATAATACTTTTTTAAGAGAAAACTATAAATCAAACGTATGCATTCTTTCTTATTTAGCAACTAGTTGTATATGCGTGATTTTGGCTTAATTTTTAGATTAAATATTTGAATTTAAGTAGGTTTATAACAATCTATAAAATATCATGATAAATTATCTGTTTTGATACATTTTCCGGCATTTTAAAAAAAATTACACCGATATTTCGATATTAATCGAGATCTCACCGATATCTCCGTAAATTGAAAGACCGATATCTCCGTAAAAACCGATATTTTCGTCCTTGATCCTACCCAAGGATTAAATTATCTCCGATATTCACCGATATCTCTCCGATATCTCTCTTTTTTGGCGATACCGAAACGATATTCGGATGTAATAAATTTATGTCAGAATATCTTCGATATATCTCCGAAATCTCCGAAAATTTCGATTTGGGCTATCTCCAGGTATAATTTGTTGTAATTTCGTGGAAATTTTACCAAAATTTCGGTGAATTTCGGTAAAATTCGATTAATTTCGTTGAGATTTCGATTAATATCGGTAAAACTCTGTTAATATCGGTGAATTTCGGTAAATTTCGATTAATTTCAGTGAGATTTCGATTAATATCGGTGAAATTTTGGTTAATATCGGTGAATTTCGGTAAAATTCGATTAATTTCGGTGAGATTTCGATTAATATCGGTGAAATTTCGGTTAATATCGGTGAAATTTCGGTGAATTTCGGTAAAATTTTCTTAATGCAACCTTAGTTGTAAAATTTTGGTTAATATCGGTGAAATTTCATGATCCTTAGTTGTAAAATTTCTAAATTATTCGCAATCCACTAAATTTTCTTAATGCAGCCCAAAGATTTAATAAATTAGAATATTATTGTAAAATACTTGAACATCCTTAATGATAATAAGAATTCATAATGTATCTTGCGTGGCCTGATAATGTTTCTATTGTTTATTATTTGTCTAATTAGTTGTAAATATGTGAATTTCACTCAATATTTAGATTAAATATTTGAATTTAAGTAGGTTTATAACAATCTATAAAATATCGTGATAAATTACTATTTTAATACATTTTCCGGCATTTTTAAAAAAGTTGCACCGATATTTCGATATTAATCGAGATTTCACCGAAATCTCTTTAAATTGAAATACCGATATCTCCGTAATCACCGATATTTTCGTCCTTGATCCTACCCGACCCATTTAGTGTGGAGGCTTATATTGAACGTACATACCCACTACTACAATTCATTTTCCCATTCTTCCTCTCAAATAGATAAGCCTTCAATAAAAACTATATAACCACATGAAATCAAAATTAGAAAACAATTTCTTAACATAGGAGATCAAACTGTTTACAAACCATGAGCAGAAACAAATCTTCATAGTAATATATTCACCAGCAGAAAGCCCAAGAGACACTGCATCTCATTCACCAGTTAAAAGTTTGGTTATATCAGATAGTGTTCTCAAAATGAAAATCTGGAAACCTCTTCATCTTCATCCTCATCAATGGCATCAGAACCATCTTCACTGAACCTTTCGTCTTCATCGTCAATTTCTTCATCCTCCTCTTCATCTTCATCAAGCTCCTTGTCCTTCAAACCTGTGCTCAATACCACAGTCTCACCTCGGGATTTCTCCATATCTTTCCTCAGTTTTTCCATGTTCTGTTTCCTGCGTTCTTCCTCCAAACGTTCCTTCTCTGCTCGTCTCTTGTCAAGATCACTCCTGCAGAGAGAGAGGGAGAATGAAATTGAATTATTAATTATTACTCATTCAAATATCTGAAGCTACTTTCATAAACAGAGCAAGTACTTGTAGGTCTCCATGTAATCTTGTGCACTATCTTCAATAGCCTTAAAGAAGGCGTCCATCCCTGCACCAGTAACTGCAGACACTCCGACGGATCTCAGATTATTATAAAATTCCTCCAATGCCAGAGAGAGACTACGTGTCAGAGTTGAGGTGTAAGAATGATCAGAATCTAGTGCTGCATGAAATGTCTCAAAATCCTTCATCCACTGCATTACCAGCAGAAAGGAACATTGACAAAAAAAAAAAAAAAAAAAAATCAGAATATTAGGAAAAGGAAAACATGAAAAGAAGCAGGAAAATGAAAATTAAAGCAAACCTCTAACGCGAAGTCATGTTGTGCCACATCTGTCTTGTTGAACACCAATACCAGAGGCAACCGCGTCTTGTAGAGAATGCTACAAGCATACAGCATGTTGCTCATGAAGGTAGCAGGGCTTGCTGAGCGTGGTGTATCAACAACGTATGCTATTACTGTTGGGAATGTTGATGCAAAAGCTTCTGTAATTATAGCTCCAGATGCAGACCAAGTGAAAATCTCAATTTGGCCTGGAGTGTCAACCAGCACATAGTCTAACTCATCCGCCCGTTTCTCTACCATAGATACAACCTGCATTTCGAGAACAATTAATGCAAAAACTCCTCCTTTCCTATTTAAGAATCTAATAGTTTAACTACATAGATGCTTAGTAGACTGCATCCTGAAAATTAAATGAACTCTTAACAATGATAAAGAAAGTATGTAAATGATGGTGGGTCAATAACCGTAGGCCTAAGAGCATCTCAGGAATCCGTTCGCATTGACAAGGAGTCAATGATTAAGCAAAGTCACATTAACTATATCACGTGTGGATTCACCATGGTCACACATGGACCAATTCGGGATCTCCTAGATTATACTTCGGATAATACTTAGTTGAAGTTGTCTATCTCTTCAGCTTGAAAATACATAAATTATAAATTGAATTGACCATTAGGTGGTAAAGCCAGAATGCATCATAGGAATCTCCAGCATCAATTAATAAGATAGTGATTTAGCTAAGACAAAATTTAATGTGATTGAGTTCACTATGGCTTTAACAGTTTAACCGAGCCTAGTTCAAACTTAACTGCAACAAGACTTCATCATGGTTTAAGCTAACATCTTGTATTAGCTAGAATTTTGAGACAATGACAGCAACATGACAGTCCCAAGAGGGAAAATCGCAAGGTGAGAGATTTGTTCTTTTATTGCTTAAAAATAAACTCAAATATATTGATGTAAACTTCCATACAAACAGAAAAATATTCAACATGCCTTCTTCACAAGAAATTACCTTACTATTAACGGTCAGCAGCATTTCAGCGCACATTAAGTGGTTGCTTCTAAGAAGATAACCTTAAATGATAAAGTAAAATGTCTAGAGCAAGCTTGTCCACCCACAGTACAAATAGCATTAAGAAATTAAAGATCAGAGGTTTTTTTTATCATATGTAAAGCTATTTGTCAGAACCAGTCCACAATCTAGCAATGCAAAAGGCCGAAACAACTAGAATACTTATTGTCTCATTAAATTATGATAAACAAATCTAGTATAGTCTAGTTAGGAAAACAAAGACCACAATGAACTGACAAATTGAAGACTTGGAATTCTTCTCATGATTAGGCTACACACACCTCAAAGCAGGTACCTAGTATTTGCGCATTGCAGTCTTGTAAATCAGAAAAAACTATTTATCTTCTTGTAATTATTACCTTTTAGAATCCAGTAGGCCACCTAAAATGAAGTGACTGCTCACAATTTGTACACGTAAGAGATTGCAGCATCAAACAACGTGAATAAAAAATTTACCTCATCAAACTTTGTAGAGAATAAGTTAAGCGAAGTCAAAATTCCTCCATTTGGCCCAAGATTAAACTGCTTCATGACCTCCTTGTATTGGACGGTGTCTCTGATGTCAATGTTTGCACCATATGGAAGAGTCCTAACAGCAGGATCAAGATTCATAACATAACCCCGAATATTTGATGCCATAGTGTGGCAAACCAGCCGGTGAAGAAATGTTGTCTTCCCACTACCTAGACAAATGTAATAATGTAATAGCTGAAGTAGAATAACACAAACACGGAAACTGCACTTCTTCCAACACAACAATACCTGCCATTCCAACAACTATTATAATAACTGGCTTTCTCTTGAAGCTAGAGGATGATTCTCCAATATTCAGTTGCCCCATTGTTTCAGATATGGAGTCAGCCTCCTTTTTCTTAGAGTTGCAAACAAATACATAATCAACCAAATGGTTGTCGAATATACGAGAGGGTAAGGCAATAAAGGATGTAAGTGAAATATTCACAATTGAAAGTACTTACTTCGGTGTCTCCTTGAGTCACTGATGAAGCATTTTCTGGTTCTTTTGAGTCAATTTCCATTTCTTGTGATTGTAATGAAATACTTATAGAGCAAACTTTTAAGTTTTTGAATCCTCAGCCTAAAAAAATGAACACATTTATTAGTGAGGAAATAGAATGAAACATAAAACCACCATGGTAACTTGGAAATAATAAGACTTCAATGACTTTCACCAAATATAAATTAGTTTTTGCAATTAGAACCATCTACATGATTTCACTACGATCAAATATTAGAAGAGCAAAGCTTTGTGTTTCGAAGCAGATAATCAAAAGCAAGCAGAAAAACTATAGAAACAGTGTATCGTATTCAAAGCTTTTCCGGAGAAGAAATATGCAAAGTGGAGTGAATTTTTCCAAAACCCTAGCCGAATACGGTTGAGAAGAAATATGCAAAGTGGAGTGAATTTTGTGTTAAGTTTCAGGGGAGACTAGGTTAGGGCGGCGTGGCAGATGAACCCTATCAACCATATTTTTTCGTTTTACCTCTATTTTACCTTCAAACTGATCTTCGTCGGAGTCGGAAAGTGGTGTTGCGCGGCAGCAGCTACTGGAAGGAAAAAGTGGCGCGCAGGAAGCCCGAGGGGTGGCGCCGACGTCGGTATTGAATTGTTCGCGGCGGTGCCGGAGCGTGGTGGTGGAAGGTGATGTGCGGCGGTATTGTGAACAAAACTGCTAAATGGCAAAGGTTCGTTATACATAATGGATCCGCAACTTTACAGTTATTGGGCTTTCAAATTGCAGAAAGTAAATGGGCTTTCAAATTGCAGCCCACCAAGCTTTTAGGCCTCATTATATATATGATCTTTTATACTTTCGGTCACTATTATATTTCTATTTCGTTTTTATTTATATGTTACTGATTTATGTCTTTAATTCAAATTGTTCTTGTAGTGTAAGATTTTTAAAAATCAGATGTAACAGAGAAACTCTTTTTTTTAGCTTATAAACTCTAAAAACTTGTTTTTACATCTTATAAGTTGTTAGACATCTTATTCTGTTAAACACATTTTAAAAGCATATAAGCTATCAAATATCTTATTAAAATATTTTGAGGAGTTGATAAGTTTAACCACACATAGAGGTGGGCAAACGGTTCTTGGAACCAGGAACCAGCCCGGTTCAAACCGGCGGTCAACAGTTCCAAAATCGTTGATCCGGTTCTGATTCGAAACCTAGACAGTAACCGTTGGTTACACGGTGCGGTTAGGATTCGTGTTGGGCGGGAACCGAGAACCAACGGTTGAATCGTCAGTTCTCGGTTGAATTTTTTATTTTTTAAATTCAAACGGGACACGTGGGGTCATCTGGTGAAGTGTCCTTTTGAAACAGACGACCATGATACACTAGCTGTTGCGAAAAAATAGGCGGTTCGACCGCCAGATTTTTTATTTTTTATTTTTAATTGGACGGCCAGAATTTGTTGGTCGTTGTAAATCAACAGCCCAGATCTACTGGCAATTGGAAAACAAGATTTTCGGGGGTGTTTAGTTTTTATTTTTAACTAGAATTTTCCCATCATGCGATGCACGATATGAAATATATTTGTTTCATAGAAAAAATATTAAATTAATTATTTACAACTCAAATTTAATAAAACTAATTCAATCCACAATAACTATCCTATTTTAAGCTCAGTAACGAATCAACAAACTGCAACTTACTTTAGATTTAATTTTTATATGAAAACATTCAATATGAGTATTACAATAAATATTGAGAATGAATGGCTGATTTTTATATATTGTAATTAAAAATCAATTAAGAATAACAAAAGATTTTTTAGAATATACTTTAAAAAAAACTTGGAAGAGAGAGAAGGAGACAGAAAGAGACATAGCTATAAAGAAAGAGGAAATAAACCTCTAAATTTTCTCATCCCACGTGAATTTTTAGTTGTTTTATTCTTCATGAAAAATATATCTCCAATTTTGGAAACTGAAAAATAATTGGCCTTTACTATATCTAAAGTATTATAATAAAAATAAAATTATAAATTTTTATAGAATAAAATTAATGTTTTAAAAATAAATTAAATTATTTTTTTATTTTTAAAATATATGTAATAAATATTAATAAAAAATAAATAATTTTGTATAATTATATTTTATCGGCAACTCAAACACAATTAAGATAAATCAACTCATAAAAAAACTCATACTTTTACAAATAAACATAATACTTTTACTATAAAAATAATTTTTTTTTTCGTTACACCGTATGACGGTCTCATATAAGTTTTTGGCTTCTGTCCCTGCATTGGAATTGACCATGGGAGATGAGTAAACTGTGTGGAAGATTTATCCGGTGAAATATAATTAATGGTTCCTTGTTTTGTATTATTTCACCTTTGCTACAAATATAATAAATAAGAAACAAAAAGAAAATCAAACAGAAAAAAAAAAAAAGAAAAAAAAAAAGGGAAATGTTAAAGAATTATAGGATCACATCATGGATTTTGCACACCAATAAGTTGTATATTAAAATGATGTCGTTTTATACATGTGAAGTAGGAGAGAACATGTGGTTTGTACTTGATCTCATAAGATTTAGGAACACTTAAGAATAAGAGACAAAGATTAGAGCAGATATCTGTCGAGTGCAGTTTTGCCGACAACTCTCTTTTGATTGAGAAGCTCATTCCTGAAATCTCCCCATGTAAAGGTTTTATAGTTTCTAGGCTTAGTTTGAGGGCCCATTAGCTGAGGTGGGGTCTGTATTAGTGTAGTAGGTGTCGGGCTAATGAAATAGGCCACTGAGAGACGATTCATTTCCTTATTCACAACTGCTCGATGCACCACGCTCTTCAGCCTCCCATTAGTCCATGCCTAAACAACAAACTATTAAGCATATATATATATTCATGAGGAAAGGAAAGGAAAAGCAATGGGTTACCTCGAGGGTGTCACCTATATTGACAACAAATGAGTTTGGAAGTGGTCGTATTCCAAACCACTGATTATCATCATTGCGAACCTGGAGGCCACCAACTTGATCTTGAAGCAATATGGTGAGAGTATGGGGATCTGAATGGCTACCTAGGCCCAGACACCGCTCTGGAAGAGGGCATGGAGGGTACCGATTGATTCTGATCATCGTATTATCTTTCTCTCCCATGTACCTAGTGAAAAAGTCTCTGTCGAGGCCTAAACCATGAGCTAGCATTTCCAGTATGCTCATTCCTAGTTCGTCCAATGCTTTCATATACCTCATCATCGCATTGCTGTATTTTTAAGTACAATCCATTATATATTATTGTATAAGTGTGTTGACAGTTCTAATATACTTGAAGAGTTATTGTTTATCTTCTCCCAAAAGAACATGAAACATACCTGAACTGATGATGGTGGTCATCATCATAAACCCTCCTAGAAAACTCTACAACTTGTGTTGGCGATTGCATCAGCTGCACGATTTCTGCCCAAGGCAAATTGTGTCCATAATCAAGATTAGACGCCGAATAACCCAACGGCATGCCTCCGTTTCTAGCACCCTTGAGCTTCTGCTCCATCGGAAGATCGAATAATCTGTTTAAGCAAACACTCACATCATTCACAATATCAGAATCCACTCCATGATCAATCAACTTGAAGAATCCCCATTTCTGGGCAGCTGCTACCATGTTCTTGCAGATGCTCTCATAACCTGTTTGAAGCCCAGCAAGACTTATCACAGGAATATCTTGTTTATCATCCAAGAAATCGTCGTGCTTTATTGAAGGCCATTCGTCGCTTGACCAAACGAAGTCGTTTACGCGTAGTTTATGGCTTGTCGAGGAGAGTGACTCTACATAGTGTTCTTCTTCATCAACTTCCATGAAGTCTTTTTTTGTGTATAGATCTGGATTTCAGCTCCCACAATTTTAATATATAGAATGTCTACGAAAATTTGAATGTTAGAGATCGAGTAAGTGATAAAAGGAATAAAAAAACAAAAAAAAACTAGATAAGAGTCCACAACAATCGATGAAAATCATTGTTATTTTCACAGAAGAGGTTAATTTGGCTTTGTCATACGTTGTTCACTAGGTAGATTCTATTTATGGACAATATTTATCCTATATTAAATAACAATTATGTTTTCATAGTTTTCAATATAATTTATTTTCTTGTGTGCTTTTTTACACATAACTTTCAAGACCTTTCATGGAGAGTTGATTAGGACAGGTGATGAGCACAATGCTGTCTTTATCCACTTAATGTTGTCTTCACTCTTTTGCTGTAATTATGGGATTTGTGCCAAGCAGGGACGGCCCTGAGCCCGTGTCGAAATTAAGAGTCCCATTGTTTTAGGTATATAATATATGACTATAATAAAAGAGGTCTATTGTATAATATTTTTTGACACTGTAATTATAATTACTAATAATAAGTTATTTATGACCACTTAATGTCATAAACCTCTCTATAAATTATTTGAGACTATTTTAAAATTATTTTTAGAGACAACTAGTTGTTGCAAAAAAATATTTGAGACCACTTTTGTGGTCACAAATATATTATTTACGTTCGAGTTATTGAAACAACAATAAAGTTGTGACAAATACTTATTATTTAAGACCACTTTACTTAAGTTGTGACAAATACTCATTATTTGAGACCAGTCTTGTAGTGTATATATTTTTTAACTTCTTAATGTACATAGTCCAATATTGTACATATTTAGGTATAAAATATGTATTCCTTATTGTTTCTAGGTATTGTACTTTTTCAACATTGTACATGTGGTCAGATAGTGAAACAACTTAACAATATTATTAAGTAAGAGTCAAATTAACAACAATAATTAGTTCAGATTTCGTATTAACTATAAAAAACTTATAAAGAATGAATTTGTACCTTTTCTCTTAATGTTATGTAAATTCGAAAGACAATGTTCTAATCTTTACATTGATACTTGTATTGTGTGTATATTTTTTTTTTTTCTTTTCGTGTCTAAAGGCTTCCACTTTTCATTGTTGCTCAGGGGCCCCAAATTGTCGGTCGACGACAGTTTAGCGCCTTGACGGAGTATAATTAGAGCTATATGAGGATTTTAGAACATAGCTTTTCGGTTTACCAATCTCGGTCTACAAATAAAATCCTGCTTGAGAAGTGAACTTGACTCTGAAATTTATAAGATATGGCCTTTTTGGTTATTCTCCCAGAGTCTAAGTGTAAAGCCCGCAAAATCGGCCCCGTCTAATTGGGTGATTCAGTCCGTTCGATATTTTAAATAGGCAAAACCAAGAAAATATAGGTTCGTAGAATTATCGAGTTCAACAGATCCGACCCAATGAATCAAAAGTTCCAAGGGCCAACATAAAAATCTTTGAATGTTTAGAAGATAGGCTAGTTGGGCTCCATAATTATTGGCCCACATGACCATTGGACTTACTAGGCCCGACCCAACTTATAATCTTGACTCGATGGACTGGACTGGCATAAAGTGCTAATATTTATTGAAATTTTAAATATTAAACAAATAGTGGGCCGATAATGTGCTAGCATAAAGCCCAATAACAATTCAAACAATATCGATGGGATTATAAGGCCCAAGCCCACTAAAATATCCCTCTTTTTCATTCAAAGCAAAATTCATCCTAAAACCCTCCTATAAGCCCTAGCTCTCTCTGCATCTGCTTTGGGGAAAAAATTACGAACAATTTCTTCGGAGAATTGTAATGGCGGAAGTAGCGCCGTCGTTCGCTGTGAAGAAGCGGAAACCGGGGAAAAAGAAGGGGAAAATGGCGAAGAAAAGGCAAAGAACGATGCCTGAGAAAAAGGTCAAAGTTGATAAGAAAATGAGAAAATTGTACCAGAGAAGAGCTCGGGATTACAATTCAGACGAGGAAGATGAAGAGGAGCCGGTCCAGAAGTTTTCCGGTGACAGATTGTACAGAAAGGGCGGTGAAATCGACCGCGGATTTTCGGATGATGAGGAGGAAGAGAAGCAAGAGTTTGAGGAGAGAGAAGAAGCTTCGGACGACGAAAATGGTGGTGTTCAGACGGGGATTACGAAGTTTACGGAAGGAATTAAGGGGTTTAGAACGGCGTTTATGAAGATTGTTAAGAAAAGGGGAGTTGATGAGGATATACTGGTCAGTTTGTTTATATACACATATGTACATATATATATATATGATATCTTGAAAGTGGAAATGTAAATTCTGATATTTTTGATCGTTTGTTTATATACATATACATATGTAATATCTTGAAAATCGAAATGTTAATTGTGATATTTTTGATGTGATTGTAGGGACCTGTATTATCGGCCCAGAAGAAGCTAATAGCTGAAAAGCTTGCTGAAGAAGAAGCAGAGAAGAAAGTGAAGGGGGAAGTGAAGAAGGCAAAGCACTTGGTATTTAGATTCTTTGCACCTTTGGCCTTTTAATTGTTTGTTTCTATGTGTTATATATATGTGTGTATATTCAAGGATGAAAATTTGGGTTTTCGGTATAAATTTCGGTGATTTACAAATTGACATGTTTACAACTAATTTATAAATATTAAATAATATAAACGCCATCTGCCATATGATAAATGTTGTTTGGGCCTCTACTACTTTATCAGATAAAATATAGGATCTCTTTCTCCAAAATGTACAACATTAGTAATGGACTTCAATTGCCACACCATCAAATCCTTACCAATTAAAACGAAAAAACAAAAAACTAACAGAAAAAGAATTAACCGATATTTAATCCATATTTCACCAAAATTGGCCGATATTTGGGCGAAAATACTACAAAATGTACATGGCAGCTAGCTTTTGTAGATGGCAGCTAGCGAAACCAAAATTGGTCGAAATTTTACCAAAATCTCCTGATTTTTCGGTGAAATTTTGATAGAAATACATTGTACCACTTATGTTTCGCCGAAATTTCTCTCTGTTTTCCTCTCTGTATGCATGTATGTATATTATATATGTTAATGTGTTTGTTTATTTTTTATGAAAAGATAGGAGAGAGGGGGCATGTTAAACCTGGAAACTACTTAGATGCTCATGAAAAATTCCTTCTGGGAGTGGCAACTAAAGGAGGTATGTGTTGTTCTGTTGGTTGCTGATTTTATATATTGACCATATCTGATTACTGATTGTGGTTCTTGCTGTGCCTACTGCGATGCTCGAAAACCAGTCGTCAAGTTGTTTAATGCTGTAAGTCTTTTCGTATTTTATGCTCAGTTTTTCCGTGTTACCGGCTGTAAATAATGTGCCATATCTTGAAGTTTCTTGTGTTTCATGCAGGTAAACAAAGCCCAAAATGCGCAAAAAGGATTAAATCCGTCAAGATCGAAGGACGAGAAAGGTATGGCAAACTACTCAATATCTATTTCAAATCTCTGCAGTATGTTTGTTTCGTTTCCTATCATTGCCTCCGTGGGGTTTTGAAATATATTTGCTTTTTAAAATGCTGCAATGATTTAATTTGAGCTCGACTACTGCATAGCCGTCAGTAGGACGTAATGCTTTGGTGAGTACTGGAATCATATTGGGGCCTGCTGAACTTGGCTTGTTAATGTTTGGTTGAAAGTAAATGCTGTATAAGTGTTCTACAATGTAATTATTTCTGTAAAAATGAATATATGGATAAGGAACAGAAGATGAGAAGCTGTATATGACAGTAAATGGGATGACTAGAGTCTAGAGCAGTGTTTTCTATTGATATATCTATGCAATTTTGTGCTTTTCCCTGTAAAAAATCCATTTTGGGTGTTTGTAAAATCTTCATTTGGCTTAAGAAAATCACTTTAAAACCAAAATCCAAAAGCAGGTTCAAACTGATTCTCAGTTTTATTTTTACTTTTTTGTCCTTCCTTGTTCTTTTTTGGGTCTAAAAGCACTTCTATTTCAAACACTACCTCCTTTTACTTTAAAGTGATTTTTGAACAATTTCTAAATTTGATCCCTTTTAAGAAGCACAAGCAATTGCATACACTCCCTAATTGTATTGCTGGGTTTCGTTCATTGTGGAGAAACAATTATGTATTTTTAAGGTTACGACTGTATGGGAAATGGACTACTGATGAAAATTTGAATCTGTACTCTGCATAAATTTGTGGTAAAATTGCTTAAAAATCAAAATTAGGTAGTGTTTGATAATAAAATTGATCTTTGTCAAGAATAAAAGCTGGAGTGTTTGATGCTTAAGCAACTTTTAACTTATGAATGTAGAAAAAAACTTCTCTTTATTTACCAAACCACCAAAAAGTTGGAAAAACAACTCTTATTTACTTTTAGGTTTTGGCCTTAAATTACTTTCATTAAAGTTGAAGCTGTTTTCTCATAACAGCTTTTCCTAACATTAAGTTGATAAGCACTAAAGAAAAACTTTTGCCAACACCCCCATAGTAGTTTTGAACTGGTTTCCAAGGTGCACAAATCTTTAAGGTTGGGAAGTAAAATAGTTAACAAAGGAAATTTGTTTCTTTATTCTGTATTTTTGACTTTCCAAACAAATGTATGATAGTTTGATCTGGTTTCGACTGTTATCAATTGCCTTACGTGGATATTGTAATGAAATATGCCAGTAATAAAGAAGCGAAGGAAGGAAATCTTCTTCTCAGAGTTGGGCAAGACGCCAAATGGATCAGCTTCTACAGTTGTAAAGGTTCTTCTCTTTTTGGCTCCCCCAATATCCATTTCATTATCCGATGCTAATTTTATGTTAGGAAGCGAAGAACTTCTTATCTTATATCTATTGTTCGATTAGGTTGGTGCATCGAGTGGCTCTGTTGACGGTGAAGCTCCTGCATGGGCCCCTCTGCGTGACAATTACATGCTAACAAACCCGAAGCTGAAGGATTGGGATAAGATGGAGGTATGATTTTAATCGCGCTCAATCCCTATAGAAAACTCAATAACTTTATAGTCCCTGATATTCCAACTTAGTGAAATTTAGCTTCGAAGGCCTAGATTGGTTTAAGTGATGAACCTGGTTAAGAGTAATTATCCCAGAAAATCCAGCATTTTAAATATTACTACCTCCGTTCCGACCTAATTTGCCTACCTTGGCCAGGCAGAGGTTAAAAAAACAGATTTTGTGGAATCTTTGACTTTTTCAAAGGTGGAGATTGTGAGAAATTTATCTTTTATAAGCTGTCAAATTAGATTGGGATAAACCGAAAAGGAAAGTAGGCAAATTAGAGCGAGACGGAGGTAGTAATTAAAGCCCAGTATGGACAACTGCCCGGTAAAATGATGATTATCCAAACCCCATTGTGACAAATTGTCACCCCATCACAAAAACCAAACAATATATAAGGAAATTTCAGAACTATCAACAAAAGTTTATACTTGAAGCAAACATAACATTAGACCCTGTTTAGCTCTTTACTATACCCCGTTTAGTCGCTAGACTTTCAACCGGCTATATTTTGCCCCCAACTCCTCCCGCATAACCCCTATTAATCCCTCCTAAACCTCAATTAGACGCTAGACTCTAGTCATCCATCCGATTAGCGCCTAGAGTCTTTCAGAATCCCAACTGTAATTAGTTTTTTTGCTTATGTGAACTTTTCAGGATACAATTGTTGCGGATGACTTTGGAAGGACATCAGACGCAGATTCTTCATCAGACGATGATTAGCTCCTTTGTTTGACGAAGGTTGAATTGAATTTCGATTAACATATGGGAAATTATGCGTGCTAAGTCCAGGTTCGTCCGATAATCTTTCAGCACTTCGTAGAGCGAAAGAGTCTCGAGCACTAAGCCATGTCCTTTGGTAATCCGAGCTAATATAGATGATGGGCAACAGGACAATCCAACGCCACCTTCGTTATTGTTGTCATTTATTACTTATTGTAATTTAGGACCATCCAATTTTATTGCAAATTAGTGGTCAATTTTTTGTTAGTTCTCAAGTTCAACCTGTTACTGTAACAAGGATTGTTGTGGGATTTTGATATAAATTGAAGTTATAGGTACAATATCTGGGGATTACATTATTTATATGTTGTTTCAAATTGTAGGTAGAGTGGCCCAAACGGTTCCGAAAACCGTGGTGGCTCGAACCGGTGGTCAACAGTTCAAAAATTGTTAGAAACTGAAACCGCAACTTATACGGTTCAATTTCAGTTTGGGTGGAACGGTTTTCCGAACTGGCTGTTCGGAACTGAAACCAACGGTTCGAATCTTATGAACACCTCTAATTGGAGGTGAGTATCGTTTCTTTTGAATATAGAGATTCATTAAATACTAAAATCATTCAAATGCTCCAAAAAAATCTCCAGAAAGTGATTTACAACATACTGTGAAGAAAAATCTCCAAATGTCTAATATTCCACCTCTCAAAACGAAATCGATAAATAAAGACACTAAGCTACAGATTTTAAGGATTATACAACAGATCTCTCGACTTTTTACAGAAACAATACACTATATCCAGTTCATTTTCATGTACTCGATGATGTTGTGGGACGATTATCTACCCGGACTTCGGTGGATGGTACCTACTAATGTTGCTGACGACGAATGAATCTTCAGGTCGCCATCTTATCTTGTTTCCTTGATCCAATTAGAGATCTTGATCCAGTTAGAGATGCATATATGTAGCTTGTAAAAAGGACGACCCTACGCGCTCTGCTGAGGCTGGTAAGTGCACTTGGAAGCAACACACCCCTCCCCTCCTCGACCCGAACAACATATAGACGCATTTGTGAATGCAGAGCTGGAACATTGTATCAGTATTTGAGAAATCGGCATGTTCATCTTTTTATAGCGGTTTACCCGTTGTAACACAGATCTTCAGTTTAAAATCATAAGTAGGTAGTATTTGAGATAAAATTGATTTTGGTCAAACATAAAAGTGGAAGTTTTTTATACTTAAGTAGCTTTTAGGAGATTTTTTATTTATTTATCAAAATACCAAAAAGTTGGAAAAAACAAGTCTATCTACTTTTAGGATTTGGCCTAAAATGACTTTTATTAAAGCTGAAACGGTTTTTTCACACTCCAAGTAAGTTTTTTGCAAGTTAAAAGTGTATAAGGACCTAAAAAAGGCTTTTGCAAACACCCTTCAATCATTATTTTAAAAGCAAAAGCAAACACAAACACTCCATAATAGTTAGGTTGCAGAAGCAGCTAGAAGTAGGGATGTAAACGAATCGAATCGAATATTAAGAAATTCGATTTGAATTCGTAAACATACACTCAAATTCGAATTCAAATCGAATATTAATCGAATTTAAACAGAAGATTCGAATTCGATTCGTGAGAATTATTCGAACTCTTCGATTCGAGATTCGAAAAATTCTTTTTTATTTTTATTTTTATATTATAAACGAATCGAATATTTAAATTATTCGAATCAAATACAACTATATTCGAATTCGAATTCGATTTTTTTTAATCCGAATCATCTTAATCGAATAAAAAATATTACAATCCTAGCTTGGAGCCTAACTAGGTATTTTTTTTATCCATCTCTGCATCACTAATTATAGGAAATGTCTCAAAAAATGAGCCATTTCAGATGAATGATGATCTTAATACAGAATAAACACATTAATTCAAAATTTCAAAACTTCAAATTCGATAAGAGAATCCAGCGAAAAATCTTACATTCGAGCTTTCTTCTTCTCCTCATAGCGCATGACAGCATCGCTCCTGCTAGTCAGAGGCCTGGAGGGTCTCCTGTGATCGGCATCGATGAAACTCCACAATCTTGATAATCTCCGGCGCTGCTTTCTCCCGTAAAACCAGAAAACGAGAGGCCTGAGTGGCACGAAATATGTTTGAGAACTTGTTCTCTATGCACTCAGGTAAAGATGCACATTGACTCAGTACGGTTTGGGCAGTTGCCGCGTGGGCAAATGAAAAATCGAGGACTCAAATGTGCTTACTAACAGAGAAGATCTGAAGCAAAAAGCTGTAACATCAGATACCTTTGAGAGGTTTCATTTCCAGAAGTACCTCAGCAGCATACGCGTCGTCCTGACAGTTCGACTCAGGCATATCTTTTGCTCCAAATTTTCCATCATCACCGAAAAGACTTTCTGGATTATCAAGAGCTAGACCAAATAATTCGTCGTAGAAACCATCATCCTCACATAGAAAATGTCCCTTTGCTCCGAATACCTGCACACGCAAGGACAAAACATTCCAGTTCTCTTACAATACGAAAAAGATAAATGATCAACGTGTACGAAAAACTAATTACTTTGTTGTTGTTAATAAAATCCATATCGCCATTGGTTTTTTAGTATCCCCCGTCCGTCCACCCTAGTCGCAACAAGGGAGAACCTGGTCTAACTACTTCAGAGAAGGTCGATTTGTATCCATAATAACTGCGTACTGCTAACAAAATAATGACGGTCGAGCCTTAATACAGGATAAGCCATTAATTCACTGAAGTTCATCTGGTTTATCCATTTGCACATTGCATCAGGATATGTTCTGTTCTTCCCGACATCAAGCGAAGAAATCTAGAAACAACGCATAATAAATTGACAAAGCCGAAAATTGAGATAGCAACCCAAGTGAGTTCAACAAATCAAGATTCTCAACTGCCCTCTATTTTTTTCTTCGTCATTGATACTTAGCAGCATCGTTTCATATTTTTTTAGCCGTTAGTAGAATTAGCATAAAAAGGGGGACTATCGGTTAGGAAGATTCGACAACTGCCTCTGAAGTTCTGAACACTCGATTAAGTCAGATTAGAAGGCATAACAGCAAGTAGGGGTGGTTCACGTCGGGTTTTTGCAGGTTTCGGATTGTAGTAGTTGTACTAAAATATCATACGAAATACAATTTGGAGTAGAGAATCCTATCTGAAAATGAGATACAATTATGGCAGCAGAAAGAAATCTTTATTCAACGGTTAAAGAGTCGGTTTACGGTTTGCAACATGGTTGCTGGAACCAACACCAAATCGCATATATATAATTTTCGATTTCGATTTGGATCTTAGATTTTAAGCTGTTTAATCAAACGTACAATGAAATACAAGACGGAATATTCTGCTAAAGATTAGTTCAAAAGACAGAATTATTCGCAAGGCGAATCGAGTTCTAAAAACACTTGATAGTATGTACAACACACCGTGGATGTTTGATCCAGGCGAATCAAGTTCCAGAAACACTTAGAGGGCGAATCGAGTTCCAGAAGCACTTGATAATATGTACAACACACAGCCGATGATCTTAGTCGAGCTGACCCGTCACTACAAGAGGACGCGTAATACTGGCAGCTAAAATTTACGCATATATAACACTCTATGACCTGATTTTTCACACACTATGTACAACCACAAAATGTTGATTTTCGGTTAAAGTAAATCACTCACATAGGACACGAATCTTCGTCTTGAGGCATCATGTAGTTCCGACAAAGAGGGCACGTGATGTTCCAATAGTTCAACCACTTCTCGAGGCACGACACGTGGAACACGTGCCCACACGAGAGGTGGTTGATCTCAGCCTTTGGGTCGAACTCGTTCAAACAAATGGAGCATTCTTGCTTGGGGCAATCGCGTAGAAAGACTGAGTCGTACTGCATTGAGGGTGTTCGTGTTCTGAACTCCTCCATGTAGGAATCGGAGGGGCATTTACGCAATTCTGAGGAGTTTGAGGAGTCGATGGAGAATTCTTCCCACGACGAAATGTGGATGCCGATGACATGGAGGATGGAGCGGAAGATCTCCTTGAAGATGGAGATTGATATCGCCGTGTTTGCAAGGATTACGCAGAGTACTCCGGCATCGGCTGGAGTTGGATACGACGAAATTGCCATTTGGTTGTACAAACTGCGCAAGATCAAAAGTCATGAGTTGGAGAAAATGAAGATAAAATTATTTCATATAATGATTTACGAGTCCTTTCGGAAAAATCTCTGTCTAGCTCTAATTAAGCTCCGTCTAGGCTCTAAGCTGCCATTAGCTGCCTCTACTTATTTTACAAGACCTTCCAGCCTAACCATATTTAGGCCCTACCCAACTCTCGACTAGGCGCCAAGCTCTAATTTATCGTCTAACTAGACTTTTACAACATTTTCTACTTTGCAGTTGTAACATTATTTCTTCTAGAGATTCACAAAAAACAAAAAAGAAGCAACCAGGTTTAAAAGATGAGAAAAAAATATCAAATCAATCAATTGCAAAAATACAAATCTCTCTCTCCTTTCTCTCTCTCTAGGAAGATTCAAGACAGTGGTGTATATCACTTAGCCATAGAGGTAGCAAAGCCGGGACATAGAAATGTAGGCCCGAAATACTATTTGGTCCGACTGGGCCAGCTCAATGGGCCAAAAGTCCGACAAGCCCTGGACCGATCCGAAAATCTAAATATATTATAGGGGAATATTTCGGACGAAGCCGACTGCTTTTGGGCCTGACCCAACTCAAAATATGACGTTGATCCGACGGACCCGGCCCAATCGAGTAGGGCCGCACGAAGTGCCACCTCTACTTAGCCACCAATAAGTATAGAGCCAAGTGTTTTGCTACCAAACAAAACTACATTATTACAAATTGACCCAAATTTATCAACAGAAATTCGAAACCAATCTGATGCGAATATAATTAACCTGATTTTGACATGAATTGACCTACAATCAATATTTTTTACCTTATCATATACTATCCTCGTCCCGTCTAATTTTGCACACTTCTCCTTTTGATCCGTCCCATACAATTTTACACAGCCTTAATTTTCTCCCATAATCACCATTCTCGATCTCCGCCATTGAAAAAGTAAACTAAAAAGCAAAAATTTATTTTTTCTTATATACGTGTCCCTTAATATAGTGCAAAATTAGCTGGGATGGAGAGAGTAACTAATAACTTTTGACATTGAATTTAAATTGACCCAAAATCGAGCACGAACATACCCGCCTATCCAAATTGACACCCCTATTTTTCTTCCTTCAAAAGATATCAGAAATTACAATTCAGAATCACTTCTCAACACATATATGCAGGATTGTATCTATCCATATAGCTTAAGAATCCTAATCTAAAAAAAAATTGGCACACACTTTCTAAAAGTCGCTAGGCGCTAGTCGAGCAATAGACTAGGAACTAGCGACTAATCTGGGCAACACACAGCCATGACTAGAGGGGAAGGAACTGAAAAGAAATATAGACGACCAATGAGAGGCTAACGTCTACAAGTAGGTGGAGACTAATCGAAACTAGTCCGGGATTTTTCAACAAAAACCCACCAAGAAATGCAAGAAATAAAGAGCATAATCAACAAAATAAACAATAAAAATCTTCATATGAAACAGAAGATTATTAAAACACCACAGAAATATACTTACAGGTTATTTGAGCTCAAAATATTATGTTGATGGTGTTTGACAATGGCAGATAATATATTCTTCTTCTTCTTCTTTTGTGTTGTATGAATTTCTTTGCTCCTAATTTATACTGGTACTAAAAGGGGGTGGTGACCCCACAAAAATAATCACTTTTGTTGAGTTCCCCCATGTTACTTTCTCTCTCTAAAATGAAGAGAAGCAACTAGGCCACTGATCGAGGGATACTTGTGCTGGGATGTAGTGATATGTGTCACGTTTACTATGACATGGTTTTTTATGGTATATCCGTTGTATAAAAGTATTTTCGTTTAAGAGATTTATAATTGTGTTGGGATGTAGTGATATGTATCACGTCCGTTGTGGCACATTCTTGGATGAAACATCCATTATATAAAGGTATTTTCGTTTAAGACATTTATAGTTGTGCTGGGATGTAGTGGTATGTGTCATGTTCGCTGTGACACATTCTTAGATGATACATCCACTATATAAAGGTATTTTCGTTTAAGAGATTCGTGAGGTAGGGTGTGTATTAAAAATTGTAAAATGTGCATTGAAAATTGTAAAAGGTGTGTTGAGAATTGTAAAATGTAATGTAAATATTAGAGTGTAAATATGAAGGGATGAATCATCCGAGTGTAAAGTAAAATATATTGAGAATGAATCATCCCACGTCCGAACGGGAACATCCCAAAATAAATATCGCTTGGATCTTGGTATTGAAGAAATAGTGGGAGTATTTTTTCCACTTGGAGGAGAATCCTATCTTGTTTGGGGAACAAATGTGTGTGGATCACGTCCATTCTACTATTCATATATTTATGTATTTATTATTATAGGTAGATGTAGTAATTTGGTTGCCCCGATTCGATCGGGTTCGGTTTATCGGGTCAATATTATATTTTAAATCGGGCTAAAATTTGATTCGATTTATAATTATTTGGCATGACCCGGCATATTTTCCTTTAATATACTAAGATTATTGGACGATTCCAGTTGGGCTAAATAGTATTTCAGGCCAAGATTTCTGTGGTCCAGTTTATCTAAAATATCGAGCCTCTCAAGCCGACTCATCGAGCGGAGCCACTTTTACCACCTCTAATTATAGTGGTGTTTTTTCCCACTTGTAATTTGGCCAAACGCACTTTTATTTCAAACACTACATATATATTTTTTAAACAATTTTACTATAATCTCTACTTTAAAATCATTTTATCAAAAGTTGAAGCAAAGAAAAACACAGATATATCCTTTCAAATATATGAGGTGTTTCCTAGAGGTGACAAAATCGGCTCGACCCAGTCGGTATAATACTCTAGATAGTTTGAGCCATTAAATATAGGCCTAAAGTACTACCGAGTTTAATAAGTTCGATTCAATGGGCTAAAAGTTTCAACGACCACAAGTTCGCATGAAAATTTTGGTATATTTAAAGGGGATAAGTTGGACTGTGCTCGATAATTTCTAATTTTATCAATTTGTACACAAATGTACAAAACAGTGTGATTTTAGACAATTGTTCAAATTCAGACAAAATTATTTGTCATTTAAATTTCTAAATTCGATTCATTGAGAAATATTTCCAATAATTAACAAATTAATCAAAACAATTACTTTATAAAGTTGTGAATAAATTAATGAGATTGAAATAATAGAGTAAAATAATGAAAATTTGAAAAAAGATACTTTTCCGTCCCGAATGAACTTGCACATTTTTTAATTCGATTCATCCCAAATAATTGGCACATGTTCTTAAAAAAAAACAGATCTCACAAATTGTACTCCACAATACACATTTATTTATTAAATAAAGCAAAAAAATAGTTTTGAAAAATCAAAATAACCTAAAAAATATTTTTTTCTTAATATGTGTATTCATTAAAAAATGCAAGGTCATTCGGGACGAATAAACGTAATAGATGTCATGTGATTTTGTTGATAGTGAGAATCTATTATTTTGTCAAGAATCAACATACAATGTACCAAATCAATAAAACCATTAGAAAAATGCCAATTTTTTTTATAATTAATTCATGTGCATCTCAATCAACAAGAATACTTAAATTTGACTCGTGATTTCCCTAATTTTTGTGTTAATTTATACTACCTCCATCCCGACCTAATTTGCCTACTTTCATCGGGTATGATGATTATAAAAAAAAAAGAAAAGATTTTGTGAAATTTTTTATTTTTTCAAAGGTGGAGCGTGGAGATTGTGAGAAAAAATTATCATTTATGAACTGATAAATTAAATTGAAACAAACCGAAAGAAAAAATAGACAAATTAAAGTGGGACGGAGATAATATTCTAGATCACATATTTACATCCACCTAAATTGATGCGTAGATATAAATTAAAAAGTAGCAATAGATAATCTACACATCCAAATTCAATTATGAATAATCTACTTGAGCTACCAACTTTGGTAGGGAAGAATTAGTTGGTTTTAATTAAGTTGGGAAGCTTATGTCTTATACAACCTCCGTTCCATATTAATTGTCATTTTAAAATGACATATTTTTATAGATATATCATCAACTAAAGATTTGATCAAACCAAAATATCTTTGATAGATTGAAAAGTAGAGAGTTTTTATTACTTGTTTTGAAGAAAGTTATTACTTTAAAGTGTTTATGCTGAAATGTATTACTTATTCTGAAGAAATGTATTATGCAAAATGTAATACTACCTCCATCCCGGTTAATCTTGCACTTGGACGGTTGGCAAAAGTATTAAGAAAAAATATTTTTTGGGATTCTTTTCGACTTTTCAAAGGTGAATTGAGGGTGGAGATTGTGTTATAACTTTTCTTATTAAGAGGTGTGCAAGTTCACCTGGAACGGACGAAAACGAAAAGTGTGCAAGACTAATTGAGATGAAGATAATATCTTTCTTCAAAACAAATACACATTTTAGTATCATCAGTGATACACTTTCATAAAAACTCAACATAATATTCGAATTCGCTCACAACCTGAATTAGATTCGTGCACCAGGTGTACCGATCAAGGTTGTCAAACTCGCGATTTTAAGTAGAATCGGTGGAGTGTCCGTAAAATCGGATCGTAAAATAGAACCGTAAAATCGTAAGATTCTACTACCTATACAAAATAACTATGTATATAAATTATTTTATATATATGTTTAATTACTACAAGTTCTAAATAGATATCCCATATATTATATACACAATTTATCAAAAAGAAAAAAATATACAATATGAAGAAATATTTTAAGCATCATAGTTCATATATAGATTCAGCATGACATTCCTAAATTATAATTATGAATACTTTAATTTTAAGAGAAATTTTTAATAACATTAGTGACATTAAGTAGTACATAAAAAAAAATATTCTTTTTTTATGAAGCTTATATTTTAACTTAGGACTTGATAGTTAGGAAAAAAATGATTTTCAGCAAAATTGACTCTCTTTGTGTATAATTTGCTCTAAAAAAGGTTTAAAATCTCAATTTTAAGTTGGTATAAATTCTACAATTCATATTGTATGTTTTTTTAATTGGTAAAATAGAATAAAAAACATTATGTTATAAAAATGTTAAACTTGTATACAAAATTGTAAAATCGTAAAACTCATAAAATCGCATGAGTAAACTCGAGAGAGTTTACTCTGATTTCATCAGATCTCGATTTTATCACGAGTTAATTCGTTGAGGGAGAAATAACTCGTAAACTCGTAGAATCGTAAGAGTTAACTCGAAATTTTGACAACATTGGTACCGATAGCATTATTATGTATACATCAAATAAACTTAGATGAAAGATTTAAATGACAATCAATAATACATAGTTTTGTGTGCTTAAGTGTGTATAAGTACCACATACCTTGTGGCCATTTGTAATTTCCATGTGGGGTGCCTACAAACATGGTAAAATATTTGGTATGTCACATGCAACTTTTATAATTATATTATTATTGTATTCAAATTTAGGTACTATGTTAATTTAATGTAACCAACACCAAAATCTTTGAGAAGATATGACATTCAATAAAAAAATTGATAATTAACAATATTCATGTCTTGATACACTTCATGTTGGTATATGGGTCAACAAAGTGCTCATCTACATGGAAAAAAATTGACCCTGCAAATTTAGGTTTGGGATATATAAAAAATATTACTAGCTTCGTTCCGTTCTAACTTGTCTATTTTCTTTTTAGTATGTTCCAACTTAATTTTTCAGTTCATAAATGACAAATTTCTCTCACAATCTCCACCTTTATAAAATCAAAGATTCCACAAAATTTGTTAATTCTTAACTTTCGTTCACGATTAAAAAAGACAAGTTATACCGAAACAGAGAGAGTATATAGTAATTTATTAGGATTATTAATTTAATGTGGAAGATCATGCAATTTGGACAGAAATGTGGTATAATGTCTTTTGGAAGAGCTCGGAAATAAATTAGTGTGCCTTAGATCCGAAACGACGATGCGCACTCGACTCGACTCGGCTCGAATGATATTTTGAAAAGAGGAAGACCATGAATTTTGTTTCAAGGGAGGCTTGATGGTTATGACATAGTAAAAGTTAGAGGTCGGGTCATGTCGAGCTGAAAATTACGTCCCTTTTAAATATACAAAGACTTTCGAAATGATCCATAACCTGTCGGGTTTTTAGCCCATCGAATCGGAATTGTTGGATTCAATGATACTTCAAACCTAAATTCTTATGGTCAACCTATCTAAAATGTCGTCGAACCGATTTTACCAATTCTAGTAAAAATGGACGGTCAGTTAAATCCCCCTAATAATTGACATATACTACCTCCGTCCCGCTCTAACCTTCCTACTTTCTTTTTCGGTTTGTCACAGCTTAACTTTCTAACCCATAAATGACAAATTTCTCTCACAATTTCCACCCTCAAAATCTTCATACTCAATCTACGCTTTTAAAAAAGTCAAAGATTCCACAAAATTTATTTTTGCTTAATTTCCGTGTCCTGTCAAAATAGGAAAGTTAAGCCGGGACGGAGGGGGTATTACTTATTGTAATGTAGGACCATCCAATTTTATTTCGATTAGGGGTCCTCAAAGGTTTTGTTTATTTCTCAAGTTCAACCTATTACTGGAACAAGGAATGATGTGGGATTTTGATATAGATTGGAGTTAAAGATACAACTTCTGGGAATTGCATTATTTATGTGTTGTTTTGAGATTGTATTATAGGTGAGAAACATTTCTGGAAATCGACAAACCATGGCTGTTTGAACCGGCGGTCAATGGTTCAAAAACTATGGACCTAGTTTTGTCTCGAAATCGGATATATTAAGGTTTCGTTTTGGTTCCCCCTCCCCAAATCGTAATGGTTCCAAACTTATTTTAAATATGCCATGCGTACAGCCTAAATTAAGTGGCTGTTTGAAATCAGCGGTCGGATTAAGTGACTGTTGACATAAATTGGCGACTTAAAATAATATTTTTCTTTTATTATAAAATTCCGCCTAAAAAGGAAATAATAGGAAACCCGCGGTTAAACCGAGCTGCTGGTTACGCCACGGTTAGAAACCGAAATCATAAGTTATACAGTTCAATTTTGGTTTGGAGTGGGACTGTTTTTCGAACCGTCAGTTCGGAACTGAAACCAGCTGTTCGAACCGTTAGAACATCTCTAGTTATAGGTAAGTATTGCTTCATCTGAATAGAGATTCATCAAATACCAAACTATAATCATTCAAATGCTCAAAGAAAAAAACAATCTGCAGAAAGTGATGTATAGCATACAAAAATCTCCAAATGTCTAATATTCAACCTATCGAAACGAAATCGATAAATAAAGACACTAGGTTACAGATTCTAAGGATTATACAACAGATCTCTCAACTTTTTACAGAACATTCATAATTCAACTTATTGAACTATTTATACATCTTCCACCAGGGAAAGAAAATGAGAACAATACACTATATTCTGCTTATTTTCATGTACTTGATCGTGTTGCCTGATGTCTTGGGATGATTATGTACCCGGACTTCTGTGCATGGTACCTACTAATGTTACTGACGACGTATGAATCTTCAGGTAATAGCGAGTCTTCACTATCTTATCGTGTTTCCTTGATCCAGTTAGAGATGCATAGAACTGATATAATGAAAAAATATGTACCTTGTAAATAGGCCGACCCTACGCGCTCTGTGGAGGCTGGTAAGTGCACTTGGAAGCAACACACCCCCTCCCCTCCCCTCCCCGACCCGAACAACATATAAACGCATTTGTGAATGCAGAGCTGGAACATTGTATTGGTATTTGAGAAATCAGCATGTTCATCTTTTTATAGCGGATTAGCCGTTGTAACACAGATCTCCAGTTTCTTATTCTCTCCTTCGTATGCTCAAATGAGAAGCAGAAGAGTTTAACTTAATAGCTTTTGCTTGGGCTTAATGGATCGTAATCATAAGCTTCACCGGCCTTCACGAACCGTCCCTTAACACGCTTCCTTACATCTGCTCTTGCCTTGCGCGATGCGTATCGTACTTTCTTCTCAAAACTGCCATGTCATTGTTGAGGAAATAAAATGGTAAAGGTTAATTAAGGATAAATAGAAAATATTACACTCCAACAAATGGAGGGAATAGTAGCATGGCATGTAAATAAATGGGATTCTTTTATTAAGAAATTATATATATATATATAATTGATATGCTGCATAACTATGGTGAGCACCTTTGCGATCAGCTGCTTATGCGTCAGTTTTTACATATGCTACATCATCAACACATCAACAGGTGCTCATGAGTTGCTCACCGTCGTTGTGCGGAATATCAAAATTCTTATATATATTATATATACCATTGCCTCCTAGTGATTTGTGTTTTTCTTACAAATGCCCCCAACAGGTGTAGGATAATGTAGTTGTAAGTTGTAACTTGTAAGTATTGAAACAGAGGTAAGCTTTCTTGTAAGGCAAAGTCTCATGCGCATAAGTTGCAGATGCCATTGGGCAATAGTCGGGCGGTGAATGGCCGCTAGGGGCCGACTAGGTATTTTTTTTTATGTGGCCCGCTAAGCCGATTTCTGCATCACTAATTATAGGAAAGGTCTCCGAGGAATGAGCCATTTCAGATGAATGATGATCTTAATAGAGAATAAATACGTTAATTCGGAAGAGAGAGTCCAATGAAAAATCTTACATTCGAGCCTTCTTCTTCTCCTTGTAGCGCATGACAGCATCGCTCCTGCTAGTCGGAGGCATGGAACTTTCAGGACCTGGAGGGTACCATGGAGGGTCTCCTGTGATCGGCATCGGTGAAACTCCACAATCTTGATAATCTCCGGCGCTGCTATCTCCCGTAAAACCAGAAAACGAGAGGCCTGAGTGTGCCGGCCTTGTAAAGCAGAAGTTGGGATCTGTTTTACAGCTAATAACTGAATCTGCAGATGCTGCGTTGCTGCACGCGGGTTGCATCGCATTCGCTCCTCTAATTGATGACCCCTTAGAAAGTATCAAGAAAATCAGCATTATCACTATTAGTTTATCTAATAATGAGAAATATTTATCTAACAAAGTCAAAGGTGAAGCACCACGGATATATGACCTTTTGTTTTATGCATTGATAGAGTTGAATAAGGGAAGAACTTATGAACAATTTTTTTAAGAAAATTAGCTCACAGCATATGAAGACTAAGAGGGTGTTTGCAAACACAGTTAAACCATTAAAGCCACTTTTGATTTGAGAAGCACTTCTAATTTGAAGAGGTGTTTGCAATGTTATATTTGACCATTAAAATCACTTGTCAAAAGTGATTAGAAGCTGATTTTGAAGGGGTGTTTGAAATGTTATACTTGGCCATTAGAATCACTTTTGAAAAGTGATTAAAAGCTGATTTTGAGAAGTGAAGGGGGTGTTTGTAAACAATTTTGCTTTTAGAAAAGTGATTTGAATTGATTTTTGTGAAAAAACTAGAATTTGATAGTGTTTGGAAATAAATTGATGTTAAAGCTAAAAACTGATAGAAGCTGAGTGTTAAAAACTTCTGAGAATCAGCTTTTAGGTGCTTCTAAGAAGTAATTTTGCAAACACCCTCAACCTTGAAGTGCTTCTCAAACGCAATTCTATACCAATTGAGATTGCAAACACCCCTTAAGAAGACCCAGATTTTGAGAAGTTTATTCTAAAATCACCTATTTCCAAACACTACCAAATTCTGATTTTACAACAAAAATCAATTTAAATCACTTTTCTAAAAGCACATTTGTATGCAAACACCCCCTAAATATCGACAAATAGGTTGGCATCATTCAGTAATCTTTGGCTACGTAGTTTATTGTTGAACTCCAAGCCTTCTCCCACACTAATATAGAAGAAAGTAGTGCCATTGAAGTACCGAGCCACGCTATTTAAGAAATGAAACTTGCTTTCAATCGGCTAAAAATGAGCATATTTTCAGTTTTTGAGCTTAAGATGAGCTCGATTTCATGGGCCAAAATTATATGCTGATCAGGCCATTTTCATGAAAAAACACGGCAACATCTGCAATTCACGATCACGAGAGGCCAACAAATGACAATTTGGAGAAAGGCCTAGAACTTGGTCACCGCCTCGCTGGCTCAAGCGCACCGAACCAACATGGTGGCAGAAAATATGTTTCAAACTTGTTCTCTATGGACTCGAAAATGCACATTGACTCAGTATGGTTGGGACAGTTGTGACGCGGGCACATGGAAAAGTCGAGGACTCAAATGTGCTTACTAACAGAGAAGATCAAAAGTCAAGCCTATGACAGTACTTGTGATATATTTTCACTGGAAAATATAATACACAATTAAGAATCTTGTTTTAGAGAAACATTACCCCAGCGACGGATAGAATGGGAATGAGGGTCTTCATGAGCAAGTTAATTAAGAATTTCATTATACATAAGATACTCAATTGATGATGGTAAGGCGTTTTATCGTCTATCAAATGGTAACAGGGCCATATGATTAAAAAGCTGTAACAAAAGATAACTTTGAGAGGTTTCATTTCCAGAAGTACCTCAGCAGCATAAGCGTCCAGACAGTTGGAGTCAGACATTTCTTTCGCCCCAAATATTCCATCATCACCGAAAAGATTTTCTGGATTATCAAGAGCTAGACCAAATAGTTCGTCATAGTTTTCAATACCCAAGTCTATTTCGTCCATATTGATATTATCATAGAAACCATCATCCTCACATAAAAAATGCCCCTTTGCTCCGGATACCTGCACGTGCAAGGAGAAAACATTCCAGTGCTCTTATAATATATTGGAAGGAGAAAGATAATTGATTAGTGTGTTAAGGAAAACTACGTCTTTCAATTGTTGTTAAGAAAAACTATATCACCATTAGTTTCTTAGTATCCACCTTCCACCCTAGTTGAGGGAGAACCTGGTCTAACTACTTCGAAGGTCATTTTGTATCTAACAAAATAATGAAGGTCAAGCTTTAATACAGGTATCATGCTAAACAATTGGGCTAAGTCATTATTCATTGAAGTGCATCTGGTTTCACTAAATCTGTTTGCACATTGCATCACAATATATTCTGTTCTTGCCGACATCAAGAGATGAAATGTAGAAACAGTATAACTTGGCAAAGAAGAAAATCGAAATATATGCTGCTGGAATAACAACCCAACAGAATTCAACAAATCAAGATTTTGAACTGCCCTCTATTGTTTTACTTTGTCATTGATACTTAGCAGTATGTTTCACAATTTTTAGCCATTAGTAGAATTAGCATAAAAATGGGGGCAATCAGAAGTTCTGAACACTCAATTAAGTCAGATTAGAAGGCATAACAGCAAGTAGGGGTGGGTTCAAGTCGGGTTTTTGCAGGTTTAGGTCCCGCCACATCAGCTACCCGATAAAAAATCCCCAATTTTCCACCCGATCTTGCGGGTACCCACTGCGTGTATCCGAACCCAAAGCTACTTTTTTTGGATTGAATCTGTTTTTGCTTCTTGAAGGTTGTTGAAAGATCCACAGAATTATAGTTGATTTTGGTAAAATAAGGACACCCAGGGGGAAAACCCAGCCCGTCGGATATAAACCGGAAACCGACGGACTAGAAAATACCCGATCTGATCGGGTAAAACCCGCATGGGTACCCAAACCCGCCTCTTGAATGCCCACCCCTAACAGCAAGTCTTCACTCCCTAATACACCTCAGCAATGTCCATCACAGAAATAAATGTAAAATAGTCTCAGAAAAAACGATATAAATCATTTCACTGTTCAAAGGAATCGTAACGCACATATAGATACCTTAGGCATAGCAGAGCTAGTTGATCCAGGGGGATGATATGTATTCTGCATCCAAACTATTGATTCATCCACATCAACATTATTCCTTTCACCGGTTTCTGCTAATAGTGATTCATCTTGAACGTGACTTTTTGCTTCGTGATGTTGACTATCAGCAATACTCATCGAACCCATTCCCTGCTCACATGTGGGATCTCCAACTGAAGGAGAATCTACGATAAACGGCCAAACAGCAGAAAGCTCCGAAGCAGAGGGGCAGCCCGAGTAACAATTAACATCTTCTCTCTTATGTGCAGGAGTTACATCGGAACCATGTCCCATCCAATTACAGTTCTGGCAAAGGGATATATTTTCCTCAATACATCGAACCAAAGCTGGCTGAGAATTGCATCTCCCGCAAACAAGTGTCCTTGAGTGACGTCTTGAGAGGGCATTCGCAGAATGGACTTTGTAGTCACAGGTCAAACATAAACTAGCTGCATCGGAACGACAATACACTACGGATCTTTGCTCCCCACAATAATCACAAAGATAACCCATATTTCAACTATCACCGTCTTAATGAAACTTTTCGCTTTTCTATCTACGCTCTCACCCAAATTATTTATTCAAGTAGCAGAAAGCAGGTAATCAGAGGGGGGTCATGATTTACAGGAAGTACTGGGCGAGGCAATGCTCTGAAACTTTACTCGGATTTATCACAATACCTGCACGAGAAAACGGTACTAACTTTTAGAAAAATTCCAGCAATTCAATCAGTAAAGAGATTACCCTTATTACTATATAATTGAATTGATGTTGGCAGCACTCAACATTGACAAGAGAATGATATGCACATATGGTTTCTTTAAAGTCATCACTCAAAAGGACTGAAAGTAACAACTATCATTAGCAATAATTTAATTTCGTTGAAGCTGCTAAGTGCTTGTCAGGTGCAGACTAGGTCCTAGCACCTAGTCGTAGTTACACAGAATGGAATCGAAAAAAAAAAAAAACAAACATATGCAGTCAATGAGAGTCTTAAGGGGTGTTTTTCATTGCGTTTGATTTTAGAAAAGTGATAAAATTTAGAAAATTTGGGGAAAAATCACATTTAAATTGAAGTATATAAGTGATTGTAGGGAAAAGCAAGTCACAGCTGCTTGCTACTTTTGAGGTAAAGCTATTTTTTTAACCAGAATTTCCAATTAGCTAACACCTCTAGTAGTTTTTGCAAAGCTGAAAAGCTAAAAGCAGTGGTGTTTAAGCAATGAAAAACACCCCTTTAACGTATATTTCAAATTAAATTCTCTCGGGATAAAGAACAGGTTGCTTTACAACATCAAAATCACAGGAATAAATTCCTCATCAACATGTATCAACATTTAATACACAAAAAGATATATCAATAGATGCCAAACGAATAACAATAAAACGCGTTCAGATTAAAACAAAAAAACACACACGGGGTGCTCCAAGCCTCCAACATGTCAGGAATCGAGATTTCAACAAACTTTAAGCAAACTAAAAACAACGTATTTCAGTTCATCTCCAAACAAAGCAACTATAAACCAATCGTGAATTATGCATGAGAAAACCAAAATTCAGCTGAAGTCTCCAAAAATTAATCACAAAAACACAAACAAGCGTAGGAATATGAAGCTAAAAAGGAAAACTATGGAAGTATTTACCAAAATAGCAGTAAAGGCATCCAACATGAAAGAGGTAAAAGTAGTAGAACTTTTCTGCAGCTCCGAATCTCAGTAAAACCCTAGCGAACAACAGAAAGACGAAGATCTGACCTTTCCAGAAGGATTCTCTCTCTCTAGCAACAGAGATTGGGATTTTTGGGGCTGAGCTGTTTGACAGATGAATAAATTAATGATAGAAAAGAGGATAAAAGTGCAAGAGAGAGAAAATATAGTTGATAAAAGTGAAAAAAGTGCAAGAGAGAGAAAGTATAGTTGGAAAAGAAAAGGGTGTGAGGTGGGACCCTGTCCCTTTCATTAAGTAGATATGCTTTCTTCGGTTTAGTTTGGTGGAGATGACTAGCGCTCTTTGTGGGTCGACCCGAATCGAGTACTGACAGATTCAAGCTCAATTAAAAAACTCGAAGTTTCATTTTGTTTAAACTCAAGTTTAATTTTGTATAATAAATTGAGTTCGAGATCGACTCGCTTAATACAAAATAAAATTTTAAAATAATTTAAATTAAGAACATTAATTATACCACAAAGAAATAATTGTTAATGGGGCCTTAGAGCTTATTTGATTTAGAAATATGATATATTTATAATTATGTCAACTTTAAATGATAAACTAATGATTTAACACAAGTTCGATTAAGTTTGAGGTGAGTATCAATGAGCTCAAACTGGACAATTACTCGAGCTCGACTTATTTATCTCGCTTCGATTCTAATCTTTTACGAGTCGATCCAAGTTATCTCGGCTCACTCACATCACTAAAAATGATATCATTTCTTAATTTATGGAATGGTTAGGACGTGGAAAATCTAAATGTAAAAATTTTAATTATATAAATTTTAATTTTAATTTTGAGATAGAATGTGATAAAAATTATAAAATATTGTCAAGTTATCTTTGCAAGGTGATCAAAATTTATTAAATGATTAAATAATAATTAATAAATTATTTAAATTAGACCATCATGTCCTGGTCAACACGTACAAATCCATAAATAAATATACTCTTACTCATATTTTTGTTTAAAACGAACATACACTTTTTATAAGAAAGTGTGTTTGAGCTTCTTCGGTGTTCATATATTATTATTTTTTCCACATAATGAACAAACATCGCTTGAATATTGAAAGACTCATCCTTTAATTCGCAAACGTATTCATTTAGCTTGTTTAGTAATATGAAATAATTATAAAAATAAAATAAAAATTATATTTTTATATTATTGTGTATGTCATTTATTTTTAAAATGACAATAAACTTGTTGCTGAAAAATAAAATCATGATTTAAAAAAAAAAAAAACTATGATAATATTTAATGTTCAATTCACGTACACAAAATGTTTACAAATTTAGTATTCGTGAATTGTTCATGAGTATTAATGAAGATCAAACTATAAGACTTGATTCAAACTCAATTCGTTTTAAAACTTGACAAATATTATTCGAACAATTCAAAGCTCGGAAAACCTCGATTCCTCAACAACTTTATACATATTATTCCAATTTTATTTTTTAGGCTATGAACATGGATGTCAACAAGTAGTCATGATGATGTAATGTGAAAGTACAATTGACATTTGACTTTTTTCCTATAATAATCATTGAAAGAAATTTGTAGTACACACTTATCCTATTTGGACGGTATTAAATAGTCAGAATTCTTGAAAATAATACGCGGAAAGAGGATATTTAGAAGCTGTGACGGAGTCGGGAATTTAAAGTTGATGGAGTAAGATCAAATTGTATTTTAATCATTTAATTATTAAAAGTAAAACAAAAAAAGTAGTCGAGCTTTCTTTATTGTTGCAGTATAGTAAAAATTGGAAGAGTATAAATATTTACGTATATATAATAGTGGCCCTGATCTAAAAACTCCCGACTAGCTCCGATTAATCCATGTCTAGGCACTAGGCTCCCATTAACCGTCTACGTTTATTTTCTGATTAATCCCCGTCTAACTACATCTATGTCCCGATTAGTCCCATCAGACCTTGACTAGTGGCTACTTATTAGACCCCAGTCCATCGTCTAACTAGCGTCTAGTAACTTTTACAACCTTGTATAGTGGTACCATTGCAAAATTAGGGGGGCGATGACCCCTGCCAGCCCCCTACTGGCTCCGCCTATGTTTAGAAGTTTGTAGATAAATAATATTGCATTATTTATATATATACAACGACATAAGGAACACACATTGACAATTGAAAATAAAAGGGCACTACAAGAAAAAGAGTCTTTTGAGACCACAAAAAAATGGTCTCAAATAATGAGTATTTGCCACAACTTAAACAAAGTGGTCTCAAATAATGAGTATTTGTCACAACTTATAAGTATTTGTCACAACTTTATTGTCGTCTCAATAACTCCGTCGCAAATAATATATTTGTGACCACAAAAGTGGTCTCAAATGCGTCTCAAATATTTTTTGCAACAACTAGTTGTCTCTAAAAGTAGTCTTAAAGTTGTCTCAAATAATTTGTTGAGAGATTTGTGACAACAAGTGGTCACAAATAACTTATTATTAGTGACCACAATTGTGGTGTCAAAAAATCTTATGCAAAAGACTTCTTTTGTTGTAGTGGGGTTAATTATCTAAAAATTTACGAACTTTTGGTCAATTATAATTTGTAACATGATTTTTTAATTGTAATATAGAAATGCACCATCTTTGTAATTTTCCAATTCGATGCATTCTAGCAAATTTCCGGCTTCAATTGCTGACATGGAGCATGAAATTGAGTTTTGATCCACCTAATTATATACATGTAATAGTACGAATCATGTTATCCTTTAATTAAATTAAAATAATATTATTTTTATCATTAAACCTAATAGTTAAATGTTATTATTTTCATTTAATTATGGACTTATAAATATCGCATGATTATTTTCATTTTATTATGGGCTTATAAATATCGTATGATATTATGTCCATAGCTGGGATAGCCAAAATTTTGAGTCGAGTATATTGAATTGAAAAACATAATAAATGTAGTGATTTTCTACGTTATATTTGAAATATCATGTTGCAAATGATAATTGATCAATAGTTCGTGAATTTTTACGTAATTAACCCAAAATAAAACCATAACATTTGACTTTTATTAGGGTATACGTAACTTGAATTGAATAGTTTATAATATATATATATATATATATATATATATATATTAACTTAAATTAGCACTTCGATTGGTGAAATTTTGACATCTAAACGAAACCAACATTTATAATTGATTCGAATTGAGTTGATTTTACTAAAACAAATTTAGTATTGGTTTGAATCATAATTTTTGGTTAAATTGTATTTCTTCGAAGAATTAAAAAAATGCAAATATTCTACATAATATATGTTATTTAGATAAATACTATTAAATAGGCGTTTATACAGAATACTATTTTAGTAATACTACATATTTATATTATTATTGAATTAATTCAATCAATAATTAAATAAATTAAAACATAATATTAGCAGCTCGATAATAATAACACATCTAACAATAAAACATTTATGCCAAACTCGACCCTTTTGCTACACCTTAAATAACACTAGTGCTCAATATATAAAAGCTAAACTTGACTATAGAATAATAATTTTAATACTAATGGGGTGTTGGTAAAATCCACCACGTACAAGGTAACGTTCAAAATAATATACTCCCCCGTCTCGGCATAATTTACGTACCTGTTTCGGTGCGTATATTAAGAAAAAATAATATTTTTATTTTTAATTGATCTTTTTAAAGATGGAGACTGATGGTGAAGATTTTAAGGATGAAGATTGTAAAATTTCTTTCCATTTTAGGGGTGTGCAAAATAAAGTGGGACAGCTGAAAAAGGAAAGTGTGCGAATTAGGGCGGAACGGAGGACGTATATATATATATATATATAGTCAGTGACGGACGCACGTAGGGGCCAAGGGGGGCACTGGGCCCCCCTGGCCCCGTTATAATGTGCTATTATATATGTTGGTCCCATCAGAATGTGCTATTATATATATATATTTTTTTCAATTTTAATACAATTTAATTAAATAAAATAAATAATAATATAGTTTAATTTAAATTAGATGGATGTATTATTCTCTATAAGCAACAACGGTAAAGATGTTAAAAAATATAATGAATATAGAGACATTATATAATTTTTCTTCTTTTTGTAATTAAAATAATTTATTTATCTTATCTAAATTGGTAGTAATTTTCTAGTTTTATTTATAAAGTTGACAATTGTTGAGGCTCATGGACATGTTTAGGGGTAGTCCTCCTTTTAAATTTTTTAAAATATTAATTTTTAATGTAATTTATCCAATATTTTAAGTTTAGGGCCAAATTTTAATTTGATTTCTAGCCTGCAAAATTTGTCTCCTATTTGGTAAAATATTGGCACATAACCTTATAGCATAGTAAAAAAATTAAAAAAAAAAAAAAAATCACCCCGTGAAATGAACTCCTAGATCCGTCTATAAATGGGCCCCCCTCGACCGAATTCCTGGGTCCGTCACTGTATATAGTGTGTAAATGTATATATAAAATGCATATATGCCCCACTTACTGTGATGTGTCAACCAACTAATATGTTAATATTAGAGCTGATAAAATTGGTCCAGTTTGATGGGCCAAACCAGCCCATCCGACATTTTAGATAGACTGAATCATAAAAATATAAACCACATCCGGACCAACGAGCGGATCCAATGTGCCAAAACTCTAATGGTCCCTAATCCGACATGAAAATTTTAATATATTTAAAAAGATAGACTGGATAGGACACAATATTTTTTGCACGATGGAATTTTGGACCGATGCCTCCCGACCGGGAGACCCTAGTGGCAGAGTCGGAGATAAGTGGGGGCTAGCGGCGGCCACCGCCCCCTCATATTTTCCGATCAATGTACTGTATATATACATATACAGTGTAATATTATATTTATAAAAATGATTTTGCCACCATCAAATTCCCGAAAACGTTTATATATATTTCAAAAAGATAGTTTAGCCTTTTTATTATAAAATCCTGGCTCCGTCTGTACTCAGTGGAGTCTTAAGTTCAGATTGAATCCATTCCCGACATATAGTGTCGGTTCGATGATATGAGCCCGATAGAATTGAACGGTTCAAATTATCACATTTAATCAAAATTTCATAAAGACAGTGTATTATGTGTTTACGGTGGGTACGAGAGAGTACTTATATATATTGGCAATTGCACGTGGCGGCTATGGAAAGAGACGAAGCATTTTGCATTATCGTACACGTGAGTGTAACTTTAGAGAAAAGGGTTTCAAACAATAATAAAAAATAAAAAATGACATAACATTTTATAAGTGGAGATTTTAGATAAGGCACTTTGTAATTGATTACTATTAAGATTATTTACTTATTAATTTTTAGCAAATGTTAATAATATAATGACACTAGACTTTTGAGTTGCTTCATAACATAAGATTTTCTTGTCTTCTATCTTCTAGATGTGTATAACCTGGAAGAAGAATACCGAAATGTTTAAATACTGTATTTATTGTATCGAAATTATTGAAAATATCAAAGTTTTCGATATACTGAAATTTCGATACGGTAACGATATGAGAATTTGAAACTTTTGATATTTCTGTAGTTCAATATATATCCCAATAAAAAATTACTTCATTCGTCCCGAACAAACTTGCACACTTCTTAATAAGGAAAGTTATAATACAATCTCCACCCTCAAAATCTCCACCATCAATCCACATCTGAAAAGTCTCCAAAATCTCCAAAAAACAACTTTTCTTAATATGTGTGCTAACCCTCCTGTGCAAGTTCATTTGAGACGGAGATGGTAGTATTTTGATAGTTCGTATTTCGGTAAACCAATTCTATAAGAAGATATGGAATTTAGGTACAATATCAGTACCAAAATCAATAGTAAAAAATGGTACCGAAATTTTTGGCATAATAATAAGATAAAAAATTCATATATTGAATATTTTAATATGATAACTTAATGATTGATTCAGTACGGTATACCATGTAGGACCACTCCTACATATATAGTATAAGTGATTAGGGATTAATTTGAATGACAATTATGATTTGGCTTTAATTATTGGCTAATTATTACACACAATACATTAGGAGCTTTTAATGATTAGAAAAATGGGATAAGCAATAACATGTGATGAAGACAAGCTACAAGCTTTTTTTCCTTTCTCTTATATATTTTTAGTGGAAGTTTTATTGTTAGTTCAGTATGTTATGTTTTGTTTAGTAAAAGTTTTGTATATTAAATTTTTTTAATTTTAGTCATGTATATTTTAAAAGTTGTCTAATTTAATGACACTGATCATCACCAACGACCAATTCAGCCGGGATTAGACTAATAAATTTAGGGCTTTTGAGTGCTAATGCTTATGTGTTAAGTATTTGTCCGGATAACATGTGAAATCATTAAATTACTTTAGTAGCTCGCCGAAAAAGAAAGAAAAAGGTAAAACCCTAATTTTCGTATGAGGTGCATTTCATTTTATTTTTCTTTTTTTCTTCATCTTTCTCAAATTTATTAGTCATATGCGTCGCACGTGATTAATTGTGGCCAAATTAGCCATTTCTGATGGTCAGTGTCCTTAAATTGGACAATTTTTTAAACATACAGAACTAAAATTGAAATTTTATAACATACAGAATTTTTATTAAACAAGACGTAACATACAGGATTAAAAATGATTTTTTCCCTGTATTTTTATTGTCAGTTTTTGCTAATATGGGATCTATATATGGATTCTCTACCTAGTTTTGGGACATAATTATAACAATTTAAAAGATTATTAAGTACTAGATCTCATTGAAGGTCGTGTGGATATGCATGTGCATCGATTGTCATACATCTATGCTTATGTCAGACGTTCTAGCCTTTGTTTGCCACGATCTGAAAGAGATCGTAGTGAAACAATCAAGGGATGAGGTCACAATTACATAGCTTGTCGAGAGCTGTTGATCCAACCTAATGTTGCACGAACTCTCCATGCCCTAGTTGAGAAAAAAAAACTAGGTAATTATGCCGGCATGATGTACCCACCTATTTTAAATTTTTATGTGCTTCGTTTCTCAAGAAAAATACAAGTTTAGTCCTTTATGTTTAAGTTAGTGACAAAAATGCAATTTTAGTCTTTTATGTCTGGACTAGTTGCATTTTTGTCCTCTTTGATTAGCCTTTTGCAATTTTAGTCCTTTAACATTTAATTTTTCGCGATTTAAGGACTTTTTTTTGCCAGAAATTTTGATCTTGCCGGAACTTATTTTTTGTTTTGCAGATAAATCAACAAACTTATTTTCCAACCACTTTTTGTCAGAATTCGGCGCATGACTTGTGCATGATAAAATTTAAAGAGTCTCTTTTTGTCCAAACAACCTTTTCAATAGGCCAAAGTGTCATCACAAGTTATCTTCCTCAATATTTAGAACCTACATTGTTGAAGATGATCAGCTCCTCTACATACTAAAAATGTTGTTTGGACAAAAAACCCCCTAAAAGTGTATCACGCGCAAGTCACGTGCAAAATTCTAATGAAAAATAGTCGGAAAGTAAGTTTGGTGGCTTATCTACCAAACTTGTATAGTTTATATGTATTAGTGCCAAAAAAAAAAAGTTTAATAGTTTATGTGCAAAAACGTTGATAGTTTAGTGGGATTACTGTAATTAACTCTAAAAATAAATGTGCTTTCTGAAAAGTGCGCTGAACATTTGCTAGCATTTGAAGTCGCAAACAAAATGGGAAGTGCACCTTAACATTTTGTTCAATATTCCAAGTTCCAGCTCCACAGAGAGGGATCTTGTTAGAGGTGTCAAAATTGATCCGACTCGATATTTTAATGAGCTAGGTAACATAAATTTTGGCCCCGAGTACTATTTAATGCGATAGACTGCGAATCGATCAGATAATCTTAATATATTATACGGAAATAAATGAAGGCCGGACTAATTAATTTTAGGCTCAACAAATTATGTCCAACCCGACAAAAAATATAACGTTGATCCAATCGAGCAGGACCGTCCGAATTGCAACCTCCAGACATTGTGAACCCAAATTCGGAAATCCTCCAGAGTGAACCTGGTTGAATGAAAGCCCATTAGCAGCTTGTAATTGGGCTTGGAGTTGTGTGTGGGCCTATCATTTGAGCCCATGAAAAGAGTTACCAAAAGGATGAAGCCCAATATGTTGAAAAATTTATGTTAGTATTGATTGTATGTAACCTCAACTCATTATTATTGTTGTTAATTTTTAATTATATTTTTATTAATATTATTTATTATTAAACATGTAATTTCCTCGATTATTAATTCTTATTTATGCTTGCAATGAATTTTATTAATGTTAGTAACTGTCTCTATCTGATCGTTACTTTTTTAACATATCTATATATATGTGTGTGCGCGAGCGTTATTTTTGTAGTACAAGGGAGATATAGACAAGTGTTTTATCCTAACACTCCCTCAGTCTCAGCTAATTTGTCACACTTGATCGAACACGGATGTTAAGAACAAACAGATTTTGTTTTTCTTTGACATTTTCAAAAGTGAAGATTGAATGTGGAGATTTTGAGGACGGAGATTGTGAGATAAATTTACTTTTTAAGAGTGTGAAAAATTAAGTTGGACTCGACCGAAATAAAAAGTGTAACAAATTAGTTGGGACGGAGGGAGTATAACATATATATATGTATGGCCCCTCCGACAAAATTTATGTGCCCATTGCTGCTTCCAAGGCCAAGAATGTTTTCCTATGATTGAATTTTCTTTTGTTTCTTAAAGGTTGTCGAATGAGGTATAGACTTATGACTGATTTTATTAAAATAGGTACCTGAAAAAAATCTGGCCCTACAAAAACCCGACCCTACCAAAACACGATCCGACCTTAATGCAATACCCGATGGACTAAAGAAACTGCCATCTCCAGAAGAATTCTCGAGGGCAGAAATTGGCTAAAACAGACTAATCATGGAGTTCAAATACTAAGTTGAGCCGAGGATCTCGCGAGATCTCGGCGACAAGAGCACAAAACGCAATGCCTTGACTGTATCGTCTCGGCAAGCTGATATTTGCGAGAAATCGGCGAGCGCGAGATTTCAAACCCTAATACTAAGAACAGATGCAACATAACTTACTCAGGGGATTACGCACTCTCTTCTTCGTCTCCCACTTTCCTCTTCTTGCCTTTTTTCATATTGTTTATGCTACCCTGTTCTTGTTCTTCAGCTTTCTTTTGAGCTCGAATCATGGCTCGTCTTGCACGTGGTCGCATTTCACGTACTTGTCTTGCAGGCATTACGTAACGTTCAAGAGGCCTATCACCAAAAGGGTGCTCACTCCCAGCAAATATCCTTAATTTTCTGTCTCGGTCCTGATCAACGAAAGGCTTTGCGTTGATAAAATAGATAAACCAACATTCCGTTTCTTATCAAATACATAAATAAATGAACCAACAATGACATCTCAACAACTCCGGAATGAAAAATTGTGATCCAGCTCCGAAAAGAAATATTGATATCAACTCCATAAGCTGTTACAGATGATATCTTCTTTTCCAGCTCTTGATATCATCCTGTAAGTCGTACTCGTACATGCAATTCAATATAAATGGAATAGCAATGCAACATGACTAATTCATAGTTGTGATACCTTAAATGATCCCCCATTCCACTGAAAGTCTTTTATATTGTCCAGAGAAAGGAAAGGAAAGGGAGAGTACGCGAACAGAATATACAAGGATGAGAAAAACTCACATCGCGTAGTTTGTTCCTTGGAAGCATTCGTAGGACAGCTTTGCGAATAACTTCTGTGGGATCCTTCGCCATCTGGTCTTTCAAACTCCTTTCCTTGAGGTGGCCTATGTACCTATTTCGACAAAAACACAACACATAAACAGGCAATATCATTCCATGCGACATATAGAAAGTTTTAACAGGAAATTGCTACGTACGACTTCTCTTTTGCATTGAGCCAAATCAATATGAACGGGAATATCATAGTAACTTTCCTAAGAGTTCCTAATATGTAGAGCACAAGAAGCTACAGAAAAATGGTGCAATTACGTCGCCATTTAAGCAACAGTAGATGTATAATAGTTTACTTGCCCTGTGTGCCAACGATAGAACTTGTCGGTCATTTTTCTTCCAGTAACACAGATATCTTTTGCATTCAGAACAATGCACATATCCCCTTCCTCTCGATACGGGGTATATGTCGGCTTGTCCTTGCCCTGAACCACAGCTGATATTTGTGATGCTAGCCTTCCCAAGACCTAAAAATCAACAAAATACGATTATGTGCTCGTAAATGTTCCGACTCGGCAAGAGAGGCAATAACCAAACCTGGCCTTTTGCATCAAAAACCCTCCATCTCAAGCCTTCCAAATCGATACGTCTCAGCCCTGCAAGTGCTTTCTGTGACATTATGATCGTATTCTCATCAGCAAACCCACAGGACCAAGCATATTTAAATCAAATTTTGCAGCTTCCATCAAGATCAATATGGGGAATTAGGTAAAACATGCACCAGTTGTTACTTTGCTAAGCCATCATGATTTAGGACCAAGCTTTTTTCCCCGGAGACAACAAAAATTGGATTGAATTTCTTCAGCTCAATGGAAGTACAAAGCTATATGCAATCGAATGAAACAACCAGGTTTCAAAACCCTCAAACATATTACATGAGACACTATCATTTTCTTGGAAGTAAATTCCACAAACACATGGCGTGCACCCGTAACTACTCAAAATAAACGCTAACTCAGCCAAATTACAAAGAACACCTACCTTAAGATTGCCATTGAAAGATTGAGCTGCTGTCGACATATTGAATTTTCTGGTGAATTGCTGGAAAACAGGAGTGTCGTTGGTTACAAATTTCGGCTCGTTAAACCTCAAACGGAGGGGCCGAGAGAGACTGGGGGAATCGGAAGAATAAGTGTGACCTTAACCCGGTTTATAATAAAAAATGGCGATCGGGTCGGGTAGACTTATCAAGAATGACCTTATTTATTTTGTTAAGTATTGATGGAACACGTGAATTTCATAAAAAAAATTGAATTCATGATCGCTTACTCTTAGAAAAGTCGTCTACTTAATTACTTCATTGCATGGTGATTTGGGTTGTCATAGAATTCATTTGAGAGAAAGGGTTGAGAGATCGAAGCGAGTTTAATATTTGTCACCTTGTTTTTAATTGATTTTATGCATGCTTGAGGACAAGCATGGTTTACGTGCGGGGTATTTGATGTGTCTTTATTATTCTATATTTTATATGTATATTCCCTAATAATTAGTCTACTTTTATATTTTAATTGGACTAATTAATTCTCTTTGGTTGTAGGAAGAAATATTTTGGGCTTAAAGTGTATATTTGATATTTTATATGTATATTCCCTAATAATTAGTCTACTTTTATATTTTAATTGGACTAATTAATTCTCTTTGGTTGTAGGAAGAAATATTTTGGGCTTAAAGTGTATATTTGAGCTCAAATTATGGAGAATTGGGTCAATATGGACGAGGATATCAGATGGGCTGAGCTGGAGACTGAAAAATGGGCGAGAATATCAAGATCAAATTAAGTGGGCCTGTCAAGAGTTTTATTTAATAAAAACTCTTATTCTTTTATTGTAATTATTTTAGATATTATTTAGATATTCCCTTTTTAGGGATAAGATAAGGATATTATTAAGATTTGATTAGCGGTAGCAATAAGAATTAATAATTCCTAGCGTGATTTTAAGAGAAGCTGCGCTAGTTCAGTGTATAATTCCAATACGCGCTCTCTTTCTCCTACCCAGTACAATTGACCAGTATTTTTCCTTTTCGTTAATTTTTATTCCTTCAAGACAATTGCTAGACGAAATTCTATGAAGAATATCAATTCCAGCATGCGTGGCTAAGGTTCTTATTCTGATTCAACGACGTTAATTTCGATATGTTATTGTGAGGCATTGCATTTTATTGTTCTTGTTTATTTCAAGTGCTTATGAATTTGATCTTATTTTTATAGAATTTATTTAAGGTATTGAATTGACGACTCAATTGATTATATAAATTCTAACTGCTATTCAATCGTTCTTGATCCATAATTGTCAAGAACGATTGAACCTTAGTAGCGATAGGTTAAATTAATTGTTCTATCATAATTAGTTCAATCTAATCGAATTCATAGGTTAATTATTTATAATTGCAGCTATTTCGGCTATAAATAATTAGATTTAACCATTTTCATAATTCTCTATGCTGTTATTGACGTGGTATGGAACGCTATCGTGCCCAACTCGTTAATAATACGTATTGATCGTTTGTTGGGATTGATCAATTACATTAGAAAAACATAAGATTTATTACGGCTATTCTAATAAATCTTTGGTTAAACACTTGAATTGCAAGAAATTCATTAGTAAGCCTATGATCAATTCGTTCAATATAGACCCTTGAACCGGATTTTTCTCATATTGTCAATTCCTCTAAATTTCATTATGTTTTAGATAATTAAATTGATCTTTAATTTCTAAATTGCTTAGTTAATTATATCTATGATTTAGAATTAATAAACCAAATTTCAAAACCCCCATTTTTAATTACTTTCATATACAAAGGAATTTAATCATGGTTCCCCGTGGATTCGACCCTACTTTCCATTATACTAATTTATTTTGAAAGTAGGTTATTTAATTTAGCGGTTTGACACCCACCACCAAACATCAAATAAACACACATCTTCTCAAATCTTCATACAAATAAATGAATCTAACCAAATGTTGATTATAATAAGAGGTAATATAAGAATATTATATATAGTTTGAATACTATTGTGTTTGTTGTTATATATATTTATTATTATTTTTGTTATTAGTAATTGGGTTTGAAACAAATTAAATGACGAACTTACAATGAACGAGCAAATTATGTTCAGATGCGCCTATAAAGGAATGTAGTAATCTGACTTTCAGGAACGTTCTTTATAACCTTACATCACAATATTTAATTCTTGTTATTTTCATCAGTTTCAACAATATATACATATGTAAAATTGAGTGAAGTAGACTGCTTACTAATCATTTTTTTGTTTCATGAAGTTCTTTTTTAAAGGTATTGTTCCAGGCTTCATAATACCCCCACCAATTCTTCGGTGGTTCGGAGGTAGACGAAGACTTCTGCGCAGACTCCCACGCACAATTGAAATGAACCCAAAAGTCACATCGAGAACAGTGGAAAGCCATTTCATCTACAAAGCCTTTAACAATTTCGTTGCAAACACCGCATCTCTCATGTCTCCCATAAGTAAGCATCCGAGTAAGAGCGAGCCCATGACGATGAATGTTGTCATCAACAAGAGTTTTCCCAAACTTAACTTTGGACAACAACCCAACAGAGGGAATGCATTCGATATGAAAGTAGTTCTCACACTTGTCACAACCGTAGTACCAATACCGTTGGTTGATTTCTTCTTCGCAAAACTCGCAAAAGCAACAATAGCCCTCTTCTTGATAGGACGTCATTATTAACTCTAAAGGATGCTCATCGAAATGATGTCGTGTTTTCTTGGGAAGCAAAGCACACCTGACATGTATATGAAAATCACAAGCAACACATGTATAGATTGTTCGTAAGGACTTACGGGGGCAGCAATTTGGTGAAATTGAAATACCCACAAATTGATAAGTTCGGTAAAGAATGTGTTGCTTGTGTGAAGCATGCTTGATAGTTGTTAGTGCAATCGCACATGTTATATCAAAACTACAAACTATGAATCTCAGAGATGAGTAGAAAACTCCATTGGAAGGACGTAAACATGTTGAACAGGGAAATACGGAATTAAACCAGCCATTGCTCATCACTGAATTACGGAGCGCAGTCTCTGAATATCTCCAGTCTCCAAAATTTTTTACGCTAGAGGGAATATGATTTGCACATAAATCATGGGCGAGAAAATGACAGCCATTAGATTGAAACTGACATCTGTAAAATGGAGATGAGTTATTGATAGGTTGTATGCATAAATCGCATACTAAATTACAAAATCCATTCTTGATCCTTCGATGATCTTCAAGTATCAAAGGATGTTCGTGAAATCTTTTGTGATCAAGTTGCATTAATGGATATTTTTGTACGTATGCACGGATCATCGAATTTGGAAATATGCCATCATCATCCGGCAGTTGAAGGAATTCTTCTCTTATCTCTGCACAAACAAAAGCAAAGGTAATTAGTTCACACATTTTTTTGGCTCTAAAAATGCCTCGTACAAATGAAGATCGTCTTGCTTGATGGAGATTATCATTTGATCAAAGTTCAGTTACAATGAAAATTCAGGTTCTCATGTCAACTTACGATTTAATCTATTTTACCGCGACTTAATTAAAGTTTTCAGAAAAATATTGTTTTCCTAGAAGAATTCGAAGAGTTGAAGTAACTAGTAACTAGTCAAAGTTGACTCGTACAAAATGCAACATGTATTGGGTTCAATTTCAACTGTGTGTGTATATGTGAGTAGGACTTGCGTGCATCATATGTACAATAGCGTTATTGTACACCCTAAACCCTAAAATCCTAAAAAATCTTAAGAAAACCCGAAAAAACCCTAAAAACATAAAAAAAATCCTAAAAAAATCGAAAAACCCCTAAAAACCTGAACCCTAAACCCCTAAATCGTAAAACCCTAAAACACCCTAAAAATACCTAAAAAGCCCTTGATGTACGATAAAGCTTATTGTGCATCTGATTCGTGCAAGCTTTTGCCTATATATATATATATACACACATATGTAGCAATTTATTCATTGTGTTACCAGTTTGAAGGTTTTTCATGACACAAGTGGGATGAGCAAAACAATAACACTCGCAACAGAGATAGATCCCACTTGAGCGAAGACGCCACCACTGGAAGCAAATTTCGCATAACGTAACGTAAGGGACAGAATATGTGAGGATTAATGGGTGGGGATGCAACGGGGATCGTAGTTTGACGACGCTTGGCCACACAGTGCAATCTTGATGAATCCAGAAATCACACTCTCCACAGTGGAAGAAGAAACCCATATGTTCTTCGCCACATCCATTACACAGAGATAGAGTTTGTCTGCAGAAGACTACCAGCGGGTGTAACTGGTGACTTTTGTGCTTGCTCGTGATTGTTGTCGCCATTGGTGTGGCAACCAAAGGATGGAGATTGAAGTCGGGGGTGTAATCTGAAGAAGATCTGTATTTGTAACTGAGATGATCATCTTGCTCGAGAATAAGGAAGTTGCAATGACCGCGATGGTACACTCGTGCGGGCAGTTGTGTGCATGCTTTGTGGAGGAAGAAGTTGCAGTTTGCATCAACGCTGCAAGTGTACGAGGCGCTACTTAAGATTGGCAACCCACAGATACGGCACCGGGCATACGTAGGATCCTCATCGTCATCGAGCTTACAGAATTTTAGCGGGTGTTTGTGACTAAAATGTTCGAGAGAAGGCTCCATATAGATAGATAGATAGAGAGAGAGAGAGAAAGTGGTAAAATCAGAGAGGCAAAGATGGCAAGATTGATTTATATTTGGAAATGTAGAACAAGAATGCACACATATTTGGATGATCAAAATATATTTATAGGCATACAATGGAATCTCACTCTTTCACATGTGATTTTTAAAGGTTAAGAAAGCATAATTCGTAATGTGTCGTCTAAGATAGGTATATCTACAAGTTCAACTAAATAGATAACTTAATGTAGTTCACTTGACATGCTACTTTTTAATTATGTACACAAGATACATGCCCAGATGTTAGATTCGTGCATTCTAAATTAAATGACGGATTCATGAAAATGTATCACCACTACAAGAAAATTGTCAAATTCCAACGGTAATTCCAATGACAAATGAGCCTTTGGAAAATTTTCCAAAATTCCAACGGCAAAAGGCCGTTGGAATTACTGTTAGAAAAAAATTCGAACGGCAGAAGCTGTTGGAAAAAAAAAATTCCAACGGTAAGAGGCTCCGTTGGAATCATTTTTCTGTTGGAATTTAATTGTTGGAACAAAAAAATTCCAACAACCACTTTTTCAACGACATAAAAACCGTTGGAATTGCCATTGGAATTAAAATTCCAACGGAGATTTACCATATTCCAACGGTTTTTATGCCGTTGGAAAAGTGGTTGGAATTTTTTTGTTCCAACAATTAAATTCCAACGGAAAAATGATTCCAACGGCAATTCCAACGGACTTTCTACCGTTGGAATTTTTTTTCCAACGCTTCTGCCGTTGGAATTTTTTTCTAACAGCAATTCAAACGGTTTTATGCCGTTGGAATTTTTTCGTTGGAATTTGGCAGTTTTCTTGTAGTGCACTGTTTATAGTAAAAATATTACCTTTTAGCGTAATACTTTTCTTCATAACAAATAAAACTTTCAGTATAAACATTAATATATTTTCAAAACAATATCTTTATTTAGAACAAGTAACACCTTTCAGAAAAAATACTAATACATTTTTATAAAAAAACAGTTCATAAACCCGAATTGTACAGATCTTACTATATATTTGTCAATTTATAAGATCGTTAATTCTTCTATTATATTCTAAAACATCAATTAATTTGAAACGAAGGGGCGTAATAATAAATACTCCTTGCATTCCTAAATATTAGTCTTTTAAAAAAAATTCAAAAAAAAAAAAAACAAATATACGAACGATATCTGATTTGTAAAGTGTAAGGGCAACCTCTTTTCATGGCAACACTGTAATTTATATTGTATGAAACCCTCGATCTATTCCATTTTTATCCTGTCCCAATCGTGCCACACTCCAAAAAATAAATTACTTACAATATTTTTTGTGGTTTTGTGAGCTTAACATTCATGATTTAGGTTTAGAATTCATGATATATATTCAGGTTCAATGTTTAGGATCTAGGTTTGAATGTTGGGTCTAAGTATATTTTCTTTTCAAGATTTATGATTTCCGATTCCTGGTTCATTATTCATGATTTAATAATTCAATATTCATAATTTAGTATTGTTTAGAGTTTATTATTCATGCATTCACGGTTAATTATTCGTGTTGTAAGGTTCGATTTTGAAGTGCAGAGACAAAGATATCAAGATTGATTTACATTAAAAAATGCAGAATAAAAATGCACACATATTTTGGTGTCAAAATATATATAGGCATGCCATAGAATCTCATGCACCCTTATCACAGGATCCAATTAACTGATGGTGAACAAAAACTTGCTGGGTCAGATTCAGGAATTCCATCTGTGCCAACTGTACAACAAGCAAGCTACCTAAAAGTGAATTAGTTAACCCATATTTTCATTTTATCAGCTATAAACTTTCATGAAAAGAACTGTACCAAACATATTCTCATTATCCACACAAAAACAAATACTCCCGCCTCTGTCCCGGCTTATTTTGCACACTTTCCGTTTTCAACTGTTCCAGTTTATTTTGCATGCTCTTAAAATAGAAACTAATTCTCATAATCTTCGCCTCAAAATTTCAACCATCAATCTCCACCTTTAAAAAAGTTAAAGAAAAAGCAAAATCTGCCTTTTCTTGATCCGTGCCGGATCAATTCTGCAAAATAAGCCGGGAAGGAGGGAGTACAGAAAACCAGAAAATAATTTTCAACAACTGAAAATTACTATTGAATATGAAACCAAACAATATGTTTTCCTTTACTTTAATGATGCAGCATCTTTACTTACTTGAGTTTCCTGCACCAGAGTTTTAGCACTAATGTATTTGTGAACAATCTCACCACCAGATACAAATGAAAATGCTACGCAAGCATCCATATTTGGAAAATTCTGTCCAGCAAAAAGGTTTTAGATTTAAGGCATGATCATGAATAGCAAGATACATAAATCAAACTCTGTTAAGGTTACTGCAGTATCACCTTTTTTACGTTTGCCTCGTTCGATTTAAAGGAAGTTCTGGCACTTGATGTAGGACCAACGATGACTTTGGTGCTGTAACGACAATGATACAAGAACATGATCTTTGAAGTTCAGCGGAAGCAGAAAGGAGTACTTTTATCATCACGACGTAGAAAAGCATGTGAAGAACAAGAAACCTCTGCACAATGAAGTCAAGATAATTGAGGGAAATTTGTGCTCACTGCTCACACTATGCGCACTATGGGCCGAGCACATCTGGAGAAAAAGAAGAGAAGATAGTTCAGCAACATAAAGCAGCAATATTGGTTATGTCAAGCTTATCGGTTTCTATACATTTGTTAGTTTCACATTGGGTAGGGGGAGTTGTCATTCAACTGTTACCTATTAGTTAAACATCATCAATCAACTGCTGGCACAAAGATTTCAGAAATTCTTTATACTGAAGTCTCCCCAACCCAAAAACAACACTATTTCCAATTTTACCAGGAAATGATGCAACATAGACAGAAGCATTGCATCGACTGACATATACAAAAAGCACCATGTTCTAAACCAACTGCAATCATTAAAGTTTGTTTGGTAAGAGGTGTTACCTGCATATCAAGACGAATAGACCTATAAGAAGCCCTCTTCATTAAATACTCTTTAGCCTGAGCAATTGTGTCATCGCTACCTGGTTCAGCTTTCATCTTGCACCATGCGTGAAAGGTTTTCGTCAAGTTCAAAATTTCAAAAAAATTCTATCTGAAGTTTCCTATCCCTGCCTCATGGCAGCCAATTTCTCGTTAACCTGGCACCACACAAATGATATGTTTTATATCCAAGCCTAGTTCCAAATTTAATGATATCATTACATGAGACAATGATAGTTCAATCCAGGAATCCAGGGGTGTGCACCCACAATAAACCATTTAGGACTCGTGGTGTTTTCCATCTTCTCCACAGGGTATAGCTCTAGATAATTCACACTAAAAACAGCGTTCATCCCCTCATATTGGCAAGTATATTATCTATATGATTGTACCATGCATTTTAGCAACCACTGAAACAACCATGTGAATAACAGAACAAGTTCAAAATCAACACGTAGAGTCTATATATTTTGGATGCGCGGATTCAACTCGAAGGATCCAAAGGTAGGATGCAGATAAGGGAACCTAACATAACAAAATGTAAATATTTCATAAATAATCATTTATATTAAAGGAATAATCGGATAATAACATTCAAATTGCAGATGAAATAAAATTGCAATACTGCATTGCTTTAGTTCAAGACAAAATATTTCAAATCAAACAACAAGATTAAAAGAGGAATCAACGTCAGGGTGAAGACTCCACTTTTAGGAAAATTCCCGTAGCCATGTCGTGTACTAATGTTACCGGTACCTCTTCAGAAATGAAGAGTCTGTAGCATCAGAGGCAGTTGGTGATCTATAGACTATACTAGAGGCTATATGAATAAGCTCGTAAAGAACTTCTTTTGATTACCACACACGATCCATCTCTTACAGCTGAGAGGTGCCACTTCGCGATTCTTATAATGACAATTCGAGAGCTAGTCTAGCCAACTGATCTTGACCAAAAAGTGCACCACCACATAAAGTAGCACTTTCTTATAGAAGGTCATAAATCAGCCTAGCGTCAACTCTGTGTTCCCCACCGTACAATGGGAAAAGTGCCACTGTGCCCTACCGTACAAGGGCACATGTGGTCTGGTTCGAACTGTGCTGGAAATTCACACTGAAATGCATATCCCCAACCTTGTTTCGTCTGTCATAAGAATTTTCATAGAGTACGTCAATGCTATCTACGTGGATAGTATCAGCATTCGTGTAACATGTGACACGTCTAAAAGAATAAACGCTTAATCATATACATCCTTTCGAGTGCATACTCTCAATCCGCTAAAAACTGATTCAACAATCTCAGTTGATAATTGGCAACCAGCACAACTAACAAGAGTAATTTCATAATATAACCAAACAATGTTCTTTCTATTTATTTTCAACTAAACATGGCTTATGCAGCTGCTCTTGAGTTACAACAAAATCAATGCAGCAAAGAATCCCATTCTCACCGTTTCGTCATCACTTCGTCTTGACAGAAACTCCAGTGCCACCAGCAACGATACAAGTAGTCGTCATATCCAAGAACAAGCCATGCTCCACCACCCCCTCGAACGCCGCAATCTCCTTTCCGGCGGCTGCAGAATCCTTTATCGGAGTCTTGAAGTACAAATCCACAATGTAATTCGAATTATCCGTTACATAAGGCTTCCCACTCCCATCCAATCTCAGCTTGGCCTCACACCCTTCTTCCTTAAATAATTCCTGCAACCTCACCAGATTATAGTTCCAGCAGAACTGCACCACTTCCACCGGCATAGCCAGGCCTGACCCGCCAAGCCCGGTCACTAATTTGGAGTCGTCGACGACAACTACGAACTTAGCAGAGGCGGCCTCGACCATTTTCTCACGCAGGAGGGCCCCACCCCGGCCCTTAACCAGGTCGAGATTGGGGTCCACCTCGTCGGCTCCGTCGATTGCTAGGTCAATGTAGGGGTGGGCGTCGAGGGTGGAGAGGGGGATGCCGAGGGAGGCGGCCTGTTCCTGGGTGCGTTTGGATGTGGGGACGCCGACGATATTGGTGAGTTCGCCGGATTTTAGGAGGGCGCCGATTTTGTCGACGACGAAGGCGGCGGTGGAGCCGGTTCCGAGGCCGAGGACCATGCCGCTTTCGACGTATCTGACGGCCTTGTCGGCGGCGAGTTTTTTAAGGTCGTCTTGAGTGAGGACGGGGGCAGAGAAGGCATTGATGGAGAGCTTGGAGGGGGTGGGGCGGAGGTGGCGGGGGCGGAGGAAGGTGGGGGAGAGGAGGGATAAGGTGGCGGCCATGGTTGGTGGGATTGAGGATCGAGGAAACGGTTAAAACCCAGCAAATAGTGCTGTGCTGGCTTCCGTTCCGACGTCGTTTAGCATTTTTCTCTTATGTTTTCTTTTTTTCCTTTATTTTGCGTAAGGGTTGGAAAAATACCGAAATGCCGAAATAACGCACATATCGTATCAAAAAATTACCAAAAATATCGAAAGTTTCGGTATATCAAATTTTCATACCGTATCGAAAATGATAATTTAAAATTTTTTATATATACTGAAATATCAAAAAAGGTTCAGTATTTTCGGTATATATCGATATACCGAATTTTTTTCGATATTTTGGTAATTCGATATATCAAATTCCTAACGATATATCGTAAATTTTCGTTATACCAAAATCAACGGTATGGATCGATATATACCGATAACGATACAAAATTCGGTATACCAAATTTTCTGTACAGTATCGGATAAAATGTCATACCGAATTTCGGTATACCAAAATTTTCAGTACGATAATAATATAAATTTTTGGCGTACCGAAAATTTCGATACGATAATGGTATGTGCAATTCGGTATTGTATACCGACCGAACCACTCCTTATTTTGCATACAACTAAACACTATAAGTGTATATACTTTAAAAGTTCATAATTTCATATGATGTGATATAATTAAAAATTAAAGTAAACTAGTAAATTTTTGTGTTGCATACGAATAATAGTCCACGTTCTAAAAATCTCCGTCTATCTTTTAGAAATGACATAAAAGCTAATGTTTAGATTGAATTCAGTACAGATAATTTGAGTTCCAATGCAAAAGGTGATCATAAAAATTACCTAGCAATGTGACATTAAGGATTGTTCTTGTTTGTTTATAAAAAAGATGGAATTTTCCTTTTTTTTCTAAATCTGATCTTTGTTCATATATATTCTATATGCATGACCATCAGCAAATGGGGGGATATATATCCATGTCTACCCCTGTCCCGAAGTAGAAAATTGAACCAAAGATCGAGAAAATAAACACCATTCCAACTTCGAACAAGTGAAAACAGGATAGGGCAAACCCAATTACATGCCATCTGTAGGGATCATACATTACTTAATACCTGCTTAACAGAACCACCAAATCCCCCCCAAAAAAAGAGCAGCAAATTAAGCAAACGAGTACATTTGCTGTTGCTTTCGACAGAAGCAACCAAATCATTGTCGCATTTTTCCGACTGATGCCATTTTAAGCCGTTGAAGCTTGAACCACCAGGGAGACGCACCTGCAAAGGCGTAAAATCCTCATGTATCCAGTTCGCACACCCTTAACTGCGCTTCTGATTTCATCACAGATTGGCTGGGAAGATGAACATTTTTTACTGCCAATGGGTGAGGATGCTATTTGTACGGGAAGGACATCCGATGGATAGATTCCGCTGCATCAAACCCATCCAAATCGAATTTGTATTACGTATAGCATGAGAAGGTGGCATGTGGATTGCTAGAATGTCATGCTAGATAGAAATTACGCTGTTATTATAGTATCAAGAACATATTCTAAGATCTCAGGGATGATAATTAAAACTATCGTTAAGTTGAACCTGATAACCAAAAGAAAAACAAAATATTGAAGTTTGTTGAAGTTGGAAGGAAACAAAACTTCGAGGGATTTTTTTTTGAAAGAACAAAACAGGCCAAGCCTCGAGGATAGTTTCTGTAATCATTGGAAGTAGCAAAAAAGGCCCAGCCTGCCAGACATTCTAGGCTGGTTGGGAACCTGAAGTATCATCGCCCAACCCGATGGTGCCAATGGACCCCGACAAATTTTAGTGTATTAAAGGGGATGCGCTGGGTTGGTCATCTTTCTCCTTCATTTCGGTCACACTCAATCACATAAAGTTTGCATGACTTTGCAATCCCACAGTCGTAACTGGCAATATTTTAGCCTCAAGCCAAAATTACATGGGCTTTTTCCTCATTGCACATGAGAACGGGACATGCAGATCGTAATAAGCCTCAGAAACTTCAGGTGGCTGAGTGTGACAAAATAAGTTCAGAAACTGAAATGCGAAAATTCATGTGGCAAAATGTTATTCACCCAGATCAAACTGTAAGTGGGAGTACGCAGTCAGCCAAATATGTTCAGGCAGCTTATGGCAGACTGCCATGATTTCGATATTTTAACTGCAAAACTAAAGCTATATATAAAATTGCAAGAGCAGGACAGAGTCCATGCAATTGATCCATATCAGTTTACTAGATGCTGTGTTACTGAAAGCGACGAGATCATGATATAAGGAATTAGAACTACTTACCGTTTCAAACAAGACATATCAAGTGTGAGGGTCACCTTCCTCCCAGATTTCAAAGCAAAGAAACAAAGCATCAGATCAAGCCGCTCAGCTGCACTCAAAGAGTAACAAATTAATTTGGAGGCCCGACTGCCTATACTATCATCAACTCTAAATTGAAACAAAAGATGAAGTTTATCGATGCATTTCTATTTCAGATGCCATCAACTATGAGGGAGGGAAGCAAAGACCAGTGTATAAATATTTCAAACTAATTATTTTTCTTCAGAAGCGAGCCAGAGGATATAACTCTCCGTGTGACTAGATGTTCAGTGTCACTCCAACTACAGTAACTAATAACTTCAAGGGACTAAGAAAACAGAATTTTATCAAACATGGATATTATAGTAAATGATCTCTGTGTAAAAACTGGACTATATATTTGGGTCATCCAAAAAAGTTAAACCAGCCTAAATATATGTGTTGGAGGGAGTATTTCTAATAGCACCACGATGCGAAATAATTACTCTCAATGTATAATGACAATTTGATGTTTTACAAATTATTTTTTGTTGACTTCTGTTAGTTGGCAGATAGAAAATGGAACGCAGAAAGAGGACAGTGAGAAGAAGATAGAGAGAGAAAGAGACACGTGACAGTGAGGGGAGAGAAAGTCAAAGAGGGAGGCTTCTGAAGTTTGTTTTTTTTTTTTTTTTTTTAAAAATATACTTTAAGAACACCAGCTGAATGAAAATTTACTTCTGACAGGACAACATATCAGGTGATCGCCATAATCATAATGTCTCATTCCAGTTATCATTTGAAAGTTAACAACTATATATTTTCCAAGATACTAAAAAAGGTAAGTTTGGTAGATACATGTAGACACTAAAAAACACAAAATGAGATATGAGAGAAAGGAAGGATCTAAATTTTGACTCATCCGTAGTCCTTTGTATCACATATTCTTTAATGATCTTTTTACTCTTGAAGATGATTAAGTTTGGAAGAGGAAGACAGAAGGATCAGGAACAGGTGTTAGATGGTAATATGATCAAGTACTTTCGCTAATATATAAATGTCCAATAATTTCTAGCATTGTATCTTTTATGAAATAAAATTCTGTTTTCACATCGAAAATATAACAAAAAAAATTCTATCATTTTACATGTTCTGCCCTGCATAAAGCAATACATCTTTTCTCTAACCTTTTCTTTTCTCTTGTTTTTGGTTTGGGGGGAGTCGATTTTTTTCAAAAGAAATACTACATACAGCAAAAAATGGAAAATTGATAACTTGTTTTCCATATACAATAGAATTTTATGAAGTTGGAAGGAGAGACTCAAGGACAAGAGAGCCTTATATTTACTGAAATAGATGCATGAAAACTTCTTGTAATGCTCCCCGGAGGACTCCAAAGGGTTGACCTAGAAACCAAGTACCTCACCCAAAGAGAGAGGCCGGTGTACGACTTCATGTCAAACAATAGTATAGATATGTGCATTCCTTCCAACACTACCAAAAACATCTGATTTCCACGAGATCATAATATAGTATCTTCGCTTACCACCCACAAAATACATTAGATCTCATTTCATTGAAGATGGGCTTTTGGCAACTTATATATCAAAATTTCACTCCCAAACAATCTTCTAAAAATTTCAAAACGTTATATAAATCATTTTCAGTTTTCTGTTAATGAACTCAAATACAAACATAGACTAACAAGAAACAGTCTCCTGCAACATCAACATTACACATGCAAGACCAGGTGCACATGGCTTTCATTTGCTATATAGATGTCAATTAATTATTAATATAATATGAAGAGTGAAGTTATCAAGAGAATAATAGCATCACGCAGAGATGGAAAGAGGAATGCATAGAAAATAGTTCAGACATAAAACACAAATATCACCAATACTCAATATCCCGAATATATTGCACACAAAACACTTCAATAGACATCCTGAAATTTTTGAGAACCTTCAATATTGCAAAAATAACTTGCTTAAAATGGTATAGTCATACAAGATCAAATTACCTGATGGTGAACAAAAACTTGACCGGGTCATATTCAGGAACTCCATCTGTGCCAACTGTACCTCCTCAATTACATCAAGCAAGCTACCTAAAAGTGAATTAGTTACCTGCAAACCATTGACAGTTCGAATTGAGAAAGTCATCAGGAATTTCTTCAGCTTCTAATGAGCAATTCAATTCATCAGCGAGCTAAACATATAACTTCTCGTATATTTTCATTTTATCAGCTATAAACTTTCATCAAAAGGACTGTACCAGACATATTCTCATTATCCATTCAAAAACAAATTCAAAACCAAACACAACTTTCAACAAATGAAATTTACTATTGAATCTGAAACCAAACAACGGCCACAAAGAAGCACATACATCTCTCATTATATTTTCCTTCACTTTATTGATGCACAATCTTGACTTACTTGAATTTCGTGCACCAGAATTTAGCACCAGTGTATTTATGAACAATTTCACCACCAAATACAAATGAAAATGCTAAGCAAACATCCATATTTGGAAAATTATATTTTCCTTCACTTTAATGATGCACAATCTTTACTTACTTGAGTTTCCTGCACCAGAGTTTTAGCACCAATGAATTTGTGAACAATCTCCCCACCAAATACAAATGAAAATGCTACGCAAGCATCCATATTTGGAAAAGTCTGTCCAGCAAAAAGGTTTTAGATTTAAGGTATGATCATGAATCGCAAGATAATAAATCAAACTCTGCTAAGGTTACTGCAGTATTACCTTTTTTATGTTTGCTTCATTCAATTTAAAGGAAGTTCTCGCACTTGATGTAGGACCAACGATGACTTTGGTGCTGTAACAACAGTGATCCAAGAAACATGATCTTTAAAGTTTAGCGGAAGCAGAAGGGTTTACTTTTATGATCAAAACTTAGAAAGCAAATGATACCTCTGCATAATGAAGTCAAGGTAATTGAGGGAAACGTTGTGCTGACTGCTCACAGTATGCACACTATGGACCAACCACATCTGGAGAGAGAAGAAAAGATCACTCAGCAACATAAAGCAGCAATATTGATTGTGTCAAGCTTCTCGGTTTCTATACATTTGTTAGTTTTGCATTGGGTAGGGGGTCGCCATTCAACTGTTACCTAGTAGTTAAACATCATCAATAGACTGCTGGCACAAGTATTTCAGAAACTCTTTAGACTGTAGTCTCCCAAACCCAAAAACACCACTAGTTCCAATTTTACCAGGAAATGATGCAACAAAGACTAGCATATGCAAAAAGCACCATGTTCTAAACCAACTGCAATCATTAAAGTTTGTTTGGTAAGAGGTGTTACCTGCATATCAAGACGAATAGACCTATAAGAAGCCCTCTTCATTAAATACTCTTTAGCCTGAGCAATTGTGTCACCAGTACCTGGTTCAGCTTTCATCTTGCACCATGCATGAAAGGTTTTCGTCAAGTTCAAAATTTTTCTATCTGAAGTTTCCAGTGCCTGCCTCATTGCAGCCAATTTCTCGTTAACCTGGCACCACACAAATGATATGTTTTATATCCAAGCCTAGTTCCAAATTTAATGATATCATTACATGAGACAATGATAGTAATCCAGGGGTGTGCACCCACAAAATAGTCACAATTATCATAACTACATATGAAGTTTTTATATCACTAAGCATGTGAAACCAACCAATAAACCATTTAGGACTCGTGGTGGTTTCCATCTTCTCTACAGGGTATGGCTCTAGATAATTCACACGAAAAACAGTGTTCAACCCCTCATATGGGCAAGTATCTTATCTATATGATTGTACCATGCATTTTAGCAACCACCGAAACAGCCATGTGAGGTACAGAACAAGTTTAAACACTGCCTGAACATAGACATGCCTGCATGTGGCACATAAATTATGTTTACATACACATAAAAAAGTGCATAAATGCTGTTCAAAATCAACACGTAGAGTGTGTGTGTGTGTGTGTGTATGTATATATATACGACTGATCACTGTGATATAGTACAAGAATCACTGAATGAGTAGAATCAGCAAAAGCATACCAAGAAACATGACTTAAATACATTTAATTATGTTGCTTGGACTCGGTGTGTTTTCGCTAAGACTGCAAGCACATATCTAAAGAGTTTGCTTCTTCTAAACTATTTTGCGCAAAATTTTGGATGCGCGGATGAAACTAGAAGGATCCACAGGTAGGATGCAGAAAAGGGAACAAAACGTAAATATTTCATAAATAATGATTTATATTAAAAGAATAATCTAATAATAACATTCAAATTGCAGATAAAAACAAAATTGCAATACTGCATTGCTTTAGTTCAAGATAAAATATTTCAAATAAAAACAACAAGATTAAAAGAGGTTACAACTTTAGGGTGAAGACTTCACTTTTAAGAAAATGCCAATAGCCATGCCGTGTACTAAGGATACAGGTACCTCCTCAGAAATGAGGAGTCTGTAGCATCAGAGGCAGTTAGTGATCTATAGATATATAGATGCTATATGAATAAACTCATAAAGAACTTCTTTTGACCACCACGAATGATTCATTTCTTGCAGCTGAGAGGTGCCACTTCGCGATTCTTATTATGACATTTTAAGAGCTAGTCTAGCCAACTGATCCTGACCTAAAAGTGCACCGCCACATAAGGCAGTGTTTTCTTATAGAAGATCCTAAATCAAAGGAAACCTCTGACCGGCCTAGCGTCAACTCTCTGTTCACCACCGTACAAGGGGAGAAGTGCCAATTTGCCCTACCGTATAAGGGCACATGTGGTTTGGAGCTGTCTGCTGGGAATTCACACCAAACTGCTCAAAAAAAATAAACTCTATTCAAAAGATAATTGGCTGGAAACTGGCATCATGTAGGTAAGAAGGTTGCTTTCAGTGTCAATCTTAATGTCAAAATCAGTGGGAATGGTTAAGCCTTTATGTTAGATATCCTAATTGAGCTGATAATACTACCAACAGTTGTTTTTGCACTAATACCTGCATGAAGGGGTCTCCATTTTCCTGTGTGTCCTGATCGGATGCAGTGGCTCATACATGAAAGAGATTATGCTGTAAACTAACTTAGTCAATAGGAAAAGATTAATCAGCTCGAAAGTCTCACTTCAAGCACATGGATGTTAGATGCTGCATTAGTAGCGGAAGGAAGCAAACAAAATTCCTAGAAAAAAAATACTGGTTTATCTGCTTATTACTACAGAATGGGTCTTATACCCAAAACTATCTTATCAAAGACTTACAACCAAAAACATATAATGCAAGAATAAAAAAAGAGCAGCCTAAATATAGAACAGCAAGATACCTCTCTATCTCTTAAAGGAAGTATAGAAGCAACCAAGAAAAACTGCTAAAAAGTAAAGAACAAGGCCAAACTGCATATCATCAGAATGCAAATAAAATCTGATGTAATACCTCATGTTTCTTCTTTAGGTTGATGGACAATGACTTATCACCAGCAACATCAACTTGGACATTAGAAGTGCATGTCTCCAGTGGCAGAGACACAATATTTTCTCCCAAAATTTGCGACTCCTGTGTCCTAGAGCTCAATAGCTCTAACCTTTTCTGCATACACAATATGACTACATTAGTGCCAAATGATAGATGCGTGTTCATGTGCCAAAATGAAGACTCACAGTACCAAAAGTCTTTCTCTCTTTACATGCTTCAGCTGCAATTTTGCCTTCTCAAACACAACTTGATGCAACAGAGAAGTTGCTTCAGCTACTCTGCATGTGCAATTATTGGAAGTGAAAATACATATAAGCAAATTATAAAATTTAATCAGAAACAGAGCCACGATGCAGATGCATAGCACCATTCCATTTCAGTTGCTCAGGGAGGGCAAGTACTTACTTATTAAGCTGGAGACCATGACGAACAATTGTATTCTGGATAAGGAATATAGATGAACTCAGACCAGTGCAGCTACCAATTAATCAATTAAAGCACTTAAAAATGTGAAGAGGCAAAAAAATATCTATGAAATGTGATTTGTTATTTCTGCTTTTCAGTTTTTAAATAGAATTGTGAACTAGGAGACCTGAGGCATAACTCCATGGTAGAGCATCTCATACAATTTTAACCTCTTCTGGTGAACCAACTTGTCTTCCAGCACATGAATCTGAAATATGGAATAAATTACCGTATATCCAAGCCAAAAGAATATGACAAATAATTCACTAAATTTCTGTGGGCCGTACTCAATGCGATAAATAAGACCAACATGTTGTCGATATCTCAATTTTACAGGAAGTTCGAAAGAGTTCCCTAAGATTTAAAAAATAAGAACTGGAAGCAAAACGGTGAATGGTACAAAGACATACCATCTTACTATTAAGCCCATCAGTGGATCCGGAAATCAAACATTTCAAATCCTCTGAAAATTTTGAATACATCTGCGATTTCAGATTCAAAACCAGGTGAGACAAAAATGTTAGGCTTCTATGTCAGCCGACACTCTAGACAAGTAACTGGAAAATAAGTACAACTTGAATAAGACATACATCAGTCCACTTCTTCTTTTCATGGCCAGTCAGTTTGGTTCTACCTTCAATAGGATAAACAATTGTCTCAGGGTCATAATTGCCACCTTTCAAAAGTTTGGGACTCCTCCCTGTTATGGTGATATCACTCCCATATTGCGAGTCCCTCAGCAATAATTCTAGGTTTCTCTTGTTCACAGAAGAACTTTTAAGTCCACTACTCAGCTGGATGCTTTTTGGAGAGGTTATTCCGGCAGGCTGTTCATTACCAGGCTCTTTGCTTGATGGGCTACCATCAGGGAACTGCACCAGACTCTGGCATGTCCACATAGAGCACCAAACAAAAGTCACAATCAAAATTCACCTCAGCCACTAAATAGCAATAAAATAGATTCAGAAAGAGACAGAATTTATCGTTATTTCTTTGTGGATTATTGAGGATTTATAGTTCTAGAGAAGAATGAAGACTACCAGGCCTCCTTATAATCAGTATTTATGGCATTAAAACTGCTATAAACACAACTGACAAAATGGAAGCATACATGTAGATGAAACTCTACTTGAGGGAAAAGAAAGAAGGGAAAAAAGAAAGAAAAAAGCTGACCTTCTGCAACCCTGGCTGGTTTAAATTCTTATTGGTAAATGGAGAATCAAAACTATTAGAAACCATTCTAGATTCTGCCCCAGATATGTTATCCTTAAAGCTGGAGAAGCCGCTGCTAGTCAGGTTACCAAGGAACACATTTTCAGAAGGAACAATTTGGGATTTGTGCTCTTTAGCAGGAGTACTGAAGCTTCCCGTGGTTCCAAACATTTCCTTCCTGTTTGGAATATCCATTTCCCTGTTATCAGTTGATTTTAATTCAATCAAGTTGAGGTGGTTGACTTCATTAAAAGGTGAGTTTAACTCTCCATTTATTCCCTTAGATAAAGAACCCATATTAGCAGATGCACTCGAGAGGTTAATATGAGCAAGATTTCTCTCTGAAGTTGAATCTTGGCGTTTGTCTAAAACTTCATTTTGTTTGATATGACTCTGTAGAAATAAGTCATTAGTTTGACCGTGTTGAAAACCTGGTGAAACTGGCAATTTCTTCACCAATATTCTGCCTGGAGAAGAAACAAACTCAGGAGTAATTGCTTTTCCACCTTCACCTGACGCAATTTCAGCCAACAAAGATTCTGTTTCGACCATTAGTGAATCATCATTACGTTTCAAATTATCTCTAGACCAAGAAATCCTAGAGGGTGAACCAGCAGGTGGCCCAGATTTTAACTGATCAGCAAAGGTATTCTTGGCAATCAACTCATTCGGCGATTTTTCACTCATTATACGGAACAAAGGTTCTTTTATAATATTTTCACCCCTAGTATGATCCATTTTGGATGTGGAATTCCTTTCTGTACTCTGAAGAACACCAGCAGCTTTTTCTTCAGTAACTGAATCTTCCGCAAAATTGATTCTAGAGATATAATGCCTTTCTCCCCAAAGATTATCATAGGGGGATTTTGAGAAATCCAGAGACTTAATGGTAGATTTGTCAATTTTAGCACTGAAAGTAGAAGAGAAGGTAGATTTCTCAAGTAATTCTAGTTTGGAAATGCTTCTCTGAATGGATGTCTCGGTATCTTGATGGTCTACACTTCCATTTTTCAGCAAGGAACCAGGTTGTTCAGGCGAAGGAGACACCAAACTCCGGCTTTTAGATGGAGAAGCAGCAGTCAGATGAATTTGTTGTCGTTTGACAGGAGAAGAAGCTGATGCCATCAATGACATGTCAGAACCATCCTGTGCCAACCAGTAGAACCCTATTAGTGTTTTTTTAACTATTTTGCAATCAAAATTAGTATCCTAACATACAAAGTTCTTTATTAGCCAAATTTTCCAAATACTTCCACAGTAGGAATAAGGAGACAGGTGGATACATTAAAAACTGTAGCATAACAAAATGTACTCCATTGCCTTTCTGAGTTAAGTCACCGAAAACTGAAAATAATCTCACTTTAGATAGAGATCAACAATAATTGCAAACTTCATATTAAGACAACCCCTTAAAGATACGGCACTCGGCAACCAGGTTAAAACAGCAACTTGTACACAAGAAACATCTGGCTTTAATCATGGACAAGTTATAGTGTTTGCTTTGTTTAATTTTTTTTCTTTTCTACCATGTTTTATGAAGATATGATACGGGTCAATTCAGGTACCTATCAATCCAAACCTTATCTCTGAGTAACATTTCAATTTACATGAAAGATCAACTATGGTTATTAGTTGTGTAAATTTCAACAAACTAGGAAGTACTTAGTGCCCTTACATTATAAAACTGGATAAAAAATGCAAACTTTAGACATTTTTTTCCTAACTACATTTAATTGGCAAGAATGGGTCAACAACTGCGTCTAGCTTAGGCTCAAGTTTGTGTTCCAATTACATACACAGCGCGAGCACATAAGAATCATTTTAAGATAATAATTTCTCAAGTACATTCCATTTGCAGTCATCAACTACAACAATCAACGGGTCACCTATTGAACTCTCCTGAAATATGCAAGAAATTACTTAAAATAAAGCACATGATATAAAGGTCAGTGAAGTTATAAAAAAAAGAAAATCAAATAGTGCAAACCAAGATACCAGAAAGCCAAATCATAGAGCTAAGGAGCATACGTTCAAGAAAAGTGTAGGTACCAACTGCAATAGATACGAATTCTTACTTTACCCAGCTCATGTGATGAACTATTCGGATTATGATTGTCTCTATTGGTAGCGGCCTCCAATGAACAAGTTGAAGATCTGTTAGGAGAATGACCAATAAGAATGTTTCCATGAGGACTGTTAGCCTCGCCAAATCCATGCTGACCAGCAGATTCATGTCCGTTCAGCAAGCTGTTGTAATTAATTGGGCCTGTTTCCTCCCATACAGCGTCACCTAAGTTAACAAGGTTATCGCCGAGATTAACTGAAGACAAAACCTGGCCAGCTTTCCTTTTAGGGGAACCTGATGTAATGTAATCAGATACACTAGCACAAAGCAAATTTTGACGGCCCTCAGCTAGGATAGCATCCAGTCCTGGAGATAATTTATCATAGTCATACTTGTTAGGGTTTCCCCCAACAAGACTCATATCATTGGAGCTGTGACTCCCACTTACTTCTGTAACAGGCACAGAAGGTCTTTTAAAAGGCTTTTCACCTAATGTGACAACCATAGAGCTCCCTGTATTGGAATTTGTTGGTGTCTTCTCTTCAAAGAAGAGTTGACCCCTTGTTGGTGTCTTTAAGTCTAACCCTGAATCAGATCTAGCAAGACTGCGGTAGTGCATAGAGAAAGCTGTTGAATCCATGGTTAGATCATGATTATCATCAGAGGCTGCAGAGTCAGACAATCGGCCTGGCCTTATAAAATTGGTTGATAAAGGGCCAAAGAATTTATCTTCTGCTTGAAAAAGAGTCAGGAGAAAAATGCAAGTGAGTAACCTTTTCCGAAGGAAAATGTCTACCAGAAGAAAGGAAATAAAAGTATCACAAGTATACTATTGAATAAAAACAGAAATTCATAACTTGTTACCACACCAATAACTAACGCTCGCAATAGTTTCACTAATAAAGCATTTTTAAGCTGGGTAACAAATTTATCTATAATACTTGGGCAACAACCTACATAAATAAGAATAAAATATTATCGCTAAACATAACTAAGAGAATAATTAATACCTTCAGAGTTGATTATAGATTATATTAACCATATGTGAAATGGTGGGTTTGCAGTTCAATATTTTGGTAAGGAATCATTCAGGGCTGGGAAACATGGGATATGAACTGAAAAAACTGAAAGCAATATGCAGCGTGCAGATTCATTAACATCTGTATTTAAGAGGCGGAACGAATTCCCCAATCCAGTAGCCCATAAGCTATTTGGTGGACTTGCAGCGATCGATCTCGTTATTGGTTATAGTGAAAGTGAACTTCTGCTTCAAGTTGTGATAAGGGTGACTAGATTTCAGGAATGCAACCCATAGTATTGAGATTCAATGCAGATTGGCTGTCAGTAGCGTGAGGCTTAATGGATTCCTAATACAATAACCTTGCTGTCTGACTGATCTTATTGTTCGAAAATTAAGCAAGTGTTGTGGCCAGTGGTAATGACTGACAGCAAAGAGCATCACGTTTAAAGCCTGTTTCCAACAGTCTATGACAATAGTTCAGATAAAATATAAAAAGAAAGTTGCTGATTCCAAAGAAGATAACAATTTCAGGATAAGTTATCCATCAGGGCATGCATATGTACAATGAGGGCCACCAAAATAGGCTTTGTCAATAAATTTGACTACAGTCTTTCCAAAGTTGTTAAAGAAGAAAAATCGATGCAACTTGTCACAAGCCATATGATGGGGTTAAATTATATTTCCGTTGATGGAAGCAAAATCCATAGCAAAGTATGACAAACAATGAAATCCTTTAGAAACAGTTTTCTGTTTACCACTTCTACTTCAATATCTTAAAGTGTTCAAGTATGTTATGGACTAGCTACAACGCATGAAATTGAAGATTGTATAAATTGAACATTACTACTAGTGCACTGTTTCTTACGTGCAACAATGCGACGAAAAGAGAGATTCCAGAACGAAGCCTTCAGGCTGCTGTTTTAAACATTACCATACTTTAGTTAAGTGCCTGCACAGGGCATAACCGTTCAAGATCCATAGTTTATTTGCTTCTGCTGAAGAAGGTACCCATTGAAGTTTGAAATAACAATCTAAATTAGCTGCTGACCGATGACCCAGTAAACTTACACAAGTTAAGGGAACCTTCTAGACTATTTTGTTGTAAATTAACATTAAACCCCACTAAAACGCCATTAAATACTTAATCCTATCACTTCATCAGTAGTCACTAGTGCATTGTCCTGCTGAGATTAGCAATTCTTGACCAATTATATATCTTCTCACAATTCCATATCAACAATAGCATCAACACACACAGCAAAATGACACAGAAAAAAACAAAGCCATAAAACGGAACTTGCCATCATTAGACGAGGCAGAACCCAATGTGCTCCCTCCAGGAGAAGGCGACCCAATAGGTCGCAAAAATGTCCTCCGCATTTCCATCTCTTCATCATCTTCATCATTATTATCACCATCATCCTCACCCTCAGAATCCTTAATACGCTCCGACTGCCCACCAGATCCCGACTCAACAGCTAAATCCTCATCGACTTTTGCAGTTTGCATCAAAGGAGTCCCGTTGTACTCTTCATCATCGCGGTCGAAGAAGTGAACCGACGTCATCTCAGCAGCAAAGCTCACTCTGCGCGCCCGCTTCTTGTGCAGAGCCATGCTGTCGGAATTTTCAGTCGCCGCGTTGTGGCGGTCGCCGTCGGTGTTCGGTGGCTCCTTGGGATCCATGAAAATTGTGAAAAATTCAGTCGGGGATTTTCCCCTCTTTGCGATTAGGGTTTTTGCAATTTAGTTTTCTCCACTTTTGGAGGGAAAATGTGCTGTTTTTGAGTTACGTTAGATTTAAATGTTCCGCTCCATTTAAACAATTAACTCAAGAAAAAAAAAAAAAAACAATAATAAACAATAAAAAAGAGTTAGGGATAATATTTTGGTAAAAATTTGTATGTGACCGTCACACGGTGTGACGTGAAAAGATATTACCTTTTGTGGTAAAAATATCACGTTTATCTGTAAAAGTATCACCTTTTTTTTAACAAAAAAAGTATCACTTTTTTTAGCAAAAGTATCACATTTATCTGTAAAAATATCAATGTAGTAAAAGTATCATTTTTTCCCGTAAAAGTATCATTTTTTCCCGTAAAAGTATCAATGTTTTCTGTAAAAGTATATTTCGTCACACGTGCGACCGTTCACACACAAGATTCACTCTAATATTTTTTATTCTATTCATAATTTTGTATTTAAGGACAATTTTTTTTTTTGTCATTTTATTTTAACCTTTTAACTTTTGAAATTCGATCGGCAACAGCGAGGTGGGAGAGGTCTTCCTCTTGTGTTTATGTATTTTCTTTCTTTTCGGTAGTTTAATTTTTTTTGTTTCTTCTGTTTTTTTTTTTTTTATTCACTTCGGAACAAAATTTGATGGTAGGTTGTTCTACATCAACGGTACCAATTGAATTCTAGATATTAGTTTGGCTTGTTGTTGCTTCCCGGTTTGGGGATGAATGGTCTCCTCTTGTAAGAGTAGTTTGTTTTTGTTTTGTCTTTTTCCTTTTTATGAATGGATTTGGACCTCGACACCCTTTTGGGGTTGTAGATCGGGGTTGCTGGTCTTTTATTTGAACTACGAATTTTGAGGTTGAGTGAATTCTATCGTTTTTGGAAAAAAGAAACATTTGAAATTCGATAAATTTGACAAATTGGATATTACCTGTCATAGGCGATGAGAGGACCAATTTGTCGGATTTCAAAAATTAAATGACTAATTTATCGAATTTCAAAATAAAAAACTAAAATTAAAATGATTGAAGATAATGTTCTAAATAAAAAAAGAATTAAAAAAACATTTGTCTTTTCGATAAATGCATTAAGAAAAATTGAACTAAAATGCATTGATATGAAATGACTATAATGCCCTAATATATAGGTTTTATTTTTTAAAAAATAAAAGGAGAGAATTTTAAAATAAGTACTTATTGACATTACAATCGAACAAACAATTACGATTCAGATTGAGTATCCGAACAATCCTTAAGAAAATTATTTTGTTCTGCTTGGACAGAACTATCGAATCATATTATTACAACACATAAATCGTCCAGGTATAACTACTAAACGACTGTTATCCACATTTATTTTTTGTTTGTTCAATCAGTTTTTTCGGAAACTCAAAGAAACACTAGACATACACGATCTGAACGGCTGCAAGCAAAAATATTTTTTTCATGTTGTGTTTCATCCCATAAATCAATCACTATAATCCTTATCTCTTGTAACTTCAATATAAATGTAAGTACATCGAATTTTAACTAATTCGTAACATTTGACATATTATATATACAAAGAACCCTATAAATGGTGTTCGATCGAATGAGAAAGTAACGTTGCTTTCCTTCTTCATGCACCGAACATACGTAGACGAATGTATTTTGTTTTTGTTTATTTTGTTCTTTCCTTCATAAGGGTGTTGTAGTACACATTGTGGTGTATCTCGTATTCTTACACAATCTTTCAAATATAGCGTGTATTTAGAGAAAATGCAGATATATAAACCTACACCCTTCTTTAATTACACCTTCGAGAAAAAGTAAATTTTCTTAAGGGTGTTTTGTTTTGTAATGATTTATTCTTTGCCACACATGGAGATTTACACCATGCAGTTTATTTACTATCTAAATATACAGATTCGCACCCGTTCACATATATTTATATCTACGGTGAAGAAGACACGTAGTGTAGATTTTTAATGGAAAAAGTCCATCGTATCCATTGATAGTGCTTGGTTTGTTAAAAATCTTTGGGAATTAAGATTATTTTCAAGTTTTGGGTTGTATTAAATTAATATTTAAAAATATTCTACATTTATTTTTTCATTCTAAATAATGACCTCTATAATTTAAATAAATTGCATGGCAAATAAATATAGAAAAAATTGTTTTTTTGGTTGGTTATTTCTTAATTGGGTCTGTTAAACAACCGATATTTTCTTGAATCCCTTGACTCATTGTGCAGCCAAGACACCTAAAATCTGCAAAAAAAATACATACAAATGCCAAAGGTTTTAAATAATTTTCATTTATCAATGAAGTATCAATCAATACTAGAATCATTCAGACTGTAATTGTTCAGTCGGTGCAATATTTCACTAGATCGAAACTGGGCACACGTAAATATGTGTGTCCACCACTGACGTGTAAGAATTTCATTCTCAAATTACATTATACGTGATGTTAACACATCGGTCGTTGGACACATAAGCCTGTGCCTACCACGGGTAGAGGAGAAGAACAGAACTGACCTATATTAATCAAAATCAGAGAGAAAATTGACTGCACCTTCAAGGTGAACGTCAACTGGGGCAGATCTTCGTTCAAAGTGAAAAAAGAAACTCCCCCTTATTTGAAGAGGACAAAAACACCATACCAAGAAAACTGATAAACTCATACTTGAGGAGGACGAAAAGTAGAAATCTTTCTGATCCTAGAAAAAAAAAGATTGTAATCCTGAAGCAGCGTAACAATCCTTGCAAAGAATGCGTTTTTTCTTGCTGAAGTTATGAACATCACTCACATGAAGTGCACCTTTGTGCTTTGCAAGAATGCAACAAGCTCAGCACAAATACACAACAATCTTCTCCCACTGATTACAGAAAAAGACGCAACATCACATTTTAGCTGGCTGCCAATTTTGTCTACATAATGTGTGAACATATAAAACTACGAAGGAGTGATCATATGTAGAATTAGGGTACCGTCTCATACAAACAAGAACAATGCAAGCCAGCAAGTCGGCTTCCTTCATCCATATAATGCACGCCAAGCCTCTTTTGTGTCCCTTGAAGTCTTGGTCGGGGTCTGAACCATTGTTTCTTTTGAAAAACTAAGCGATGAAACACTTGCTAAGTGTTCTCCGATCTGGCATATCACCTGATGGAAGTTGTCGTTGGATAAAATCGAGGTTAAAAAATGTCGATAAAGAATCTAATAGGCACAACTAATTTGGAGAAACGATACAGTTCTATAAGGTTTTACAAATAAAAGAGAGGTAATCTTAATGGCTACTATACTGTATCAAGATTGCAGTATTTAAGAAGGGGGAATTGAAAACTGAAAGTTGTTTAATGTTGTACTTATAATGTTTCTGATTATTAATAAAAAAATTGGTTCCTATAAGAAAATGTTGTACCTATAAGATCCTAAAAATGCATTTACGAAATGTTTACAAAATAAGATGTTAAACAACTTACAACAAGTAAAAATAAGCTTCGAGCCTATAAACTACCAACAAAAATAAAATCATGATAAGTACATCTAATCCATCATATTTTCTTAAGATTTATAAGCCATACACACTTTACACACACTAGAAATGCTACACAAACACCTAGCGCACTACACACTTCACATACTAATCAAAATGCGTGTTTAAAGGTTGACTTCAGATTCGTTTGCAAATTCATAGTTAAATCCCTTCATTCAAATGCAAGATTAGGTTCCATTACTCAAGCACTTTATTAACTTATAAGTTGTTGAAACAACTTATAAGATATCGATTATAAGATGTTTGAAATAGCTTAGCTAAACACCCTCTAAATCAAGAAGATCATGCAGTGAGCATCAATCTGATTTCAATTCTATGATTTCGCTCCCGCAAGTATCAATGTCCAAGACTAGATAATACGAGAACTTCAGGTAATCCACAAAGAAACGCAGTTTAGGCTCAGAAAGAATCATCATACCTCAAGATCATCTTTGGAGTTTTTACCCGAAATGCGCTGACCAGCGAGACCGATCAGGACAACTGTAGGAAGCTTGATCACATTAACCAAATGAAGCAACACGGCAAGTTCCTCATGAAGAATCTGCAAAAATGGAGGGCATTTCGGCAATTTGGAGCTCAATAGCTCTGTGACATTCGTTGACACACCCACTTTGATGCCATAAAATGAAACCTTGTCAACTTTTCCCGAATGTTTTTGTTTAAGCTTCGATTCTGGAACGGTGAATGGGACTATCAATGTTGGTGCAACAGATGACTCATCTCCGGCTAAATTCAATAGAAGTTCATTAAGAGCACACGCTAAGATTGGAGGCTCATATTTATCTAACAGCAGAATCGACACCTGAGAAATATACCGAGGGTCTTAAATACCAGTTTATCGAACCTAGAGAATCATTTTGCAAATACAGCAGAAATCAGAGAGGAATATAACTATGGAAGCACTTAAATACAGAAACAGAAAAAAGAAACATTAACCGAGACAAATGCCAAATATAGAAGAAATTAGAAATGCAATCACAGAGCTGAATATGGCAGTAAATTCAACATCTATTGATCTTGGAATGAAACTTCTAAACCTAATATATTCGGCCATAACCAATTTTACACGATGAAAAACTATACCCATTTGTTTAAGCTTAGATTCTGGAACGACAAATGGGACTATCAATGTTGGCGTAGCAGACAATTTGCCTACGGCTAAATTCAACAGAAGTTCATGTAGAGTTCAAGCTAAGATTGGAGGCTCGTAATTATCTAACAGCAGAATCCACACCTGAGAAATATACAGAGGGTCTTAAATACCGGTTTTTAGATAATCATTTGGCAAATACAGCAGAAATCAGCTCAGCGATTACGCATTCACTTAAATACAGAAAAAACGTTAATCGAGTCGAATACCAAAAAATGAAGAAATTAGAAATGCAATCACTGAGCTGAATATGGCAGTAAATTCAACTCCAATTGAGCTTGGAATGAAACTTCTAAACCTAATATATCTTCGGCTATAATCAATTTCACAACGACGAAAAATTATCCACTTTTTGCCTTTCCACAACAATAATTTGTCCAGAAAATCACTCATCGTAAATAAAAACACAGAAATTTCTCTCTCTAACTAATTTCCAAGCAGACTCTCAGCTCAAAGAAAAAGGACACGAAGAAAAGAAGAACAATTACTTTAATTTTTTATAAAATCTAAAGCTCAACCTGAGCTCGATCTAGATAAGTTAAACAAGTGCAAAAATATCAAACTACTCGAGCTTGGTTTAAGCTTAACTAGAGTAACAATCAAACAAACTCAAACATAATATCAGAAGCTCAATAATGTTTCAAACAAACTTGAACAACAAACATCCAGCTCGACTCAGCTGATTTACAGCCCTAGCAATCACTGAGCTGAATAAGGCAGCAAATGCAACAGCTATTGAGATGGAAATGAAACTTCTAAACCTAATCTATCTTAACTATAATCAATTTCACAACCACGAAAAATTATCCTCTTTTTGCCGTTCCACAAATAATTTGTCCATAATCACTCGCGGTAAATAAAAACACAGAGAATTCAATACCTAACTAATCTCTAAGCATTCTCTCAGCTGACGGAAAAACGACCAAAAAATAAGAACAATTAATACATCAATGATGAATTACCTCATAATTGCCGTTTGAATTGACAAAGTGGATTATTTGACCAGACGCCTTCTGATCCTTGATTCCGTAGCCATCCAACGCCAAAGCAAAAGATTCATTTCTGAAAAGGAACTCGAAAATTCATAACATTAAGTTCGAAATTTATCAATATATGGAGGAAAAAAGGAGCCAATAAGGGCATATTCTCATACTACTCACATAGTTTGGAATTTGGAGTCAGGGTTAGGGTGGAGACCGCCGGAAATGGCGGCGGCAAGCCCGCCGTCCCCGCCGTCGCCGCCGTTGAGCAGGAGTATCACTTTCTCAGCTACCTTCATTTTCTACTGATTATTCAATTTATTTTCTTCGTAAAAGAATTTGTTATTTGTAATACTCCACTAATTAAGAAAGATCAATTTGGGCCTATAATTGGGCTCGATTTGCAGTTGTAGCCTATAGTTCAGCCCAATTACTTTATTAGGACCAGAGGTAACAATTCGACCAGCCTAGTCGAGTCCATCGGGCTAAGATTGTAAGTCAGGTCGAATTAAAATTTCATTAGACCAACAATTATTAAGTCAAACTCAATTTATTTTCTTAAAAATACAAAGATTTTAAGTTTGTATGTAGATCGTCGAACTTTTAATTTATGAGGTTAGGCCAGTTTGACCTGATCGTCCTATGCGTCTAAATTTTATGCCCCGCCCATTTGAGATTTTAAGCGGGCTAGGCCAGTCCAACGGACCGGCCGGGCCGGCTGTAATTAGGACCATACCAAGTAGAAATAATTTCAAATTCTTGTTGGGTCCACATTTTCTTTTTCTGTTCGGGCACGGAGATTAAGAAAAAATAGATTTTTGGAACCTTTGATTCTTTTAAAGGTGGAGATTGAGAATGGAGATTTTGAGGGTGGAGATTGTGAGAAAAATTTGTTATTTATGGGATTGACAGGTTAAGATGGAACAAACCGAAATGACAACTAGACAGGTTAAGTTGGGACGGAGGTAATATTAAAATTAAAGATCTTAAGTGGGATTTTTCTAAGAGGTTTTAGAAGATATGTGCAGACTTTTTAAGAATTACTAATATTTATTTACGTGTCTAAACTTAATTAATATTTTTTACAGTTGTATATTATCTTTTATTTAATATTATTTGATATATTAACATTATAAATATTATGTGATTACTAAATACTACTATATATTAAATTTATTCATTTACATGAATAACATCATATATATATATATATATATGTACAAATTACAGCGGGACATGACGGGACGGGGCATGATCCATGTTCACCTCGGCCCGCCAGTCATAGACGAGGTAATTCATATACCTCGAATCAGGATAGGTCAGAACGGATCAGATCGAAATTGCATCATTTCTCCTCATCTTTCGTCTTCTTTTTTATACACAACCTTCGTTGCTTATCCTGCAGTTTGTGACAGTTCCAACTAAGAAGTCAATACGCACACGATTTTGATTTCGCAATCACTGCACCCGGACGGGGGTAAACACGGTCCACAAATAATGGGCCTCTGCAAAACCAAACTTTTCTCCTATTTTTTAATTTGATTCTCGTTATTTTATGTTTTTCCTTTTTTCTACCCTTTTTTCTTTTTTCCATTATTGAGATCCTCGATAGGGTTTTCGCAAATCAATACGACGTGGCTGTGATGGAGGACATAGGAGTTGATATCAGGTCTGAATCTAATTTCCCGTTCAACTAATGAACAATTTTTTGTCTGTTGAATTCTCTGTTTGCTTTGATATGCCGTTGAATGTTCAGGGGTTTTGATTTTGATTTTTTTTGTAATTTGTCAATTATCAATAAGTTTTTGGGAAGTGGTATTATCGTTTTTAATAAAATTGGATGATCAATTTCCTGATTGTTTCTGCTAGATGTTGAATTATTATTTGTTAATAGTAAGATTGATTGAAGATGGTGGGCGCTTTATTGAAATAATCACTTTGAATTTTGTATAATCATAATTCAACAGTTCGGATATTGATGTTGATGAGATAAGAGGAGGTGTTGAGGAGAAAGATGTAAGTGATGAGGAAATTGAGGCAGAGGAACTGGAGAAGAGAATGTGGAAGGACCGGGTGAAGCTCAAGAGAATCAAGGAAAAACAGAAGCTTGCTCTCCAGCAAGCTCAAGAGAAGCAGAAGGCAAAATCCACGACGGATCAGGCTCGCCGCAAGAAGATGGCCCGTGCGCAAGATGGTATCTTGAAGTACATGTTGAAGCTGATGGAAGTGTGCAAAGCTCGTGGTTTTGTCTACGGTATTATTCCGGAGAAGGGTAAGCCGGTTAGCGGTGCTTCAGATAATATAAGAGCTTGGTGGAAAGAGAAGGTTAAGTTTGACAAAAATGGCCCGGCAGCTATAGCTAAATATGAGGCTGATTGCCTTTCTATGGGAGATGGAAACGGGGATCAGAATGGCAGTTCACAGGGTGTCGTCCTTCAAGACTTGCAAGATGCTACCTTGGGATCTCTCCTGTCGTCGTTGATGCAACACTGTGATCCACCTCAGCGCAAGTATCCACTGGAGAAGGGCGTACCGCCACCTTGGTGGCCCACCGGGGATGAGGAGTGGTGGGCGAGATTGGGTTTGCCGAATGGCCTGACTCCTCCGTATAAGAAGCCTCACGATCTGAAGAAGATGTGGAAAGTTGGGGTGTTGACTGCTGTTATAAAGCATATGTCACCTGATATTGCAAAAATCAGGAGATTGATTAGGCAGTCCAAGTGTTTACAGGATAAGATGACTGCTAAAGAGAGCTCAATATGGTTAGGTGTTTTGAGCAGGGAAGAAGCTATCGTTCGGCTACCAAGCAGTGAGAATGGTTCGTCTAGCATCAGTGAGGCACCTTCAAAAGGCCGTGTAAATAAGAAGAAACGATCTTCTGTTGAGAGCGATAGCGATTATGATGTTGATGGTGTCAATAATGGATCTGTCTCATCTAAAGATGATAGGAGAAATCAATCTACGGATGTTGTGCCTTCTGAGTCTCAGGTTGACGCCACAACGAAACCAGTCAATGACAAAAAGCATGTAGGTAAGCGTCCTAAGAAAGGAGGGAACTTGAAATCAAGCGCTGATAATCAACTTTCAGTTCCTTGTCTCAATGAACATCCACATGATGTCATGGCGATGGATGTAAATCCTGATAATACACATTTTGCTGGTTACTTGACTGTTGAGAGCCAGCCAGAACTGGACGGAATAACAGCCATGAGGCCTCAAGAGAACGATGCGCAAACACAACCCTGTGTAGTAGAACCTGACTTTAACCATCTTTGCTCGTTTCCATCTTCAAATGCAGTACAGATTAGCAGTATGGCCCCTAATAACGGACAGTTGCCTTATACAGTGGAACGAAATGCTGACCTCATGCTACATGGACCCCGTGTAATGCATGCTCCTGAAGATGCTCGTTTGCATAGTCAGCCACAACTTTCTAAGCCCCATGAAAAAGCTGAATATTCTGCATTGCATCATGGAGTTGAAGATCCTGTTTTAGGTAAAGCACCCCAGAATCCTGTATGGCAATACGGGGAGTCGGAAAATCCTGGTTTCCATTATGGGTTAACTTATGACTATTATAATCCAACAACTGGAGTTGGTTCCAGTCATCAAGGTCAGCAATCTGATGGAGCAGCCAATGCGATGCCGCAGTATAAACCAGAGGATTCCAGATTCCATTTACCCGGGATACCTAGAACTGAAAACGATATTGGTGGAGGATCTTTCCCACAATTTGTGAAAGATAGTTTCCCACATGAGCCAGATAGGCCTGTGGTGGACACCCAGTTCCCATCTCCTCTGGGTAGCCTTTCGCCCGATTTACCAGGTTATAGTCCCTTTAATCTTCAGTTTGACGGCACAAGTTCGTTAGACACCGGTGACTTTGAGTTTTCTGTTGATGATAACGCGGTTGATGACAATAACCTCGCGGAACTGATGAAGTACTTCGCCTCATAAACTGCATATATTTCACAGTTGAAGTATGCTCCATTATGTATTCTAATCATCTATGGCTGAGAGGAAAAGTTGGTTTTTGTTCAGATAGATAGCTTAAAACCTTTCTGAGTTTGTAATTAATCAGTTGCAACTTTGATTTTGTCATTCTTTGGGTAATTGTTGCCCTAACTTTAGTATTTTGTTGTAGACAGATCCATGGCATAAATGTAATGGAGTCAGTTTTCTTGAATCCAGATTTTGTTGTAATAATAATCTGTACATAGTCACCAAAAAAGATTACTACCTCCCTCCCGCTCTAATTTGCCTATTTTTCTTTACGGCTTGTCCCAATCTAATTTGTTAGCCCATAATGAATTCAAGAAAAGTTGGTTTTTGTTCAGATAGATAGTTTTTACTGACTAGCTTAAAACCTTTCTGAGTTTGTAATTAAGCAGTTGCAATTGATTTCAGTCATTCTTTGGGTAATTGTTGCCCCAACTTTAGTATATTGTTGTAGACAGATCCATGGCATAAATGTTAATTGAGTCGGTTTTTGAATCCAGATTTTGTTGTAATAACACACTGTACATAGTCACCAAAAATTTACTACCTCCGTCCCACTCTAATTTACCTACTTTCCTTTTCGATTTGTCTCAATCTAATTTGTCAGTCCATAAATGACAAATTTTTTTCACAATCTCCATCCTCAAAATCTCCACCGTCAATCTTCACATTTGAAAAAATTTACAAATTTTTTTTTTTTTAATCTTCGTGCCGGATCAAAATGGGTAAATTAGGCCGGGACGGAGGGAGTATCTTTTGTTCTCCTTTCCATTTGGCCAGAGACCAGATCAGCCTTTTTGCTACATTGATTCTGATCTTTTTGGTGAATTAAATTAGATAGAGAGAAACTCGAGATTGTTTCTTGTTGCAGTTTTTACCGTGAATTTCACGTAAGTAATCCCGAATGAGTCTTGTGTGTGACGGTCTCATATGTGACGGATACAAATAAAAGTGATACTTTTACAAATAAAAATGATACTATTACTATAAATAGTGATACTTTTTTTGTTAAAAAAAAAAAGTGATATTTTTACCGATAGAACTTTTACTAAAGAAAATAATACTTTTTTACCGCCACACCATCGTTACACGGTGTGACGGTCTCATACATTTTTTTTTTCATTAATTTTCAATCTTTAACTTGTTCATCTTCAAGCTGGCAATGTGGTCAAACAAAATGATCATTTGGAAGTTTTCATCTGCAAGCTGTCTAATTATCTTTTGCAGTGAGCAACTACTTTTGAAGTTAACTGTTAAGATCATTTAAGACATGAAAAATACTTTAAGACAAACATTATTTATCTACCCAACAACTTAGCACGTTACATTCATTCAAAAGATTCCATTATTTTTTGTCAACTATATCAGAAGATGATAAAAAATTGGGGTTGGCAGGATGATTACTTATTCAAGTGATTTTACTTGGTACCTTTACACGAGTAGGAAAAACTTTGAATCACAAATTTTTGCCAACAGATCTATCTCTCAGCGTTTACACAACCCAAACAGATCTAGTGAGAGTTTGAAGCCATGGCTGCTTATGGAGCTTTACTCTCTCTTTCTAACACTCTTCACCAAGTCCTTAACCCACCTCCTCAACATAACTTCATTCTTGATCAGCAACAGATTCAACTTCTCCTTCACAAAGTTAATTTCTTCATTAATTTTCTTGAAAACTATCCCCAAACTCAACGGAACGAAGAAATTGAAAGGGTGGAGAGGAGGATTGCAGATGCAGCTCATACAGCAGAAGATATCGTCGAATCCAATGTGGTCGACCAGATCCATGCAGCCAGGATTCATGCGGCCAGGAGTAGGATCATTGATTCAGCTGATGGAGAAAGATTCAAGACCCTCTTGTGTCAAGGCATTCAAACTGTACTCGAAAAGTTCATCTCCATCGAAAAAGAGTTGCCGATGATGATGCTCACGCAAGGCGTTGAAGGTCTTCAACTCAAAAGTTGTGCATCCAGATCGCTTCCAGGTGGCAAGAAAACTATCATGGTGGGGCTTGACCAGCAGCTGGAAAAGATAATGAGTGAACTCACGAGTGATGAATCCAGTCACCGAGTCATCCCTATTGTGGGAATGGGGGGCATCGGTAAGACCACCCTTGCAACAGCTGTTTATAAGCATCCTTATATTATTGAATACTTTCCTGTTCGTGTTTGGGTTACTGTATCTCAAGAATATACAGTTGAGGAGCTTCTAAAGGAGATTGCGAAATCTGTTCTAGATGAACAACGAAGCAGTGATGATGATCTAGGATTACAACTGCACAAAAAATTGTTCGGGAGAAGATATTTGATTGTAATGGATGATGTGTGGGATGTCGAGGCAGTGGAGGGGCTAAAAAGGTTCCTTCCACCTAATGAAAACGGAAGCCGAGTCTTGGTAACTTCAAGGCTATCATACGTGACCGATGATGATGGATCCGTTTGTAAACTGGATTTCCTAGACAAGGAACACAGCTGGGATCTGCTCCGCAAAACAATATTCGGAGAAGAAGATTGCCCTGTTGAATTGGAAGAAATTGGAAGAAATTGGAAAAAGAATTGCTGAAGGATGCAGTGGACTTCCGCTAGCCCTTGTTCTGATTGGTGGGCTTCTCGCAAAGTCTGAAATGATAAGAGAGCATTGGGAGTACTTTTTTGAAGGAGATATGATGTCTGCCCTGAATTCTGGAAATGATGAACAGGTGATGAAGATATTATCATTGAGTTATACTCATTTGCCGGTGCATCTAAAGCCATGCTTCTTATATTTGGCTATATTTCCTGAAGATTTTAAGATTCGTGTGTCAAGGCTCGTGGGATTATGGGTGGCTGAAGGTCTCATCAAGTCGACCAAAGATAAATGCTTAGAAGATGTTGCACACGAGTACATGGAAGATCTCATTAACAGAAACGTCATGTTGGTTGGAGAAAGAGGGAGTAGGGGAAATGTGAAGTCTTGCAAGCTTCATGACAGAGTAAGGGATTTGTGCATTACAGAAGCTGCAAAGCAAGAGTTTGTATACACTTCGAAGCTTGATGATCTAATCATTTCTCCAAATATAGAAACTACACGTCGCATTAGTATTTCTGGTATGGGAGGACAGTTCGAGATAACAATTGAGGCCTTGCAATCAGCTACACTAAATCGATCTTGGTTCAACCTCGATCCATTGTTCAAAGATGGTTATGAGGAATACTCAACTGTGTCGGAATCGGAATCCTCTGCACATGAGTCGGAATCGGAATCAAATGAGCCGGAATTCTCTGCACATGAGTCGGAATCCTCTTCACATGAGCCGGAATCCTCTGCACATGAGTCGGAATCCTCTTCACATGAGTCGGAATCCTCCTTTACTATTAAGAAGAATACGGACGACACATCATCCCCCTGTAGTAGTGGGATTGAAGAAGCCGATCTGGATGAGGAAGTAAATAAGGTAGCGGAAATAATCAATAGCTTTAGATTATTGAAGGTCGTGCAAGTGTATAGTTTGGGCATTGAGTTTTTAAATCTCTGTAACTTGCGGTTTGTGTATGCTATGCAAAAAAGTTCTTTTTCGTCGATAACTCTATGTTGGAATCTACAATTCTTAGTTTTTAAGGGTCCTCCAGCTAAAAAGCACACTCTACCAGTTGAAATATGGAAGATGCCACAACTGAGGCATCTGTATGGTGTTTTTCTTACTCTCCTTGACCCTCCAGATGATGATCAGAATATGGTTGTTCTTGAAAACCTCCACACACTTGGAATGGTCTATCGTCTCAAATGTTCAGAGCAAATTCTAAAAAGAATCCCAAATCTAAGGAAGTTGCAAATTCTTTTTTTTGCAAAAAAAGTTGAGAATCATTGCCTTCAAAATCTTGCATGTTTCAAGAAATTAGAATCACTTTTAATAATTTGTAATAGGAAATTACCAACATCCATCGCCTTCCCAGTGTCACTCAAAAGGTTGGAATTGTGGAGTTGTAGGGTTCCCTGGGCATATCTGTCAATTGTTGTTGGTTCGCTGCCCAACCTTGAAGTTCTCAAACTTTATGAAGATGCCACGGTAGGCGATGAGTGGAATACAATTGAAGGAAAATTTATTCGATTGAAATTCTTAATAATTTCGAAGGCCAAGTTGAAAATCTGGGGAGTAGATAAGGAGCATTTTCCATGTCTTGAGCGTCTATTTCTAGAAGACATGGTGTTGTTGGAGGAGATCCCAATGAGCTTTGCAGAAATATTGACACTTGAGACGATTAAGTTAGTTGGAGCAACACGGTCTTTGCGGACATCGGCAAGGGAAATATCAGAAGAGCGAATGCAACTAGGATACGAGCCTCTAATTCTACTGTGAGGTTGCATGATGTCATTCTGCATTCTCATACACCCAAGTTTCAGTTGCTTCATTTATGCTCTACACTTCAATCATGAGCCGACATGGTTGTAAACTAACTGTAAGATCTGCTGTTACAATTTTAGACCCTCCGATATGTCATTATCTTAATGTTGAGTTTTTCATTATGAGATTTTGAGGATGGATTTGAAATCCATTATTGACAATTTCATTGGTAGTTATTTCGATCGAAAGATTTAAGTAAGGCATTTGAAATTCATCATTCTCAATTTGAATTATTTTTCGTATGTCCTCAGAAGTGATTTACAATGCAGCATTTGTGAAGTAAGCAACTTTGAGCTTGTTCAGCAGCAATTCATCACTGTTGACTCTCTCTGTTAGCCACATAGTGTGATTGTATCTTGTGACCTCCGTGGATGTAGGCTTATTTTGGCCAAACCACGTATTGTTGTCTCTTTTATTGCTTTTCTTGATTGATCATAGTCATATGCACACTTGCACATTAGGTGTTTGATAGAAGGCTCGAGTGATCTTTTCTCAAATCACCTTGGTTAACACACTCTCTCTCTCTCTCAAAACTAATTTGTCAGATTCTAACTAATTCGCATTGGAGATGATTGGTCTTATTTTGAATAAGTATGTTTCGAAAGGGATGGTTATGATGTACATTTTGTGTGCTGATTCTCCCTTGTTATCTGTTTAAATATTTGAAGTATTTCAGGATGTGAAGTCTGATAAAAGTTTGTTCCGAATTCGTTTAAACAACTCATGGTGAAATACTGGATGAAACTGTTTCAGAGGTGCAGCCTAATTCATTATTTGGTTATCTTTTAACAAACTGTTTCTTCATTTGTGACCATTATTATCTAGGATGTCTAAACTATTTAATCATTATTTTTACTGTATGTACAAGTCTGATTGAATTCTGTAATGTGTAACTATATGTTTTAATAGCATAAGTTGAACACAGGGGCATAAATAAGAAATGATGAGCTATTGAATATTTTATCTTCAATTACTAAAATGTAGGTTAATGTTCTGTTTATCCAGACTGATTGTGTGATCGAATGGTGCTCGTCGGAAAAAAATATGGGAAAAATTGGTTGTTGAATGTGGGAACTGAATTTGTTGTTCGATTTTCACTTTCTTGATTCAGTTCTGATTGATTCACACAATCTGTTTTGGAACCATTGATAGTTTAAGTTAAAAGAGCGAATCTTTGATAACCTATATTTAGTTTTTCACCATTTCTCTCATTGTGTCATGCTTGGGGTCAAACAATAGCTGTTTTCTAAAAAATAATTTTAATGATGAGTATGAAAAAGCACTGCTGAACTATTGGTTACCATATTGCACACTCTTCCACAACTTTTCTTCCTTTCTATTGTGTTGTCACCATCAAAACAAAGATCCATGTTTCATTCTTTTGAAATGGCTGCTGAAGCAGAGGAAATTCCACAGAGGCTGCTTTCCCGTCTGCGAGTATGCAACAGCAACAGCGTGCGTTATGTTCAGATTCCTGTAATTATTTACAGAAACACCCCTCTTACATGCATTCAGATAGTAGTTCTTTATCTGATCCGACTTCAGTAAATCCGACATCCTCTGCTTTAAATCTGAAAATGATGACTTGAAATACCCATCACCAAGAGATTCATCCCAAGCATTTAGTCAGTTGTCATTAATAGATGGTTTTCATGGCTCTTCACTTCTTGCTCTAGCAGGAACTGGAAAAATAGAAAAGCTACATAATCACCAAGTCGTTTTGGATGTTGGGCAAGTGGCGTTTCCCATTGAGGTAATCGAGGCAGTGGTAACTAGAGAAAAACTGCAAGTCTTATCCTGAACCACCAGATTATCCTGTGTTGAAACAAATGGGCAGATTCACACCATTCTGCAGTAATTAATCAATTTGTACTATGCGGAATTAGTTATCTTCTCTTTTGTATAGCCAATATTAGGAGAATATGTGTTCCTAGTCTAGTAGGATCCACCCGTTGTACATAAAGCGTATACTGTTGCATTGAATGATGATAAACAGAAAATTGTCCCGAAACGGTTTCAAGCTTTTATTGCATTCTATTTATGGCTTCTTCCAGTGTTAGCTTCCTTAATCGTTTTATCAGCTATCCTAACATGCATTGGAATCGATCACATATATCACATTAACGAGTTGCTAAATCGCCCATCCAACAACACTCTGACGAAGTAAAGTCATATAGAGCCAGTTTTCTGTGGCATAATTTACTAAACCTTCAGTAAGGTTCTCAGTCTACATGTTTGCCAGAAGAAGCAAAATTATGTAAAGAACCCATTTTCAGTTATACGTTGATGTTTTCTCTCAGGGATCCCATTCTGTTGGTGGGTGTGTGGACATGGATGTCTCACTAATACACCCAATGAGTTAAGATAAGTATACCACAGTCCGACTGGAAGACTTTAATCGTAGTTTGAAACTTCCTCTTAACAGAAATTAAGAAGTGTTTTAAAATAGACAATGCCTACTCTTTGCTGTCAGAGGATAAAGTGTATATAGTGAATGCATCCAAAAATTCATATAGTACTTACAACCAGTAGTAGATGATGCACTTGAGGCCAGACTCGAGACATCAGAATACTCTAAGTCAGAAGGATCTTTAACATGGCTAACAGCACAAGAAAAGTGCATTTGATGTATTTTCCCAGCTTTACGATCATTACAAAACAAGCCAGACAATCCAGTAGTTGGGGATGTAATCATCAATTGAAGAACATCCTTCTTGGTTGATTTCAATTGAAACCGAAGACTTAATATGCTTGCCTTGGACTGACTCTAGAACAATGTCTCAAAAGCACTCCATGGATCAGAGGCTGTAATTGCCCTGTATTCTCTTGTGCAATGACATTGCTGGGAATGTGAACGAAGCGGTTGTACCCAGCTTGATGAATCTATTATTTCATCTAATTCTGATGTCATGGATATTCTTGGATTCATTTCATCTATTTAGGTTGAGCTAGAGCAAGCTTCTTTAGTTTAAAATTGAGCTTATTGAGGAAGCTGCTGTCAGGGGTAGGGGCCATTTATCATGGACGTAGATACTGAATCTCACGTGCTTCCAACAGAAAAAAATCCTTAAGAATATTGAAAAGGATCTCTCTCTCTTTCTGGTGTGCATGGGCAAACAATACTCATGAGAACCAACCAGTGAAGCAAATCAATATACAAGGATCTACCATGGGGGAAACGTCAAATTTTAGCTTGTGATGATCAACAGCAATCCAGCGTCAGTTAGTAAGCATGATAGATAACCTATCACTTAATCTGCTCTATGCTTGACAAATTCAAATTTGCCCACCTATTGGTTTATCCGTTAGCCTTACGAGTTATTCATTCAAATACAGAAGGAATGGTGGCTGGTTATCTTGTCTATGTTGATGATATGTTGTTAGCTGGAGGTACAAGCTGTTACTCGAGCTATGCATTCTGAATTTTCTCTTAAAAATCTTGGTTCAGTAACTATTTCTTCGGATTTGAAGTTCACAGCAGAGTTTAACGTGTTCGGCTTCCATTTTGGCGGAACAAAATTACTGTGTTTTTAGCATAATCTCAAATGCCTCACTTTAGTATTGAATTACCATCAATCCTAAGGAAATGGGTTCTTTGACAATGTGCAGGTTTCCTAATGGTTCTCAAGTGCTTGAAAGAGAACCAATCTAATGAATACTTCTATTGTGCCGATTCGATTTTTTGTATGAATTGGGAAATATTGTCAAAAGAGAAGTTGTAGCCCTTCAAGTCAGCTTTCCCATGCCTCTAATTTCACCACGATCTGATATGTGTAGCCCGAGATATAATCAAAATACTAGAGGTGTGTCGGGACGGACCCACGAGTGCTCTAGTTTCACTTCCGTGGAGATTTGTGTAAATTTTTTGTGTGAATTGGGAAATGTTGTGAACGTAAAAGTTGTAGGTATCCGTCTTATCTTTCCAAATAATCAAGCGTCGCTTGATTTCAGTTTCTATATTACACGAAAGTAGAAGTTGAACACTATGGGGATTGTTCGGCCGAAAACTCCCAACTTTCAGCCGAATTTCTTCAAAAATCATCGGCCGAAGTTTCAGCCGAAGCTACTCAAAATGTTTCGGCCGAAGTTTCAGCCGAAGCTACTCAAAATGTTTCGGCCAAATTTCAGCCGAAGCTTCTAAAGTGTGTTCGGCCCATTTTTCAGCCGAACACTCTGATTGAATTCTTTTCTTTTTTCTGATTGAATTCTAATGCTTATAACTTGTGTGACTTTTTCATGACAACATTAAACAAGAATAACGACGACACTAACTAAAAATGCAACTGTAGTCATTGGGTTTGATATACTATCGAGAAAAACAGCCAACTACGAAGACCAAATGCATTCTATGAGGGAGGAACGGAAACATCATAAGCTTTTACCTTGGCAACCCAGATTATGTTGGAAGTCTCCTCTTGCAAGATAAAGAGAGGCAGGAGCCACTGACAAAAATAATTGGTCCAATGAGCTCCTCAATGTACTGGAATACATATACAATAAAGAAATCATATGGAGATTGAGACGCTGCCTAGCTTCTTTTTAACATTATTTCAGGAAACACTTATCACCTTTGTCCTACGAGTGTAGCTTAGTTCCGTAGATTAAACTTTCAAGCATGGCAGCAACCAATTCCCTCAATAAGGATCAAATTTTCAGATAAACGCAGGGATTTTGGAATATACAGAAGTAGCTATTTTTGTTTCTCTTTTTTACCTTTGGCAAGGTTCTATTGCAGCAACAACACACATCACAAAAACGGCCTGCAAGTGAAATTTAGCATCCAAAGGTAATTACGTAAATTATTTTCTTGTAATTAGAGAACTGATAACAGAAACAACATAGATTATCATTTTTCTTTTGTTTCACTGCAATCTCGGCATAATCATGCATTATCTTGGAAAAGAAAATGATAGCTATGTTTAATTTCACTCAGGCAAAATTCATGGAGAATGAGAAGCACCATATACCAATGATTTATTCAGGCAACAAGCTCTTGAAGATCCTAAAGTTCTTAACTATGATTGTGTTAATTTGAACATATGCATGACCAATGAGTTCATCTTTTTCCTTTTTACCTTCTATTTATGAGTTTATCCTACCGTATTTTTAATTTTCTGAAAGATCCTAAACTTCTTAACTATGATTGTGTTAATTTGAATATATGCATGACAAACGAGATGCAACATGCACGCTCTACAACTGTCCTCACTCCCTACAACTGGTGCAAAGACATTCCCAACAATGTCTTTGCACAATTGCTTATTTTTATATAGATTGATTGAGAACTGTCTGTCAAGCTTCTTAACAATAATTGTCTATTTTCAAACTATTTATTATATGGATAATTTTGAAAATTAAGAAAAACAGTGTTTTGATTCAAAGAATGCCTTAGCTGATCGTACTGATCTCGACGTGACTTGGCTGCTCAGAATGCCTTGACGAATATCAGAGACGAGCTGCTGCCAAATCTGTTCGAAGGTTCTGAAAACATAGACAATACTGTGCGCAAACATGGTGGAAACGACTTGGATTTTGTCTCGGAAAATCAGACCACACAAGAGATGACAGTTGGTCTGCATTGCCTTCATTGTTTTCTTGAACTCTGCATCGCGGTGGATGTTGGTAGTGGCGGTTCCAGTGTCAAGACCGCCTTTGGTTTTGAATTTCTTGCTGCTGTATATGAACTGTAGTGCCTTCCCATTCCCAATATGATATTCTCTGCATTTTCAGTGTTACTACCAGCAACTGTCAAACTTCGCCAGAAACCTAAAATTTATGTCTGAAGGGGATTACCTGTTCCGAAACACAAAGGAAGTATTGTATATCGGCAATGGTGCTTCCGATCAATTCATCGTTGAAAGGTACAGAGTTTGGCTTCCTTTGAGTGGTATGCCGACCCATAAGGCAAATTGCTTGAGTTTCCGCTCAAGTCACTTAAGTGTTGCAAGAATAATTTGTTAACAAATATCCAGCTACAGCTCTTCTGAGCTACAGCTACTGCTCTTAGCTCGTTGACCATGCCGTAGGTGGCTTGCTAGCTAATTACAACAGAATTTAGGTAAATGGTTGCAGCTTCGTCTGATGCAGGCCAAATGTAGATTCTGAACTCAATCCAAGCAACATGAACATGATTAATGAGGGGGCAGATGAGATTCTAAAGCAAGAAATGTAGAGTATGTCTTGTTATGGAAAAAGAATGTAGAAGCAAAAAAACAATCTCTATTGGTTTGCCGAGCCGCCTGAGCTGGAGCATCAGAGGAGAAGTTGCAAAATAGTCCCTACAGCTACTGTCAAGAGCCCTTCACCACAACCATTCTCGAAGCATTCCTTCAAAAAAAAAAAATCCAGCAACATCACAACTTGATCAAAACTTTAGCAGCTTGTACAGCAACATCGATAATTTGCTTCTGGGCCTTGCATTCAACACATCATTTCTGAAGAGAAATGGGCTGACCAAGTGTTGGACGGCTATATTATTCTTTTAGATTCGCGGGCAATGGCCAAAGATCCCGTCTCAAGCACGAAGCTAATGATGAATTAGCTTAGCATACTCCAATACTCTCCTGTCAAGCCTAGCTAGAGATAAACCTTAAGGATGGATGTTTATACAACTTATGGACAGTGTTCAGCTACTAGTTTGGGCGAACATCCTTCACAGTATTCGCCCGCTACTTTGATGATTTTCTAGCACAGGCTGCTTGTTTAACTGCAGTGTTTGCTGCTTCAAGAATCCTGAATATGTTCTTCAGCCCTCCATCGCCATCTTATTCAGATATCCGAAACAAAGGTAGTGTTAATTGGTTGGCTCTCTTGTAAATTATACTTGATGATCAAGCAGACATAATACTGTTCTGCACTTTTTTTGTTTTTCTCTTTTTAATATTTACTGTGTCATTGATATCGCTACTTCTGCTAGCAGTGCTGATAGAAAATGCTGAGAACAAAGTGCAAAATTTTTGGGGCTTAATTTACAAGGTTTAACACAAGATTTCATATTCACTTCGTTACCTGTAGTTTGGTTAGTGATTTGCTATTGCCTCTGTAATTTATTTATAAATATTTTCTCAATTCTCAGGCCCTTGTTGCGAAACTCTGTGACGGACCGGGGTGAATGCTAATACTAGACTTATAAGTGGGTTCTGGTTACTGTTGGTGAGTTCAAGAGTGGTGGAGAGTTTTTGTATGAACCAGGTTATATCAACATATTGATGATATTCAAAAGTAAATTAACTCGAAATCTAGTAGCAAAAGAAACTTTTTAATCTTTCAGCCTCATTTCATAAAGTATTTCAGTTTTGTTAGTGAAGAGTCAGTTCTCTATACATACGATCAGAACTGCTGTTTCAGTCCATTATCTTTGGAAGTCGCTCTTTCCAACTTGTTTGCATGCTTGATGAATCGATTATCATGATTGCCTGCTACGCTCAGGAAGTTTTTTGCAATGAGACAGCATATTCCTGCACTTGTGCCCTTCATAGTCGAAGCATTATTAGTCTATTAGATGGAGCTGCAGCCATGAAGCATGAAATGAACAGTGAAAGTATGCTAAGCATGTTATTTATAGATTTTACGGCACAAAATCATGTTTCCATTTAGTCTATTTTCACAATGAAATTTTTAGGAGGTCGAATTATCATAATCCTATTTCATTGTCTAATAAAGTCGCATTGTGAAATCCTCATTCGCTCCTCCAAACATGGTATCTGACATAATTTAGATGATTTTGCAGTTACCTAATAGCTCCATATAATGAGTATCCAAAATTTCTTGTGTTACTTCTGAAATTGTTTAATGGTGAGCTAGCTTTGTCTACCAGGCGCGAGGTATGAAGGTAGCTGGATTACACAATAATGAGTTCTGTGCTACATGTAGTTTGTTACTTAAACTGTGCTTTTGTTATTGTTAGGTCCTTTGATAAAGTAAATCACGAAAAACTTGTTGCAACTAAAGCGTTTAAAGTTGCATCTACGGCTGCTATTCTGGCCTAACAGTCGGAATGTTTTTTTTATCTCTGATATGCCAAATCCATGGAGAAAACGCAAACACGTGCAAGGTGTCTCTGATATGCCAAATCTATCACCATTCCTTCTGTAGCTTGGACACTGACCAATCTTCATCTGATGGTTTCTATGAGTCGAGACTATAGATTGTCGACACTCTTGAGTCAATATAGAAGCAATTATTGTAAAATCTATGAGGTTTCAGTAGCAAGAATGGGAGAAAAATAACAAGAATGTAGAGCCGCACCACCTTAGAGAAGACTGAAGCTCTAGCTTTAGTATAACACCGCGAGGCATACAGAATCCACGACTTCCCATCATTGGGCTAAGAAGTGTAGATAGCAGTACCCACAAGATCATCAGTAATACGATTCTGTCTTGATTCAGAGTCTTGATTACCATTAAAAGAGATGAGTGTCTCTTTGCCTGGACTAAAAAATGTCACTCTGGTCCGAAGCTCCTGAAGAGGTTTTGACCAGTGTTTCAGCCGAAGCTCCTGAAGAGTTTTCGGCCGATTTTTCAGCTCACAGTTTCTCTCACCTAATTTATCCTGAGATTCAGAATCCGCTGCAACAGACGCCTCTTTGCTCTCCAGACTAGTATTACCATCATTATCAGATTTCGACGACATCAGTTCTTCTTTAAACTCATGCTCCGGCAACAGGGAAGATACTTTTTCCTCATTCAAGAAAAAACCGAGTTTATAAAACAAAAGAGTTGCTTAAGAGAAGCCTGTCCATAGTCTATGTATGTATCTTTGTGGGGAATAAATAGACTCTGTTAGGCCTACATGAAAAGATATAGACAAAATTTACGCATATGCTATATACCAATTCTGATCAAACACATGATAACATTCAGGGAGATGCAGTCATATTCTAAAAAGAGTAAAATGAACTTATCTTGTGCTTAAATCTTGCTCTAAATCATCTACTTGACACGAAGAAATATCCAGAAAAAATCCCATACTCAACTTCAACATCTACACCCCCACGCAACGTAAGTCTCTGGAAAGATCAAGTGTCTTATCATATGCCACTGCCAGCATTCTCAGAACATGTTAGATGTAATCTAAGTTTTTTGGGGTTTAGATTCATTTCAGAACATTGAAAATCCAAATTTAAGTGAAGGGAAAGAGGAAATTAGAAGAGACACCATACCACATCGGCAAATACAATTGCCTTCATACCGAGTTTTGGCGATGTCATAGAGTATGCATCATCAGGAGGCAGAGGGAGAGGGAGAGGGAGAGGGAGAGAGAGGGGGATAGAGAGAGAGTCGAACACTTGGCAAAGATTGCTATACCATCTACAAACGGGGATGGTGGTTGTTGACGATTTGTGAACTTTTTTTTATGAATCGGGAAATGTTGTAAACAGAAAAGTTGTAGCCCTCTAGTCAGCTTTCCTATGCCTCTAATGCCACCATGATCTGATATGCGTAGGTCGAGATATGATCAAAATACTAGAGAGGTGTAAGGGTGGACCCACAAGTGCACTACTTTCACTTCGTTGGCGATTTGTGTAAATTTTTTGTATGCACTAGGAAATGTTGTCAACAGAAAAGTCGTAGATATCCTTCTTAGCTTTCCAAAGAACCAAGAATCACCTTATTTCAATTTCAACATCACACGTTATGCTCATCCAAACTTGAACATGCATATTTCAATATGTTCGGCGACTATTCCCCGAACATATATTAAAAGTTCGGCGAGTACTCACCGAACTTTCGAACAACGTTCGGTGAGGATCCGCCGAACATTTGTCTAATGTTCGGCGGGTACCCACCGATTGTTCCTTTTTTTTTTTTTTTTTTTTTTGGGTGTAAGAAATACTATTGGGCCCGTGATGCTGCATCCGGTATCTTGCAGCTATACGCCTCAGTTAAGGCTGTCACACATGATGTTCAAATCGACCCAAGATCAAGTATGCTAAACTCGAAAATCCGAATTGCCACCCCGAGTTCTTTTAGCGGCATAAAGGCTTGCATAACTCTTTACTACACCACTTATCACATTATAACAGGGTCAACCACCTAAACTTAAGCTGTTTTATGATCCAACCAAATGAAACTGGAGTTAGCGCAGAGCAGTTATAGTTGTTAGCTAGAACATTAAGACAAGAAGTATGTACACTTGTATAAATGCCCCTCGATGCCATTGAAACAAATGAGATGCTTTTATTTTCTATTTTTGATTATTTGATCTTTAGCATGGCATAAGAGCTAGGAAGATTTATACCTGCTCAGTCTAATACTCATGTATCTGCTTCTACCGATCAATATGATGCAACACACACACACCATCTAGTTCTCGTCACAATGATTCTGCTGAATCACACACACAATCTGTTTCTCATCAATCAGCTGCCATTCCTTCTACTACAAATACTCGCACTACGGTTACAAGGTCTAAAGTGGGAATATATAAGCCAAAGATATATACTGCTCTTCATATTTAGAAAGTTTCTGAGCCAAAGACGGTTACTGAAGCATTAACATCAACTGATTGAAAGGGAGCAATGCAGCATGAATATGATGCACTTATGGAACATGGGAAATCAAATACTGCTGTCATGAAAAAGTCACACAAGTAAAGAAGGAAGCCTTGGAGCCAGTAAAGAAGGTCTGAAACACGAATAATTCACATAAAAAAAACTGAAAGATAAATTGTTTTTGAAGAAAAATCAATAGCATCACATTGAATTCTAATATCATGTCATGCACCAGAAGACATTGAATGTGTTCCCAAGCAATTGGGCACAGGATTTGTCAAAACTTACCTTGAAGTACGAAGTCCTCAATCTCTTTCTACCATGTGGTGAAGTTCTGCCAGAAAAATTGTCTCAGGCTAATAGGGATATGGCGAAAATCTGTCAACATCAGCATCACATTTCATCATCTGTCTGAACAATGATTCGAGTTCTTCTTCAAGAACCTGAATGCTCGGGTCCATCTATTTTAAGTGACTCACTAGCTCCTTCTATTCTTGGTTCAGTTGTAAGAATGAATCCACCTGGTCGAACTCATTCAGAAATGTGTCTTCAACTTTCTTCAGTTGCAACAATAGCTAAGTCATTAGAATGCCTTCAATCTTGGGAAGGAACTATTCCAGGGCCCGCTTGGTTGGGGGTTTAAGGGTAACGAATGAGGACCCAGTTGGAGGGTTATGGGGTAGGAAATGAGAATGAATGAAGACTCATTCTCATTTTTTATGCTTGATACATAATAAATAAGTTAATCAATATCCTATTTTATTAACAACTCCTTTCATATTATTACATAGTATGATTGACCCCTCATTTATACTCATTTCCATTGTCATTGATGATTTGCAATCAAGTCAAAACTACCGGAAACAACAATGGATTACAAGGAATGTGTGGAAAGTGAGTGTAAAAAATGTTGCATTTGATTGAGCTTAAAAGCTGCTGGGAAAAGCTGAGAAGAGAGAGAAGTTACAAGCTGGAAAAGCAGTTGAAACAGCTTCTGGAAAAGCAAGGAAGAAAAGCAGTTTTTCTGTTAAAGATAAAAGACAACGGTTTATAACAGAATAACTGCTAAGTAAACCGTTGTCGTTTCATCATTCCAGACAGTTTTGCAGTTTTGACTTTCTTGATCTGTTAATCTGTTTCAGCAGCGGTTTTTCTTCATTTTCACAATCTGTTGATCTGTATAAATGTTAGGAGTTAGACTACACTCCTTGTACAACAAGATAGAAGTCAAGAGAGAGGAATTGTAGAGCTTGAGAGGAGAAAAATAAAGTTCAAGTTTGTGAACTTTATTCTTGAGTGATTCCTTGTATTGCTTAGTTCAAAAGTAGTGAATGATCTTCTGGTTTTCCCCGTGGATGTAGGCATTTATGCTGAACCACATAAACCTTGTGTGTTCTTGATTCCTTTCTTGCTTTAAGTTCATAATCTTAGGTTTGTTTGTTAAGTGTGTGATAGTTGATTTGAGAGGTGTTTAGATTGAGTTTTAAATCAAGTTTTACAACAGAACGAGCATAAAAACTTGTGATATTTTTCCACTTCTTGCGGACTTGCGGTTGTAATTTTTTAAATTTATGATTTATTTCGGTTGTTAGTTTAATACATAACAAAATTATACTCATACCTCATTACAGAAATGCGATCACCGTTTTTCCTTATGTTAATAAAAAAAGTTAATAATGTATGCTATTCATAACACTATAATTTTCGGGTAAAAGTTTTTCTCATCCACGAAGTTTTACCAATATTGATTCAATGATCGTTGGTCCTTTCGATTTAGGTCGTTAAATTTCAAAACTTGACAAATTAGTGGTTTAACTTTCGAAAATTGACAAATTCAACAAATTAGACATTATTAGCCGTAGGCGATGACATAATAAATTTATCAAATTTTAAAAGTTAAATGACCAATTAATTACCTCTATAAATTTTGTATATAGGGAGGTTTTCTACAATTTAATGTATATTTTTTTGTTAGTATACACTTTACCACTTTAAGCCATTTTACATCGTTTTACCAAAAAAATAAATATTTTAATGTCATTTATTAGTTATTTAAAGGAAAATTTTGTTAAGTGGAAATCTAGTGATAATAAGAGTTCATAATGTATCTTGTGTGGCCTGATAATGTTTCTATTGTTTATTATTTGTCAACTAGTTGTAAATATGTGAATTTCACTCAATATTTAGATTAAATATTTGAGTTTAAGTAGGTTTATAATAATCTATAAAATATCGTGATAAATTACTGTTTTAATACATTTTTCGGTATTTTAAAAAAAATTGCACCGATATTTCAATATTAATCGAAATTTTATCAAAATCTCTCTAAATTGAAATACCATATTTCCGTAATCACCGATATTTTCGTCCTTGCTTCTACATGATCTTATTTCAAAATTCGACTTTGGGCCAACAAATTACTATGTCCAATTTTACTGGTTTTACACGGTTCAACTTGAGACCCGGTTCTGATACGTGACCGGGCCGGAAGTGGTATCTCATATTCTATCCACAAAATCCAACTATCTTGTTCCTTCATACGTCGTTTATCAGCTCGCTAATCGAATTATTTTCCATCAATTTCTCCCAGAAGTTTTGCATTCCAAAAATTTAATGGGTACCTGAAACGTGAAAACAAACTACTCAAATGGGTGTCCTCAATCCGTTATCATCATCCATCTTTACTTCTTTTGCTTCCACTTCCCAGGTATTAAGGTTTACAATCCTCATACTTCAATTTACATATGTGTGTCACTATCTCTTACGTTTTTTCCACAGAGGAGCCCATTTTTCAGCGGCCAATTTCACACCAGACACTTCGTTAGATTCAATCTACATCCTTCACGAAACAATCGCTCTGGTAATTCGTGTTGTTTTCTGAGCGTGCAACCTGGTGATTTATCTGTGTTTTCTAATGGTATTTGATGGTTGAACGATTTTTCTAAGGTATTGGATTTTGGCCGAGGTGCGTGTTGCCACTAACTGAGGAGAATGTTGAGAAGGTGTTGGATGAAGTGAGGCCAGGTTTAATGGCAGATGGAGGTAATGTAGCTCTGCATGAAATTGATGGTCTTGTTGTGGTACTTAAGCTCCAAGGTGCTTGTGGTTCCTGCCCAAGTTCAGCCATGACGCTGCAAATGGGGATTGAAACTCGTCTTCGTGATAAGATTCCTGAAATTGAAGCAGTGGAACAGATCCGAGACACTGAAACGGGGCTCGACTTGAATCAAGAGAATGTAGACAAGGTAACTGATGAAATTCCCTTAGGCCACATCTCTTCGCTTTGTCCACTTTTGAACAAGGTACATGAATTTTTGAAGGCTCACATTAATCAACTGGATGATAAAGACCTTTTAATTTCATATCCGTCTTTCAAAGCATTGTTTTATACTCTGGTAAGTAGCTGTAATATGTTAGTAGTGAAATTAGCTTTGGAGTTTTTGCATTAGCTGGTAGTAAGATATTCTTCTACACAAATTGGCACACGGATCCGGATCCTCTGTAGGGCGCCAAAACATGATGTGTTGTGTTCCAAAAACTACACGTTTCAACCGAAAAACAAAGCAACCTCATTTCCAGACAAGCCAAAATGACGTTGTTTGGCCATAACAATGTCGTTTTTGGGGCCTCAGAAAAGAACATGTTGTGGTGCCACTACAGAGGATTCATTACCTTGGTATACAAGTTTTGGTTATGTCCATCACCATGATCCAGCTCATATGGAAGTTAGTAAATTGATGGATCAATGTTGAAGAATTTGATGGACGAATGAGAGCTATAAAAACCAATTACCTAAGTCAAAGTATGTCACAGAACAAATGGTGCCTATCTAGATCGAGGCGCGGGGTTGGTGAATTTGATTCCTATCCAGTCAGCCCTTTCCTTTTTCTTTAGTAATGAACTGAAAATAATGTTTCCATATTTGTATTGAATATTCATTATGTGCATACTGTAGAATTGACAATTACAATGGCTTATTATTTTGCAGATTCTGTCAGAGATTAGACCGTACCTTTCTGGAACAGGTGGCGGACAATTGGAGCTTGTCCAGATTGACGACTATGTCGTCAAAGTTAGACTTAGTGGACCTGCAGCCGGAGTAATGACTGTTCGTGTAGCACTCACACAAAAGTTAAGAGAAAAAATTCCGGCCATTGCAGCTGTTCAGTTGATAGAGTAAAGAGTTTTGTAAGAAGAGCAAAGTTAGAGTGATACTAAATTTATGATCTGCTAGAATTCTTGTTCTTTTGAGAACCTCTGTATACTAGTTATAACAGAAACTAAAAAATTTCAAAATAAGGGTCTGTTTTAACAAAAAAAATCCACAATTCTTCTAATTTTATCCTAAATAATTTACTTAATGTAGGATAATTCTAAACACAATCATCGTTTTACATTTTTACTTTCACAACCACTATTTTAAATTTAGTAAATTAAATCATATAAATTATATATTTTAGCCATTTTGTTTTTCAGCCCTTATTCTAAATAACCTTCTACTTTTCTTCTCTCCTCTGTAGTCATCGGTTTATGATTTTCAAACCTTGATCGAACAAATAAAAATAATAAACTTCCTTAAGTTTATAGATTGTTCAAGTTGTATTAACGAGATGACAAAATAATTCTTATAGAAAATTAAAATATCCAAAGTAGGGAATTAGGCTGCAAAAATGTTTTATTTGACGTTGATGGAAATAATTTTTTTGATACAAACCTCAAACAACGGGTTATCCTGCATAAATTGTCTTTTATTTAAAGTTACGAAAATTTAGAACGTGACATTAGCAAATAATATTTCCTCCGTCCGAATGAACTTGCACACTTTCCGTTTTGGTCCGTCCCAAATGAACTTGCACACCCTTAAAAAGGAAAGTTCTAACACAATCTCCACCCTCAAAATCTCCACTCTCAATCTCCACCCTCAATCAACCTTTGAAAAGTCAACAAAATCCCAAAAAGCAACTTTTTCTTAATATGGGTGTCGACCCCTGTGCAAGTTCATTCGGGACGGAGGGAGTATCTTTTTTTCCAAGAAAAGAAAAAACCAACGGATTATAGTGCCGAGCAAAACATAAAATAAAAAATTAAAAATCGTACATTAGACTAGGGTGGTTCGACGTTGCCCTTTTTAATTTAATATTATAAAAACATCCCTTTTAATATCGGCTTTCTCTTGCTAAATTATCATTATCTCGTCCTTTACCTAATGTCTTAACAACTGGATAATTTACATGGTGGTAACCTTCTGCATTTAATGCAAAATATATTGTGTTAAATGCAAAATATATTGTGTTGTTATCTGTTTATTGCTTTCGTGGTTGGTTGATAGGAATCGGGTGAGACGTTTAGCACCCGCATACACATACATCTGCATACTTGTCTTTAAGCAACGTTAGTCTAAATGTACGAAATAGTCCAACAAATAATCTCTCCTTTTGTGAATGTGTATCAACACTCGGCCGAGTAGGCCTCCCACGGCAGAGATTCTACTGATGAAGAGAATGATAAGGAGAAGTTAAAAGAAAACGACCGATCAATCTCTTCTTTGCTCCTTATCAGCTGAATAAGGCTCGTCCTCTGAATAAGGCTCGTCTTATTTGAATTTCTGCTCATCATCCTCATCGGGCGATGAATCTCCGGTAGCAACCATACTCAGCCTCTTCATTAGATGCATTATATACACTTTTTTTTTTCTTTTTCAGGTCTATTATTTTAATATGTTTTTCTTTTCTTTTTGAATTTTAATATTTATATTTAACTTAAGAATATAATATCTTTATATTTGGATTACAACTAATACTCCATCTATTTATACAAGCCTCCATCCTACATAGAGATGATGATTCAATTCATCCTAAAGTAGAAGTTGATTTTCTAAATTTCTGAATATATCCTTATAAACTCTCTTTAAAACTACTTCATGAAAATTCCCACATAATAGTTCTTAGGAAGTTCTATAATTCTATTAATTTTTAAAAAGTCTATAAATGTATTCTAAGACTTCCTAGAAAAAAAATCCTCTTTAAGAAGTCGTTTAACTTTAATACACCCCCTGTTCATAAATAAGTGTTATTTTAGACTTTCAGGTGAAATTTAAGAAATTTCAGAATGAATAATAGCACCGCTCTAAGTTTCTCTCCATAATTTTCTTTATTACCATAAATTTCTCCAAACCTTCCTTATTTTATTAGTACAAATATTAATATTTTTTCAGAATTATGATACTATTTGAGGATTTTTATTTTCTATATATATATATATACACGCACACCATATTTCCATACCAATTAAAAAAAAAAAAAACCACCGATATTAGATGTGATAAAACAAAGTTTAGGTAAGTTATTAACATAATTTATTGAGATGGGTTATTACTCAATAATCTTTGTATGTAATTATATAGTATAAAAGTATATTAATCCACACATTATTATGTAAGAAATACCAGCACTTTTATACGTAGAGCTAGGGATTTATTTTGTAGTAGACATAATTTTAAGGGTTAAATACGTAAAAGTTCACGAACTTTTTGTTAATTATCTTTTGCAACATGATCTTTCAACCGCTATCATAGAAATGCACGACCTTTATAATTTTTTCAATTCAATGCACCCAAGCAGATTTTAGCTCTAATAGCTGATGTGGAGCCAGAAATTGAAATTCTGCTAATTGCTTCCTAATTAAATTAAAAAAATATTGTTTTATCATCACCTAATTATTAAACGTTATAGTTTTTTATTTAATTACCAGTTTATAAATATTGTATGGTTATATGTATGTAGCTGTGATAGTCAAAATCCCGATTTTTTAACTGCACGTCAGCAACTGAAAAAATCTATCATGTGGTATATTTCTATATTGTGTTTAGAAAATCATGTTGTAAATGATAATTGACCAAAATATCTTGAATTTTTACGTAATTAACCGAATCTTAACGGGTGTTCATCTTCAAGCTGGCAATGTGGTCAAACAAAATGTCAGTTGGAAGTTGTCATCTGCAACGACTTTTGAAGTTAACTGCATCTTTCATTGGTCTGCACATTACATAAAAAATACTTTAAACAAACATTATTTATCTACCCAACAACTTAGCACGTTACATTCATTCAAAAGATTCCATTATTTTTGTCTCAACTATATCAGAAGATGATAAAAAATTGGGGTTGGCAGGATGATTACTTTTTATGATTTTATTATGTTTACAGGAGTTGGAAAAACTTTGAAATAACAAACTTTTCCAACAGCGTTTACCAAACCAAAACAGATCTAGTGAGAGTTTGAAGCCATGGCTGCTTATGGAGCTTTACTTTCTCTTTCTAACACTCTTCAACAAGTCCTTAACCCACCTCCTCTACATAAGTTCATCCTTGATCAACAACAGATTCAACTTCTCCTTCACAAAGTTAATTTCTTCATTAATTTTCTTGAAAACTATCCTCAAGGTCAACGCAACGAAGAAATTGAAAGGGTGGAGAAGAGGATAGCAGATGCAGCTCATACAGCAGAAGATATCGTCGAATCCAATGTGGTCGACCAGATTCATGCGGCCAGGAGTAGGATCATTGATTCAGGTGATGGAGAAAGATTCAAGATCCTCTCGTGTGAAGGCATTCAAACGGTACTCGAAAAGTTCATCTCTATTGAAAAAGAGTTGCCGATGATGATGCTCACGCAAGGCGTTGAAGGTCTTCAACTCAAAAGTTGTGCATCCAGATCGTTTCAAGGTGGCAAGAAAACTACCATGGTGGGGCTCGACCAGCAGGTGGAAAAGATAATGAGTGAACTCGCTAGTGATGAACCTAGTCGCCGAGTCATCCCTATTGTGGGAATGGGGGGCATCGGTAAAATTACGCTTGCAACAGCCGTTTATAAACATCCTTATATCATTGAATACTTTGATGTCCGTGCTTGGGTCACTGTATCTCAAGAATATACAGTTGATGAGCTTTTAGAGGAGATTAATAAATCTGTTCTAGATAAACAAGGAAGCAGTGATGATTATCTAGGATTACAACTGCACAAAAAATTGTTTGGGAGAAGATATTTGATTGTAATGGATGATGTGTGGGATGTCGAGGCAGTGGAGGGGCTAAAATGGTTCCTTCCACCTAATGAAAACGGAAGCCGGGTCTTGGTAACTTCAAGCTATCATACATGACTGATGATCATGAATACATTTGTAAACTCGATTTCCTAGACAAGGAACACTGCTGGGACCTGCTCCGCAAAACAATATTCGGAGAAGAAGATTGCCCTGTTGAATTGGAAGAAATTGGAAAAAAAATTGCTGAAGGATGCAGTGGACTTCCTCTGGCCCTTGTTTTGATCGGTGGGCTTCTCGCAAAGTCTGAAATGATAAGAGAGCATTGGGAGTACTTTTTTGAAAGAGATATGACGTCTGCCCTGAATTCTGGAAATGGTGAACAGGTGATGAAGATATTATCACTGAGTTATACTCATTTGCCAGTGCATCTAAAGCCATGCTTCTTATATTTGGCTATGTTTCCTGAAGATTTTAAGATTCATGTGTCAAAGCTCGTGGGATTATGGGTGGTTGAAGGTCTCATCAAGCCGACCCAAGATAAATGCTTAGAAGATGTTGCACGCGAGTACGTGGAAGATCTCATTAATAGAAATGTCATGTTGGTTGAAAAAAGAGGGAGAAGGGGAAATGTGAAGTTTTGCAAGCTTCATGACAGAGTAAGGGATTTGTGCATTACAGAAGCTGCAACGCAAGAGTTTGTATACACGTATAATCTTAATGATCTAATCATTTCTCCTAATATAGAAACTGCACGTCGTCTTAGTATTTCTAGTACGGGAGAACCGCTGGAGATAAGAATTGAAGCCTTGCAATCAGCTACACTAAATCGATCTTGGTTCAGCCCCAATCAATTGTTCGAATATCGTTCTAGGTTATCCTCAACTGATCATTCGGAATTCTCAGCTGATGAGTCGGAATCCTCTGCACATGAGCCGGAATCGGAATCCTCTACACATGAGCCGGAATCCTCCTTTACTATTGAGAAGAATACGGATGACACAACATCCGCCTCTAGTAGTGGGACTGAAGAAGCCAATCTGGATGAGAAAGTAAAGGTAGAGGAGATAATCAATGGCTTTAGATTATTGAAGGTCGTGCAAGTCTCTGATAATTTGTGCATTGAGTTTTTAAATCTCTGTAACTTGCGGTTTGTGTATGCTCATAAAAGAAGTTCTTTTTTGACGATGACTCTATGTTGGAATCTACAATTCTTAGTTTATAAGGGAATAGAGAAAAGGCTCACTCTACCAGTTGAAATATGGCAGATGCCACAACTTAGGCATCTGTACGGTTTTGTACTTATTCTCCTTGACCCTCCAGATGATGATCAAAATATGGTTGTTCTTGAAAACCTCCACAGACTTGGATATGTCTATCATTTCAAATGTTCAGAGCAAGTCATAAAAAGAATCCCAAATTTGAGGAAGCTGCGGCTTTTTTCTGTTCCAAAGGAACTTGAGAATCATTGCCTTCAAAATCTTGCATGTTTCAAGAAATTAGAATCGCTTTCAATATCTGGTGAAAGGAAATTACCAGCATCCATCGCCTTCCCAGTGTCACTCAAAAGGTTGAGATTGACGAATTGTTGGATGCCCTGGGCATATTTGTCAAATGTTGTTGGTTCGCTGCCCAACCTTGAAGTTCTCAAACTTTGTGGAGAAGCTGCCACGGAAGGCGATGAGTGGAACCCAATTGAAGGGAAATTTTGTCGACTGAAATTCTTAATGATTTGGACGAGCCAGTTGAAAATCTGGGGAGCAGAGAAGGAGCATTTTCCATGTCTTGAGTGTCTAGTTCTCAAATTCCTGGAGTTGGAGGAGATCCCAATGGGCTTTGCAGAAATATTGACACTTGAGACGATTCGCTTATTTGAAGTAAAAGAGTCTTTGCGGACATCGGCAAGGGAAATATCAGAAGAGCGAATGCAATTAGGATACGAGCCTCTGATTCTACTGTGAGGTTGCATGATGTCATTCTGCATTCTTGTACACCCAAGTTTCAGTTGCTTCATTTGTGCTCTACGCTTCAATCATGAGCCGACATGCTTGTAAACTAAACTGTAAGATCTGTTGTTACAATTTTAGACCCTCATACGATATGTCATTATCTTAATGTTGAGTTTTTTATTATGAGATTTTGAGGATGGATTTGAAATCCATTATTGCAATCTCATTGGTAGTTGTTTCGATCGAAAGATTTAAGTAAGGCATTTGAAATTCATCATTCTCAATTTGAATTATTTTTCGTATGTTTCTGATCATAAGAATTTCTGCCCTCTCTCTCTCTCTTAGCCACAATAGTGTGATTGTATCTTGAGAGTTCTTGAGGTTTATTGCATTAGTAGTGATTGTGATCTCCGTGATATAGGCTAATTTTGGCCGAACCACGTAATTGCTGAGTCTTTTATTGCTTTTCTTGATTGATCATAGTCATATGCACACTTGTACATTAGGTGTTTGATAAAAGGCTTGAGTGATCTTTTCTCAAATTACCTTGGTTAACACTCACTCTCTCTCTCTCAAAACTAATTTGTCAGATTAGTTTTTAAGCATCATCTTAGGGAGAGCGATTCTAACTAATGTGCATTGGAGATGATTGGTCTTATTTTGAATTAATATGTTTTGAAAGGGATAGTTATGATGTACATTTTGTGTGCTGATTCTCCCTTGTTATCTGTTTAAATATTTGAAGTATTTCAGGATGTGAAGTCTGATAAAAGTTCGTTCCGAATTCGTTTAAACAACTTATGGTGAAATACTGGATGAAACTGTTTCAGAGGTGCAGCCTAATCCATTATTTGGTTATCTTTTAACAAACTGTTTCTTCATTTATGACATTATTATCTAGGATGTCTAAACTATTTAATCATTATCATTATTTCTGCATGAATTCTGAAATGTGTAACTATATGTTATTAATAGCATAAGTTGAACAGAGGGGCATAAATAAGAAATGATGAGCTATTGAATGTTATATCTTCAATTACTAAAATGTAGGTTAATGTTCTGTTTTTCCAGACTGATTGTGTGATCGAATGGTGCTCGTCGGAAAAAAATATTGGAAAAATTGGTTGTTGAATGTGGGAACTAAATTAGTTGTTCGATTTTCCAGTTTTGGATGCAGGCTTAAGTTCATCATGGTTAGGGATGGCAATTCGGTTATGTTTTGAGTTCACGAGTGTAGGCTTAAGTTAGTTCTGTCGCCACTGACCAATTTGGCTGGAAAAATCACACGTGCCAACCACGTGATCAGTCATTTTATCTTTCAGCCTTGTATCCATCCTCCCACAAAATCTCTTCACCTCCATTGCTTTACTCTCTACATTGTTTATCCATCTGCATGAAATAGAACTGAAGCCCAACGTTTTTGGTGCAAAGAAGACGAAGAGTGAGAAAGTTGTGAAGGTGATGCAGAAGAACTGGATACTGACACAGACGAAGTGCGGCCGTGAAGCCTTGAAGGACATTGATCAGTTCTCCATTGTGTCATATCTTGTTCAAGTTATTCATTCTTGATTCAGTTCTGATTGATTCACAAAATCTGTTTTGGGACCTTTTATTTGAATCGAGTGGCGTTTATAGTTTAAGTTAAAGATTGAATCTTTGATAACCTATGTTTAGTTTTTCACCATTTCTCTCTAACTGTGTCATGCTAACAAAACTGATATTAGCATCTTATCTGTTTTCTGAAAAGTAATTTTGATGAGCATGCAATATTGGTACAGGCTGCAAAGAAGCTTATTGTGAGCTAAAGGATCTGCTTCAAGAGTTCCGTAAGGATCCAAATACCGCGCGCAGGTTAGATTTTGCGGTGTCTTTCCGACTGGTCTATGAGTAGAACGTTTAAGAAGTTGGCATTGTTAAGAGATTGAAGAATCATGTAGGCTGTTAATGAAGATGTCCATTCATGATGTCCATTCATGGGGCTTATATGCCAAATGTAGTCCAGTCCAGATTAGACAAATCATACTACCTCCGTCCCGACTAATCTGTGCACAAGTATTAAGAAATGTTGACACAAATTGTTTTTTTTACTATCAATAATCTTCAAGTTTATAAGTTGTGTTATTATTCCTAAATTAATCATTGTCAGAAAGTAGAATTTTAGGATTAAAAGAAAACAATATTTGAGTTGTTGTGTTCAATCTTATTTATCTTTCCATATACTGAAGTGAAACTTTTATATTCTGCTTTGGTTGAGATGTGTTTAGTGCTAATGGATATCTGGACGAATATGCAGCGTTGTTGGGCGATTTCTTATGGTTAGATCGAAGTTGGATAGCTCAAGTAGCAAAATGCCTACTACTTCGATCTTTGATTTTGAGTTCGAGTCATCTTCGGACAAGGAGAGAATTTTTCCTTTGTTCTTAGATTAGGAGAATTTTTTTTAAAAAAAAAAGATCGTATGGTTAAATATAACTTCCAAGTAACTCTGTAATAGTAATGTTAGTGCTCTTTTAAGACAAGCACTCCCTCTGTTTCCAAAAAAAAAGTACTCCCTTCGTTTCATATTTAATTGTCATTTTAGAAAAAATTAAAAGAATTAAGGATGAATTATTTTGACAGATATACCCTCAATTAATATTAGGGGATAAAGATATGATCAAATAAAATATCTGTAATAGATTGAAAAGTAGAAATATTATAGGATTGAACTAGGGAAAAAGTCGGTAGAATTCATGAAAAATATCTAAAATATCATTAATTGGAAAAAAAAATAGCTAGAACACCAATTAATAGAAAACCGAGGAAGTATTATTTAGTTTATTTGCTGATGAAAACAAAGGTTCCAAGGAAAAACAATTCCTGCTATGAAGGCTTGCATATGGAAAGAATATTAAGGGCGTGTTTGTTTAAGGTTGGGAAATGTTTATTTAAATTTGACTGAGGGAGCTCATGGTTTACCATTTCATAATTTTGTTTATAATTAACTAAATTAATATATAAGTTTAATTAATAATTAATTAATATATAAGTTTAATTAATAATTAATACAACAATAAAATAAAAATAATATAATTAATATGAAGAATCTTTAGACAAAGCCTACATAAGAAAAAATGTATGCAATAAGAGACTCGATGAAATTCAAGATTATTGTTAAACAAATTTAAGTTATTTGGTGATTATATGCAGATATAGAAACCACCCATTTTTTCAGATTCTGTGCATGTAAATTTCTATAAGTAGAGTTGTCAAAATAGTCGGGTCGGATCAGGCCAGCCTAGTCGGACTAGCAGACAAAATCGGGCCGACCCAAATTTTTTCGGGCTACGAAAATCTTAGCCCAATCCAACCCATCCTCGGACCATCAGGTTATCGGACCAATTCGCTCTAGTGCATTTTCTTCTAAAAAAAAGTCAATACCAAATTCCACAAACATAAATCAGAAGTATTAAAAATTCAAATTTATAATAAAATATACTTATATTATAAATAAATAAGACGAGGGACTTACATTATTCAAACTTTTAAAATTCACTTTTACTACTTATGTATATTAAAATTTTAAAAATTATGGAGGGACTTTTCCCTCTGAAAATTAATTGGAGCAAAAAATATTTTGTCATCTTAAATAAGTTATTTAATTAATAGATAGTCTAATGTAGATGTTGAGTCTTCTATTTTAAAAATAAAAAAAATAATTGAAGAAATAAAGTCGGGCTGAGTTCATTTGATCCATCGGACTGCTCAGGTCAGGCCAGATGTGCCCAATTTTTTCGTGCCAACATAAAATCGGGCCATTTCAGTCTTTCTTTTGGGGTTAGACGAGATGACCTATCGAACCGGACTTATCTTTGACTGTCAAAATGTAATTAAAAATGACCCCTCAAAGAAAATGTAACTAAAAATGCTAATGCAATTTCTCTATTTAATTATATTATGTTATTGATTTTTAAATTAAACGAATGAATGTCCAGTATGTTACTTCGCATCTTGTGTTAGCCGGAGCTAATATGTCTTATGTGGAGTTCGATCGTCTCTGATTGGTCATTCAGTCATTCGTAGTAGTTTCCACATGAACCTAGAGATAGTAAACACGAATCAACTTAGTTGACACAAGTCGCAATAACTTTCACGAATCAATACGTCTCATGTGGAGCCCACTAGTCTGTGATTGGTCCAATTAGTCATTTCTTGTCGTTTACACACGAACCGGAAGGTAGTAAGCACAAATCGAATATAGTTGACACGAACTGCAACAACGGACATGAACCAATACGCCTCATGTGAAGCTTCATCGTCTCTGATTGGTCCGATCAATCATTCATAGTAGTTTTCACACAAACCTAAAGGTAGTAAACACAAACCGACTTAGTTGGCACAAACCGCAATAACTTCCACAAACCATCACGTCTCATGTGGAGTCCACCGGTCTGTGATTGGTCCAATCAGTCATTCATAGCAGTTTTCACTTGAACCACAATTATTTTGCACAAATCGCAATTAATTCCACCAACCTCAATTTTACACAAACCGCAATTAATTCCAAAAACTCTCAGAAATAACAAAAAAGAGTTCGTTGTTACTATTTAGGCCAAAAAAGAATTTGCCACTTAATCTTATGTGAAAATTTGTTTCCTGGAAGTGTATTTATTATATAAAAACTGTATGATGTGTTAATTTTAAAAGATCAATCAGCTGAAGATTAGCTCGGATTGCGACACGTCATCACCAATCAAGGGGGTCCCATTTTACGTAACTCAAGTGAGAGTCATGCGGTGTTCTCTAGTGGATTTGTTTTTCTTTTTGCCAAAAAAATTAAAATTGTACTTTTTTATATTTATAGGACTGAAATTACAAAAAATTATTCGGATATGATTGAAATTATAAGTGATCATAAATGACAATTAAAGGCAACAATCTTCACCCTCAAAATATCCACATTCAATCTTCACCTTTAAAAAAATCAAAGATTTCACAAAATCTATTTTTTCTTAATATTCGTTTCCGATTAACTGTGACAAGTTTACCGGAACGAAAGGAGTAAAAACTAGAATTAAATAAGGTTTGACTCTAACGAAGTATTAATGAAGGAAGAAGCAAACAAAAGCATTCGGTGCCTTAACGAATCCTCCAAACTGCAATCTCCATGCACTTTAATTGCTTTGGAAATAACAATTACTTCTATATTATGCCAACTAACCTTAAACTACTCCCTCCGTCCCAGTTAAATTTACACACTTTTCATTTACGTCTGTATCAATTAATTCTACACATTCTTTAATAAAAAAGTTATAACATAATTTTCATCTTCAAAATCTCCATCCTCAATCTCCACTCTCAATTCACCTTTGAAAAGTCAACAAATCCTAAAAAGCAATTTTTCTTAATACTTATGTCACCCCTCCTAGTGCAAGATTAGCCGGGACGGAGGTAGTACTAGTTAATACTCCCTCCGTCTTGGTCTAATTTGCCTATCTTGATCGGACACGGAGGTTAAGAAAAAACAGATTTTGTGCAATCTTTGATTTCTTCAAATGTGGAGATTTTGAGGGTGGAGATTGTGAGATAAATTTATCATTTATGAGCTGACAAATTAGATTGAGACAAACCGAAAATGAAAGTAGGCAAATTAGAGCGGGACGGAGGGAGTAGATGTTTATATGTAAACATATACTACCTCCGTCCCGGCCTAATTTGCCTACCTTGGCCGGGCACGGAGGTTAAGAAAAAATAAATTTTGTGGAATCATTGACTTTTTTAAAGGTGGAGATTTTGAGGGTAGAGATTGTGAGAGAAATTTGTCATTTATGAACTGACAAATTAGATTCGGACAAATCAAAAAGTAAAATAAGCAAATTAAAGTGGGATGAATGTAGTATAATCCAACTCCCAAATTATATTTATTTGTTAGATAATTTATGAATTGCCTAATTTATATCAAAGGGTTATTAATCTAAATATATAATATGCACTGGTGTATATGTACAGCATAGAATAAGTGTACCCATAACATATTTAGTTTTTTTATATATAAGTAGCATTTTTAGGTATTATTGTCATGTTGGCGCAATGGTAGCGTGCAGTTGTACCTCCTTAATATTTATTTTTCCATTTATAGGTAGTATTTTTAGGCATTATTGTCATGTTAACGCAGCGGCAGTACGTGTGAACCCTCTTTCCATTAATCGTGGTTTGAATCCTACTGGTAGTTGTTTCCGTTTTGTGTTTTGTTATGGTAGATTTTAACTTTTTTCGCTTTTATTTTTATTCGTACCCTCAACTTTAAATTCCTAGATACGTCGCTGATGATATGTCTTACGCCAAATTAAGCAACCACGGTACAAAAGTATATATCCAGCTTGCATGACTAATTTTCAAGTAATCAACTAATTTATCTTTTTCACTTTATTTTATAACTAGTAATATTCCCGTGCGATGCACGGAAGTTTATTTAGAAAGTAATAATTTTAAATAAAACTAAATATGATATAATCTAATATTTAAATATGTGATCATTTTATCCTAATAATATATATATTTTTAAAATATAGGATAAAACATAAACAAAATTATAAGTAATGTAAATATAAGTTTCTCGCACGTCGTATATGAATTTAATATAACTTACTATATATATATATATATATATAATAGAGAAACATTAAGATAAATATTCAATATAAAAAAAAAAAAAACTTTTTCAAAATGATCATTTCTAAACTTTAAAATCCAAACACACATTTAGTGTGTCTGCATCATTCTTCACCTATGTGCATAATTGCTTAATTAATTATGAATGTTAAAACAAATATAAATATCTAACTATCAACTCATATTATTAAATAAAATAAACTGGATAATGTTATAAGAAATTTATTTTTCTTTAGATTTTTTCATTTTACTTTAAATATTTAAATTTATCAAAATAAAATTTTAAATTCTAAATATAACTATCTCCTTTTAAAAAATCTTATTTGCAAGTTTTAGTACTTTACTTGGTATTTCAGATATACAAAGAATAAAACATTAACAAAATAAAATTCAAAAGTTATTCAATAGTTGGAATAACAAAATAATTCAATAGTTGGAATAACAAAATAATTCAATAGTTGGAATAACAAAATAAAACATATAAGTGCTCCAATATTTCTTAATACGTTCATATATATGTTGAAAAGTTTCAATTAAATTATATATTTATATTGTAAATAGTAGATTCATCTAAAGATATACATTAGCTAACATAACAACAAAATTGCTCAGGTTGAAAAATGTAAAAAAAGAAAAAGAAAAAATAATAATAAATAAATAAATAAATAAAATAAAATAATTGAGATTGGTTAATGTGACCCAGTATTGTTTAGGTTGTAAAGTCTAAAAAACGTATAGTTCTAGTTGGTTAATTTTGCTTATTTAAAAGAAGTTTAGTTGCAACTTGTATAATATCATAGTGTAGGTTGCAAATTATATTTATTTATTGAAAAATAACATTAATATATCTTAAACATAAAAAAATAATAAAGAAATTCTAAGATTAATTATCATATATAAAGTTATATAAGAGCGAAAATCATAGTTTTGTGATTTATCAACAAAATAATTATTATATCAAATAAGCATTAGCAAATTCAATAATTTAATAAGCTGATTATAAATCAAATATTAACTTGAGACAATTCATGTAAGATAAAACAAACTGATTAGTTGTGGTTGTAATGAAATAATAAAGTAAAATAATTTGTAAAAGAGAATTATTTGAATGATTTTTAATTGTATTCCAAACCAATACTATATTTTTTGTACAACCCACAATAAACACCGAAATCTTACTTAAATCATCGACAAATAAATAATATAATATTTTAATTAGAATATCTTATTATTATATATGTCATATAGATGTCAAATCAAACATAGTCAAAAGAAGATTAATTTGATATGGTATACATAATAAATAGATTAGAAATGAAAAAAAAAAAAAGATATTTGCAACTTTAGAAAATAAAATAAATTTTGATTCTTACCAAATGTGACAACAACTTACCAATCACAGTCTAAAATTTTAGGCTGGAAAGTGTTATTTACAGGATTGTCACTACTGTGGCATATATATATACCATAAAATATATAATAAAAGGAACAATGATATTTTCGTTTGCAACTTTTAATATTTCATTTGGTGATTTCAAATATACTTAAACAATTTTTATTTAATAAAATCTTATTTTAACAAAATAAAATTCAGAATTTATTTATGAGAAGTCTTTGGTTTCTTCAAAATATTTGAATATTTTTGTATTTTATTTAGTATTGTAAATTATTTATATAAATGTTATTGCCTTCTTAGAAATGGTTTATTTATTAGAAGATAAAAATTGATTAATGCGAAAAATTTTATTTAGATTGTTAAAAAAGGCATTTGTTGTTGATTTGTGCGACCAAGTATTATTTAGCTTATAAAGTTTAAAAACATATGATTGAAGTTTCAACAAAAGTAAAAAATTAAAAAGATTGCCAAATGTAATAAAAGTCATAATTTAGGCTACAAAGAATAAATTTTCTTAAAAGAGTAATTTTAACAAAATACTCGTTATTAAAAATATAAATAGGTAATTAAAAATAATTTCAGTACCTATTTTAATAGATAATTATATATATGCTCAAAGTCGTGATAAGGAGATATTTTAGCAGATTTGATGATTTAATAAGTTGATTATTAAATAGATATTATTGTTTTTGCCTTTGATTTAATAAAGTAGGACTTTCATTATTTAAACAATGGATTTTCTCCTTGACTTAAATAAAAATTAAAAATTAAAAATTCATGTCAAATAAAATAAATTGATTAGTTGTATTTTTATTAAAAAAAGTAATTATATTTTTTATAAAGAATTTATTTTACTAATGTTAGTTGCAACTAAAACCAAAATATTATAGTCCAGTTCACAATAAACATCAATTTTAGCACAAATAATTAACCAACAAACAATTTGTTTATTCAAAACAAATATCTCATTATAATATATACGATATGGATGTCGAATCGAAGATCGTAAAAAGATAAATAATTTGGTATATTATGCATAAAAATCGGATTAAAAATGAAAAAGTTATTTATATTTTAAAAAAGTAAAAGAAAGTTATGAACTTACCAAAAATAAAAAAAAGTTACCAGTTATGGTATAAATTTTTTGGAGGGAAAACTAAAATTACATTAATGCCCTCCATTTTGCGCTTATATATATATAGATTTTTGTAATTACTCAAATTTGATATTTTAAAAAATTCTTATTTAGTAATTGCACATATACCTCACATGTGACTATGTCAAATTGAAAAGTTATTATTTTTCTAATGGAATTCTTTTAATTTGACGTAATCATGTGAGGTGAATATGTAATTTTTCGACAAAATTTTGAATTCTGATAAAATAATGGACCAAATTCGAGTAATAAAAAAAAAACGAAATTGTAAAAACACAAAGATACTATTTTTTTAACAGCCTCTAATTAAGTTAGATGATCCGTTTTGCAATTTTCTCAATTTCAAATCACTTTTTATTGTATCAAAATATCATTTTTCTCGTAGTGAAATATATATAGATATAAGATTAGAGCTAGCAAAATTGATCAAACGTGCTCGACATATTAGATGGACTTCACCATAGGAATGTAGACCGAAGTACATCGGATCCAATGGACTAAAAGCCCGATGGATCTCGAACCTGCCCGAAAATCTTAGCATATTTACTAGGAAACGGCTGAGCCGGGATCGATAATTTTATGCCCCACCCCAGATATGGTATTGGTTCGATAAGCTGGGTTCGACAGTACCTAATCGGACCGCCTAAATTATCACCTCCCTATGTATATAATAACTTAAATTTATGGAAAATAGTTACATGGCATTAATTATAGAAGAAAAATTTGCATTGAACTTCAAGATTTAGGTTCCATAAATCCATTAAAATGGTGTATTGATCGGATCATGAGGCCCAAATCATGCAAAAAAAAAAAATAAATAAATGAAATGTAGTATACTTGAGCTTTAAGAAACCTTCTGCATGTGATGAAGATCCCCATGCAAATATATACCAATAAATAAATAATTATCAGAGAATATTACTATAACACAGCAAAGAATCACACCTTTTGTGCGTGCAGTTGCTGCACTGAAGTAATGAATATAGTAATCCCTCCGTCCCGCTTAATTTTGCACACTTTTCTTTTCGACTCGTCTCATTTAGTTCTGTACACCTTTAAAAAGGAAATTTCTCTTACAATCTTCACCCTCAATTTCCATTTTTAAAAAAGTCAACAAAAAATAAAAAAACAATTTTTCTTAATATATGTGTTCGTCCTTAAAATTGAGTGGGATGAAGTCAACAAAAAATAAAAAAACAATTTTTCTTAATATATGTGTTCGTCCTTAAAATTGAGTGGGATGGAGGGAGTATGATATTTTTGCCTATAATTCGGATATATGTACGAATTTTTCTGTCATAATTTACAAGAACGTTCTTCAGTCGAAAGGGGAGATAATGTGGCCTTCAAGAAAGTCTCACTTTTCAATCTGTCCTTCAACACTGGTTTTCATTCTTTTAATCCCTTTACTTTTCATCTCCCTTATTGCTTCTAATTTTGGGTCCCAAAAGTCTCCGTTTTCGTGGAAATCTTTTGGGTTTTTAAGCTCGATTGATCTAAGTTCGATAGGCAGAGTTGCTGGAGGCGAGGGTAATACCACTTCATCTAATGTATCAAGCTCAGTACAGCCAAAACTACATGTAAGTGTGATAATTTTGAATTACTAACACTGTAAAAATCTGTCAAATTTCCAACAGAATGAAAACCGTTTGGATTTAGTGATTTTTCGTTGGAATTTATGATTTCGATAGAAATTCTAACGGTTTTCAGTTGTTAAGAAAGTAGTTGTTGAAATGTCAAAATTCCAACAAGCTTTTTTCAACGGAAAACACATTCTAACGGCGATTCACTGGACTTGCCATTGGAATGTGTATTTTGGTTAATTTTTCAAAGCTTATTCCAACGACTGTTGTAATATCCGTCGAAATTTTTCAGAATTCCAATAATTTTTAGAGTTTGACAGTTTTCTTGTAGCGTAAATATTTACATCAAACACTGTTGTAAGTTTATAGAAGAACGATTTTATTACAATCTGTTACTTGTAGTTTTGATGCTTTTAGAAAGAAATAATTACCATCTTTTTCACTTACTAACAAAATTATAAATATTACTTTTTTCGTCCCGAATGAACTTGCACTGCTAAGAATACACGTATATTAAAAATCTATTTTTTGGTTTTATGTTGACTTTTCAAATGTGAATTGAGGGTGAAAATTATTTTATAACTTTCCTTTTTAAAGTGCATACAAATCTGATTAGAACGGACATAAAATGAAAGTGTATAAGTTCATTCGGAGATAGGCAGAAAATGGCTGGACAGTTTCGGCAGTAGACATGCATAATTCATCGGGCGATATCTTTTCTTTCATCTAAATATATCTATTTTTTTTCCAGAAACTCGATGAGAGAGAAAAGGGATTACTGAAACAAGAGCTTTCGAGCGCAGAAAGGCGCGGATTTGAGAGTCGTAGGAAGTACTCGAGATCAGAGAAGATCGAGGCCGCGCTAGCGAAAGCGCGGTTTTCGATTAGGGAGGCTGCTAGCTTAAACTCATCTTCGATCGAACAGGATCCTGATTATGTACCTCAGGGCTCTATTTATCGCAATGCAAAAGCATTTTACAGGTATAATATTTTCTGCTTTTGGTAACTACACATGTTTGCCAAATTAAGTATTGAAACGATATTCGACGGATCCAAGATTTAGTGACGAAGTAGGTCAGGACGTAAAAGTTCAAATACATTATAAAAGGTTAATGTTAAAAGAAGTTGTCTTACTATATATACATAGAAGATAAAAGATGTTATTATTAACAAAATTTACAAGAAATTGGTTGAAAATTTACTAAAAGAATCTATAGATTAATCCAAAATGAAGTAATTGGACATGATTTTGCTTTGAGATGTTTATTTATTATTGGGATAGAGACAAAATATGGAAAAAAAAAAAAAATTAAGGTGGCTACGTAAAAAAATATAAAAAGTACTAGTATAATACAAAAAACACGATTCTACAAAATTTGCATTAGGTTGGAGTCCGATACTAGCCAATCTGGATCCGTCCATGAATATTGTCCATTTTGAATTAAGTTCGCAAGGATTTATTTTTTAGTCTTACCCAAAAGATCTCGTACCAATGAAAAAGCATATTCAATTTAATATCCATACGATCTTTTTCGTATTTAACTGATGTGAGATTTTGGTTGACACACCAAAGCCGTAACAATTACTTAATCTAATTGCTTCTTTCTCTCCAAAGTCCATATTTTATCACCTCTAGTTAATAATGAGCATGTAATATTGTATCACTAAGAACTAGGTAAAAAATCACATATTTATAAATATAATTTCTGTTTTTAATAATAATTTTACGACTCATAAAATATCTTAATCATGTTTATCCTAATTTAAGTAGGAAAATACAAATAATATAAACTTTGGACCTATTTTACTACTCCCTCCCGGCTAACTTTTCATACTTTCCATTTCGATCCATCCCACTTAACTTTTTACACCCTTAAAAAAAGAAATTTCTCTCACAATCTCCACACTCAATCTCCACCTTTAAAAGAGTCAAAGAAAAAGCAAATTTTGTTTTTTTTAATATTCGTGTTCGATCAACTGTGAAAAGTTAGCTGAGACGGAGGGAGTAAAAAATTGGCCCAAACAAATAAATTAAGCCCAATGCATTAAAGTAGATGGCTACTTTACATTAAGAATGGACTGGATAATGGGCTTTGGTAAGCCCTTTGGGCTTTTCACCTCTGATACCCATCAACAAAAGGTTTATATCAGTTGGGCCTTAAATGAAAGAAGTAATTTAAATGTTAAGATAAAATACAAATAGTAATTTGAAGACAAAAACTTGTATCTAGCGGTTACACGTATTTCGATCCATGTAATGGTTCAACTTAAGTTAAACCCAATTTCCTACCATAAAGCTGCAACTTTTTCAATCACAACATCACTAATAATATACTACCTCCGTTTTTTAGATGTTCTTTTAGGTCGATAAGAAAATTAAGGAATATAGAAAATAGACAATTAAACCCTTAATTAGATTATATAGATATGGTGGATTAGATAATTAGAGTTTTTTTAAGAGTAATTATAGGGGTACTATTGAAAAAAATATAGAAAAAAAAAACTAAAAGAACAACTATTTATAAACAAAATATAAAAGCTAAAAGACCATCTAAAAAAAAACCGGAGGTAGTATTTGTGATATCCTCTAGACAATAAGTTCGAGAGCCCAATGTTAGAGATGGCAAAATTCATCTGGTCTACCCGATAATTTAAACGAGCTAGGTCATGTGAATCATAGTTATTATTGGACCTGATAAACTCAACTCGATATCAGGCTAACTCGGTAAATATTAGTGTATTTTAAGAAAATGGACCGGCTTTAATTCAACACCTTTGTCGGATAGAATTTCAACTAGTCCCATTACACTAAAGTGGCAAACAGCACAATGGATCGGCTCAGCCTGTCAGATATTTTAGATGAGTTGGGCCATATAATTTTTTGGCCCAAAAAATCAACGGGTTCACTAAGCCCAACCCAATGGACAACGAGCAGCCCGAAATTTATAATATATTATAAGGGATAGACGAACTATACTTAATACTTTTTTGTCGGATAAAATTTTAGATTGATCTGACCAAAGATGTGATGTTAATTTGCAGGAGCTACGTAGAAATGGAGAAATTGTTCAAAATATACGTATACGAAGAAGGCGAAGCCCCGATATTCCACAACGGGCCGTGCCGGAGCATTTACTCGACCGAGGGAAGGTTTATCCACCAAATGGAAAGGGGAAACCGGTACCGAACCCGAGACCCGGAAAAAGCGCACGTGTTTTTCATGCCTTTTAGCGTGGTCGTAATGGTCCAGTATTTGTACGAACCTGGGTCCATCGATATGGACCCCATTGGTCACACTGTTGCTGATTATGTTGACACGATTGCCCACAAACACCCCTTTTGGAATTCGAGTCGTGGGGCCGATCATTTCATGCTCTCTTGTCACGATTGGGTACGTATTTACTTCCGTGTATTAGAGTTAGAGGTGGAGGTGGTAAGGCGATCCGTTTAGCAGATCATATATCGGGGTAGGGCCTGGGCGAATAATTATCAAACTCGGTCGAGCATATTTCCTAAAATATACTAAAAATTTTAGAGTGTATGTGGTTTGTTCAACTTTTAATTTATCAGGTCGGGCTTATTCGACCCGATAATACTTCAAGCCTAGATTTATAGTCTAAAATATTGAGCGCGCTAGGCCGATTTGTCAGCTTTAATTAGAGGTAATAATTTGAGCGGTTAGGCATTGCCATTGAGTCAATGCCATATGTTAGTTTGGGCCGATTGATCAAAAATGTCATCGGGCTGTAAATTAGTGAGTCTAGAGCAACTTCTTCCTCTAAAATATACAGATTATGGGTTACACGTACTCCGTCTAGCTTTTGGCCCATTAGATTGAACATGTTGGGTCCAATTATATTATGAGCTAAGATTCATGTGGCCCAACTCGTCCAATATGTTGGAGGGAGGCAGGCCGACTTTGGGCTAGTGTCATATGTCTATTCGGCGGGTTGCAAATTAGTTAGTCTAGCGCAACTCCGACCTCTAAAATTTACTATGATTTTGAGTTCGTCCGTGCTGTTGGGCCCCTAATCGGGCCCCATCTCAACATTGGTATGATATTGTCCGCTTTGGGCCAAGGCCGCACGAATTTGTTCTTGGGCTAACTCCCAAAAGGCCTCATACCAATAGAGATAGTCCAATCCTATTAAACCCCATGATCCTTCCATGTATATCCGATGTGGGACTTTGTTGGACAATCCTAACACGTGCTCCGTTTACCTTTTGGTCCATTGAGTCGAGCTTATGAAGCCTAATTATATTTTGGGCTAAAATTTTTATGACTCAACTCATCTAATATGTCGGACGTGGCAGATATTGCCACCTCTAATTAGGACGGTCTGGGAACATTGCATAATGCGACCATTACGCATATATTTATGTAGAACAATGTGGTCTAGTATATTAAGTAAATGTGATAAAATTGATTCAGTCTGATGGGCCAACTCAACCCGATAAGTCGTAGTCTATAGATTTTAGAAGAATGAGATGGACTATGTCGATCTAACCCGACCTCACTAACCTATGACATCGGCTCGTTGAGTTATAGATAACTAGTTGTTACAAAAAATTTTTGAGACGAACTTTAGACAACTTTTGTCATCTCAAATATATTATTGGCGACTGAGTTATTGAGACAGTCAATCAGTAACGACGTGTTATTTCTAATAATAAAATTGTGACAAATACTTATTATTTGAAGCCAATTTTATTATCTCGAAACACTATTGTTTTTGTTGTAGTGTATACATGAAAATTAGCGTATGTTAATATATGTATAATAAATTATCTTTCTTGCAGGGTCCTCACACAAGTGCATATGTACCACTTATGTTCAACACTTCCATCCGAGTTCTATGCAACGCAAACACATCCGAAGGTTTCAACCCTCTAAAAGATGCATCACTACCCGAAATCAACCTCAAGACCGGCGAAATTGCCGGTCTTTTGGGCGGCCCACCGCCATCGGAGAGAACTACCCTAGCTTTCTTCGCTGGCGGTCTTCACGGCCACATAAGACACATTTTATTAGACTATTGGAAAGACAAAGACCCTGATATCAAACTCTACGAAAAACTCCCCGCGAACATCTCCTATGAATCGATGCTCAAAAATAGCAAGTTTTGCCTTTGCCCTAGCGGCTACGAGGTTGCTAGTCCACGAGTAGTGGAGGCCATATACGCAGAGTGCGTGCCCGTTTTGATCTCCGATAGCTATGTGCCCCCGTTTAGCGACGTGCTCAACTGGAGAAAGTTTTCGATAATATTGACATCGAAGGATATACCGAAAATTAAAGAGATTTTGTTGGGGATTCCTGAGGCTAAGTACTTGAAGTTGCAAAACAGAGTGAAGCAAGTGCAAAGGCATTTTGTTATAAATGGAAACCCTAAGAGATTTGATTTGTTTAATATGATTGTTCATTCTGTTTGGCTTAGGAGATTGAATTTGAAACTACATAATTCAATCTAGGTTTGAATTTTGGTGGGTATAAATGGTAAATCACAACATTCAACAAATTTGATATAAATCAATATTTCAAGAAAGTGACTTAGGTCTTCATATATACTACCTCCCTTTTCTTAAGTTGTCATTCTATCTTACCTTCGTTCCCAGATAATTTGCACAAACTTCCGGTTACGTGGAATAAGAAAGAACTTTTTTTTACTTTTAGTTGATTTTTTCAAAGATGGAGATTGAGGGTTGAGATTTTAAGGGTAGAGATTGTAAGAGAAATTTCTTTTTTAAGGTGTGCAAATTATCTCAGTTCACCCCGAAAAGGAAAGTGTGCAAATTATCTCGGGATGGAGGGAGTATTTGTTTTGTTTGTAAATAGTTGTCATTCTAGCATTTCTTACCACTTTTTTACTATACTAACCCTATAGTTATAGAAAATGTTAACAATATTTAGAAATGATTAACAAAATCAAGGGATTTAAGGATATTAACTGAGGGTTAATTTATCAACTACTTAAATTCCTTAATTTACTTATCCTAAGTTAGAATGACAACTAAAAAAACGAAAATAGTAAAAGAGAAAGAGTTAATACTTTTTTCACTTTTTTTTATTAATCATTTATAGGTTTGTGGTAACTTATAGTCGTTGTGCCACCATAAGACAAGTTTTTGGTTTGTGAGTTTTTTAGTTCAATTTATCACTATAGAAAAATAATCTTTTAAAATAATAAAATAGTGAGAATTTATTACGATTATATTAATAAAGACAACATGTCATTATTAACTAATCAACTAAAATGATCTTAAATAATTTAAAGACAAGTCATTAGAAAAAAATTATTATTAGAAACAACAATTTGTTTGAGGGGCTCGACACGATCTCACCCGTTATAGTATGCCCAGTATATAATGGTCTTTTAAGATAACAAAATAATGAGAATTTATTACGACTACATTAATAAAGATAACATGACATCGCTAACTAATTGTTTAAAATGACTTAAATAATTTAAAGATAAGTCGTGAGAAACAATTATTATTGCCTTATTGGAAACAACAATTTGTTCGAGGGGCTCGACACGGTCTCACCCGTTGTAGTATGCCCAATATATATAATGGTCTTTTAAGATAACAAAATAATGAGAATTTATTACGACTACATTAATAGAGATAACATGACATCGCTAACTAATTGTTTAAAATGACTTAAATAATTTAAAGACAAGTCGTGAGAAACAATTATTGCCTTATTGGAAACAACAATTTGTTCGAGGGGCTCGGCACGGTCTCATCCATTAAAGTGTGCTCAATATATGAAGGAGAGACATTTAGTCACCCGGTGAACATCCATCTGAAAACCAAAGGAGTGACTCAATAGGCATGTAATTAAGATGGTCTCACTTCTTCCAATTTATCAATGTGAGACAACTCACATGTGAACTCTTTAATCAATATTTCAACATAATTATCGTCTTAGAATATGTATCAGTAGAGACATTTTCTATTGTGGTCTCTTAGGTTTTGGGCGTGTATAGGTCGATTCGTTCAAAGGATATAAAATTGTACGAAAGAGTGTTAACAATTCAACTAGTAGTAGAACTAATGACAAGTGGGGACGAATCTAGAATCTACTGATGAGTGGGCTAAAATTCAGATATATAACCGTTTTCTTAATTTTTAATGAGTTTGATTTTATAAAAGAATATTAAAACAATTAAAACAATATTAAAACAATTAATAAATGAGTTTATAAAAGATAAAATATAGAGAAACCTCGATTTTACATAGAGAAACCTCGATTTTACATAGATAAAACAAAAAGAGTATTTGGCCTCTTATTATTTTAAAAGATAAAATATAGAGAAACCTCGATTTTATAAAAGAATATTAAAACAATTAATAAATGAGTTTGAATAAGAATATTCGATTTTAATTTTGACTTTTAAAAAACTATTATAACAATTGTTAAATAAGTTCCAAATAAGAATATCGGATTTTAATTTTGGATTTTAGATGATTACTTTAGGCCAAATACAATATTGTAAATAATAAAAATAAATAAAATGAGCTTGGTTAGATATGCAGAATGTATAACAACTAAGAACAAAAATAATAGTATTGAACATAAATATTTTTCAGGCCGATCCGACATATGTGTTGGTCTAATTGTCTGGGCTCGATCGGACTGAGCCACAAATATGGCCACTTCTAGATATAATCGATGTTTGCACATAAATGAATGTTGATTCTTGTAGGATCTACAGTAAATTTCACATTAGAAGATTAGTTTTAATCTAATATATATGTTGAACCCTGTCATTTCGTGTTGGCAATAATAAATTTAACTTATGCCAACACATAGCATAAATCATGCTAAAAATGTTTCATACTTGATTAAAGTGGTCGAATTAAGTATGTTTGAAGCTTTTGAGAGAAAAAGTGGAACATGTAAAGTGAACTACATTTACTTATTTAATTGAACTTATAGATATCCCTTTCTTAGACAACACATTAAGAATTATGCTTTCATAGATTTTAAATTTACATGTGATAAAGAGTGGGATTCCACAGCATAGCATGCCTACATATTTTGATAATCACAATATGTATGCATTCTTGTTCGACATTTCCAAATATAAATCAACTTTCTCTCTCTTATAAATTCAGGAAGAGTATATTAGAAAGACCCAATTCTAAAATGAACTTCATGAAACAGAAAATGATTAGTGAGTAGTACTACTTTCCTCAATAATCAGATGTATATATTGTACGTCCCCGTCCCAACTTAACCTGCCTACTTGTTATTTCGGTCCGGTCCACCTTAATCTGCGAGTCCATAAATGGCAAATTTCTCTCACAATCTTCACCCTCAAAATCTTCATTCTCAATCTTCACCTTTAAAAAAGTCAAAGATTCCATAAAATCTATTTTTTCTTAACCTCCGTACCCGATCAACCTAGGCAGGTTAAGCCGGGACGAAGAGTACTACTTTTATCATGATTTTGATGCTGAAATTGCAGCATACATATAAACTGGCTTGTGAATAATGAGAATCAAATATTGTGATGGAAAGTTATAATGAATGTTCGTACCTAGGGCCTCACCAACTTGAACATGATTGGCTCGTTTATTATAAGCTCGCGTACTAGTTTGTTCGTGTTGAGTCCTGATTGGGCTCATATCTTCACATTAGTATGACCTAGCTTGCACGGATTTGTTTTTAAGCTAACTCACATCTCAACAATCCTCCCCTTCAAATAAGGACCACCGAACTCCCCTTAATTAAACGACATTCACCGTCTTCTTTTCTCCGAAAAACACTTTGTTCGACCGAATCAAGTAGCCATCTCCAACGCATAAGAATCAAAATATCGGATTGATTGGACCGGCCCATTAGAACGGATCGATTTTACCACCCATGGATGAGTAAGCAAACCATTAACATAGTGCACATTTTATTGGAAGAGTCAAGCATTGGTGGCTGATTACATAAGTGGAAATAGAGGCATTGGCCATAATTTTTGTTACGACTACGTTAATAAAGACAACATATCATTGCTAACTAATCAACTAAAATGGTCTTAAATAATTTAAAAACAACTTTTTCTAGGGGCTCGGGACGATCTCATCCATTAAAGTGCGCCCAATATATGAAGGAGAGACATTTAGCCACCTGTTAAGCGGATTAAAATCAATTGGTGATAGGAAAAGTGACTCAATAGACATATAAGATGGTCTCACTTTTTCTAATTTATCAACGTGGGACAACTCACATGTGAACTCCTCAATCAATATTTCAACATAATTATCGTTTTTAAAAATATGTCACTAAAACTCTTTTTGTTGTTGTGTCTTAGGTTTTGAGCAGGTATAAGGCGATTCGTACCAAGTACGAAAGAGTGTTAACGAAAATAATAATATTGAAAATGAATATTCTTATAACTAAAAATAATAATATTAATATAACTCTTATTTTAAAACCTAAATTTAGGAATACTTCAAAAACTTACTCCTAGAGGAATCGGGTTAAAAAATTATAGTTGCGAAAACTGAAATAACTAATTCAATTATTTATATGTAAATGAAAGGGAAGAATGAAGATTACCTCTAATGAATTGGATCCGATCAGGTTGGGCCCTCGAAATTGCCGTCTTTAGATATAATCGGTGTGTGCACATAAATGAATGTTGATCGATTCTTGTAGGGTCCACAATGAATTCCAATTTAGGAGATTAGTTTTAATCTAATATATATATTGAACCCTATCATTTCGTGGTGGCAATAATAAATATAATATATGCCAACAAAAAGATAAATCATGCTAAAATATGTTTCATACTTGATTAAAGTGGTCGAATCATGCTTGCTTGAAAGAGGAAACATGTAAAGTGAACTACATTTACCTATTTAATTGAACGTGTAGATATCACTTTCTTAAACAACACATTAAGAATTACGCTCTCGTAGACTTTAAATTTACGTGTGATAAGGGTGAGATTCCATAGCATAGCATGCCTATATATTTTGATCATCACAATGTATGCATTCTTGTTCTACATTTCCAAATATAAATGAATATTTTCTCTTTCTCTCATAAATATGGAACCTTTACTCATCCCACTTGTGTCATGGACAACCTTCAAACTGGTAACGTTAGGGATGGGAATTTGGTTTCGGGTTTCGGGTACTCGACTCGACCCGTGCGGGTTTTACCCAATAGGGTCGGGTTTTTTATTCTATCGAGTATCGGATTAAGGTCGAATTAGGGTGGAGTCGAGTTTTGGGACTTCCTTTCTATTGCAACGGGAATAGCTGCTTCGGAGGCTCTGACATAAGGACTTTCGAGGCTTCAACACAGATCTTGCAGAGCCTTCTTGGATCTTTGGGGAAGCTCTGTGATCAGTGATCGATGACTCCTTCGAGACCTCCAGCAAAGGAAAAAGAGAGAACTCAACCCCCTCTAGAGGTAGCGGTGGTTTCATTCAGGAGTGAATTTTTTTCGGAGAAAGATTCGATCCGATAAGGGTCGAATTTTGTAGAATAATTTTTTTATAACTTTTATCATAATTTTGACGCTCAAATTGCGCATATATATAAACTGGATGTTGTGAATAATGAGAATCAATATTGTGATGGTAAGTTCTAGTGAATGTTCGTCGTCGGCTTGAACATAATTGACTCGTTCATTAAAAATTCGTGAACAAGTTTGTTCATGTTGGGTTCGGATTGGACCCACATTTTCACATTGTTATGCTAAGAGCATTTAAGTTTTTAAATATTTAACCATGTGATGAGCTTGTCAAAGTTTGAGGTCCATAAGCAAGGAACAAATTTGATTATTTATATTTTTATCTTTTATTTACAATTTGTTTCAATTAATTAATTATTTCACTTTATTTTATCTCCATCGGTAAATGTGTGTACAATGTATATAATGTGAAATTTATATTTTAGGTTATTTTTTTCATTTTATTCGATCATTATTTTTTCTAAAGGCGCAAGATCGAAGATCAATATTTCACAGCTGATTGTGCTAGTTATTTCTCCATTTCCAAGATTGTTTGAGAAAATTTGATGAGATAGAAAAGTAAGTCGTTTTCATTATGATTTTTTGTTGACTAAAATTATTTCCTAAACAATGATACTAATATTGTAATGTCCCAATTTTTTTTGCACCAAACCCTTCAAAAAGTTGTACCGACTCTGAGAGTTAGCTTAAAATAAATCCATACAAACTAGGTCCAAAGCGAACAAGAGGAGTCGACCCCGCATCCTTAACATCACACTCAATACTTCGCTTGAAAGGCTAATAATCTAAGCTACAGTAGGTTGTTTTACATTATTGTGTATATTAGATATATATTAAAAATATATATGTATGAAGAAATTAAGAATAAAATCAGGGCTCTCATTGGCGGCCTTGGTGTGGCGCGCCGCCTCTGCTAACTCTTATTCGAACAATCCTCCTCTTCAAACAACGGACCACCAAACTTCCCCTTAAATGATATTTATTGGCTTCCTATCTCCGATGAACACTTTACTCAACTCAATCAACTAGCCTACTCCAATCAGTCAACTAACCATCTTCAATACATTAGAACTAAAATATCGAATAAATTAGATCGGCATATTAAAACGAGCCGATTTTACCAACTCATGGATGAGTAAGCGGACCACTAACTTAGTGCATATTTTATTTGAAAGTCAAGCATTGGTGGCTGATTACATAAGTGGAAATAGAGACATAAGCCATTATTTTTGTTATTTATTCAAACAAAGAAAAAACCGTTAGTTTAGACTAACCAATTTGAGTTATAAAGGGCAAAGTTGTCAACGCAACTTACTTTATTTATTTATTTAATTATTACTCTCCCCGTCCCGCTATAATTTGCACATTTTTTTTCGATCGTCCCACTTTATTTTGTACACCTCCAAAATGGAAAGAAATTTTACAATTTCCACTCTTAGAGCATCTTCAGTGGTCGGCGCTGCTCCAGCGCTGGAGATACTCTAGTCCAGCGCGAAATGCAGCGCGGAGCTCCAGCCGTCTACGCTGCATTTCGCGCCACATAGAATATTCCCTTTAAATAATTTTTTTTATGTATTATTTTTCTTAAGTAATTCTAATTTGCTAATATACTTATATAATTTTGATATTTTCATGATTTCGAGATAATAAATTACATAATATTATAATTAACATAATACAACAAAATTAACATAAATACACAATATTAATAACACAAAACCAAAAAAAAAAAAAAAAGTAAAGTCAGCGTGTGTGAATAGTGTCGCGTTCGAACGATGATGTTCTTAAAATCTCTATTAATCTCAATCTCCACTTTTGAAAAAGTCAACTAAAAAGTAAAAAATAGTTTTTTTTTAATATACGCATCGGAACAGGTGTGGAAATTAGGCCGGGACGGATGAAGTATTATTATTTGTTTAGTCACTAAACTTTATGATCTTTGACTGCATTATTAAAATAAAATCAATTAAAATTGGTTGATCCTGAATATTTATGATTGCACTGCACGCTTAATTTATTTAATTATTATAATTAGCATGCTAATGTGTTACGTCAAAATATTGGTTGGTCAATTATTAATTTATTAGAAATGTCAAATTTATTTACAATGATCTTGAAATGGTCTTCGTGTATTAAGACACACTATTTGGATCATTAAAGTGGAGAAAATCTAATTTTTTTAATAAATTACATATATATATATATACACACACGTAATTAACTTTACAATCATCATTTTCTAATCCTCTAAACTATCAAGAATAGTGGTATTTCACGATAACTCTTATTCTAAAAATAATACTACTTCCGTTTCACTTAATTTTGTACGGTTGATCGAACACGGATGTTGAGAAAAAACAGATTTTGGAAAATCTTTAATTTTTTTAAAGGTGGAGATTTTGAGGGTGGAGATCGTGAGAGAAATTTCTTTTTTAAGGGTGTGCAAAATTAAGTGGGACGGACCGAAAAGAAAAGTATGCAAATTTAAGTGGGACGGAGGGAATAATTTTTAGAGGATAAACAAGGATCATTAATATATTAAGTGAAAATATACTCGAGTGATACGTGTAAATTGGCTATTTAGATTCTTACATGGTAAAAATACTGAATTGTATTTTTTCTATTTTCTTTCTTATAATTATTCTTTTGGTATTTTTTGTTGATCCATATATCACATTATTTTTCTTGAAATTTAATTTTATATGTCCCCTTTATTATCTTAAACCTCTATGAGTCCTTGATATAATATAAAGAATGTAAAAAATTTCGTGGGTACGATGAGTATAATGCTTCGAACTTACGAATCTCTATTTGTTCATGTTTTTATATTGAAGAAGTTTTGTTGTTACAAAGGGTGTTATTTTTTAAAAGTGATCGGGGGTTAGCTAAATCTTAGGCTTACTGATAATTACCATTCTTCTGAGTTGCGACTGAAGTCGTATAAAATGATGATTAATGTGGTGTGATGTCATAAGTTTAAGTAGATTTAAGACATCATTAGTCATATTCAACGTGATCCTATGGAAGTGTTTCCTATTGGACTTTTTCTTCTTTCTTTTTTTCTTTGTTTTTTTTTTTTTCTTATTTTCTCCATTTAATGTAGATTCATATCATTAATTTTCATTCATGGTCTCAGTTATTTCCATATTAATTCTAATTCCTTCCCAGGTTCAATTAAATTCACTCTGACTTTTCTTTCAGCATAAAATTTAAATATGAATAAATAAATATCCAAATAAATGATTGTTGATGATTTATAACTTTACACATCTATACGTAATAAAAATATATTAAATCTTATATGCCGTACGTCGCACGTGAGCATCACTAATATAAGAAAGAGTAGGTTTCATGTGTAACTATCTCACGTCTGACCAAATATACGTTTACAAAAAAAATAAAAAAATGATACTTTTACAGATAAAAGTGAAACTTTTGCTACAATGATACTTTTACAGATAACAGTGTTATTTTTGCTATAAAAAATGATACTTTTTTTTGTTAAAAAAAATGATGTTGTTATAAATAAAAGTAATACTTTTATTAAAAAAATAATATCTTTTTTCCGTCACACGATCTCACACGTGTGACAATTGTCTATAACAAATACATAGTTTTGTAGCATCTTACTTCTTCAAGAAGTTACGTGTTATATTGTTACACGAATAGTATACATGTTCTACAAATTCAAGCAATACTAAAAAGTAAACCATATGTCTATTTATTTATTAATTTCACCAACAAAAACCATTGCCAAAATAAATGTAACAAATTATTTCCTATATATAGAATTTGAAGTGTTCCAGTTAGAACGTAATTAAAAAAATCTACCTATTTATAAATAAAATTAGAGTTTCTACGTCTTAGCTCATGTATATACCATTAATGTTGACTCATTTATACAAAGGGAAGTCTCTTGTGTTCGTGTAATTTCGGTTATTGGTCAAAAAATATTATCTTGCACGTAGGAACGGAGACATATATTAAGTAAAAATTATTTTTTGTTTTTTGGTTGATTTTTTTAAAGGTGGAGATTTTGAGGGTGAAGATTGTAAAAGAAATTTCATTTTTAAGGATGTGCAAAACTGAATGGGACGGAAAAGCAATTCGGTTCATGGGTCAAAAGGTATTATTACCTTCGTCCCGCTAATTTTGCACACTTTCCCTTTTGGTCGGTTCCACACAATTTTGCACACCCTTAAAAATGAATTTTCTCTCATAATCTCTACCCTCAAAATCTTCACATTTGAAAAAGTCAACTAAAAGGTAAAAACATATTTTTTTTCTTAATATGCGTGCCCCTTCATATGTGCAATATTAGTTGGGACAGAGGGACTACTATTTATGCATAAAAGGTATTACATGTGATGGATAAAAGTATCACGATTTATACTTAAATGTATTAAATATTCCTAGTAAATATATTGGAATATCTTTATTCAAAACATATAATCCCTTTAAATATAAATGATGATACTCAACCCGATTACACAAATATCCAATAACTTTGACATATTGAGAGAACCATAAGTAACCACAAATAAATAGCTTTATGATCGATAAGTTTTTATCCGTAAATATCATAATTAATTATTTGTAGTATTATGCACTTCATATATCTATTTACTACTTTCGGTTTTACTTTAGTTTTAATTTAGAATAAAAAATTGGGAAAAACGTATACATCATATGAAAGGATCTTTTTATATACAATGAATCGAGCTAATTGTACAAATATCATTTAATAGGCAAAAAATATTATTCGATTGGTCAAAAGTATTACTCTTTTTTTATTATAAAATTATTAATAAGGTGATACTTTTATTGATACTACTATTATAAAGAAAAGTCATGTGTTTGACCAAATAAATGATACTACCTTTGTCCCGTTTAATTTTGCGCAATTGATCGGATACGGATGTTAAGAAAAAACAGATTTTGAGGAATCTTTGATTTTTCAAAGGTGGATGAGGGTGCAGATTTTGAAGATGAAGATTGTGAGAAAATTTTCCTTTTTACGAGTGTGCAAAGTTAAGTGGGACGGAGGAAATACTTTTCGCTACCTAACTGGAATTGAGACCTCAAAAGAGGCGCAAATAAACAAGATGGAGTCCATAAATTTGGTAGTCATTTTCCAGCGATTAATATTTTCTTTGAAAAAACAATTTTTTCAAGACAAAACTAATATTTCTAAAGAAACCGCACGGTTTTGTTGAAAAAAGTGCATGAAGTATCACATTTGTCTGGAAAAAAAAAAACTATCATTTTTTTGGCAAAAAGTATCACTTAATTTATTTCTTTGTTTTTATTATTGAGCAAAATTTTTAATGTGTTGGTTCGGGTCGATCCACTGTACATAAAAAATTCATATATATGGGGTACATTTACTAAAAAAAAAAAAGTGAAATTGATAAATAAGTACTCAATCACTCTCTTCATCAAATTCCTAAGATTAAATTACTCCATTATTTCCTTTATATTATCTCTCTTTTCAATTATTAAGAGGTAGTATTGAAAAAGATATGAAAAAGTGAGAAAAAACTAAAAATAGGGGTATTCATGGTTCGGTTTGGCCGATTTCTAAATATCTCAAACTTTATACAAACCAACTAAAACTTAAAAAAATCCAAATCAAAGCTCTTTGGATTCAGTTTGGATTGGTCGATTTAGTCGATTTGACTAATAAATAAATACCTAATAATACAAAAACAACGCAAATATTCTTCAATATATTAATTGGTACAAAAAAACATAAAAAAATATTCAATACATAGATAATTAATTTAATTTCAACTAAATGATAAAATAAAGTATAAGTTGTATAATAAAAGTAAATTACTTCGTAAAGATGAAAAGGAAAAGAAACCCAATCAATTTTGAATTTGTGAATTAAAGATGTTGTTGTGATAGAAAGAAACAAGGGTTCGATATTAAATAATGAATATTAATTTAATCTTTGAAACTAAATAAAAGAAAAAAAATCATAGTCTAATTAAAATTTATATATTCTTTTGGATTAAGGAAAGTCGTATATATCATTTGTATATATTTACTTATTATAATTTATACATATTATATCTGTTTACATTGATTTTAATGGTTTTTTTTAATTTTATTGGTCATGATCAAACCAAATATTGAATTTATAAAATATTATAATTCACAATTATTCATAAACTAATACTGTATAAAACTAGGTTTTTGAATTGGCATTGACTCAATTTGAACCCTAACTAAAAATAGTAAATATTTATAAATATTTTATAGAATCTAAAACTCCATAATGTCGTATTTAATTATTATTTTTTGCCAACTAGAGGATCAATAAAATAAAATTACTTATAGGGCCGCCATTATTAAGCTCAATTTTTTAGTTTTAAATATGAATCACAATTATTGTCCATTCAACCATTTTATTTTTCAATTCAAATGGAATAAAGTCCAATATATACTCCTTAATTTTAAGGGGAAAAATCAATACCTCACATGATTAAGATATATATTTGCCCGATAATTTAATAGTTTAGTGGCATCGTCTTATTAAATTACGATGAATGTCACGAGTTCAAACTCACTTCTTCCTCTCCTACTAAAGAAAAGAGAAATATATTTCTACTGTATTCCACTATTATGATATAAGTATGAATAATTTTACTAAGTTTTCATGATATGTGGATTTCTTTATTTTAAAACAAAGAGTAACAATTCATTTTATTCTAGTAAAACTCGTGCCGAGTCGCGCTAGATTTTAGAGTGTTTAATTATATTAAGAACGTGTCCATGAACATATTTAACTATATTCGTCAATATTCGTACTCGTGAATAATTAATTACTTTATTTATGAACATAAAATAAACAACATTTTCGTAAATCTACGTAATAAAAGCGAATTTAACCATATGAGAGACAATATAACAATATTATACTATACGTAGTATAAATATAGTTCTTTTATTGTTATTATTAATTAATTGGGCTTCGAATAAGTGTCTTCACGAGTTTTTAATGAACGTGTCAATCATGTTCAAGTTATGTTCGTTTATAAAATAAGCTCAAAAATTTATTCGTTTATTCAAATAAACGAACTCGTTAACGAATTGTTCAACGAAAGTTATGTTCATTTACAGTGCTAAATGTTACATATTGAGCCGGCATGGCCAGACCAAAATTACATTGCAACAAAAGTTAGTGGACCAGCCAATGTCCCTAAAATACATTATGACGTGTTTACTTATCACTTGACCCAACCTATTGATGATTGAATCAATCGTGTCGTGTTTTCTCTAGGGTTGCTGATAATATATTCACACATCATATCACCTATTTTTTTTTAATCACCTTTTACACTAAAAATAAACTGTAATCCAATCATCAACCAACAAAACTAAATATCCATTTATTTAACGCAACCTTCTCTTTCCACTTTATTTCCACCAGCCTACAGTACTTCAGTCCTAGTTAAACACAACCTAAGATTGTCGGGTTAAGCCGTGCCCCATCAAATTTGCTAAATATAATAGTACTTTGGACTAAAAATTTATAGTTCAGTCCATCTAAAATTATCGAGTTAAATCCAATCTATTCCCCTTAAATATATTAAATTTTCGAATTCCATCACCCGTCAACTTCTAATCATTAGGTCAGATCAATTACTTTAGTATTACTTTGAGTCTATAATTCTTATGACTTAACTCATCATAATTGGTAGGTTGAACGATCCATGAGGTCGGGCCGATTTTACGAGCTCCAATAGTCCCATTTTTGCAAGGTGTAATGGCACCCTCCAAATTTTCTTGGACTTGGTCAATTCTTCTCAAAATTCCCAGTCTCTATATTTATTTATTTTAATAGAGGACACTCTTTTTATTTATAGTACCATAAAAAATGTGAAATTCTTACAGCATTCTTATGTGAAACCGCGTCAATGGTGGCATTGGGCAGCTGAAAAAGTTCCAATATTCAAAGTCTTTCCTTTGAACATCCATTCCTCCATTTTCTTCACTCCTCAAATACCCATTTCGCCCCCTCTTTCTCCCTCTTCCTCCATTCTCAGTTTCTTCATTGTTTTGTTAAGAAGTGAGAGATTCCATAACCCAAATTGTGGAAAATTGAAGCTCGATTTTCTGAAAATCAATGGTGTAGAGCTTCATAGCTCTACCAGGAATCATTTAAGTGAAGAAACGAGATTGAATTTTGATTTTGATTTTGAGTTGTTTTTCTCTCATGGTGTCGAAGTATTTGCTTGTTGTTGGATACTTGTTACTCTCCCATGGCGTTTTAGCTAATGGAGGCGTAATTCAAGCTGTGAATACTTTGAATTCCAATGCTTCACGTTTAACTGCCATGGAAATCCCCAGCTTCAATTCCGCTTCTTCTACTGCCGATTCTGATTGCAGCTTCTCGTTCAAAACCCTAGAAATTGTAAAACCAGCTCTGGTGCTAAACATGAAGCACCGATCTTCGGTTCTCCCCGCAGATTCTGTGAAGAAGGATTTGAGCAGAATTCAGACGCTGCATACGAGGATAATTGAGAAGAAGAATCAAAACGCAGTTTCTAGGTTGCAGAAAGGTGATTCCGAGCGAATTGTGGCTCCCGCCGCCGCGCCGGGATCCTACTCCGCCGTACAGCTGGTGGCGGCGCTGGAAAAGAATCAAAACGTAGTTTCGAAGTTGCAGAAAGGCGATTCCGAGCAAATTCTCTCCCCCGCCGCCGCGCCGGAATCTTCCTCCGCTGCACAGCTGGTGGCGACGCTGGAGTCAGGGGTGAGCCTCGGTTCCGGCGAGTATTTCATGGACGTGTTTGTTGGTACACCTCCTAAACACTTCTCTTTGATTCTAGATACTGGTAGTGATCTTAACTGGATTCAATGTGTTCCTTGTTATGATTGTTTCGACCAAACGGGACCTTATTATGATCCGATTGAATCGTCGTCATTTCGAAATATTACCTGTAATGACCCCCGTTGCCGCCTCGTTTCTGCCCCCGACCCCCCGCCCCCCTGCCGGGCAGAGAATCAGAGCTGCCCTTACTACTATTGGTACGGTGATAGCTCCAACACCACAGGCGATTTCGCGTTGGAGACGTTCACCGTTAACCTAACCGGCATTGATGGGAAATCGGCATTTAGGGAAGTCGAAAATGTGATGTTTGGATGTGGCCATTGGAATAGAGGGTTGTTTCATGGTGCTGCTGGTTTGCTAGGGTTAGGTAGAGGGCCATTGTCGTTCTCGTCTCAGCTTCAATCTCTCTACGGCCACTCTTTCTCGTATTGTCTTGTTGATCGGAATAGCAACGCTAGTGTTAGTAGTAAGTTAATCTTTGGTGAAAACAAAGAGCTGCTAAAGCACCCGGAGTTGAATTTCACTAGTTTGGTTACCGGGAAAGAGAACCCGGTGGATACGTTTTACTATGTGCAGATTAAGTCGGTTTTGGTTGGAGGGGAGGCGGTGGACATACCAGAGGAGACGTGGAATTTGACAGCGGAAGGTGGGGGTGGGACGATCATAGACTCTGGTACGACCCTCAGCTACTTTGCTGATCCTGCTTACAGGATCATCAAAGAAGCTTTCATGAGGAAAGTGAAGAGTTATCCAGTTGTTAAGGATTTTCCGATTCTTGATCCTTGTTACAATGTGTCTGGTGTGGAGAAACCGGAGTTGCCTTCGTTTGGAATTGTGTTTGGTGATGGGGCAGTATGGAACTTCCCGGTTGAGAACTATTTCATTAGGCTCGACCCTGATGATGTTGTTTGTCTAGCGATTTTAGGGACCCCACGCTCCGCGTTGTCTATCATTGGGAATTATCAGCAGCAGAACTTTCATGTTCTGTACGACACCAAGCAGTCGAGGCTGGGGTTCGCGCCTACAAAGTGCGCGGATTTGTAGCGTCTGTAGAGTGTCCGGTGGATGGTGGGAAACTGTAAACATGTTGGGAAGGAGGGATGAAGATTGGAGAAGAAATCTGGTATTGGTTTTAGGTTTAGATGATTCATAGAGTGATTAATAATAGAATGATCTCAAATTTTATTACATTGTTGTAGTGCTTGTTGCACATTTTGGGTGGTGTTAAATTTTTGTGTTAAGACATTTTATTGAACTCTGGGGATATTCTTGATTCAAATGTATATATATTTGTGGGTTAAATGACAAAGACTAGTTGTATACTCTTTTGATTTGATTATAGCTTCTTGTAGTTTGATTGCATAAGTTATACAAATTATTGTAATTTAGATTATGGGTCGTGCAATTAAGTACTTGTTGTAGCCTTGTAGGTTACGTTGTATTCCTAGTTGTAGAAGATCGGAACGATTGGATTTATATTATATGATATCCCACTTTCAAAAAAAGAAGTTTACACCCAAAATAGAATTTGAGGAGCTTATAAAGGTTTTTCATTTTTTCTGAATAAATAAATAAATTATTAGAGGTTCAAATTTATTTCTTAAATAAGATTAGTTTTAGGTTCACTCATTTAAGAGGGTGTTTGGTAGAGCTTATAAGCTCTATAAAACATCTTATAAGATGTTTAAGAGCTTATAAGCTCTCAAAATTTGTTTGGCTAATTTTTTTTAAAAGGAGCTTATAAGATGTATAATTAAGCTCCTTAAAAGCTTATAAGCTCTTTTTAAAAAAGTACCACCACCCCACCTTTTTTTCATAAGCTCTTTTTAAATACATCTTTTATAGTAATTATACTTATAAAAAGATCTTATATACCAAACACATCAATATCTTATAAGATCTTATAAGATATTTGATCCAAACACTTTTACAACTTATTTTAAAATAAGACCATACAACTTATAAGCTCTAAAAACATCTTAAAAGATGTGAGAGCTTATAAGATGTTTTAAATAAGTTTAGCCAAACACCCTCTAAATCTCGTCATTTTTTAATTTCAAACTGGGGACGACAAGTAACGGGTATGGGGTAGGTTTTGCTAATATCGTAAGCCGTAACTCGCTTCATTTTACCAGGTCTACTTATTGAGTTACTCGCCCCCATCCCCAAATGCAATGAACTAAATAAAAAATTAAATATGTTAAAGATGAGTGTTAAATGAAATAGCAAATAAACAACATTTGAACTTATAGTTCCTAAAACGAAGTTAGGAACCAAATAATTCAAATAAGTCACATCCATTATTCACTAAACATAAAATCAACGTATGTAAGACATACATTAACATTTAAAAAAAAAACGGAGGTAATATTATTTTAATCAAATATTGAAACATCTCCACATTTGTGAATGGACCTTCTTATTTAAACTATACTCTTTTTAGTACACTTATCCTTGTTTTCCAAGATAGAAACATCCTTTTACAAAATAATTGACTTTTTTTAATCTGTTCGAATATAATCAAACATTTTTCAAATAATTTTAATAATTATTATTTAAAATTTTAATACATTTTAATGATCATTTCATAATAATTTATTAATTTTATAATATATTTTTTCAAAATAAATAATATTAAATTTAAATTCAGCCCGATGCGACAGTACCCGACCCGACAGTCCGAAGCAAAATATTGGGGGGTATTTACAAGAATGGCCTAGTCAAAGTATCACTTATCAAAAAAGGCCTTACTTATTCCAAACAATCAAAAAAGGCCTTCTTTCTTAAAATAAAAAGAAAATATTACATAAATATCCTTATCACTCTTTCATCATATATTTTGTATTGGTTTTTTCTGTCCTACTCGTCGCCGTTGTTTAGGTGTTGTTTAAGTTGTTTACATTGTTTTGGTTGTTTAGGTTGTTTTAAAGTGTTTAAGTTGTTTTGTGTTGTATTTGTTGTTTAGGTTGTTTAGTTGTTTAAACAACTTTCAGAAATACACAATGGTGCTTAGTTGTACAAAATTATGTTGTTTAGTTGTTTAAGTGTACCTCATTACACAACAAGTTGTACAAAGTCAATGATAATATAACAACAGAATGATTTATGTTATTTTAGTTATTGTTTATGTTGTTTTAGCAATTCTTTATATCGTTTTAATGGTGGAGTTGTTTATCTTGTTGTTTAAGTAAATTTCAAGTTAATGAACATTATCTTAATTTTTTTGTAACTTGGTGCCACCTAAACCATAGTTTTTTTTATCTCATAATAATTTATAATTCTTTCATTAAATTGTAGATATGGAATCATCTTCCTTATGGATCACTATATTTTACTTTGGTGCATTTATCAATGAAGAGGGTCGATAGGAATGGAAAAAGTGTGAAGGTTACGATGGTGCTAATGTAACAGGACTTCCTATATCTTCAAATATGTCATATGAAGAGCTCCACTTTGAAGTGCAATGTCTTTGCAATATTGATTCTTCATTGCATGATATGGAGATGCGATTTCTTCTCCCTGACAACGGACAATTTCAAGTTCCAATCAAAATCACTTCTAACAGGCAGTTGCATTGGTTGTTAGGCCTCAACAAACAAGGTCAATATTGGAGAGAGGCGTATAATGATGTTATTCTTCCAACTCCAAATGAATCTGAGTGGGTAGTTACTGATGAGATTAAGGAGATGGAGGTTTTTCCACCAGAAGTATGAAAACAACCTGGCCGTCCGAAGACAGAAAGAGCTAAGTCAACTGAGGAATTTTCCAAGAAAAAATCATGCAGTAGGTGTGGACAAAGTGGGCATAATCGATTGACTTGCCCCGTGATCCAGTACCAATGTCTGAGAGATAATCACAAAGTTAGTGTAACTTAGTTGTGAAACACCTTATGTTGTTTTGTAAGTGTAATGCTGGAAAAATCATGCAGCAAGTGTCGAACAACTTAGTTGTGAAACTTTATTTATGTGTTAAGTTACTCATTTATTGTATGTAAAGAAACTTATGTTTTTGTAGGAACCAAAGATTAAACAACAGGTGCAACCCAATGACTATTCAATGAACAACTCTGTTGTTTAGGTTCAATAGAGTTGTTTAACAGTCGTTTTAAGCAACTTAATTAGTTTTTAATGTATTAAAGTGTCTTGCAAGTCCATCTCAGAGTGTTTTCACTTAAGAAGTAACCAACTATGCTCTGTTTTATCGAAACTCATAATCCAGATCGAAAGAAACACTTATAACTCTCGATATGCCATGTTAGAGTCTTGCAAGTCCATCTCAGAGTGTTTTCACTTAAGAAGTAACCAACTATGCTCTCTGTTTGATCGAAACTCGTAATCCAGATCGAAAGAAACACTTATAACTCTCGATATGCCATGTTAGAGTCTTGCAAGTCCATCTCAGAGTGTTTTCACTTAAGAAGTAACCAACTATGCTCTCTGTTTGATCGAAACTCGTAATCCAGATCGAAAGAAACACTTATAACTCTCGATATGCCATGTTAGAGTCTTGCAAGTCCATCTCAGAGTCTTCTGTATAGAGGTTGTACAGTGGTTGGACTCTCGTCGATTTAGGCTTAACACATGCAATTTTTCACTTAAGAATTAGGTTGAATTATATAGTGTTGTTGATAAACAACCCCAGCGTTTAGTGTTGTTTATCAGTTGTGTAGCGGTTGTTTAAGTATTGTTTAGTAGTTGTTCTCTGTATGTCTTAAACAACCCAAGTGTTTAGTGTTGTTTATTAGTTGTTCACGTGTTGTTTTTCAGTTGTTCTCACTTTGTTTAGTAGTTGTTTAAAATTAGTCTTGTTCACGTGTTGTTTTTCAGTTGTTTACGTGTTGTTTATCGGTTGTTTACTAGTTAGTCTCAAACTCCATAGTTGTTTTTCAGTTGTTCCTCCGTTGTTTATCGAGTGTTTACACGTTGTTTACTAGTTAGTCTTAAACTGCATAGTTGTTTTTCAGCTGTTCACCTGTAGATCGACCAAACACAATACATGTTTAATGAAATGGAACAAGAACATAGGAGTTACGCTCAGTAGCTCAAAAAGCCAGAAATTTTACATCAATCTAGACTGTTCAAATGTTACATAATGTCCATGGGTCAAAGTCTTGAATAAATTTATCGACAGCTAGCTTCTCTCTCCACTTCTCAATATGAGAGTCATCTATACACTGCACCCCCTGTTCGATGCTCAAAAATTCAACATATTTGGTGGCATAAACTCCACAATCACCCCTAGCACAAAAATTAGAAATCATAACTCGGTATCAAACAAAACTAATTAAACAACTCAACTTAAAACAACTTAAGCATCCCAGTTATTTAATTTGAAACAGCCCCACACAAGTCAGTATTTAGCCAAGATTTTCCATACATCAAATTTCTTAACATAAAAAAACAATTAAAATTGCATTTACCAGACTTTAGAGTACAACTGAGATATGAAAGAATGATTTTTTTTCATTAAATCAACGACAACAATCCAAGATGTTAGTTGTGTAACAATTAACATTTAAATTAAATTAGGATAATATCAAACATATACATAAACTAAATATTAAGAGTTTCTACCACCTTTCTCAAGTTTCAACCATTCAGAAAAATCTAAATTTCCAAATGAATTCTAGTTTCAAATTAATTTCTTCGAGATTACTTAAATAAACTCAATTACGATCAAATTGAGTCAACCAATCATCATGAATCATACGTATCAAAGCACATTAGCCATTCATCTCCCGTGTCAAGATTTAGATGATTTCGTAATGCAATGTCTATCAAATTTTCAAAATTAAGTATTATTATGAGTTCCTATCATGTTTTAACTAAAACCGTCAGTCAACAACAAATTAATCGTCACTACGAAACAAAAGCTTTCTAAAACACAACCTCCTAAGTCCTAAACTCCATTATAAGGAGCTCTAGAGACGGACCACCCTCGAAACCTCAACAAACTTCGCCCGGTTCCATTCTTCTCCGTGGAACTCCGCGTAACAGAGTGGCCCGTCTTTCGGTAAAAGAATTACTAAGACAATTTTCGTTTCTTGTATTTCTTGCATTTAAAGGATTGGATAAATTATTATCAGTATTAGCAATTATACTTATCTTTCTACTTTCTTTCGTATCTGTTATTCCTTCTATCACAAACCCTTTCTGTTGAAGCCACCCATCACTAATCCTGTAAAAGAATAATTTCAGTTTCTAATAATCACGGCTGTCAGCTCAATTTTAAAACACCGAATAACAAACTTTCTTTTTACTAACACTATATGCCTACCATTCTCACTCAATTATGATTTGATCGGGTGTGCTGAAAGTCCATGAGCAGCTGTGTGCTACCAGTCACTGAGATAAATATCTGTTATTCCTTCTATCACAAAGCAAATTCACCTGTTGAAGCTTCTTATATTTTGCACTACTGATTATCTAAATCCTCATACTTTTGATGAATTGTAAACAGTAAAAAGACCATCTTGATCGAGATTTTACCTGTCTCGAAGGACCAGAAGAGAGGGCTGGAGAGTTAGAGAAGAAGCGGAGAAGAGAGCTCGGCTAGGGTTCAGAGCATGCTTCTCCAAATTGGGCCTCGGAGCTGGACTAGGGTTCAGGCCTCGTCCCCAGACTGCTCGCCGCGACCTTCAATGGCGGATTGAAGGAAGGAGTGGAGGGAAAGAGAATGGAGAAGCAGAGACGCAGGTGAGAGAGAACTGGTGGGAGTGGAGTGTTTTCAAATCACGTCTATTTTGCTCCTTTTTAATATAGAATACCTTTTTTTATTATTTTATTTTCTATTTCTGAATTTCTTTATAATGTTATAATGTGGTCAAAGTTTGAAGAGGCCCTTTCTGAATTGTGGTCGGGTAACCCGGCCATATTTGATTGTTTCCACAAATATTGGACCCGAACCCACCTTAGGTGAAAGTACAATTTTTTTTCTGCGTCGACGACCGAAGCTGAATGAAGAAACAGAGGGTCTTCTTCAAAACCCTCTGCAAAACCCTCTTCACTCGCCAATACCATAAACCCTCTCTTCCAAAGGTCTCACTTTCTCTCTCTACATATATATACACACATAGATACACGTGTATGTGTGTGTTTTGATTGATTTATTGAATGTACAGATGGATCCATCGGAACGATACTGTTACAACCCGACATTGCGGTGGAACCCTCAATTGGAAGAGTACTTCATTAAAGCTTATGGAGCTGACCATTTTGCTCGCATTTCTAAGGCCCTCACGTCTGTACTCTCTCTCTCTTCTCATTTTGAGCTTCATTTGTTAGGAGTGTTTGGCTAAGCTTATTTCGAACTTCTTATAAGCTCCAATCGTACTATAAGTTGTTTTAAAAGTTTATAAGATGCAATTTCCTAAGAGGTTTTAAGGTAATAAAGTGTTTGGATAGAAGAGATTATAATTGCTTGCAATTGAATGGAGTGATTTAGCTATGAATTTGGAGGAGTAATTTAAAAGCAACATCAAATACACATTTTGATTGGAGTAGGAAGTGTGTGTATGTGGTGTGTGTACTGTGTGTGAAGTTTGTGCAGTGTGTGTATTGTGTGTGATATGTGTGTAGTAAAGATACCGAACAAGCTTAAATATACTTTTACATTTGATAAACTCTAAATTTCGACTCGAGCTTGAGTCGATAAGTAAAAATTATTAAAACAAGTGTAGAAATGTAAACTATTCGAGCTCGACTCGCATTTGGCTTGACTAAAGCTCGTTTCGGTTAATAATCAAACAAGCTCAAAGATAATATTAGAAGCTCAATAATATTTCAAACAAGCTTAAACAATAGTACGTTCGGTTCGACTCGACTCATTTACAGCCCTAATCCTCGTACATTGGCAGTTTGTCAAATTATCTGCCCTGTTCGTCTTTTGATATGAAAATCTCACTAGAGGGATATTAATTCTGTAGATATAGTTTCCTATACATTGAAATGCTGGCCCTTTTTTCTGCGAAAGTGTTGCTATCTAGTAAGTTAACTATTGTCCTTTTGCCAGGCGACCTTCGTGTTACTCCTGTGTGCGAGTGAATTCACTTAACTCAACAACCGATCATGTTATCAAGAAGCTTTTGGCCGTGCTGGAGGAAAAAGGGTGGAAAAGTGATTCTGCTGAAGGGGACTGTTTTATTTCGAAGTGTAAGATACCTGGTCTAGATTATGTCATATTCATCCAAGGTTCGGGACCACACGAGATTGATTATGGGTACAAGGAGGATAAACCACCTAAAGAGGTAGTAGTGAGCCGAAAATGTGCCGAAGCAGTTCTTCGTGGTGCTCATGTAAGTTCGCATTGTAGCACTTTAAACAAGAACTCATATACTACTTAAAACTCCTATGTAGTATAAAGAGAAAATGATGGGCAGGATGGGCAAGGCGCTTTTACGATATTGTAAGCGTATTTGCTTCAATCTGTGAAACTTATCTACTAGATTCATTTCTCATTCTGCCTTCTTCTCAGGTCTTGTTACTGTATGTGTGACTTTTACTATGGAATTTCTTCCACGGATCTATCTTCTTTGTTGTTTCCATGCTTATATATTTTACGTCAAACATGTCATAAAAGATGTGCATTTCTTTTCGTTGTCAATTGGTGATATTCGATTTTTAGGTGTATGTACCTGGTGTTTTGGCCTGTAGTGCTCATGTGGAGAAAGGTGAACAAGTAGCTGTTTCAGTTGCTTTGGAGCAACCTCTAGCTGATGGTGGATGGGGAGTCGGTTTTACGCGCGGAACTGTGTTACAGGGATCACATACAGGTACGAATAAACCCCCTAAATCTTGTCATCATTTTGCATTTTTAGTTACATTAATTTATTCCACCATAACTCATGAGCGTTGGAAATGAATACTTGTTCCACCATATGATGTTACCTGTCGTGGTATTTTTGTTTTGGATCATTGTTCTGTATACTAGCAGCGTTGCTATTTTTGTTGTATTGTGCATGAAGAGTGCCTTGGACTCTTTAATGATGCATATGCTCACTATTATTAGTTCTTTTTGGCAGATCCGTATTATTTTGAGCGCAATGGCCTCTATATTGGTCAAGGAACCACTATGATGTCCCGAGCTGGGTTGTTTCGGGTGTCTGAAGGAGTTGCTTTAAACCTGGATAACAGAGTATTTAAACTACCTTCATTTCATGGTATACTTCTAATCTTGGACAATTTTTCGTTCTGCTGTGATATTAATCTTTCTTTTCTTGCTTCATGGTGCTGGTCTGTATATCCAGTAATTCATTGTTTAATCTAAATTCTACGCTAATAACTACTAAAACATGATTCATTGAGATTGCAGATTTACTTGAGGGGGAAATATTTCTTCAAAACCTCCCTAGCATCATTGCTGCACATGCCTTAGGTATGTAACTGTGAGCGCTCAGTTGTATTTTTGTTTTCCCCCTATCTTTTATTGCTTTTGTTTCGTTTGCTATGCTGCTCAGAGTGCACCACTGGGGTCTGACACTATTTGTGAAATCTTGTTTAGATGCTTGTCAGTTGCCATCCAGAAAACGGAGCTTATTGCCTGTCAGTTGTTTGATGTGCCTATTGGGTTTCCTATCTTTGTTGTAGATTCTTTGTGCTTCTCTGTGCTTTTATTCTTCAATATTCTCCAGAATGTTGGCCTATAAATTTAAAATGACATCCTAATTTTCAGAATCAATTAACATTCGTAATTGCGTTGTGTATGACATATATAATATAGATATAGATATATAGAGAGAAAATTACACTGGGGAAATAAATAGCCACCCGGAGATGATGTTGCCTGCAAGTTTATGTGAAAAACATAGTCAAACACAAAAGTTCAGAAGGGATAATTTTTTTGGATAATTTAGATACAAATTCTACATGATTACATATAAATTAGCTAACGAAGTGAAATGTTAGCAACTTATATGCTACATGAAGCCCAAACAAAAAACATAGGCATTCTACTTGATCAAATATCTAACTAAAAAATGAAAAGATCCAGTCAACGTTTTCCTTACTTCCAAAGAATTGACTATCTAAGCGGGACATGCGCGTGGTTAGGCAAAAGGAATTAGAAAAAACCGTAGGCATTCAACTTGATCAAATATGTAACTAATAATCCAAATTTAGTACAAGAATACATGATTAAACGCATGCAACAACAAAAAAAATAGTGTCTGCTGCATTCAAAAGAACAAAAAAAATTCTCGCAGAAGAGCTTTGAACAATAAAAAAGGTCGAATGAGGAATAACTAACCTATCACATCTTTGTTGTAGATCCTCAAGAGGGAGAGAAGATCTTAGATATGTGTGCAGCTCCTGGAGGAAAAACAACTGCAATCGCAATCCTCATGAAGGACAAAGGAGAGCTTATTGCAGCTGATCGATCTCACAATAAGGTGCACCTTCTCAACTTGTCTGAGTGTTTTACTGTTCCTGTCATGTCTTCATCGATCACCGAATGAAGAGACTAAGAAACAGCACACATTTAGGGCATCGCAAATAGCTTCTCACAATATATTCTCTTTTACCTTTTCAAGATTATGTGAGTGAATTTCCTTTAAATGGATCTCTGTATCTTGTGAATTACACTACTGTGATTGATACATATCATTTTCAGGTGCTAGACATCCAGAAATTGGCGGCTGAAATGGGCTTAAAGTGTATAACTACTTATAAACTTGATGCTCTCAAATCTGTCAATAATTCTGATACTCAGGATACTCCGAATTCCGGGACGAATGAGAGTATTCAAAACTTGGATTCATCCAAATCAGAGATAGAGAAAGTATCAGGCGCTGCTCTAGGTTGTACTCATGGTGAGTCTCTTTCTTCAATGGCAGTAGTGTTCTTGTTTTGTCTTGTTTTGTTTTTGTTTTTGTTTTTTGATGCTATAACATGCAGACACCCTACAATAGGATCATATAGCGTTCGCAACTTCAATGGATCCTATGAACGATTTTCCCTCGTATGCTACATATCTCACTGGATTTCTAGTTATTATTATTTTAACTTCTGGACCTCCTACGCTGTCAAGTGTTCTACCTTAAAAATGCTTGTAAAAAGCCCCCACAGTGTGCAATGTAAAAAAGAAAAATCACCGAGTTTCAGGCGTATTTAGGCTTGTAAACTAAAACTGCAAGTTGCATGCAAACAAAGTGTGTGTGTTTTCACTCACTTTGCCTATTCATTGTAACTCTATTTTATCAAGCATTCTTACCCAACACTTCTTCTCACCCTTCTAACGATTTCTTTATTTCCTCTTAATTGGGCAAAGTAGCTACCATTGAAAATTGCACCAGTAAAGCTGAGCTCCGGAAGAACATCCGGAGAATGAAAAACGGGCCTGGACGACATAACTCTGTGGGTGGACGAGTTGAAAAGTCTAAAGGATTCTTGCCTAACAGCTTTGATCGAGTTCTCCTGGATGCTCCGTGTTCTGCTCTTGGTTTGAGACCTCGACTGTTTGCTGGAGAGGTAATTCATAGTGCTGAAATTATTGTATGCTCACAAGGCAATTAGAATGCTTTTGTATTTAGGATTCATATGTGATTTCCAAATTTTATTACATCCTATTGAAGCATTTGAATGTCGACCTTTTGTTTTAAATCTGACAGTCATGTCATTTGCTAATCAGCAGGAAACAAAGGGAGAATATATAATTATTCAGTTCTATATTGTCAATTAATTCTCCTCCCATAGGTCACGTAATATACAATGTTTTTAAATTTCGTGTCCTGTGTCCTCATATCCGTACCCTGGAGTTTCATGTATAAATTTTGTGTTATATACGTATTCATTAAACTCGGGCAGTTTTTGGAATTATTAAGCCCTGAAGTTCTTTACTAGAATTGTTAATTTCCAGCAAGAAAAAAGATACTGCAATTGTGTATTTCCGTGCTCGAATGTTTGCTTTCCTGAGTCCGCTTTATGAGCTCTTCTTTGATATATCAACATAGTGATCTAGTGGTTGATAATCTACTGTTCCATGTTATGGTTTTCCTCTGGTAGCCATTAATATAATTTCGTATAAAAATTGTTCATCTGCATTTTAGATCTCAAAGTTGCAAGATGTTGCTTGAGAGGGGTCTTTATTTTTATTAAAAAATCGAGTTTGCTTTGCTTCGTACATTTTGAAAGCATTTGTCGTTTGACTAATAGTTTTTCCTTCTATTTAACTGTTCTTGTTTGAAGGATCCTGTGGAGTCATTACGAGCTCATGCCACGTATCAGAGGCGGATGTTCGACCAGGCTGTGCAGCTTGTTCGTCCTGGTGGAGTTATTGTATACTCAACGTAAGCTTTCTTATTAAGCAAAATCTTGAAGGAGATACAAATATTCACGATTTGAGGAGACATAAACATTCTATGTGCTAGCCTAAACATTTTTGAGGAGATATAACTTTAATGTTTCAACGTGCAGATGTACAATAAACCCTGGCGAGAACGAATCGTTGGTTAGATATGCATTGGACACGTACAAGTTCCTCTCATTGGCATCACAGGTTAGCTCAAAGTTTAGAGGTCTATAAGATTAATTGTCGCGCTATTTTAAAAAAAATATATATTAATGTATCACATTCACATTATATAAATTCACGTATATACACATGTGTGCGTGTACATGTCTGTAATATATGCCATTGTCCTGATTTAATCTGAGTAAGTTTTGTTCTCCCAATTTCAACCCAAACAAACACTGGTAATCATTGCGGGTGTTCTAGAACGAAAACCGCATTAGAAACTGCATCAGCTCTGCCTCAAAATGTGTGTGTTTTTTTTCCTCTCTCTGAAAAACATAGAAGACTTTCGGAGGGTTAAGAATCTGCAAATCCAATAATCGCGTAACGACATGTTATGCTCCCCTTTAATTATTATACTCCCTCCGTCCTACTTAATTTTGCACACCCTTAAAAAGGAAATTTCTCTCACAAACTCCACCCTCAATCTTTACTTTGAAAAAGTCAAAGATACCCCAAAATCTGTTTTTCCTTAACATCCGTGTCTGGTCAACCACGCAAAATTAAGTGGGACGAAGGTAGTATTAAGTTCTACCAAACAATTTGAACATTTTCATGATAATATTCAGTTAGAATGTGTTGGTACTACCGAGCAAGATAAAAGTATGCTTGTATTAGTTCATAAATAAATATTTGATTCATAAATAAATATTTGATTGTTGCATTTATTTCTCAATGCATTGCAGCATCCAAAAGTGGGAGGACCTGGCCTTGTCGGAGGTTGTCGATTTTCAGATGGATACAAGGAGTAAGTTCTTGAACCTATCCTTCTAAGAAAGTTCCTAGTACAGAAATAAGATTAATTTGTTAGATGCACTCCTGGTGGATGATTACCTAACTAGAGGTGTTGCTCTACACGCACCTCTGCACGGTTTGGGACAAAATAACTTTAGCTTGATTTTGCCTAATTTTCTTCTTACTCTAAGGGATGTCTCATCTCATGATCCTTTACGATGCACACGTGTCTCTAATTCTTATTGCTCGACTCTGATATTGGACTTGACACTATACGAACAAAGACATACCATTTTAATGATGGAAAGTAGCTTTATGTATGTCCGTATTTAGTACTTTGATATTTTCGGTGTTCTTATGAGCCAAGAAGTTTGCTATCCATCTACTCATGAAAAATAACAGAAAAAAAAAAGCTGGTAATTGATTTTTGATTGTCACTATTCAGGGAATGGTTAAGACCCGGCGAAGAAGATCTTGTCCAGAGATTTGATCCTTCTTCACAACTCGACACCATCGGCTTTTTTATTGCCAAGTTTAACGTCGGCCCCAAAGATATCTAATTTAGTAGCCTCAAGTTTCTTCTCCATTTTCTCGACCCGAACCCCATTTTTGTCTCTGAGTAAACACCAAAACCACTCTGAACATGTATGAACTTGGCTGCGGTAATCCATTGCTTCATATTGAATTTAGTCAGATCTGTTGAGAAGCATTTTGAAACCAAATTTTGTACCTGATAAGTTTATAATTATAGTGAGATTACATCATCATTTATTTGCTTCATCTTCGATTGTATGTGTTTTGTGCCTATTTATAGGGATAGGGCTGTAAATGAACAGAGTTTTCGTTGAACAACTCGTGAACAAGCTCGTTCATTTGGATAAATGAACAACTTTTTTAGCTCCTTTAGAGGTTGAACATTGATTGACTCGTTCATTAATAGCTCGTGAACAAGCTCATTCGAGACTCACTTAATGAAATAGTGATAATTAATCATAATAACAAAAACAATAATATTCATACTATACATAATCTAATATTCTTATATTGAGATTCATTTAATGAAATAGTGATAATAATCATAATAACAAAAACAATAATATTCATAATATTCTTATATTACTTGTTATGCTAGTAAGTATTTGGTTAAATTTATTTATTTATATGAAAAATTAGAAAAATGTGGGCTTATTTTATATTCGTGAATAGGGTAATTAGTTGTTTGCACGCACAAATAGTTACGAACATGGTAAAATACGTTCACGAACATGTTAATGGACATGTTGAATTATTTACTTTTAGTTTTGGCTATCTTCTTATAAAACATGATATGATACAGAACCAATTTAATTTTATCTCAAATCCTCTTGGCTACTGCACTGCACGGAATATTCTATTATATTTTTCTTTTGTATTAATTTTTTATGAGCAATTCTAATTTCATAAAACAATTTTTAATTAACAAAATTAATAGTGTACAATTTTAACAAACATAAAATTTAGAAAGAAAATTTAATATTTAATTATTTTACTCTTAAGGGCGGCAAATTTGTGCTCCGGATTGAAGATACTGATTTAGAGAGATCTACCAAGGAGTCCGAGGAGGCCGTGCTTCGTGATCTTACCTGGCTCGGTCTCGATTGGGATGAAGGTTTCAATTCCCTCATCTAATTCATATCGCAAAAAGTGAAGCATGTTGCTATTTGATTGAAGTATTAACTTGGTCAATTTTCTTATTCTTTGAGTGTTTTGGATTTGATATATATACAGGTCCCGGTGTTGGTGGGAGCTACGGTCCCTATCGTCAGTCTGAAAGAAATTCCCTTTACAAGGACTATGCCGATAAACTCCTGCAAACTGGTCATGTTTATCGCTGTCTCTGCTCAAACGAGGTAAGCTTGGTCTGACTTTCAACTTCAAGTGGTTGTTAATGGAGTTGCAGTTACACGATTTTCTTAGAAGTTCTTCTCAAATAATAGTAAGACGCTGGCCATGGAATTTAGTGACTCGGAATTCTATCTACAATGCCATATATCTTTGTTGAGTACTTTGTATTTTGTACCAAGTTTTATATCCCATGAAGTTGTATTAAAGTACACTCCAGAACTCGAAAAACGTTAAAATCTTGATTTTTTTTTCTGGACCTGTACACATGCATCTCTGCCACTGATTTCCATCTTTATATTTTCTTATACTCCTTATATCCTTTAATAGGTTGTTTGTTTCCAATTGATCATTTTCTTATGTTGGGTTGTCTAAAGCTGTAAAATTATATTAGGAGTTGGAAAAGATGAAGGAGATAGCGAAACTGAAGCAGCTTCCTCCTGTGTATGCTGGCAAGTGGGCGACTGCAACAGATGCGGAAGTGGAAGCGGAGTTGGCAAAGGAGACACCTTACACTTATCGATTTAGAGTCCCTAAAACAGGAAGCTTGAAAATTGATGATCTCATTTGTGGGGAGGTATAGTTTTGTTGGTGTTCCAGTATCCGATTTTTGTAATTTTCAGCATAAATTCACTGATAAACCTTTCCATCAACAAGCTAAAATTACCATTAGCAAGTACAGATGTTTGCAAATCATTTGAATTAGTGCCGTTGTAACTGGATCACTATTGCGACTCCTGATTGTTTTTTGGATATAGATATTTAAGATAGCAATACATGTTACCTGTTTGTAATAGTAGGATATAGATGTTGTTGAAAAATGGAGACAGCTATAGGTGTAGTAGTAATTTGTGAATAATGAGCCGCATTTATGTTTTCAAACTTGGATACATGACATATATAAGCACATATCATGGATGAGCATTGGTGCCTTTCCTTTGGTCAAAATATTTGATTTAGCATTAATGAAACTCTTGCTAAAACAGTATTTATATGCATTAGCCTGAAATATTTGTTTGGTATTTCAATCCTTGTGTTAGTCTTTTGGTAGTTGCAGTTGGGACTGTTCAAATTGCTGAATTTAGAACTATCTGTAGGCCATAATATTAGCTCCTTCAAATTGTTTTAATCTGCACTAGTTGTAAGTACTAAGATTATAGGTATAGATAGAGTTTCCCGTTTACGTGTTTCAAAAGAAATTTTAGCCCAAGTAACCCGGAGGCAATTTCAAACAGGTACCTTATATTGAACTTCCATCTCATATGGTAATGGGATTACTGTGCAATCATACTGCAGCACTTTGCAGTACAGTGTCCTTTCAGATTTTGAATGTAATTGTTTAGTGACTAACAAAGAAGTTAGAAGAGTGGTGCAGATTATATTTATTCATCATTCTGGACTTTCTCCCCCGGAGAATGAGATGACCTCTTATAAAGTTTTTACGTGATGTCTCATGTATAAATAACATCTCAAAACAGAAAAATGGTTTTAAGATATGAAGAAAATAGTCCATCTTTGGATTCCTAGTTTTGGCATAGCCATGGAAACTTTGGTTTAGTGCTATTCGAAATTTTGATTATTTTGTCTCATCACATCCTGTGCAAGATTGGTCAAGTACTTGTTCTAATGCATGTGGCAGTGGTTTGATGCTGCCTACTAACTTTCTTGATAGTGTCGTGAAGGTAAGCTGGAATTTGGATACACTTGGAGATTTTGTGGTTATGAGAAGTAACGGACAACCAGTTTACAATTTCTGTGTAACTGTTGATGATGCTACCATGGCTATCTCGCATGTGATTAGGTGAGTAGTACATGCTGATACAGATGCTACATATAGTCTCTGTTTATCTTTGTCTATGTGGTTGGTCTTATCGCTGGAATTTGTTTTCTAGAGCGGAGGAGCACTTGCCGAATACTTTAAGGCAAGCTTTGATATATAAGGTACCATTAGGATCTAAGCCTCTTGTCATCCTCTTTATCATTGTTCAGTGAAGTTGAATGTAGCATATCGGTTGAGTTGTACTCTTTGACATGTAAAGTGATATCTTTTTGTACATGGGTAATACTAACAAATATATTAACATTTTACTCGAAATCAGGCTCTTGGATTCCCAATGCCGAAATTTGCACACGTTTCTTTGATTCTTGCACCTGATAAGAGCAAACTCTCAAAACGGCATGGGGCAACTTCAGTGGGTCAGGTTATTCAGCATTAAACTTTTTAATTATCACCTTTTCTGCTGTTAGGTTAATTTAGACTCTGCAACTCCTTGTTTTGAAATATACTAACTTTGGTTTTCTCCGCTGTTGATTTTCCTTCATCTTTTCCTCGAGTAACATATTTTTAACTGAAATTTACTTTTGACAGTTCAAGGAGATGGGTTTTCTGCCTCAAGCAATGGTGAACTATCTTGCATTATTGGGTTGGGGTGATGGTACTGAGAATGAATTTTTCACCCTTGATCAACTAGGTCAGTCATTCTTCTTTTGAAAAATCATGTTAATGTGATGTTTATTGCAGTTTAAAAAATATCATTATTTTCATGACATCAATGTTCCGACATGGTTCTGCAGTTGAAACATTCACAATTGAGCGTGTCAATAAAAGTGGTGCTGTATTTGATTCTGCCAAGTTAAGGTAGTTGTGGTTTTGATTTAGCCAAGGTTATTGAGTAGTATATATTGTGCATAGAAACATGAAAATTGACGCTCATTTCCTGTTCTATTTCTTGCAAAAGATTAGTCTCTTTGATTTACTGCTCCTCTCATAGGCATATACTTTTTGATTATGCAAGGTGGATGAATGGTCAACATTTGAGATCTCTTCCATCAGAAAAATTAACCAAGCTTATTGGTGAGCGTTGGCATGATAACAGAATCAGAAGGGAGCTTTGTAGAAGTATAACTTTTTCTCCAAACAGCCTTAATTATTTTGATAATAAATATTTGGTGCGGCTTCATCTCATGCTCACATATAATTTGGAGGCTGTCGAAATTTCTGACACATAATTGCTTTCAGCTTGTTTAGTATGCTATGGTGGTGTTTGCAAACACAACACACTAACCTAAAAATCACTTTTGGCAATCCAAAAGTGATTTTAGAGTGTTTGGGAACTCTTAAAACTGATTGTCAGAATCACTTAAAATCTGATTCTAAAAAGCTGCTATCATTCAACTTCTATCAACTTTTGGCTTTAAATCACTTTATTTCCAAACACTACCAAATTCTGATTTTTCTACAAAAATCAATTAAAATCACTTCTCTAAAAGCACAATCATTTGCAAACACCCCATATCTTCTTAAGAAGTTGTTCACTCGAAGTTGACAATTATCACAGGCTTCACGGCAAATCACTCATATAACCTTCTGTTAAAAAGCTGCCTTTCTTGGGCTTAATAATGACAGTAATGTACCATTAATGCTATGATCAGGAGGCTGTCCAGCTTCTAAAGGATGGAATTGACGTGATAACGGATGCTGATACTGTTCTTACAAACCTTCTATCTTATCCTTTACATTCAACCCTAGCCAGGTAATTTGGAATCTGTGAGCATGTTGGTCATTTTATTTTATTTATTAATTTATTTTATTATATCATATAAACATCTATAAATTTTTCCATCACTCTGATGAATATATAAGTTCTGGTTTAGGGGAAGTCCAACAATAATATGCTTTATTCACGATAATCTGAAAAAGCCTTATATGTTCTTTATTGTGACGTTAATCATTTTCTGGAGACATGCTTGCTCGGGCGATGCAAGTATCTCGGAAGGTATTTACCAATAGTAGATTTTTATCTGTCAGAAGTAGGAGAAGCCCCTCAATTGCCTTTTGGAATATGCCTTTACAGTCAAAATGCTGATACGCAAAATCTTTTAACCATGGACAGAATATGTAAACACTAAAAATACAAACAAAAGGAGACTCGTGACGTAGCATTTTTAGCGAGGAAGAAATGTAGTAGCTAAGTTACGAGAGACTATTTCACCGTAAGAGGAAGTAATTGGTTATGACGCCTCAATTGGAGTTTTTCCATGACTAAAATATGACGATTTTTGTTGGTGCAGTGGTTTGTGCGCCCAAGAAACCATCCCCTATAGCTAGTTCAATATATTTATATAATCATAAAGATGTGAGACATGAAATGACAAATATTTCTGCTGTAAATCATAATTTATGCATGTAAGTTGTTTTTTTTTTTTTTTTAATTGTTCTTTTTTTCTCAGCCCTGAAGGTAAACCTGTATTGGAAGATAAGCTATCTGAAGTTGCTGCTAGTTTACTAGCTGCCTACGACAATGGTGATCTTAGCAATGCACTTGAAGAAGGTAATGCTGGATGGCAGAAGTGGGTGAAGAGCTTCGGCAAATCACTGAAACGCAAGGTTAGTATCAACATTCCATGAAAGACCCCCCACCCTCCCTCAGAAAAATAAAAGAGAAATTTCTATTGCTAATTATTGATTTTCCAATCCAGGGGAAGTCTCTTTTCCTGCCCCTTCGAGTTCTACTAACAGGAAAGCACTGGGGCCAGAATTGGCAATGCAATGTCAATCTCGCACGCCAACCCCTGTCTTTCGAGGTGACTACGGCTAGTAGAAGAATACTAGCATCTTACAATGTTGCACCAGAAAATTGGAAATTTGGTCAGACATTCCAAGGCAAACAGTTCTAGCACTGCCATTTACATTTCAGCAATCATGGGATAGAATAGAACTCTGTAAGTTCCAAATGAAAAACTTTATAGCATCAGCAATTAGCAAAATATAGAGCGTCGGATTGTTGAGAAAGTGAAAATAGATCCTTTGCATTTGGGATTCTTGCATATTTCCAACATTTTCTTCACCTACCATATTTTTTATAGTTAGTTCCTATGCACGATCCTGGACTAATTTACATCGTACTCTTTTCCGAAGTTAGCAGTCCAACTTGTGAATAGCTACTACAGATAATATGTTAGCCAACAACCAGAGAATGCAAGTTGAATTGATCATCCCCTCATTGACAATGACAATGACAATGAAAACCTTAGAGGCAACATACAATAACAGAGTTAATGTAATTGCAATATATGAAGTAACTTCGGTTTACAATAATGGTATGCATGGTTTTTTGCCTGGTCTCTATCTCACTATACTAAGAACAATTACTCCACCAATATAATCATCAAAAGAAGACAAGCTTTGACACCAATACAATGATTCTGTTCACAATTAAGAAATTTAAATTAGAAGTCATCAGTGTGCGTACATCAGTATTAGATGTACTGATCAACTATATAAGTATATTACAAAACATAGTTTGTATTCTCTTTTGTTTTACAATGCAAATACACAGACTAAACCAAGAGATGAAATCCATTATTCAAGAAAGGCATCACAACAGCTGCACCAGTTATAAACATCTCGGATGATTTGGGAAAGCAGTTCTTAAATTGTTCAGTACTTACATTCTGAAATCATGCCAGTTTCCTCCTCCTCTAAGTCTAGAAAAGGGCCATAATATTTTAAAGCATCCTGTCGTACTACAGCTGAAAGTTCCAGTTCCCCATTCAATGTTAAACCTTCTATAAGTGTTTTAAACGACTGTTTATCTGGATCACATGATACTGATTTCATCAAATAATAACACTCAACTGCTAATCCAGAGAGATTTAAACTTGTTAAGCTTTTCAGCAAAGCGTTAAAACCACGAAGATCTGAATTTATATTACTTTCTTCTTTGAGTTCCAAGATAAGTAGTTCCACCTTTTCAAGCAGTCCGTTGCTCCCCAAGACAGCAACCATTTCAGCATAGAGTAACAACTGAGGCCTGTACCACTCCTCTTTCCTGACATCCTCAAAAACCTGAACAAGACAGCAACGTTGGTTAGACCAATCATTACCAAACAGCGCAAACAAGTAGGCTGATGCTTCCATCAATACAAACTTGGGATTGGAAGAGTTATCACGAGCTGCAATTCTTAGGAAATCAATGCTTGGTGGCTCACAAGTTTCATCCTTTTCTTCACAAGTTCCATCATCTGTGTCTGATGCCAGAAGAAATTATCATTCTCCCATATCCCAGGTGTCAGTAAGGACAACGATCATAGGTGTCCTAAAAAATTGGTCTTGTAGTAAAATTTACAGTAATAGGTTCTAAACTATCCAAACCGGTTCGTTATATTACCTCAACTTAAGCAGTATCTATATTCTAGTCGTGAAATTGCAGCGGTTCAATGATAATTTTCCCATTGCATTGTGTAAAATTTGTACAGTGACAAATTTGGGTGATAAAAACTTTTGTAGAAGTTCTTTTCAAATTGTTCCTAGCAAAGTATCTTGGTGATGCCATTGATTCAATTGAACAAATGTACGTAAAGCTATAAACTTCCTCCTAAGTCCCTACATAAGAGTATAATTGGAACGAAGAGGACGCAGAATTACAGAAGCAAGAAAAGACAGTATCTACACCTCTTCGAAAAAAATACATAGTAATTGAAGAAGTAATTCATACAATATTCTCCACTAAAATGCCAGGCAGTCCTGTATACCAAACAATGATGTTGAAAAGAACAAACTGCCAAGGGACAAAGAATGCAAACCTTTAGGGCTAAAACACATTCATTCTGGCGAATCAGCTCACGAAGAACAGCAATCATATCAAGTTTCAGTAAACGCCTGAATTGGCTATTAAACACTAGTTCCAGAGCAGTATCCGAGTTCTTCGCGGCCCGCTTCAATGCCTGAACTGTTTGGATAGCCTCAATGCTGAGACTCCTTCCCTTCTGCAGTTGCTTTCTATTTTTGCTTCTATCTCTCATTGCAACCATCATCATTCTGCACCCAGTTTTCTGCGGGTTGAGCCCTACGTTGAAGCTAGATTTCATCTGACTAGGGTCGATTATTTCCGCTCCGACTTGGATAAAACGAGTGAAACAGCTCATGAGAGGCAGCCTTCTTAAATTATATTCCCTATTGATTTAGATAGTGAGCTTTTTATTCTGTCGATCAAGTTTAATTATGTTATTACACCATAGGAGTTACAGAAGAGCTCAGAAGGAAACAATTTGTGTCGAGTATGATGTATGAATGCTTTGGAGGCTCGGGGATGGGCAATAGAAGGAGTACGAAAGGTCTGCAAAAGAAGGCGTATGCTACCTGCTCACACCAATTACAATTGAGTGAGATGATAAATCTGCAAAATACGGCGAGGATGAAACAGTCAGTGACCAGGAGAGTGCAATCACTCCGATATAACTGAAGAACATGATAGAGAGAAACTAGGGCTGTGCGTCGGTCGGTCTCGGTAACCGAACCGACCGACCTTGACAAACCGACCACTAACCGATCTCACCATACTAATGACCGAAACCGACCGAATTCTAGTGAAAACCGAACTCTAATCCTACCGACAAAAGTCGGTCGGTTTTCGGTCATAACCGAAACCGAAAAAATAAGCAAATTACCTGTTTTCTGAGCTACCTAACCGAAAAACCGACCAAACCGAAACCAACCGACCGACATCTAAAGAACCGATGAAAAACCAACAGAAATAAAGCAAAAAGACTTGTTTTCAAGCTTTTGATTCAAAATGCAACATCCCAACCACTATCAAGCAATCCAATATTACAGGACTTATTTGTGTTGCAACACAAACAAATTACAGAACAACTGATGCAAATATCCACATTAACCATAATCACTCTCCTAATAATTAGGCCTCAGTGTATAAATGTGTCATTTGATAGAACAGAAATTATGGAACCAGAATCAATATGAGTAGATAAATTATAGTGTTACCAGGTAAGGAGGATCTGCTACAACAATTGGAAATGAGTGCTTCAATGATGACGGAATATCCTCGGACTGGTTGTAATCATAGAAAGTGAACTCTGCCCCATATTGCTCGAATCTTTTGTCATACTCAAGAAGCTGTGCAGGCACTGTTGGAACAACTTTCTGAATATTTTCCAAAACAAAGTAGGTTAAATCCAGGTAGTGGCCGGCGGCCGGCGGGGCAGTGGGTTGCGCGAGTTTTTCCCTGCTCCTGCTGGCTGCTGGTGATGGCTGCGCAAGTGTGAGTTCCCCTAAGAGAAACTAGTCTTATATCTCTAAAAAATTGGGCTCTGATACTTGGGCTGAAATTTTGGGCTAGTAAGGCCCATATCATGCTCGACGAGTTTTTGGGACAAGTCATCATATCCAATCTTCTTTCACTGTAAATTGCTATCCATTTTCGTTTCTCTGCGAAGAAGAAAGTAGCAGAAGAAAACCATTACATTCCATTCCCAGGAATGGGTTGTCTAGTCGGGGCCCCATGTTTCGGTGTCCGGTTTCGCGTGGTTCCTGAGTTGGCTCCCTCTATGCTGCTTTTCCGAGGAAGAGTTCTTAGAAGTTTCACAGTTTCAGCATCATCCTCGCCGCCGCCGCCAATCCGAGTGCGTTTCGCCCCTTCTCCCACCGGGAACCTCCACGTTGGTGGCGCCCGCACTGCACTGTTCAATTATTTGTTCGCCAGGTCCAAGGGCGGCAAATTTGTGCTCCGGATTGAAGATACTGATTTAGAGAGATCTACCAAGGAGTCCGAGGAGGCCGTGCTTCGTGATCTTACCTGGCTCGGTCTCGATTGGGATGAAGGTTTCAATTCCCTCATCTAATTCATATCGCAAAAAGTGAAGCATGTTGCTATTTGATTGAAGTATTAACTTGGTCAATTTTCTTATTCTTTGAGTGTTTTGGATTTGATATATATACAGGTCCCGGTGTTGGTGGGAGCTACGGTCCCTATCGTCAGTCTGAAAGAAATTCCCTTTACAAGGACTATGCCGATAAACTCCTGCAAACTGGTCATGTTTATCGCTGTCTCTGCTCAAACGAGGTAAGCTTGGTCTGACTTTCAACTTCAAGTGGTTGTTAATGGAGTTGCAGTTACACGATTTTCTTAGAAGTTCTTCTCAAATAATAGTAAGACGCTGGCCATGGAATTTAGTGACTCGGAATTCTATCTACAATGCCATATATCTTTGTTGAGTACTTTGTATTTTGTACCAAGTTTTATATCCCATGAAGTTGTATTAAAGTACACTCCAGAACTCGAAAAACGTTAAAATCTTGATTTTTTTTTCTGGACCTGTACACATGCATCTCTGCCACTGATTTCCATCTTTATATTTTCTTATACTCCTTATATCCTTTAATAGGTTGTTTGTTTCCAATTGATCATTTTCTTATGTTGGGTTGTCTAAAGCTGTAAAATTATATTAGGAGTTGGAAAAGATGAAGGAGATAGCGAAACTGAAGCAGCTTCCTCCTGTGTATGCTGGCAAGTGGGCGACTGCAACAGATGCGGAAGTGGAAGCGGAGTTGGCAAAGGAGACACCTTACACTTATCGATTTAGAGTCCCTAAAACAGGAAGCTTGAAAATTGATGATCTCATTTGTGGGGAGGTATAGTTTTGTTGGTGTTCCAGTATCCGATTTTTGTAATTTTCAGCATAAATTCACTGATAAACCTTTCCATCAACAAGCTAAAATTACCATTAGCAAGTACAGATGTTTGCAAATCATTTGAATTAGTGCCGTTGTAACTGGATCACTATTGCGACTCCTGATTGTTTTTTGGATATAGATATTTAAGATAGCAATACATGTTACCTGTTTGTAATAGTAGGATATAGATGTTGTTGAAAAATGGAGACAGCTATAGGTGTAGTAGTAATTTGTGAATAATGAGCCGCATTTATGTTTTCAAACTTGGATACATGACATATATAAGCACATATCATGGATGAGCATTGGTGCCTTTCCTTTGGTCAAAATATTTGATTTAGCATTAATGAAACTCTTGCTAAAACAGTATTTATATGCATTAGCCTGAAATATTTGTTTGGTATTTCAATCCTTGTGTTAGTCTTTTGGTAGTTGCAGTTGGGACTGTTCAAATTGCTGAATTTAGAACTATCTGTAGGCCATAATATTAGCTCCTTCAAATTGTTTTAATCTGCACTAGTTGTAAGTACTAAGATTATAGGTATAGATAGAGTTTCCCGTTTACGTGTTTCAAAAGAAATTTTAGCCCAAGTAACCCGGAGGCAATTTCAAACAGGTACCTTATATTGAACTTCCATCTCATATGGTAATGGGATTACTGTGCAATCATACTGCAGCACTTTGCAGTACAGTGTCCTTTCAGATTTTGAATGTAATTGTTTAGTGACTAACAAAGAAGTTAGAAGAGTGGTGCAGATTATATTTATTCATCATTCTGGACTTTCTCCCCCGGAGAATGAGATGACCTCTTATAAAGTTTTTACGTGATGTCTCATGTATAAATAACATCTCAAAACAGAAAAATGGTTTTAAGATATGAAGAAAATAGTCCATCTTTGGATTCCTAGTTTTGGCATAGCCATGGAAACTTTGGTTTAGTGCTATTCGAAATTTTGATTATTTTGTCTCATCACATCCTGTGCAAGATTGGTCAAGTACTTGTTCTAATGCATGTGGCAGTGGTTTGATGCTGCCTACTAACTTTCTTGATAGTGTCGTGAAGGTAAGCTGGAATTTGGATACACTTGGAGATTTTGTGGTTATGAGAAGTAACGGACAACCAGTTTACAATTTCTGTGTAACTGTTGATGATGCTACCATGGCTATCTCGCATGTGATTAGGTGAGTAGTACATGCTGATACAGATGCTACATATAGTCTCTGTTTATCTTTGTCTATGTGGTTGGTCTTATCGCTGGAATTTGTTTTCTAGAGCGGAGGAGCACTTGCCGAATACTTTAAGGCAAGCTTTGATATATAAGGTACCATTAGGATCTAAGCCTCTTGTCATCCTCTTTATCATTGTTCAGTGAAGTTGAATGTAGCATATCGGTTGAGTTGTACTCTTTGACATGTAAAGTGATATCTTTTTGTACATGGGTAATACTAACAAATATATTAACATTTTACTCGAAATCAGGCTCTTGGATTCCCAATGCCGAAATTTGCACACGTTTCTTTGATTCTTGCACCTGATAAGAGCAAACTCTCAAAACGGCATGGGGCAACTTCAGTGGGTCAGGTTATTCAGCATTAAACTTTTTAATTATCACCTTTTCTGCTGTTAGGTTAATTTAGACTCTGCAACTCCTTGTTTTGAAATATACTAACTTTGGTTTTCTCCGCTGTTGATTTTCCTTCATCTTTTCCTCGAGTAACATATTTTTAACTGAAATTTACTTTTGACAGTTCAAGGAGATGGGTTTTCTGCCTCAAGCAATGGTGAACTATCTTGCATTATTGGGTTGGGGTGATGGTACTGAGAATGAATTTTTCACCCTTGATCAACTAGGTCAGTCATTCTTCTTTTGAAAAATCATGTTAATGTGATGTTTATTGCAGTTTAAAAAATATCATTATTTTCATGACATCAATGTTCCGACATGGTTCTGCAGTTGAAACATTCACAATTGAGCGTGTCAATAAAAGTGGTGCTGTATTTGATTCTGCCAAGTTAAGGTAGTTGTGGTTTTGATTTAGCCAAGGTTATTGAGTAGTATATATTGTGCATAGAAACATGAAAATTGACGCTCATTTCCTGTTCTATTTCTTGCAAAAGATTAGTCTCTTTGATTTACTGCTCCTCTCATAGGCATATACTTTTTGATTATGCAAGGTGGATGAATGGTCAACATTTGAGATCTCTTCCATCAGAAAAATTAACCAAGCTTATTGGTGAGCGTTGGCATGATAACAGAATCAGAAGGGAGCTTTGTAGAAGTATAACTTTTTCTCCAAACAGCCTTAATTATTTTGATAATAAATATTTGGTGCGGCTTCATCTCATGCTCACATATAATTTGGAGGCTGTCGAAATTTCTGACACATAATTGCTTTCAGCTTGTTTAGTATGCTATGGTGGTGTTTGCAAACACAACACACTAACCTAAAAATCACTTTTGGCAATCCAAAAGTGATTTTAGAGTGTTTGGGAACTCTTAAAACTGATTGTCAGAATCACTTAAAATCTGATTCTAAAAAGCTGCTATCATTCAACTTCTATCAACTTTTGGCTTTAAATCACTTTATTTCCAAACACTACCAAATTCTGATTTTTCTACAAAAATCAATTAAAATCACTTCTCTAAAAGCACAATCATTTGCAAACACCCCATATCTTCTTAAGAAGTTGTTCACTCGAAGTTGACAATTATCACAGGCTTCACGGCAAATCACTCATATAACCTTCTGTTAAAAAGCTGCCTTTCTTGGGCTTAATAATGACAGTAATGTACCATTAATGCTATGATCAGGAGGCTGTCCAGCTTCTAAAGGATGGAATTGACGTGATAACGGATGCTGATACTGTTCTTACAAACCTTCTATCTTATCCTTTACATTCAACCCTAGCCAGGTAATTTGGAATCTGTGAGCATGTTGGTCATTTTATTTTATTTATTAATTTATTTTATTATATCATATAAACATCTATAAATTTTTCCATCACTCTGATGAATATATAAGTTCTGGTTTAGGGGAAGTCCAACAATAATATGCTTTATTCACGATAATCTGAAAAAGCCTTATATGTTCTTTATTGTGACGTTAATCATTTTCTGGAGACATGCTTGCTCGGGCGATGCAAGTATCTCGGAAGGTATTTACCAATAGTAGATTTTTATCTGTCAGAAGTAGGAGAAGCCCCTCAATTGCCTTTTGGAATATGCCTTTACAGTCAAAATGCTGATACGCAAAATCTTTTAACCATGGACAGAATATGTAAACACTAAAAATACAAACAAAAGGAGACTCGTGACGTAGCATTTTTAGCGAGGAAGAAATGTAGTAGCTAAGTTACGAGAGACTATTTCACCGTAAGAGGAAGTAATTGGTTATGACGCCTCAATTGGAGTTTTTCCATGACTAAAATATGACGATTTTTGTTGGTGCAGTGGTTTGTGCGCCCAAGAAACCATCCCCTATAGCTAGTTCAATATATTTATATAATCATAAAGATGTGAGACATGAAATGACAAATATTTCTGCTGTAAATCATAATTTATGCATGTAAGTTGTTTTTTTTTTTTTTTTTAATTGTTCTTTTTTTCTCAGCCCTGAAGGTAAACCTGTATTGGAAGATAAGCTATCTGAAGTTGCTGCTAGTTTACTAGCTGCCTACGACAATGGTGATCTTAGCAATGCACTTGAAGAAGGTAATGCTGGATGGCAGAAGTGGGTGAAGAGCTTCGGCAAATCACTGAAACGCAAGGTTAGTATCAACATTCCATGAAAGACCCCCCACCCTCCCTCAGAAAAATAAAAGAGAAATTTCTATTGCTAATTATTGATTTTCCAATCCAGGGGAAGTCTCTTTTCCTGCCCCTTCGAGTTCTACTAACAGGAAAGCACTGGGGCCAGAATTGGCAATGCAATGTCAATCTCGCACGCCAACCCCTGTCTTTCGAGGTGACTACGGCTAGTAGAAGAATACTAGCATCTTACAATGTTGCACCAGAAAATTGGAAATTTGGTCAGACATTCCAAGGCAAACAGTTCTAGCACTGCCATTTACATTTCAGCAATCATGGGATAGAATAGAACTCTGTAAGTTCCAAATGAAAAACTTTATAGCATCAGCAATTAGCAAAATATAGAGCGTCGGATTGTTGAGAAAGTGAAAATAGATCCTTTGCATTTGGGATTCTTGCATATTTCCAACATTTTCTTCACCTACCATATTTTTTATAGTTAGTTCCTATGCACGATCCTGGACTAATTTACATCGTACTCTTTTCCGAAGTTAGCAGTCCAACTTGTGAATAGCTACTACAGATAATATGTTAGCCAACAACCAGAGAATGCAAGTTGAATTGATCATCCCCTCATTGACAATGACAATGACAATGAAAACCTTAGAGGCAACATACAATAACAGAGTTAATGTAATTGCAATATATGAAGTAACTTCGGTTTACAATAATGGTATGCATGGTTTTTTGCCTGGTCTCTATCTCACTATACTAAGAACAATTACTCCACCAATATAATCATCAAAAGAAGACAAGCTTTGACACCAATACAATGATTCTGTTCACAATTAAGAAATTTAAATTAGAAGTCATCAGTGTGCGTACATCAGTATTAGATGTACTGATCAACTATATAAGTATATTACAAAACATAGTTTGTATTCTCTTTTGTTTTACAATGCAAATACACAGACTAAACCAAGAGATGAAATCCATTATTCAAGAAAGGCATCACAACAGCTGCACCAGTTATAAACATCTCGGATGATTTGGGAAAGCAGTTCTTAAATTGTTCAGTACTTACATTCTGAAATCATGCCAGTTTCCTCCTCCTCTAAGTCTAGAAAAGGGCCATAATATTTTAAAGCATCCTGTCGTACTACAGCTGAAAGTTCCAGTTCCCCATTCAATGTTAAACCTTCTATAAGTGTTTTAAACGACTGTTTATCTGGATCACATGATACTGATTTCATCAAATAATAACACTCAACTGCTAATCCAGAGAGATTTAAACTTGTTAAGCTTTTCAGCAAAGCGTTAAAACCACGAAGATCTGAATTTATATTACTTTCTTCTTTGAGTTCCAAGATAAGTAGTTCCACCTTTTCAAGCAGTCCGTTGCTCCCCAAGACAGCAACCATTTCAGCATAGAGTAACAACTGAGGCCTGTACCACTCCTCTTTCCTGACATCCTCAAAAACCTGAACAAGACAGCAACGTTGGTTAGACCAATCATTACCAAACAGCGCAAACAAGTAGGCTGATGCTTCCATCAATACAAACTTGGGATTGGAAGAGTTATCACGAGCTGCAATTCTTAGGAAATCAATGCTTGGTGGCTCACAAGTTTCATCCTTTTCTTCACAAGTTCCATCATCTGTGTCTGATGCCAGAAGAAATTATCATTCTCCCATATCCCAGGTGTCAGTAAGGACAACGATCATAGGTGTCCTAAAAAATTGGTCTTGTAGTAAAATTTACAGTAATAGGTTCTAAACTATCCAAACCGGTTCGTTATATTACCTCAACTTAAGCAGTATCTATATTCTAGTCGTGAAATTGCAGCGGTTCAATGATAATTTTCCCATTGCATTGTGTAAAATTTGTACAGTGACAAATTTGGGTGATAAAAACTTTTGTAGAAGTTCTTTTCAAATTGTTCCTAGCAAAGTATCTTGGTGATGCCATTGATTCAATTGAACAAATGTACGTAAAGCTATAAACTTCCTCCTAAGTCCCTACATAAGAGTATAATTGGAACGAAGAGGACGCAGAATTACAGAAGCAAGAAAAGACAGTATCTACACCTCTTCGAAAAAAATACATAGTAATTGAAGAAGTAATTCATACAATATTCTCCACTAAAATGCCAGGCAGTCCTGTATACCAAACAATGATGTTGAAAAGAACAAACTGCCAAGGGACAAAGAATGCAAACCTTTAGGGCTAAAACACATTCATTCTGGCGAATCAACTCACGAAGAACAGCAATCATATCAAGTTTCAGTAAACGCCTGAATTGGCTATTAAACACTAGTTCCAGAGCAGTATCCGAGTTCTTCGCGGCCCGCTTCAATGCCTGAACTGTTTGGATAGCCTCAATGCTGAGACTCCTTCCCTTCTGCAGTTGCTTTCTATTTTTGCTTCTATCTCTCATTGCAACCATCATCATTCTGCACCCAGTTTTCTGCGGGTTGAGCCCTACGTTGAAGCTAGATTTCATCTGACTAGGGTCGATTATTTCCGCTCCGACTTGGATAAAACGAGTGAAACAGCTCATGAGAGGCAGCCTTCTTAAATTATATTCCCTATTGATTTAGATAGTGAGCTTTTTATTCTGTCGATCAAGTTTAATTATGTTATTACACCATAGGAGCTACAGAAGAGCTCAGAAGGAAACAATTTGTGTCGAGTATGATGTATGAATGCTTTGGAGGCTTGGGGATGGGGCAATAGAAGGAGTACGAAAGGTCTGCAAAAGAAGGCGTATGCTACCTGCTCACACCAATTACAATTGAGTGAGATGATAAATCTGCAAAATACGGCGAGGATGAAACAGCCAGTGACCAGGAGAGTGCAATCACTCCGATAAACTGAAGAACATGATAGAGAGAAACTAGTCTTATATCTCTAAAAAATTGGGCTCTGATACTTGGGCTGAAATTTTGGGCTAGTAAGGCCCATATCATGCTCGACGAGTTTTTGGGACAAGTCATCATATCCAATCTTCTTTCACTGTAAATTGCTATCCATTTTCGTTTCTCTGCGAAGAAGAAAGTAGCAGAAGAAAACCATTACATTCCATTCCCAGGAATGGGTTGTCTAGTCGGGGCCCCATGTTTCGGTGTCCGGTTTCGGGGGTATTTACAAGAATGGCCTAGTCAAAGTATCACTTATCAAAAAAGGCCTTACTTATTCCAAACAATCAAAAAAGGCCTTCTTTCTTAAAATAAAAAGAAAATATTACATAAATATCCTTATCACTCTTTCATCATATATTTTGTATTGGTTTTTTCTGTCCTACTCGTCGCCGTTGTTTAGGTGTTGTTTAAGTTGTTTACATTGTTTTGGTTGTTTAGGTTGTTTTAAAGTGTTTAAGTTGTTTTGTGTTGTATTTGTTGTTTAGGTTGTTTAGTTGTTTAAACAACTTTCAGAAATACACAATGGTGCTTAGTTGTACAAAATTATGTTGTTTAGTTGTTTAAGTGTACCTCATTACACAACAAGTTGTACAAAGTCAATGATAATATAACAACAGAATGATTTATGTTATTTTAGTTATTGTTTATGTTGTTTTAGCAATTCTTTATATCGTTTTAATGGTGGAGTTGTTTATCTTGTTGTTTAAGTAAATTTCAAGTTAATGAACATTATCTTAATTTTTTTGTAACTTGGTGCCACCTAAACCATAGTTTTTTTTATCTCATAATAATTTATAATTCTTTCATTAAATTGTAGATATGGAATCATCTTCCTTATGGATCACTATATTTTACTTTGGTGCATTTATCAATGAAGAGGGTCGATAGGAATGGAAAAAGTGTGAAGGTTACGATGGTGCTAATGTAACAGGACTTCCTATATCTTCAAATATGTCATATGAAGAGCTCCACTTTGAAGTGCAATGTCTTTGCAATATTGATTCTTCATTGCATGATATGGAGATGCGATTTCTTCTCCCTGACAACGGACAATTTCAAGTTCCAATCAAAATCACTTCTAACAGGCAGTTGCATTGGTTGTTAGGCCTCAACAAACAAGGTCAATATTGGAGAGAGGCGTATAATGATGTTATTCTTCCAACTCCAAATGAATCTGAGTGGGTAGTTACTGATGAGATTAAGGAGATGGAGGTTTTTCCACCAGAAGTATGAAAACAACCTGGCCGTCCGAAGACAGAAAGAGCTAAGTCAACTGAGGAATTTTCCAAGAAAAAATCATGCAGTAGGTGTGGACAAAGTGGGCATAATCGATTGACTTGCCCCGTGATCCAGTACCAATGTCTGAGAGACAATCACAAAGTTAGTGTAACTTAGTTGTGAAACACCTTATGTTGTTTTGTAAGTGTAATGCTGGAAAAATCATGCAGCAAGTGTCGAACAACTTAGTTGTGAAACTTTATTTATGTGTTAAGTTACTCATTTATTGTATGTAAAGAAACTTATGTTTTTGTAGGAACCAAAGATTAAACAACAGGTGCAACCCAATGACTATTCAATGAACAACTCTGTTGTTTAGGTTCAATAGAGTTGTTTAACAGTCGTTTTAAGCAACTTAATTAGTTTTTAACGTATTAAAGTGTCTTGCAAGTCCATCTCAGAGTGTTTTCACTTAAGAAGTAACCAACTATGCTCTGTTTTATCGAAACTCGTAATCCAGATCGAAAGAAACACTTATAACTCTCGATATGCCATGTTAGAGTCTTGCAAGTCCATCTCAGACATCTCAGAGTGTTTTCACTTAAGAAGTAACCAACTATGCTTTGTTTGATCGAAACTCGTAATCCAGATCGAAAGAAACACTTATAACTCTCGATATGTCATGTTAGAGTCTTGCAAGTCCATCTCAGAGTGTTTTCACTTAAGAAGTAACCAACTATGCTCTGTTTGATCGAAACTCGTAATCCAGATCGAAAGAAACACTTATAACTCTCGATATGCCATGTTAGAGTCTTGCAAGTCCATCTCAGAGTGTTTTCACTTAAGAAGTAACCAACTATGCTCTCTGTTTGATCGAAACTCGTAATCCAGATCGAAAGAAACACTTATAACTCTCGATATGCCATGTTAGAGTCTTGCAAGTCCATCTCAGAGTGTTTTCACTTAAGAAGTAACCAACTATGCTCTCTGTTTGATCGAAACTCGTAATCCAGATCGAAAGAAACACTTATAACTCTCGATATGCCATGTTAGAGTCTTGCAAGTCCATCTCAGAGTCTTCTGTATAGAGGTTGTACAGTGGTTGGACTCTCGTCGATTTAGGCTTAACACATGCAATTTTTCACTTAAGAATTAGGTTGAATTATATAGTGTTGTTGATAAACAACCCCAGCGTTTAGTGTTGTTTATCAGTTGTGTAGCGGTTGTTTAAGTATTGTTTAGTAGTTGTTCTCTGTATGTCTTAAACAACCCAAGTGTTTAGTGTTGTTTATTAGTTGTTCACGTGTTGTTTTTCAGTTGTTCTCACTTTGTTTAGTAGTTGTTTAAAATTAGTCTTGTTCACGTGTTGTTTTTCAGTTGTTTACGTGTTGTTTATCGGTTGTTTACTAGTTAGTCTCAAACTCCATAGTTGTTTTTCAGTTGTTCCTCCGTTGTTTATCGAGTGTTTACACGTTGTTTACTAGTTAGTCTTAAACTGCATAGTTGTTTTTCAGCTGTTCACCTGTAGATCGACCAAACACAATACATGTTTAATGAAATGGAACAAGAACATAGGAGTTACGCTCAGTAGCTCAAAAAGCCAGAAATTTTACATCAATCTAGACTGTTCAAATGTTACATAATGTCCATGGGTCAAAGTCTTGAATAAATTTATCGACAGCTAGCTTCTCTCTCCACTTCTCAATATGAGAGTCATCTATACACTGCACCCCCTGTTCGATGCTCAAAAATTCAACATATTTGGTGGCATAAACTCCACAATCACCCCTAGCACAAAAATTAGAAATCATAACTCGGTATCAAACAAAACTAATTAAACAACTCAACTTAAAACAACTTAAGCATCCCAGTTATTTAATTTGAAACAGCCCCACACAAGTCAGTATTTAGCCAAGATTTTCCATACATCAAATTTCTTAACATAAAAAAACAATTAAAATTGCATTTACCAGACTTTAGAGTACAACTGAGATATGAAAGAATGATTTTTTTTCATTAAATCAACGACAACAATCCAAGATGTTAGTTGTGTAACAATTAACATTTAAATTAAATTAGGATAATATCAAACATATACATAAACTAAATATTAAGAGTTTCTACCACCTTTCTCAAGTTTCAACCATTCAGAAAAATCTAAATTTCCAAATGAATTCTAGTTTCAAATTAATTTCTTCGAGATTACTTAAATAAACTCAATTACGATCAAATTGAGTCAACCAATCATCATGAATCATACGTATCAAAGCACATTAGCCATTCATCTCCCGTGTCAAGATTTAGATGATTTCGTAATGCAATGTCTATCAAATTTTCAAAATTAAGTATTATTATGAGTTCCTATCATGTTTTAACTAAAACCGTCAGTCAACAACAAATTAATCGTCACTACGAAACAAAAGCTTTCTAAAACACAACCTCCTAAGTCCTAAACTCCATTATAAGGAGCTCTAGAGACGGACCACCCTCGAAACCTCAACAAACTTCGCCCGGTTCCATTCTTCTCCGTGGAACTCCGCGTAACAGAGTGGCCCGTCTTTCGGTAAAAGAATTACTAAGACAATTTTCGTTTCTTGTATTTCTTGCATTTAAAGGATTGGATAAATTATTATCAGTATTAGCAATTATACTTATCTTTCTACTTTCTTTCGTATCTGTTATTCCTTCTATCACAAACCCTTTCTGTTGAAGCCACCCATCACTAATCCTGTAAAAGAATAATTTCAGTTTCTAATAATCACGGCTGTCAGCTCAATTTTAAAACACCGAATAACAAACTTTCTTTTTACTAACACTATATGCCTACCATTCTCACTCAATTATGATTTGATCGGGTGTGCTGAAAGTCCATGAGCAGCTGTGTGCTACCAGTCACTGAGATAAATATCTGTTATTCCTTCTATCACAAAGCAAATTCACCTGTTGAAGCTTCTTATATTTTGCACTACTGATTATCTAAATCCTCATACTTTTGATGAATTGTAAACAGTAAAAAGACCATCTTGATCGAGATTTTACCTGTCTCGAAGGACCAGAAGAGAGGGCTGGAGAGTTAGAGAAGAAGCGGAGAAGAGAGCTCGGCTAGGGTTCAGAGCATGCTTCTCCAAATTGGGCCTCGGAGCTGGACTAGGGTTCAGGCCTCGTCCCCAGACTGCTCGCCGCGACCTTCAATGGCGGATTGAAGGAAGGAGTGGAGGGAAAGAGAATGGAGAAGCAGAGACGCAGGTGAGAGAGAACTGGTGGGAGTGGAGTGTTTTCAAATCACGTCTATTTTGCTCCTTTTTAATATAGAATACCTTTTTTTATTATTTTATTTTCTATTTCTGAATTTCTTTATAATGTTATAATGTGGTCAAAGTTTGAAGAGGCCCTTTCTGAATTGTGGTCGGGTAACCCGGCCATATTTGATTGTTTCCACAAATATTGGACCCGAACCCACCTTAGGTGAAAGTACAATTTTTTTTCTGCGTCGACGACCGAAGCTGAATGAAGAAACAGAGGGTCTTCTTCAAAACCCTCTGCAAAACCCTCTTCACTCGCCAATACCATAAACCCTCTCTTCCAAAGGTCTCACTTTCTCTCTCTACATATATATACACACATAGATACACGTGTATGTGTGTGTTTTGATTGATTTATTGAATGTACAGATGGATCCATCGGAACGATACTGTTACAACCCGACATTGCGGTGGAACCCTCAATTGGAAGAGTACTTCATTAAAGCTTATGGAGCTGACCATTTTGCTCGCATTTCTAAGGCCCTCACGTCTGTACTCTCTCTCTCTTCTCATTTTGAGCTTCATTTGTTAGGAGTGTTTGGCTAAGCTTATTTCGAACTTCTTATAAGCTCCAATCGTACTATAAGTTGTTTTAAAAGTTTATAAGATGCAATTTCCTAAGAGGTTTTAAGGTAATAAAGTGTTTGGATAGAAGAGATTATAATTGCTTGCAATTGAATGGAGTGATTTAGCTATGAATTTGGAGGAGTAATTTAAAAGCAACATCAAATACACATTTTGATTGGAGTAGGAAGTGTGTGTATGTGGTGTGTGTACTGTGTGTGAAGTTTGTGCAGTGTGTGTATTGTGTGTGATATGTGTGTAGTAAAGATACCGAACAAGCTTAAATATACTTTTACATTTGATAAACTCTAAATTTCGACTCGAGCTTGAGTCGATAAGTAAAAATTATTAAAACAAGTGTAGAAATGTAAACTATTCGAGCTCGACTCGCATTTGGCTTGACTAAAGCTCGTTTCGGTTAATAATCAAACAAGCTCAAAGATAATATTAGAAGCTCAATAATATTTCAAACAAGCTTAAACAATAGTACGTTCGGTTCGACTCGACTCATTTACAGCCCTAATCCTCGTACATTGGCAGTTTGTCAAATTATCTGCCCTGTTCGTCTTTTGATATGAAAATCTCACTAGAGGGATATTAATTCTGTAGATATAGTTTCCTATACATTGAAATGCTGGCCCTTTTTTCTGCGAAAGTGTTGCTATCTAGTAAGTTAACTATTGTCCTTTTGCCAGGCGACCTTCGTGTTACTCCTGTGTGCGAGTGAATTCACTTAACTCAACAACCGATCATGTTATCAAGAAGCTTTTGGCCGTGCTGGAGGAAAAAGGGTGGAAAAGTGATTCTGCTGAAGGGGACTGTTTTATTTCGAAGTGTAAGATACCTGGTCTAGATTATGTCATATTCATCCAAGGTTCGGGACCACACGAGATTGATTATGGGTACAAGGAGGATAAACCACCTAAAGAGGTAGTAGTGAGCCGAAAATGTGCCGAAGCAGTTCTTCGTGGTGCTCATGTAAGTTCGCATTGTAGCACTTTAAACAAGAACTCATATACTACTTAAAACTCCTATGTAGTATAAAGAGAAAATGATGGGCAGGATGGGCAAGGCGCTTTTACGATATTGTAAGCGTATTTGCTTCAATCTGTGAAACTTATCTACTAGATTCATTTCTCATTCTGCCTTCTTCTCAGGTCTTGTTACTGTATGTGTGACTTTTACTATGGAATTTCTTCCACGGATCTATCTTCTTTGTTGTTTCCATGCTTATATATTTTACGTCAAACATGTCATAAAAGATGTGCATTTCTTTTCGTTGTCAATTGGTGATATTCGATTTTTAGGTGTATGTACCTGGTGTTTTGGCCTGTAGTGCTCATGTGGAGAAAGGTGAACAAGTAGCTGTTTCAGTTGCTTTGGAGCAACCTCTAGCTGATGGTGGATGGGGAGTCGGTTTTACGCGCGGAACTGTGTTACAGGGATCACATACAGGTACGAATAAACCCCCTAAATCTTGTCATCATTTTGCATTTTTAGTTACATTAATTTATTCCACCATAACTCATGAGCGTTGGAAATGAATACTTGTTCCACCATATGATGTTACCTGTCGTGGTATTTTTGTTTTGGATCATTGTTCTGTATACTAGCAGCGTTGCTATTTTTGTTGTATTGTGCATGAAGAGTGCCTTGGACTCTTTAATGATGCATATGCTCACTATTATTAGTTCTTTTTGGCAGATCCGTATTATTTTGAGCGCAATGGCCTCTATATTGGTCAAGGAACCACTATGATGTCCCGAGCTGGGTTGTTTCGGGTGTCTGAAGGAGTTGCTTTAAACCTGGATAACAGAGTATTTAAACTACCTTCATTTCATGGTATACTTCTAATCTTTTCCATGACGCGACAAATTGCATGCAGCTAAGTGTTCTAGCATAGAGTTCTGTGGCTACTATTCCATTTCTTTTTAGAGTTCTGGAAGACAGTCATTGGGCAATCTCGAAACCTTATACGCTGTAAAAATTAGAAAACTTGAGATACCGATGGTTTCTCCAGATTCTACGGTATCACTTTTATCTTGATATGTTGGCTTGTGCAAGCCCATTGTAGCCTTATTTATGTTTCTGTTTGCTGGTATAGATTATATACTTCATTTCTGTCATTGAAAATGGTCTCACCACTCTGGACTTTTCTATATACTCACTGTGTAACTTTTATCCCAGAAACAGAATATGCTTAGAATCTTGGACAAATTTTTCGTTCTGCGGTGATATTGATAGTTCTTTTCTTGCTTCATGGTGCTGGTCTGTATATCCAGTAATTCATTGTTTAATCTAAATTCTACGCTGGTAACTAAAACATGATCATTGAGATTGCAGATTTACTTGAGGGGGAAATATTTCTTCAAAACCTCCCTAGCATCATTGCTGCACATGCCTTAGGTATGTAACCGTGAGCGTTCAGTTGTATTTTTGTTTTCCCCCTATGTTTTATTGCTTTTGTTTCATTTGCTATGCTGCTCAGAGTTCACCATTGGGGTCTGAGACTATTTGTGAAATCTTGTTTAGATGCTTGTCAGTTGCCATCAGAAAACGGAGCTTATTGCCTCTCAGTTGTTTGATGTGCCTATTGGTTTTCCTATCTTTGTTGTAGATTCTTTGTGCTTCTCTGTGCTTTTATTCTTCAATATTCTCCAGAATGTTGGCCTATAAATTTAAAATGACATCCAAATTTTCGGAATCAATTTAACATTCGTAACTGCGTTGCGTATGACATATATATATATAATATAGAGATAGATATATAGAGAGAAAATTACACTGGGGCAATTAATAGCAACCTGGAGATAATGTTGCCTGCAAGTTTATGTGAAAAACATAGTCAAACACAAAAAGTTCAGAAGGGATAATTTTTTTGGATAATTTATATACAACTTCTACATGATTACATATAAATTAGCTAACGAAGTGAAATGTTAGCAACGTATATGCTACACGAAGCCGCAAACAAAAAACATATGCATTCTACTTGATCAAATATCTAACTAAAAAATGAAGAGACCCAGTCAACATTTTCCTTACTTTCAAAGAATTGACTATCTAACGGGACATGCGCGTGGTTAGGCAAAAGGAATTAGAAAAAAAACGTAGGCATTCAACTTGATCAAATATGTAACTAATAAACCAAATTTAGTAAAAGAATACATGCTTAAACGCATGCAACAACAAAAAAATAGTGCCTGCTGCATTCAAAAGAACAAAAACAATTCTCGGAGAAGAGCTTCGAACAATAAAAAAGGTCGAATGAGGAATAACTAACCTATCACATCTTTATTGTAGATCCTCAAGAGGGAGAGAAGATCTTAGATATGTGTGCAGCTCCTGGAGGAAAAACAACTGCAATTGCAATCCTCATGAAGGACAAAGGAGAGCTTATTGCAGCTGATCGATCTCACAATAAGGTGCACCTTCTCAACTTGTCTGAGTGTTTTACTGTTCCTGTCATGTCTTCATCGATCACCGAATGAAGAGACTAAGAAACAGCACACATTTAGGGCATCGCAAATAGCTTCTCACAATATGTTCTCTTTTACCTTTTCAAGATTATGTGAGTGACTTTCCTTTAAATGGATCTCTGTATCTTGTGAATTACACTACTGGGATTGATACATATCATTTTCAGGTGCTAGACATCCAGAAATTGGCGGCTGAAATGGGCTTAAAGTGTATAACTACTTATAAACTTGATGCTCTCAAATCTGTCAATAATTCTGATACTCAGGATGCTCCGAATTCCGGGACGAATGAGAGTATTCAAAACTTGGATTCATCCAAATCAGAGATAGAGAAAGTATCAGGCGCTGCTCTAGGTTGTACTCATGGTGAGTCTCTTTCTTCAATGGCAGTAGTGTTCTTGTTTTGTCTTGTTTTGTTTTTGTTTTTGTTTTTTGATGCTATAACATGCAGACATCCTACAATATGGTCATATAGCGTTCGCAACTTCAATGGATCCTATGAACGATTTTCCCTCGTATGCTACATATCTCACTGGATTTTTAGTTATTATTATTTTAACTTCTGGACCTCCTACGTTGTCAAGTGTTCTACCTTAAAAATGCTTGTAAAAAGCCCCCACAGTGTGCAATGTAAAAAAAGAAAAATCACCGAGTTTCAGGCGTATTTAGGCTTGTAAACTAAAACTGCAAGTGCATGCAAACAAAGTGTGTGTGTTTTCACTCACTTTGCCTATTCATTGTAACTCTATTTTATCAAGCATTCTTACCCAACACTTCTTCTCACCCTTCTAACGATTTCTTTATTTCCTCTTAATTGGGCAAAGTAGCTACCATTGAAAATTGCACCAGTAAAGCTGAGCTCCGGAAGAACATTCGGAGAATGAAAAACGGGCCTGGACGACATAACTCTGTGGGTGGACGAGTTGAAAAGTCTAAAGGATTCTTGCCTAACAGCTTTGATCGAGTTCTCCTGGATGCTCCTTGTTCTGCTCTTGGTTTGAGACCTCGACTGTTTGCTGGAGAGGTAATTCATAGTGCTGAAATTATTGTATGCTCACAAGGCAATTAGAATGCTTTTGTATTTAGGATTCATATGTGATTTCCAAATTTTATTACATCCTATTGAAGCATTTGAATGTCGACCTTTTGTTTTAAATCTGACAGTCATGTCATTTGCTAATCAGCAGGAAACAAAGGGAGAATATATAATTATTCAGTTCTATATTGTCAATTAATTCTCCTCCCATAGGTCACGTAATATACAATGTTTTTAAATTTCATGTCCTGTGTCCTCATATCCGTACCCTGGAGTTTCATGTATAAATTTTGTGTTATATACGTATTCATTAAACTCGGGCAGTTTTTGGAATTATTAAGCCCTGAAGTTCTTTACTAGAATTGTTAATTTCCAGCAAGAAAAAAGATACTGCAATTGTGTATTTCCGTGCTCGAATGTTTGCTTTCCTGAGTCCGCTTTATGAGCTCTTCTTTAATATATCAATATAGTGATCTAGTGGTTGATAATCTACTGTTCCATGTTATGATTTTCCTCTGGTAGCCATTAATATAATTTCGTATAAAAATTGTTCATCTGCATTTTAGATCTCAAAGTTGCAAGATGTTGCTTGAGAGGGGTCTTTATTTTTATTAAAAAATGGAGTTTGCTTTGCTTCGTACATTTTGAAAGCATTTGTCGTTTGACTAATAGTTTTTCCTTCTATTTAACTGTTCTTGTTTGAAGGATACTGTGGAGTCATTACGAGCTCATGCCACGTATCAGAGGCGGATGTTCGACCAGGCTGTGCAGCTTGTTCGTCCTGGTGGAGTTATTGTATACTCAACGTAAGCTTTCTTATTAAGCAAATCTTGAATGTTTGAGGAGATACAAATATTCACGATTTGAGGAGACAAACATTCTACGTGCTAGCCTAAACATTCTTGAGGAGATATAACTTTAATGTTTCAACGTGCAGATGTACAATAAACCCTGGCGAGAACGAATCGTTGGTTAGATATGCATTGGACACTTACAAGTTCCTCTCATTGGCATCACAGGTTAGCTCAAAGTTTAGAGATTTATAAGATTTACTGTTGTGCTATTTTAGAAAAATATATATTAATGTATCACATTCACATTATATAAATTCACGTATATACACATGTGTGCGTGTACATGTCTGTAATATATGCCATTGTCCTGATTTAATCTGAGTAAGTTTTGTTCTCCCAATTTCATCCCAAACAAACACTGGTAATCAGAAAAAATTATTGCAGGTGTTCTAGAACGAACACCGCATTAGAAACTGGGGGTTTATTCCATAATTTTCAGTTTACCTTCTTTGACTTGTGCCATCTGAAAATATTAGTATTCCTTCTTTTTTCTTATATGTGTGTGTGTGTTTTTTTCTCTCTGAAAAACATAGAAGACTTTTGCAGGGTTTAGAAGCTGCAAATTCAATAGTCATATAATGAGTAATGATATGCTATGCTCTGGTTTAATTATCATATTAACTTTCGACCGAATAATTTGAATATTTTTATGATAGTATTCAGTTAGAATGTGTGTATTTGTGTGTATATGCTGTGTTCTGTGTGTTTTTTTTCTCCGAGAAACACGGAAGACTTTTGGAGGGTTAAGAATCTGCAAATCCAATAATCACGTAACGACATGCTATGCTCCCCATTAATTATTATATTAAGTTTCTACCAAACAATTTGAACATTTTCATGATAATATTCAGTTAGAATGTGTTGGTACTACCGAGCAAGATAAAAGTATGCTTGTATTAGTTCATAAATAAATATTTGATTCATAAATAAATATTTGATTGTTGCATTTATTTCTCAATGCATTGCAGCATCCAAAAGTGGGAGGACCTGGCCTTGTCGGAGGTTGTCGATTTTCAGATGGATACAAGGAGTAAGTTCTTGATTCTATCCTTCTAAGAAAGTTCCTAGTATAGAAATAAGATTAAAATGTTAGATGCACTCCTGGTGGATGATTACCTAACTAGAGGTGTCGCTCTACACGCACCTCTGCACGGTTTGGGACAAAATAACTTTAGCTTGATTTTGCCTAATTTTCTTCTTACTCTGAGGGATGTCTCATCTCACGATCCTTTACAATGCACACATGTCTCTAGTTCTTGAAGATTGCTCGACTCTGATATTGACTTGACACTATACAAACAAGGACATACCATTTTTATGATGGAAAGTAGCTCTATGTATGTCCTCTTTGTAGGCCATTTAGTACTTTGATTTTTTCGGTGTTCTTATGAGCCAAGAAGTTTGCTATCCATCTACTCATGAAAAATCTGGTAATTGATTTTTGATTGTCACTATTCAGGGAATGGTTAAGACCCGGCGAAGAAGATCTTGTCCAGAGATTTGATCCTTCTTCACAACTCGACACGATCGGCTTTTTTATTGCCAAGTTTAACGTCGGCCCCAAAGATATCTAATTTCGTAGCCTCAGGTTTCTTTTCTCCATTTTCTCGACCCGACCCCATTTTTGTCTCTGAGTAAACACCAAAACCACTCTGAACATATATAACCTTGGCTGCTGTGGTCCATTGCTTCATATTGAATTTAGTCAGATCTGTTGAGAAGCATTTTAAAACCAAATTTTGTACCTGATAAGTTTATAATTATAGTGAGATTACATCATCATTTATATGCTTCAGCTCTAATTGTTTGTGTTTTGTGCCTATTCACTCTCTCGTTGTCATTTTTAAACCGAACATTGAGCACATGATGCAATTTGAAGTATGCAGTCGAATTGATGAACTTGATACGATATCACTTTGAATAAGTCGCTTTATTAGTTGTTATTTTTCCGTTCATAAACATAGCTTTATTAGTTGTTATTTTTTCGTTCATAAACATAGGATAGTTGGGAAATTGTCTTCAACTTTTCGAATTTCACCCAGAAAAATATTAATCTTAAAAAAAAGTGGGTAAAATGTCTTCAAATTTTTGAACTAAGTGCATCTCCTCCCTTTCAACTTTTCGAATTTCACCCAGAAAAATATTAATCTTAAAAAAAAGTGGGTAAAATGTCTTCAAATTTTTGAACTAAGTGCATCTCCTCCCTTTAACGCTGCTCTACGCTAGATTTACTCTACCTAACACGAAAAATGTAGCGCAATTTTATCTCAAATCCTCTTGGCTATATTTTCTTTTTGTATTAATTTTTTATGAACAATTCTAATTTCATAAAACAATTTTTAATTAAGAAAATTAATAATGTACAAATTTAACAAACATAAAATTATTTTATATTTAATTATTTTACTCTTAAGGCACATATATTAAATTAATATAACAATAAAAATGAAAAACATTTAATTAATATATATAGAATTAAAAACAAATATGTGAGGTAGGGTGAACAGTTGATGTTGCTAACAAAATCAAATTGTTTATCATCGAGCTGGCGCAAAGACTCACGCAGCGTGGAGCAGTTTATCATTGAGCTGGCGCAAAGACTCACGCAGAGTAAACTGAGCAGTGAGCAGTTTATCATTGGACTGGCGGGCTGGCAAGTGAGCAGTTTATCATTGGACTGGTGGGCTGGCGCAAAGACTTACGCAGGGTGGCTGACGCAAAGACTCACGCAGGGTAAACTGCAGTTTATCATTGGACTGGCGGGTTGGCGCAAAGACATATGTAGGGTGGAGCAGTTTATCATTGGGCTGGCGGGCTGGTGCAAAGACTCACGCAGAGTGGAGCAGATTTTAAAGATATTTGAACACTTTTTGAACACTTTTTCTAGGTGGGTGTTGGGTTGGAGACGTCCAAAGAACTTCATTGTTCGTTGCTCCAACAGTGTCAGCTTCACGCAATTGCTTAATTCTATGCAAGCAAGAGACTCTTTATCACTAATATGTTTGTAAATCTTTTGCCTATCAACTAGTAATTAGTAATACTAATTTCTTAGAACGCGCCACTGTGTGTATAAACACAACGTGACTCTCACAATCAATCTCATCGTTCAAAATCGTTTAGACCCGACTTTTCCACAAGAAAAAAAAATAAGTGTCAGAAAATACCGCACATTTTTCTTGATTAAGTTTTTCTTTTGTTTTTATTGGTAATGTAATTTTAGCAATCTTCCTCCAATGTATTATATTGATTTTGTAATTCTTGTAGCATCACATTGTGCCCTCTATCTTACCTCAAGCAGATAAAACTTTTGGGTTATTATAGTGCCAGCGTCGAGTTAAAACTAATCACATATCTACTAGAAAATATTGTTGCATTGAAGAAAAATCTTATTAATGCACGAAAAATGCAACTTTTTAACTTAACTTTGCTTATCAACTAATACCGATTTCTCAATACCAGACTAGTTAATTCAAATTGGTTTGTCCACTCGGACATACAAATTTATCACTAATACCAATTTTTCAATATCAGGCTAGTTAATTTAAATTTATGCTTTGGTGGTCTATCCACACCTTAAACTACATCTATCAAATCAATAAATTCGTGAAACTTTTTACCGAACCAATTTGTAAAGGCAAACCAATTAGAGAGTAATTTTAAACAGAGTTTTTTTTCTTCATCAAACATAGGCGAAGTAAGTTCAGAAAAAGAAATTCAATCTGGAACAATAGATGATTCAGTTTTCGTATTAATCTGCACCGGCCCTGCACGTGCTTGCACGCGTATAATTAATTTTCTATTTTTTTTAATTATAAAATTTCAATGTTTAACATTTATATGATTTTTTTCCTTATAAAAATGTGGAGGGGAAACTGTACATATATGTACAAATTGAATATACTCGCTCCGTCCCAGTTAACTTTTCCTACTTTCCATTTCGATCCGTCCCACTTAACTTTTCATACCTTTAAAAGGAAATTTCTCTCACAATCCCCACCCTCAACCTTCACCTTTAAAAAAAAGATCAAAGAAAAAATCCGTTAGCTGAGATGTAGGGAGTAGATATTTCAACTTTACTTATACTTGTGACTTGAGCTAATCAAATGGGCAATGAAGACTCAATTCATCGTAAAATAGAAATATATTTATATTAGCAAAAGTATAAGTATATTAGGACATTTGGAATATAATCAAACGCTTCAACTCTATTTATACATGTGAGGTAATCATGTGGACGATGAAGATTAAATTCATCATAAAATATAAATGTATTTATATTAGGAAATATTTTGTAGGTTACATCATAAAATATTTTATATACTAATCATTCTTTTGAAATTTTCTAGTAAAAAAGTAACAAAAGAAAAAAAGTAAATCGAAAAAGATAAAGTCTCATGTGCATCAATTGCACGGTGCTACATTTATCATCACATGTAATATCTAAAGACATAAATAATTATACATTTTAACCCGTAACTTGAATTGTACGAATATAAAATTCGTGCAACTGATGTACAAGAAACTTCCCCGTCGAAAAAATATCATCGGTCTCAATCTTTATGACTATGTACCACCATCTAACAACTTGTATTAGCTTGAAGAACACACACGGCAGTCCAAACATTTTTTTTTTTTTTTTAATTTATGACTGCCAGCATGACAATTTTGAGGGAGAAAATGACATTCTTATAATTTTGTTCGATTATCCTACTTTTATAGTATTATTTTATATATATATATATATATAAATATATACACTATAGATTAATATGATGAATAAAATTGTGTTATATATAAATATGGTAATATCAATGATCATTTAGTAAAAGTACATTAAAAAATGAAACATCTAATATACTCTTAACAATAAAAGGGAATATCTTTTTTAGACGTCGAGGAAGTATTATATACGTGGCATGTAGTGAAGATATTGAAAAAAGAGAATAAACACCTTTTATAATTAGACTTGGCAATGGGACGGAGAATTCCCTTTTTTGTCGAGATCCGCCCTGAACAGGGCGGAAATCCCCGATTTGTTCTCCTGTAGGGGTGAAGATGGGGAAGAAATTGTCCCCGTCAGTCGAGACAGGGGGGGGATGGGACTGCACTTCTCCCCTCGTTTCCCGCGGGAAGCCGATTAATTATCTTGCCATAACCCTATATACCCAATTTCATCAGACATAATTTCAGTGTAAGAAAATGAATAATTTCCCATTTCAAGAATCTCATCAATTTCTTGATCCAAACCTGGCCTTCCATACCACTCTCCCATATCATTGGCAGATGTTTCTTCCAATATACGGAACCAGTCGATATCTTGACTGTTGTTGTTGTCGTCGTTGTTGCTGAAAGACTCGTAGATGTTATCTACTGAGTCGAGCATTGGCCCGATAATCTCCATTGCTTCTCCACCACTCTCCGGTTCTTCGTTCCCCGGTACGACGACGTCGTAGAGCAATTCCCATAGTGCATTTGCATCAACCTCTAGGTTTTCAAACTCATCTTTGGTGGAAAGTGAAGATTGAGATGAAGAAGATGATTCTAAATCCATTTGGCAAAAAAATATATAAAAATTGAAAGGTGTGTGTGTGTGTGTTTTGTGGTGGGATAAAGTTGATGTGCAACAAAGGGCCTTAAATAGCCAATCTTGTGTGTGTGTGTGTGTGTTTGTGTGTGTATAGAGGTGGGATTTCCACATGTGCGTTTGGTGGTATGTGATTCATGCAGATTTTACCCGATCTGGTCGGATATTTTCTATTCCAGCGGATATTGGGTTCATATCGAATTGGTTTGGGTACCCTATTTTTTTAAATTAACCATAACTTTGCAAATCTTTCAACAATCATTAAGGTTGTAGAAGTTGTTAGGCGCTAGTTAGGCACAGGATTGAGACCTAGCGATTAGTCGGGACCTAGATGGAGCTAATCGCGGCATAGGTGTGATTAGATGAGGAGGAATCGAAAATAAATATAGACGGTCAATGAGAACCTAGTGCTTAGACGGAGATTAATCGGAGTTAGTCGAGAATTTTTGCAATAGAGACAGTCATAAGAAGTAAAAAAAGCTTCAATCCCAAAAAATAGCTTTGAGAAAAACCCGAGATGTTAGATACCCGCAAGATCTGGTATTTTTTATCGAGTATTCAATGTGGTGAATACTCGACCCGAAAATCCATAACCTGCAAAAACCTAACTCCAGCCCATCCCTACTTGTATGAGCACTCCAGATATTCTATCTTAACTACGATGTTTTAACCGTATACCTTATATAAAGCTACGTCGTTTTGATCCAGTTTTAAAAACTTATTATTCTTCTTGATTTCTTAAAACGACGTAGTTTTAATAGAAGATACGGTTGAAATTTTATAGTTAGAACAGGGGATCCGACTGGCTATATGAGAGTGTTGTACATGCAATTGAACTAATTGTCTCGCGTCGGCAAGAAATAATAATAGTACAAATAAAGTGGTATTGGATAATGCCTTTTGTGAGATTGATAGCTCTGTTTACCTATTTTTCGAATTTCATTTTGTTGCATTAATAAATTAAAGAATCTCTGCCAAAACTCACTTGTAGACTTGATTTCAAAACATGGATCAGGAAATTTTGTCTGCCATACGAATACTCCCAGATTTAATTTATCTACTCTGATCGAGCATGAAGGATTAAAAAAATTAGTTTTAAAATTACTTTAAGACTAGTTGTTGCAAAAAACATTTGAGATGCATTTGAGACCACTTTTGTGGTCACAAATATATTATTTGCGTCCAAATTATTAAGACGACAATAAAGTTGTGACAAATGCTCATAAGTTGTGACAAATACTCATTATTTGAGACCACTTCATTAAGTTGTGGCAAATACTCATTATTTGATATCACTTTTTGTGGTCTCAAAAGTCCCTTTTTCTTATAGTGCATACGAATATGTCCCGACTTAATTTGCATACTCTGACTGGACACGGATGTTAATAATTTTTTTTTCTTATAGAATCTTTGACTTTTTCAAAGGTGGAGATTGTGAGTAAAGATTTTAATGGTAGAGATTGTGAGGGAAATTTTTTTTTTTGGGCTGACAAAGTTATTTGGGACAAACCAAAAAAATAAATATGCAAATTAAGCCGGGACGAAGGGAGTATTAGATTTTCTTGAGAAATATACAAATATTAGATTAATATTAGGGCTTCATTATGCAACTTTTTCTTCTTTACCAAATCATCATATGAGCTACTACCCCCGTTTTCTTTAGTTGCTGTTTTTAGGTTTTATAGAATATTTTGTAAATTCTTTTAATCTTTTTCTCTACATTTTTTCAGATATTATTTCATTTTTTAATACTACTCCTAATATAATTAGAAAGAGAAGTACTATTTTATCGGAGATGGTAAAATTATCATAGGGATAATTGTTAAAAACCCCATAAATTTGACAAAATAACAATTTTAATAAAGCTTTTTTAGATTTAGGAAAATAAATAACAAACTTATCATAATTTTGCAATTTCAAACAAAATTAATATTCGGGTAAAAGATTGCCACCTACATGACCAACTTTTACTCGTGTCATCCTACATTCTCCCTACGCGGATAAAATAAAAACTATCATTGTTTTTTCAGGTTTGGATACAAAAAATAAGGGTATGAGGAATGGACAGTCCTCAATTATATTAGATAGATATGATAAATTAGATTATTAACAATATTTTAGGGATAACTATAGACGAAGGTATTGGAAAAAATGTGAAAAGAAATTAAAAGAACAAATATTTATAAACAAAACACAAAAACGAAGATGATATTTAAGAAAATAAAGATAGTAATAAAAAGGAATTTAGAAAATAAAAATGACATGATTTTCTCTTTTCAATTATCGAATTAATATTTTTCGAATATGATGCCAAAAGTACATTTAAAAAGGTTTTGAAAACGCTCAATAAATTACCATTTTTATTTAACATTGTAAGACGTAATATCTATCAGTCTTTTGTAGTTCTTTCAGTAGAAAAGACATGAAAATTGTTGGGTTATGAAACCTGATCGACCGCTTCATGGACCTGAAACGATAAAGATTGCCTTTTCTGGAAGGCGTGACTCATTTCTATAACAAGTACAGATGTGCAATTGCATGATAATGGGTCCCAAAAAGACAATCAATGGAAAAAGTTCAAAAAAAATAGTTGGCAGAAAAAATATCAAGAAACTTCTCATTGTAATCTTATGAGATGTTTGACATGGTTGTCAACATATTAAAAGATACTTAGACGTTAGTTGGACGGTAAATTAGGATTTAGTGCTAATCGAGACTTAGACGGGACTAAACGGGATTTGGGCGGAATAAAGTGGGAGGAGTTGGAGGAAAAACTTAGGCAAATGATGCTAGTCTAGTGCCTAGGCATGGCCTAGTCGGAGGTAGACGAATATTTTTAGAATAGTATTGAAAATAGGGTATACTAAATTTTCGTACGGTATCCGATCCGTATAAGAATTTAAAATTTTGGCATTTCGGTATATATCGATATACCAATTTCTTTTTCCTATTTTGGTATACCAAATTTCTAACGGTATACCAAGAAAATTCGGCATGTTGTAGGTACCAAAATCAACGGTATATGCCGATGTCGATATCGATACAAAATTTGATATACCAAATTTCGGTACAATAATAGTATGGATGACTCGGTACGATATACTGTACCGAACTATCCCTACTTGTATTGATGTTGGATAGGGATATATAGTTCAACTGATGGCATATTACGGAATTGGAGATATACGTATTCTTAAAGGACAATATAATTTTAAATGAAATTTGCTAAAATTAAAGATGAAGTGACAAGACATGACATCAATTGGCTAGAAAGATCCGATTGTGTTCCTTTTCCTAAATAAATTTGGGTTCAAGTAAACATCGATATAAATAATGTATATCATTATCTCTGGATTATACATATAAGTAAACTTGAAACTTTTCCATAATAATATTCCTATCCAATATAATTTTTAATTATCCAATACATTTGATTAAAAACACCACTTTTTAAAAAAAAAAAAAATCAACAAGGGCAATATAAATACTAAAACTATTAAAATATTTATCTCATTTCTATAAATTCATTTCTGTTTTTTTGTTGTTAATCTTACGTAGAATTAGATGTTATATTACGTGTGGTTTGACCTAACAAAGTAGTGAGTTCCAACATATGTGACGTTGCAATGTCTTATCAATCAATGACATTTCCATATGGTCGCATATCGAACCTCGATAGGGACGAAGCCAGAATTTTATAAGGCGAAATAATTTCTTCGAAATATACATATCAAAGTTTATGAAATTTGAGGATGACTAGAGGTGCGTATTCGGTCGAAAACCGAATTACCTTAAGTTGAAGGACCGAACCTAATTTTTTCGGTTCGGTTCTGTTGTCGATTTTGAACTTCTTTTCCTAGGCCTTCAATTTTGGACTTTTCAACCAATAAAAATCCAATAGGTAAAATATGATATAAATTATCCAACATGACAAGTACCGTCAATCCAAAAACGACCATAATGGTCTTAATGTTGTCCACAGGATAAAACTATAATATCCTGGAAACAAAGCAATCGTATTACAATCCAAAAAATTCATTTCTTTTAGGCTTTGTGTTAAAAAGTAAAAGTAAATAGAAAATATATTTGTATATTATATATATATATATCATATTGTCTCATATATATGCTGAAATTATAAATAGGTATAGCTATTCGAATCGGTTAACTGAAATTTTTTTAAATGTCAACCGAACCGAAATATCGTAAAAAAGATGTAAACACCTCAAGAAATATAAAAATAAGCTTTTAGATCTTATAAGCTCAAAAAAAATCTTTAATCTATATTTTTCTTCTTAAGATGTCATGGCATAAATAACCGAATATGTTGAGAATTTATCGTCAGAAATTGGTTGATAATTGAAATTGCAAAAGTTGGTTAAGGTCGCGATAAATTTTGAAAACTCCTACTAAATATGCAATTTCGTGAAAATATGTGTTTATTTTACAATGGATTAATTACATAAAAATTCACGACTTTTTGATTAATTTTCATTTACAATATAGCCTTCAAATATAAAATATGTATCATCAAAATATGGTATGATGTCACAAGTTAACATGTATCATCTAGTGAATTGAGTGTAACAGGTGATGAAACACCTACTGTAACGGAGAATCCGAATTGATTGCAGTGCACCCAAATTCCTTTTGCCCACTCATTTTGCTATTTTCATGAAAAGAATACATTTTTTCAACGGAAATTAATTCTCTTTTTAACAAAAAATAATGCTTTTTGGAAGTGGGTATTGCTTGTTGAAAAAATATTACTTTTCTTTTAAAAAAATTATCACTTTTCTTTCCATGCCTGGTACGGTCTCCAATCTTCTTTCCATGCCTGGTACGGTCTCCAATCTCCGATCTCCTATGAATTTTTCGACTTTTAAAGGTTGTTGTAATTGATGAGCATTCAAGACGAAGTTTGATGGAGATTAATGATCTTAATCCAGAGTCGAAGGTAGTCGTTCGTGCTTTTTTCCGATTTGTTACTTGTTGTGCATGCAACCACGAGGAATGAATCAGGTCTTACTGCTATTGGGTTTCTTGTGGATGACATTTAACGTATGATTTTGAGGGATTATTTAATGTAAACGCGCTTTTTTCTTCAACCTATCTGATTGTGTGGATAGAACTTGATTTTTCTTTTTGGGATGAGAGTCTTATAATTGAGATTAATTAATGAGATTTTCGAAAAAAATAAATAAATAAATATACTCCGTCCGTCCCGAATGAACTTGCACACTTTCTATTTCGATTTGTCCCATGTAATTTGCATACTTTATGTCCAAAGGTACTATTAAGTACTTAGTAACTATGGGAATATATTTATATAGGAATAAATTTGGTGGTCAAAAATTATATATAGATATTATCACGTGAGAAAATATGTATATATATATATATATAAAATAATTTACAACTTTATATTGGGTTTTAATATAACCGACTATCACACAAAGTATAATAAGTACGCTTGGTTTAAAGTTTAAACATCTTTTATGCATTAATTTATAGAAAATATTAATCATGTGCAAAACACGTAAAAAAATGTGTGCATATTGCTAGGGTTTGTGTGTCCGTATATATATATTGTGCGTGCACGCATGAAATAAAAAGCATCAAACTACACACAAAAAAAATAGAAATAATAATAATAAAATTGAAGCCATTTTCAGTCATCTCGATCATCTCAGCGTCATTGCGGCCATTCCGGAGTGAAATGATCGAGCAATTAACTGAACCAAAATAACTGTCAAAACATTATATTTTTATGATCGAAATAAAATATTACGGTCATTTCGGCCAAAATAAAACAAAGCTCCTAGTCTATCATATACTGGTGAGGCAATACCATTAGCTACCAAAACTCCATTTTAGTAAATAGAGGAAGGTATAAAGAAATATAGATTTAGCAATATGGCATAGCACTATTTCCAAACTATTAATTAGCTAATTTTGGTTTTTTCTTTTTAATCAATAGTGCAACATTTTACATGTGTGATAATTATGTCAACCTAATTTTCCTACAAAAAGTGACATTTGCAAACATAAAATTAGGTAAAAATTTATGCAAGTTAGGAAAAAGGTATATTTCTTTTTTCTTGATAAGAAAAAATACCTAAAATTTCCTCTATTTTGCATGATGGATGTTGGATCTACCGAACAATTTCTCAAAAACATGACTAAATTATTCATGCTACCTTTTATGTCACGAGATCATATGTTACATTTTCGTATTACATCTTGTGTTTCATCACATTTACTAATCGATACGTGTATAGTATGATGTCACTAATTAATATGTGTTACGTAGTGAATTAAAAGTAACGGAGAATGAAACGTATACTGTAATAAAGAATCCGAATCGACCTTTTATAGGTATTTGGTATTGGAGAATAACAAAAAGAAAAAAGTGGTGCACTTTAATTAGGTAAAAAGGGTAGTCCTTGATATTGGTCTAACTCCATTAATTAAACACGCAAAAATCATGTTTCTTTATCTCCCCCTTTTCTTTGGTCCAATGTTATATTAGAGTTGGCAAAATCGGATCGATAGATCGGCCCAACTCGTTCAACATTCTAAACGAATTATGTCATAAGAATGTAGTTCTGAAGTACCATCAAGTTCAACAAACCTGATCCCGATGAACTAAAAGCTTAACGGCAGATCTGCTTTTTGCGGGTTCGATTAGTGAAGGTTGACTCGTGCATCAAGGGTTCATTTGGTGATCTTATTAAGATAAGGGATAAGTAGCTATTATTAGATCGTTTAAGAGTGTTTAGGCTGATAGTATTACATATTATACATTTGGTAACGTATGCTATAAGAGTTGGTAAAATTGGTTCGATCCGATGGGCTGATCTAGCCCATCCGACATTTTAAAGGGGCTAGGTCATAGGAGTCTAGGCCCAACTCAATGAGCTAAAAATCCGACGGGATATGAGTCGTTCCGAAAATTTTAGTATACTAACAATATGCACGTATTTTGCACTTGATTAATATTTTCTTTTATAACTTAATGTAGAGAATTAGTTTGAGCGAAGCGTACTTATACTACTTTGTGTTATAGTCAAGCTTATTAGTATTTGATTCGTTAGTTTGCAACTTGTTTGCAAACTCCAACTGGCGAGCCAGTTGGGATTATATATGATTTTTAACTTGTGAATTAAGTTGTTCTTCCCATTTTGATGTTAATGTAAGATTTTTTTTTTCTTTTTTAGTTAACATGTTATGTTTTCATTTTCAAATTGATAAATGTATTATATTCATGTGATTTTGTTAGTCATATTTATGTTGCCATAGTTAGAGTTTAATGACCCCGATCTCGAGCTTAGTTATGTACATAACGAACTCGAGCTCGAACTATGCTCATTTAATTAACTTGTTGAGTTTTTGCAGAATCGAACTCGAACTATTCGCGAGATCAGTATTTGTAATGACTTAACTCGAATAAAACTGTAAGAGCTCGAGGCTATTGAAGTCAAATGAGCCTAACTCAAGCCCTGCATTGTTCGACTCTATTCGATTCGTCTACATTCCTATGATCGCTAACCGCTTAAATCACCTCAAATGGACAAGATTAATTAATACCAATTGCGTACATAGTGTGTATTTACGATTGCTTCTGCTTTTAAGCAGGTGATTGAAATAAGTGATTATAATGAACAATGATTTGTACTTACAATTTTGGCCCCAATCGATATAAATTTAAGCAAGAATTATCACTTAAGAACACTCATTTTCAGCTTATTTAAAATGAAAAAAACTAGAAAACACTTATTTTAAATATTTGCAAACATCTCGACCACAAGAATATGTTAATCATGCCCTAATCCCCACCTCTGCCGGCGGGCCGGCCCGAAATTTTCCAACAAATAATTAAATAAATGAAATGAAGTTAAGTTAAACATAAAGAAGAAAAAATAGATATAAAAAATTCATCATCACTAATTAAGGAAATAAATTTATAAGATTAAACTTATTGTTAAAAAAAAAAAAAAAAACAGATCAATAATTAACCATCATTCAGTAATGGAATGTAGAGATGGCTCCCATGAATATTCAATTCGAGCCCTTCTCTTTTTCTCGTCCATCGGATCGGGTTTGTTGACCGATTTCTCCCCTAATTTATTTCCACTCTTTTTACTAGAGGGAATAAAATTAACTGAACCTGAACCCGAACTTGATTTCTGATTGGTAGTTTCAATACCAAAGAACCTCACGTGGAGGTTCCGGGCCTTCGCCTTTATCCCGGGCTTTACAAGAATCCCACTACTGGATGATAAGCTATCCTTGACACTTTTACCCGATGTTGAGAAACTGGGATCCATTGTAGTCGTCCTCCTAATCCGACGCCTAAGCTTCTTCACAGTCCGGCGAGGCACGAGGTAGTATCTCTGGCCCGGGACAAGGATTTCTTCGGACCGGATAACCGAGTCCCAAGGCCTCCGGAATATTTCGGGCCGGGCCAGGATGAAGGAAGGGTGCTTCTCTATGATCCTGGCTGCAGGAATAGCCATGTAGTAGTTCTCTGTGTGGCCTCCTGCATGTAGGAGTGAGCAAAATTTAGTTTGATAATCGAGTTGAATTTAATTAGTAAAATCGAAAATCAAATCGAATTGAAAAATCAACTAAACATTATTTCCAAAATTAAAATTCAACAAATCTGAATTATTCGGTTGAAATGAAATAATTTGCTCTTAAAATTTTTCCATTGTTTATTACTAAAAATTAAGTCTAATATTCATTCGCCTACCTTAAGTCTAATATATATATGGTTCTAAAAATATACTACCTTCGTCCCTGTTAAAGCTGTCTACTTGCATTTTCAATCCGTCTCAAATTTCAATTAAACTTGCAACCCCGAAAAAAGGAAACTACTTTCCACTATTCTTACCCTCAAAATCTCAACTCTCAATCTCCACATTTAAAAAAGTCAAAGAAAAAACAATCAACTGTTTTTTCTTAACATTCGTGCCCAGTGGCAACTTTAACCGGGACGGAGGGAGTAATATATTATACTCTCTCCATCCCGAATGAACTTGCACACTTTCCGAATTCGGTCGTCCCAAGCAAACTTGCATACTTCCTAATAGAGAAAGTTATAACACAATCTCCACCCTCAAAATTTTCACCTTCAATCTCCACCCTCAATCCACCTTTGAAAAGTCAATAAAATCCCCAAAAACAACTTTTCTTAATATATGTGTCGACCCCCTACGCAAGTTCATTTGAGACGGAGGGAGTAAGTAAAAGATTACAATTTTTGGTTGGATTCGATTATTTTGGTAAAAAAAATAAAATTCGATAACGAATCATTTTTTTCCAAAAATCGATCCAAATCATGAATTTCAGTTCGGATTAATCGATTAATCCAATTCAAACTGAACTTTCCTCACTCCTACCTGCATATATGATCTTCAAAGCCCGGGATTGTTTCCCGACCGGGCCGGACGGAGGTGGCCCGGGCTTGGGTTGGGGAGGGAATGTGCCCTTGGACTTGTTGCTGCTAAAAAGCTTGTGTAGCATTTCTTTGTGTTGGTAAAGATTAGTTGTTCTAAAATTGATGATTTGTGTTGTAATTTGTATTATGTGATTTAATTATATGGTTTTTGAACAACGATGAATTCAAGATAGTATTGTAAATAGTGTACGTAGTTATTGTAGTTTATGTTTCAACGGCCGGTAGCAATAGGTCTTATTATTGTAAAAATAAAAATAAAAAAAAAATTGACTTTTTGTAAATTTGTCGATATTTTTTAAGTGAAAAATGCCGCATATCTAGTATGTGTTTTCTTGTACATTTGTTAGTTTTTTTCTTTTTCTTTTTGTGTTACAAGTCAATTTGTCAAACTGGTCCAATATTCAACGTGCCGCATATTTAGTACTTCAGCTAATCCTGCATACTTTTCGTTTTCGTTCGTCCCAACTAATTTTACACACTCCATAAAAAGAAAAGTTATAATACAATCCCCGTTCTCAAAATTTCTACCTTCAGTCCACCTTTAAAAAGTCAACAAACACTTAAAAAATAACTTTTCTTAATACTTGTGTCAACCTTCCCTGTTCAAGATTAGCAGGGACGGGGTGGTATGTGTTTTCTTGTACATTTATTAGTGGAATGTACCCCCTCTGTTAGGAAACATGCCACACATCCACAACTAATTCATCCATAAAGTTATTTTCGTTTAAGAATGTAGTAAGGTAGGATATGCAATATGATGTCGCATCAATAGATTTTAGGTTATGTAAGTAGTAATTGGTTGATGGAATAATAATAATAAAAAGGGGTATTGGAATTGAAAAAAGTGATGTAGGATGTTAGGTAATGATAGAAAAGTGAATTGAGAATTGCAATAGATCACGTAAATAAAGTGAATAATAAGAGGTGGATGGAAGGATGACCAATCCGAATGATCAATCCATGAAGTTAAATAAAAGCGGACATAGTCATTCTCAATCCGAATTGCTCAATACAACTATCATCTTAATCTAAATTTCATCTTATGTACTCATATTACTGCACGTAGATATAATCCCAATATGATGCACTACACATTGTCTAAAATCCACTCCAAAATGAATAAATATAACAGTTATCTCAAAGCTTTTACATTTCAAATCTCCTAATCCGAAAATAATCTAGAATATAAAAATTCAAGGACAACGAATTTGAAACCCACAAGAACATTTCATTAACAATGTTGTCAATGAATGATACATTGAATCAATTTAAAATCAAATCTATTTGGGTGAATTAGTACAACTTGTTTGATAAAAAGAAAAGAAAAAAATAAAAGGGGTTATGGATGACATAAATGTGCACAAAATGAGGTTTTTAAAACTCTGTTCAAGAAATTGAATTAGACAGAAATTGCAAAGATCAAACCTGTGACAAACAATAAATTATTTCAGTCTCTTATAGGTTCTATCAGAACATAAAATTCACCATAAGAATATACCTAGGCCAGTTACAACAGACTTCCCAAAGTACATCTTCCTCGCTATCCCAAAAAAATTCTCACTTTACAGGTAAGACATTGACGAGACGAGAACAGAACCGAGGCAGAAACAGTCGAACACCAACGCCTAAAAACTCACCTCATATCTGCCTATTTCCAAACTACACAAAATATGAATCGAAAACTTAACCAATAACTGAATCTAAAACCTATAGAAGGGCTCCCCCGGAGGAGGATTACAAAAAAACCATCTATGAGAAGCAGGAACGAGATGGTTGGCACATCTTCTGGCCTAAAAGGTAGGTTGTTATATAAGTAAGTCACAGGAAGACCACAAAAATATACTGGCCGGATTTTTTAGGCCGCTTGTATTAATTTACACTCAGTTCAGGCAGATAACCGTCTCCTGATTTCCCGTTAAATCAGAACTTGTTGGAAATCCCATTGACAACTAAGGGTTGAGACTTGAGTTCATACCATATACCTTTCTCAATAGTTGCTCGGCCAGTTAAGTTGTGTGTGCTGTGACTGCTGGTAAACATTTGCTGTGGGTCCCACCATATCGACGGGGTTGGTCATGGCTTGAGTTTGTTGCAAAAGAGGGTGTACGTTGGCCGCTGTCACTGCCTGAGCAGGGTGGAAAATGCCGGTGAAAGTTCCATGGCCTGGCTGTGTTGGGGTGAAAGCTAGCTGGCCCGGAGGAATATTGTAGAACGAACTTGCCTGCATGGTAGAAATATCCCGACCAGGGGCAGAAAACCATACACCGGAACCATCATTCTGCAAACATTTGAATGGACCACAAAATCAGTACCGAAAATGGAAAATATAAAATTAAAATTAATGTGCAGATAATACTATAACTCAATATGATAAATGAGTATGGAGTCTGAACAAAAACTGATCTACTATTAGCTCGTTCCTTAAAAAAAATGATACGGGAACTTTATGTTATTGGTAAACTAATTTGAGTGGATTAATGAAATAAGTCACTTCTCTAGAAGACCATCATTTGGAAGAAATGCAATTTGTGGCCCTTGGAATTCTTTTATTGCAGTTCTAGGGAGCTGGTATGGAAGTAATTGTTTTCGGAACCTAGAAGAATTAAGTTGCTTTTTTAGAAGCCCATTTTGGAGATGGGCTTCAGAAATGCTCTCAAGCATGCATTATATTATATACCAGAAACTTTGTACAAAAGAACTATTGATTATCAGAACCATCCGTATTAGGAATAGTTTCTATGAAAATGGGTTTCACGATAGAAGATACCATATTGGGAACGAGTGGTACTGTTAAACTCTTTGACTCATCAGTGAGTAACAATAATCCATCTTTTTAGGGACCACAGGTGATCACAAATTGTGATCATCAGAAAGATATAATTTGTTAATATGACTATGCAACAGTAAAGATAATAAACAATACCTGTTGGCCACTGCTATAGACATTATTCTCCTTAACATGAGGGGCACCAACTTCTTCATTAGATGTTGAAGTAACAGGAGTTGGGGCTGAGCTGGAAGTGTAGTTGGCAACAGAAAGACCATAAGGCCCATAGTTACCGGGCATCCCAATCGGAGCTGAGCTTCCTGTATTTGATCCCTGCTTATACTGTGAAACTGAATATTTGGCAGTAGTCCCAGGTGCAGTTTGATATAAACCACCAGCCTGAGGTTGCTGAGGGAACCCGCCGTTGCTTAAGAATTGATGAATTGTGGGTGGCGGGACGAAGAATGGGGAGTAATAGGGAGCGTATTGAAGGTAGTTTGGAGGATAATGGGGTAGGTGGACCCCAGGTGGATGCCGGTAGACAGGAAGAGGCTGCTGAGAGCTCTGCATCACCCCAGCAGCTTGGGTCACGAGAGGTGCTGGAGGTGCTGTGGTCAAAACCAGAGGGACACCACCCTGTAACTGAATTACGTCAATTGAGTAAACTTTCATAATATGCTTTACCAAATTGAAGATTAACGGCTTACTAGGAAGAATTCAGTATCACACCAAAACGGTTATAAGAGCAAGATCTATACTCATAAAAAATCAACCGTGTAGAGGAAGTGTCAATAGAAGTGAACATTGTTGGTATGGCGCACACTTGAAAGAGAAACAGAGAAATAGAGAGCAACAATAATCTCAAATTTGACAAGTGTCTTCCTGACCAACTAAAGCAAGTTTAGAGCAATAGACATACACAACCATTGATCATCGTCGTCACAAGAAGCAAATTCCACATAAAGATATCCTGTGCTGCTGTGCAGGAATACGATTAACAGACCACAAATTATTTATCTGAGAATATTCCTCAGGAAATATAACAAGAAAGCAACTGCAGAAAGAGATTAATTAGCTACCGTAACCATAAACCAGTTTCTGCTACTAAAAATGTAAAATTAGATGAACTTTGTGTATGGAATGTTGACTATTTAAAGTAGCAAAGCATGTGTGCAGATTACCACCATTCACAATGTAAAAGGATGCATTTTTCTGAGTTCGTTATCACAGAATGAAGATTGGACAGCAGAAAGAAGAATGCAGGACATTGCAAGGTGGAGGGGGATAGGAGAAGCTGCATGAGAAAGGCTCATTGCTAAAACGATGGAGGCAGAAACACGGGGAGAGACGAGAGAAGAGGAAACAGGTAATGTCGATGGGGCAGCAAATGTGGTGGAGGCAGTTGAGTAAGAGAAAGGGCAAAGAAGAGAGAATGTAATTGAAAGAGGTAAAAGAATCAACTAGAGAACTTCTGTATTCCCATTAAATTGAGTCCAAAAACTTCAGAATTTGGAACTGATCATTATATCTCAATTGCAAGACCAAACTGTCTGTATACTACAGAGTAACAATGACACAACATTATAAACATTATGAGGTTCTAGGGTAATTGCATTTAATTAGGAAGAATGACATAAACCACTTTACTGCAGAAACATCTCAATAGAACCCTTCCCAAGTACATAAATATACCAATACACAAGGGGCACAGCGATTCTTTAAGTGAATTAATAAGTCGACCATTTTTTTAGTTTTTAGCACTGTGATTATTCAAAACGAATACAGGGAGGAGTATTTCTCTTATTTGAGACGGAGACTGGGCGTCGCAACTTTAAAAGCTTTAAGTTTAAAGCTAAGTGATTAGCTCACCACTAAGCAAACACAGAGGGAAGGTTCTTATAATTATAGAAAAGGGAGGAGAGGTGATATCTGACTATTTGAAATGACGAGATAAATGCAATTATGAAGAGAATGTAATCAGCAGATACCAGCAAATATTTCTACACGAAAGACATGGCAAGGTGAATACTTTTCTCCATAGAAAGTCGAGCTTTGCAAATTGTGTAAACCTAAACTAAGAAATGCACAATACTATTGTCTAAAGACAACAGGATTTGCTCAAATTTAACTAAACTCCATATATCTTCATAATGATAACACCAATAAACATCTAAAGTATTGAAATTCAACAAATAAAACATGAGAGAAAAACAGACAACAGAGTTTGAAAGCCAAACCTCTTGAGGAGTCTGAGAAGTCTGTGCAGAGACCAATGCAGCATTTCCATTATACTTGTTTGCAGCTCCAGCAGAGTGAAAAGGGGAAATGCGGCCATCACCATCCACACCCGAACGATAAAATTGTGCATAATAGCTTGCTGGATCAAAAGCTTGTGGCACCTATAAACCATATCATTGACATTAATGGTTGACATAGTACCATGCACACTGACGTTTTGAAAGACGTACTGGAAAAAAGCCATAAATTTAATACTTGGATGAACACTATGCATGTTACTTAGCAATTAACATTGAAATACTACATGGAATGGTACACAAGCAAATGATTGATAAGACATACAACAAAGCCTGGAAGTCGAGGAGCATCACGAGCTTGAGATTCCAAACTATCTGAAGTTGTAAGCTGGTTACCCAATACTGGTGGAATGAAGCCAAAACCATAGTTGGAAGAAGGATGGGCAACAAGATGTTGATGGTTTCCAGGAGCAACATCCATCTTGGACTCATTGTAATCAGGATTCACGGAAGATGACATTTCAACCTCACTAGATGAATTTTTTTCTGGTTCTTGAGGAGGTGACTGGGGATGCTCATGATAGTTTGTTTCAGTATCCTCTGCAGCTACCAAACCTTCCTGATTGCTGTAATCAAGGGGAAAATACGAACATTAGAAAGAATGATCCAGTGAAACCCTAAACTAAGTGAAAATCCTAAGCTAAACTCTCTTAACCAATGAATCTTAGCACAAAGATGATTAGGAGTAAAGGATCTTGAAATGTTTATACTTTAAACTAAACTCTCTTAACCATTAAATCTTAGAGCAAGTTTTGTTCCTGAAACCTCCAATACCAAGTTGACTCTCTAGACCTAGACGAGCTACTTATAAGACATAAAGATCATTTTGTTAGCTGGATGCATCGAAATTGGTTTGGCTCTATCTATTTAGATCAATCTCAACATCCCTCAACCACCTAAAAGAAAAAAGGCTCCTGGAGATTAAAGAAGTCAGTCCCTGCAACATCCCATTTTGGGGCATTTCCCCTTATCATTTGCAGGCATATGCAGAGCATTTCTAAACATCTGATCATGACATCTTTAAATATTATAGTGTATCTTCGCTTTTCCAACCCAAACATGTATGCAGCCGGCATACCAACCTCAAGACATGAAGTCATCAATAACCAAAACTAGATCCGGTGAAATAGATTGCCTATGAAATACAACTATGCCTAAGTAAAATTGTGATCAACAAATGATAATAAGGAGTTAGTGTGTCAAAAGACCAGATTAGATGTTTTAAGGTAAACATAACTAAAACACATACTGGAGAGAACAAGAAGTCACCTTGACTCCAGCTCCTTCACAGGTTCATTAATAGTCTCAGAGGATTCTGACACTGATGGACTCTTATCACGTACTGGATGGCCATTTTGGTTTGTGTCCAAAGCAAAGATTGCATCGAAACTCCCAAAACAGAATCCAAGTTTTTCAACTTCAGGAACATGCAGGTGATTAGGAATAATAACGTGTTGGCTCTCTGAAATGTGCGACTCCTCCAACTTCTTCTGCAGCTCCTGCAGCTCCGGAGTAGCTTCTTTTGAAGAGAAGACATCAGGAGCCACTTGTGACACCGTAGAGACCTCCAATGAAGGAGCTGCGGTGGCACCCTGACCAATATTGGGATTTGAAGACTTCGGTTTCCACTCTTTTCCAGGACCCGCTGTGTCAAAGATATAACCATCATTGTTAATAACTGAAGGTCCAACTTTCATATCCAATCATCTATAGACAATTTATGGAATCAATCATTGTTCCAGAAAATAATGGTCTTACAAATATCGGCTAAAATAAAACCCATTGTGCATACATCATAAGATTGATGGTATCACCAAATTCAAGCTTACTATTATAGATTAAAGAAATTTGATTTATTACGAAAACCAGATCATAAGAAAATATACTAATTTAAATCTTACAATAAAAAAATACACTATACCCTGTAAAAGAAGCAATCTTCAAGTAGAACGAGCATCAGGATATAACAATCATCAGCCACGAAAAGCAAACTAATATAACAATATAATGGTTGCTAATAACTATGGACTACTTCGGCATATACAAAGGTTGTTAACAATATCAAAACTCTGAAATTTCTTAGGCAATTACTCAGCAACACAGTAAAATAGGACCATTTTTAAATAATCCGACCAAAATTTAGAGCAAAGCAACATAACAGAAAATAACATACCTTTTTGTGGGCCAATAGCTTGAGATCGATTGTTGTAATTTGATGAAGGCCTACTAACAGTGGCAACACCAACAGTAGAAGATGCAGTCTGTACAGGCTCTAAATGCTGATGTTTTCCAACTCCATGGAAATCATTGGGCACTTGTGGTTGTGAGTCAGTAATCCCAATCTCGGAAGTAGCTATTGAATAATTCAAAAGGAGAGGATGTCATTAGTTGTTTTTCGTTATTCTGAAGCAAGACATCAATAATTTGAAGAAAACATACATAAGAACAATTCACATACAGATTTTGGCAGAAGCTATTTTATTCTCAGTAGGTTTATCACCAATCACTTCACCAAGGGCTCTTTGATTTCCCACTTCACGCCGAATGCTGCCTACTGGATTAGGAAGGAGTGAATCTTGAGAAGGGAACAGTACAGGATCTGAGGACGAGAAATAAGATCCGGAAGCAGGCGCCGGAGGAATAGATGCAGCTTTATCAGTCAACTTCAACATCTGGTGCTGCTGTACATCCTTTGTACCCAGAGCATAGGGATTTTTTGTTGAATCAGTAGGGGATAAAAGCAGGAGAGGTTTCTCGGACTTATTCAGACTAGCAATCTTGTTAGATTCTGCATGGTTATCATGCACAGCATTGGTACTTGGGGAAGTAATACCAGATGGCCCATTAGACACGGCAGTAGTCAGGCTGCAAAGACAAATGAGAACTTTAGTGTAAGGTTGTTAGGCTCTTGCCAAGCAACGTAGAAAGTAAGAGGCACCACAGAAATAGTGACTTGATGATTTAGTAGCACAACAAAGTACACACACTTTAGATCATAACCACCCATCACACCTCGCAACAGAAGATGTTTCATTCTTTCTCATATCTTGTGAAGTAGGCAAGGGACCCTTGCCAGTAGTTTTCTCTGTAGCATTTTCCTTCATAGGACCCGAGTTTCTTCCACCTCCAGCATCTGACAATAATGGCGAAAACAAAAAGAAATGATAAAATTCATGGAATGATGGAATCCATGGCATGAAAAGACAGTTTCTGACTTCAAAGTGTTAAGGCAAGGCATGCACTATTTCGTTTCTTGATACTTGTTCGCGAAGCAGGATTAACAAAGATAATGTATCTCTACGTTGGTTTCATCTTCAGGTCCAAATTTTCATATCACAAGAATATAAATGTGGATGCTTAGTATATTATGGTAAAGATGACAGTTTATACCCCCATGGCATTCCTAAATTGAACAACATTTTATTTTATAAATTCATGCTCTCTGTCGTATATATACTACGAACTCCAATAAAAAAATTAACTCATCACATACATATATTATCTAAAATATACGATCTCAAACATTCACAGAACAACATATACTGCTTTGGAAATCGATGTGAGACATGTATATGCTTCATATAACCATATTCCACTCTCATACATATCAACTCCCCCCCCCCCCAAAAAAAAATATTCTCGCGAAATATCTAAAATAACATGGTATATAGCTTAAGAATCTAGTGTAGAAGGGAGCAGAGGTAAACATAACTCAAGGTAATTATTAGAACATGCAAACACGATAGTTCAGTGTTAGAAGGCACACATAAAGGTGATTGTACGTAGTTAACATCATCAGATGTAGGCTCACCATGAGACACATATCGTGAAGAATAGTTCCCACGACCCACTCTATTTCCCCGACCCTGGGTACCTGGTTTCCACTTTGGTTCTGCAGGCTCCTTACTTGGATTCTGAAGAAGCATAGAGAGTAATTTAAAGTCAGTCACATCCAGTTTAATGGACAGTTCAGGAGAAACTTCAAAAAATTCAACGAAGAAAAAATACCGGATGGGTCTGACAAGATAAGCTCAGAAACTGATTTCTCGATTTTAAATACAGACATCACTAATGTTACAAAGAGAAAAAGGAAAATACAATACACCAATTATCTTCATCATTAGTTTTCGAAGCATCTTTATGCAATACAAGCCAACCATCATGGTAATCAAACTAATCAACCTAAATGATAAATATATATATATGAGAGAGATAATTATGCACTGATTGGCCAATGCTGAATGAGTCAACGAAAATCAGTAATTTTTGCTCAGCAAATAAAGGTAGATGACCAGGATGGCACACTGCGCTTACAGAGAAATACAGATGGTTCTAAAAGTTAGTTGTACATCAACCTCCGTATGGTTTACTCTAAATGTTATAGTCTTGCTCTAACCTCAAACATTATTGTAGAGGGCAAATATACAGATATACGTATGTCAGTACAATTTTGGGGTTCAGAACATATACTCCCAACACAGAGAAAAACAAATTGAACTCACAATGCTAAGGGTAAGACTAGAAGATGAAACGAAATATCCTTTATTTCTATACCAAGGTCAGAACAACAAAACATTAAATTACTATACAAAAACTAAATAAGCTCCATATAGTGTCATGAACTTAATTAACATCTTATCTGTGGCAATGTAAAATAAAATACAAGTTACAGAAAACAAGAGAATTGACTGAGAAACAGCAGTACCTCTTTTCTCCTATCACGCTTTCTTTTTACCTCATGGAATGAATCTGCACAGAATACAAGGATCTAGTCAGTTTGCTCTGTAGCAAACAACACACAATGTAATCAGATGAAGACAGCACATGAGCTATCATCGCAACTAGAGTATGGTATTCCTTTTAAACAAAATTCAATGAGTAAAAAAATATAAGTAAACAGCTACAATAAAATAATAAATGAAAAATATTCAATATTAGTTCAGAAACTGCTTTAAATTATCAGAGAATGCTAGCCATTGCAAATTATACACCAAGATTCTAGTCAATCCAGCACTTATTAACAAAGGATCACAAAGGTAACTAAATCCGCCGAAGCCTTTTATCAACCACCTGACAGCCCAAAATTATATCTTTCAAAAAATCATACCCAAAATAGACAAACTTCCAGACAACCTCATGAGCTTCATATCCCCCACGTAAAATGAAATTACTACTAAATCTATGCCTGAACAAAAATTAAAACCACAAGGGAAGACCAAAAAAATAAAAAAGAAGGAAAATTATCAAATTTCTAAGCACATTACAAAGGCTAAATCCTAAGTGAACCAAAAAAAGTTCCAACCTAAAAGTTAGAATTAAGAACAAGGAGAAGTAGTAATACAACAGAAACACGAAGAATCCCCCTCACTAACAGAAACAGAAACAAGCAAAACACAAATAAGTCACAAATTTGAACCCATTAACATGATTTTTTCTCTTCGGCACTAAAACAAAGACAAAAACAATTCTATTGTACTAAAACAGAAAACAGCACAGAGCACTCGCACATGCGTAATTACACACACATAATGCAGCAAACAAACACAGATCCAACAATCAAATTCTCCATTCCCAGGGCACCAAAATCAAAACAAAAATCGAGATCACATTCCAAACGAATTCACATAGAAAGAAGATTCACCGAGAAGAAGAAGCTTCTGAGTAGTTTCGTTGGGATCCATGGAACATTCCTTGAGCATTGCATAAATCTCATCTTCAGAGTGATTCTGCCCAGTAATCTCCTTTATATTCTCGATCGTCTTCTTAACGCCGCTCGGAATCGAAACCCTACTTGCACTTCCCTTAACCCCACTGCTCATCTTCTTCAGCTGAAATCCCCAATACCTCTCTATATGCCTATATATAATTATATATATATACTTGCGTATATATAAAAATCTGTGGAGATAACAAACAATATTTATCGATTGATAATGCAATAGGAAGAACCTCCGTCCGTTCTAGAGAGAGAGGGGGAGGAGAGAGAACGGGGTGTGTGTGTGTGTGTGATCTTTGTATTTAGGGAAAGAGGAGAGGAGACTTGGGGGAAAGGGTTTTTGTAGAGTGATGATTATGAAAAAATTGAAATGAAAAAGGCGTTGTCACTGTATAGTACTATATTCAGATCTTTCTCTCCTTTTTCTTGTTTTTCTCTTTTTTTTTAATGTAAGGGGGGGTGTTTGGGTGGCAATTTCCGACCCGACGAACCTGATCCGATTCAAATTTATTGAGAGAAATTTAAAATTAAGGATCCTTTTGGTCGCAAATCATCAATGACAATGATAATGAGTATGAGGGGTTATCATATTAAGGAATGAAATTGGGGAAATTGTTAATGAAATTGGGTAATAGGGTAATGATTAACTTATTTATTATGTATCAACCATCATAAATGAGAATAAGTCTTCGTTCATTCTCATTCCTTACTCTTAAACCCCCAACCAAGCGGGCCCTAACTACTGCAACGTCAATTGGAGATGTAGAATTGCCTTTAAGAAGCACTCTAAGGTCGAGGGACTGTTTGCAACATTACGGAATGTTTGTCATTGCTTTTGTTTTGAAAAAGTGATTAAAATTATAAATTCTATAAACATCACTTATATAAAAAGTAGGTAGTGCTTGGAAGAAAAGTAGATTCTATTACAAATAGAAGTTGGAGTATTTGCTATAAAATCACTTATATCTTTTAAAAAATACTCCCTCCGTTCCGGTCTAACTTGCCTACTTTGACCGGGCACGGAGGTTAAGAAAAAACAGATTTTGTGGAATCTTTAAATTTTTTAAAGGTGGAGATTGAGGGTAGAGATTTTGAGAATGAAGATTGTGAGAAAAATTTGACATTTATGGGGTGGCAAGTTAAGTTGGAACAAATCGAAAAGGAAAGTAGGCAAATTAGAGCCGGACGTAAGTAGTATCATATTATTTACAGAAATGTCATTGAGTGAAGAGAAGAACATTAAGTTTTTTATTTTAACTTTTACATTGGAAGCAATTCTTTTAAAGCAAAAGTTGGCTTTGCAAACACTATAAAATAGTTTTTCTCAATCTATAAGCTGAAAATCACTTAGAAAAAACAAATGCAAACACCCCTTATAAGCACTTAAAAGTTGATTCTCATAAGTTGTCAGCACCTGCTTCTACTAGCTTCTAGCTTTAACGTCAATCTATTTCAAAGAACTATCAATTCTAGCTTGGGAAAAGTTGTGTTGCAGTGTTTGAGAAAACGACTAGAACTTTAATAAAAGTGATTTTAGACAAAAAAAAAAAAAAAAAAAAAAAAAAAGTAGAAAATAGTTGTTTATTTCAATTTTTTGGTTTTTTGGTAATAAATATATTTTTTTTATCTCATGCATAAGCTAAAACATGTTTAAGTATCAAACACTCCAGTTTTTATATTTGACCAAAATCAATTTTATTCTCAAACACTACCTACTTTTGATTTTAATTAATTTTACCGCAATCTTTATTTTAACCACTTATTCAAAAGTTAAAGCAAACACCCCATAACCCAACTTTCATCTAAAGCGACCTGAAATCAATAATTTATCATAATATGTATTACGTATATGTTTCATTTAATTTTTTATATAAACCCCGAATTTGAACATGAACTCGTCCTGATGACTCGAATTGTGAGCCTTCTTTGATTTAGGTTTAAGTGGGTTCGGAAAACTTTTACCTTAAAATTTTGAAATTTAAAGATAAGAGTTGAATAAATGCATTTATATGTTTGTTTTGAGAGCACTTCTAATTTACACCTAAGATCCATGTAATCGAGATTGAGGATGATTTTTTATGAAAATGTATTAGTGTTTATGTTGAAATATATTACTTGTTCTGAATAAATATGTCTGTCGATATTTTTATACAAATGTATTAGGGTTCATGTTTTATAGGTATTACTTGTTATAAATAAATGCATTAGTGGCTATAATGAAAGGTGTTATTTGTTCTCAATAAATGTATTATACTGAAAGATAATATTTTATTAACGACAAGTAATATATTTAAGCATTAACGGTGATATTTTTTCATGGATTCTCTACAAATGGAATTGTAAATATAAGATCCGTTCACTTGTACATGAGAATTAGAACTGCTTTGAGATCATATATAGTGATATTGTATCGTAGATATCACATCAATACAAGAAAAGTTGATCGTTGTAATATTATATATTATAGATAGATGAAATTGGCCAGTGGTCCATCAACGGGCATTGATTTATATTTCCATCATTTATCTGGCGCTTAATTTATTTCCTTTCCTCGACAAACCTTTTTCAATAATTTTTCTGAACGCCTTAAATTTTTTTTACCATCCTCAATAAAATGAAACCGATTGAATGACGGTGGGTTCCCCTACTTATGTGACGCGTCATGTATTTTGTGAATACATAAATTATTGTCCATTACTAACATATGATCGATTCTTTATATTAATGTGTTAGTAATGATTGTAAGAAAATGAAATTATTAATTATGATTATTGAAAAATTAAAATAAATGGAGACAAAGTTGGTGAGATTATTGCAAACTAAAAAGTACGAAATAATAAGTTTTTGTAGGTAAATAGGTTATGATTTATTGGATCTAGGAATTCAAATTTACATCTCGAATCAGATAAATATTGAGTATTTTAATATTCAAAATCCGACCGGCTACTAAGAGAGTGTTGGTAATTATTTTTTTCAAGAGTTTTTTAGCTCATAACTTGTGAAAAGTTATTTTCGAGTGTTTGGAAAAATAGCTTCAAGTTTAATAGAAGTAATTTTAGGTTTAGAGCTAAAAATAGAAACTAGCTGATTTTTCCAACTTTTGGTATTTTGATAAATAAATAAGCTAAAAGTCGCTTAAGTATCAAATGTTCCGGTTTTTATATTTAATCAAAATCAATTTTATTCTCAAACACTATCTACTTTTAATTTTAAGAAATTTTACCGTAGTCTCTACTTTTAATCACTCATCTAAAAGTAGAAGCAATTGCAAACATCCTCTAAAACCAAATATGTCCTAAATATATACTACCTCCGTCCCAATTAACTTTTCCTACTTTTCATTTATGTCCGTCCTAATTATTCACATTATTGAAAATGAAATTTCTCTCACAATCTTTACCCTCAATCGAAAAAGTAAATTTTGATATTTTCTTAACATTCGTGTTCGATCAACTGTGAAAAATTAGTTGAGACGGAGATAGTAGATTATTTTTAAGAAAAGAAAAACTCAATAGTTGCTGTTTTTAGGTCACTCTTTCTTCGACTTTAGTGTTCGTGCCTTTCTGGGGTTGTTGTCGGGTTATTATCGGTAATTTGCTTGTACTGTGGTCAACATTTAATAATTAAACAAAATTTTGGGCCTGGAAAATAATAAATGATAAAGTGTATCTTTTGACTATACAAAATCTGATAATAAGTCAATAAATATATTTTCTCCAGTTAAAAAAGGGTCGAGTTAGAAAAAATATATATAGAATTTTTTCTATTTTATCATGAGCAACATATTTAATTTAGTTGATTATTTTTTTATTTTACCAAGTATATCCCGATTAAATGAATTGTGCAGGGATACACTTGTCGTTTCTACCCATTCTTAGTCTTTTTCAAATGAGTCTAAGTAACACTTTTATGGACCAGAGGAAGTATATTTTATGCCATGAATTAGATCGTCAATTCATCTACAGAATTAGGGGTATACAGAAATGGAGTCGAGTCGAGTATCGACAGGCTCAGCTCGACCAAGACTAAAATACTCTAGCTCGACGAAGTTAAATTTTTTCAACTCAAACGTAATTTCCATATAAACTTGTTGAGTTTGATAGCTACTCGGCTCAACTCGATTTATATAAAAAGAAAAAAATTAAAAATTATTAGAAATTAAAACCTTAATTATACCATTAAGGGCTATTAATTTAAAATGAAATTAGGACCTTAGGGTTCCACCTTATTTACTTTAGAATTAATAAATATAATTATGTCAACTATAAAAGGTAAAATAGTAATTTAACAAAAGTCCGGTTAAGCTCTTGCCGAGCTGAGTATCAATGGGCTCGTATTCGAACTCAAGACCTAATCTGCTAGTCGAGTAGCTCAAGCTCGAACTCGACTTGTTTTATCTCAAGTTGATTTTATTCTTTTTGCTAATCGATCCCAAGTGATTCAAACATAACTAACCACAATGTATGAGGAAAAAATCATTTATAGTCATATATGTAAGGACTTGTTTAGCAAAAAAAAATTACGTTACGTAACTTCAATTTTTTAATTTTTATTTTGGATTGATTTAGATTATATTTTATATAATTTTTGTAATTTTTAAATGTGTTAAAGATTTTTTTTTTGAAAAATAATAACAAATCTGTGATATATACACATAACAAAAGTGGCAGGAAAGTTCAAATATTTTTAGTTATGTGTGCGCCATGCTAGTCAATTAAAAAACTTCGAACGAAATTTGTCCTTAAATTGAATATTTTTAAAATTTGTATGATGGAATTAAAATTACGTAAGATACAAAATTGTTGCTAGACAAAACATAACATAAATTTTTCGCTACAATTAATATGAAAATGTAAATATAAGTAAAATGTATATTTATAATACATACATATATATGTTAAAATTAATTATTTGGTCGGTTTAATTCGAGACAATGTAGCACGTTTCTGATTTGGATAGCAATAAATTTACAGGGGTCAAACCTGAGAAACAGGGGCAATATAGAAGAATCAAATGGTCAACGATATATAACGGAGGGAGTGTTGTGTGTGGCGATCTCACGAAACATAAATAACGTCATTCATATTACAAAATACAACAACAAATACTACCTAACATGCCATATTACCAATTCAGTATAAACTACTCCCTCCATTCCGGCTAACTTTTCACAGTTGATCGGGCACGGATGTTAAGAAAAAACAGATTTGTTTTTTCTTTGATTTTTTTAAAGGTGGAGATTGTGAGAGAAATTTCATTTTTAAAAGTGTGAAAAATTAAGTGAGGCGAATCGAAATGAAAAGTAAAAAAAATTAACTGGGACGGAGGGAGCATTTACTAAGATACAAGCTAGTATCGGATTTAACAATTTTATTTATATTAAATCTTACTATATAATAAAATGGAACCCTCTATAAGTAGTAATTTTAGTATTTTCCCGCCCAAACACACTTGCTTAATGTAGAAATAGCAATTTTATGGTAAGATTATAATCACAAATTTTATGGTAAGATTATACTGCAATTACAAGAAAATCCGTCGAAATTTGTAGTTTGCAGAATCTTACCATAAAATTTTGAATTTCAATTAGCAAAAGATTTTGTATTCCAAATATAGATATATCCAACTGACTAGCCAAAATTTGTTATTCGCGAAATCTTACCGAAAATTCCATCGATATATATTGGGATAATATTTTCCAAATATCAATAAAATAAGTGAAATTTATGATTAGCAGAATTTTACCATAAATTTCGTCGATATGTGTTGGGATTTATTTTTCTAAATATCAAAATGTAGTTGAAGATTCTGTATTCCAAATATTGGTATCAATATATTAGCCAAAAGTTGAGGTTATTTGTGAAAAATTAATTTCTTTTAGAAGAAATACAATTTTTTTTTATCTTTAGATAAGATTATTTATTTTTTAGTTTATTTATAAAATAATTTTGGGCTCTAAAAATTATTTTATTTTACATGGCATAAATTGGTTGTGTTTACAGTAATAACAAATGAAAAAAAAAATATGTGTATCAACCAAAGTAATTTGTGAACCGATTTAGTTTGACAAAATAAGGTTAATATTTGTTTTAAATATATATATGTACATTAACTTGAAAAACAGAAGTAGGTATACCAATTTTTTAATGTAACTTTTTATTTGGTTAAATTTGATATATATTGATATTTAAAATATTTATACAAAATAAAAATGTGAAGTTATTCTAAAAAAATAATTTGAGTAATGCTCAATAAATTGTGAATCATAAAAGAAGATTAGAACGGCCTTTATGCGAAGATAACAAAGATATTAACACCTTAAACCAGTGAATATGACTATCTCATAACTTATTCATACTTATGTATTTTTTATTTTTTTTAAGCTCTTTCAATATATTATAAATATACAAATTTACTTTTTTATTATATTACAATATAATTGTATAAATTTATCATTTATATTATATATTCGTAATACATTAATAATTCGTGCATCGCACGATGGGAGAATTCTAGTAAACATATAAAGGATAAATGTATACTTAATTAAGTATAAATATTGAACAAAATACATATCAGTAATAATAAAAAAGAAGTATTTTATGAGAATATTTACAGTAGAGTGGTTGACTAAACTTATTTACAACATCTTATAAGTTCTAACATTTTATAAGATGTTTTTAAAGGCATAAAATGATTAATATTCTTCAAAAAAGGTGTTGATGTGTTTAGTTATAATAAGATGATAGAACTTATAAATTTTTAGCTATAATGACATTTTCTTTAGTAAATATAGTAAGATTTGTCGTTAATCATAATGAAAATCTTATTTGAAAAATAAGTGATACCCTCCTTACATTTTTAAAATTCGATTTAAATTGTAGAAATCTCAATTCGAAATATCATTATGCCCAATCGATCCGACCCATAGATTGACCCTAACTATCATTTGGCCGGGACCGACCGACATGACATTGGTTCAATAGACTAATTAAAGGCAGGCCAGATTACCCAAATTGCTAATTCTAGGTGTGTGCTAATATTTTTTAAATACAACATAGTTTTGCCTGTGTTGCAGTTTTATTGCAAGTGAAATAAAATAAAAATAAGGAAATTATAAATATAAATTTATGTTATTTTCTATTTGTTTAGAATCACTTTTTTTCTCTAAACACTAACAAATTCTAATTTTAGCATAAAATCAATTTAAATCATTTTTTAAGAATCATAATTGTTTATAAATTGAAAACTAAAAGAAGTTGTTAGAAGCAGTGTTTGCAAACCCACGTCGGACCCTATAATAGATTTTGAAAAGTAATTAAAAGTGGACTCACATAACTTGTATTCCCAGATTCTCAGATTCCGGTGGCAGTTTTGTATTATAGTTCTCATATTCTCAATTTTTATGTGATAAAAGTGATTTTTGTTTTGCAAACACCCGTCATAATAAAAGCACTTATAATTTGTATAATTTTTTAAAAATTGTAAACTTTGTTATAAAATATTTGTAAAGAACTATAACATAAGGGAAAGTAGAGATTTCAGAGAAAATCATCGTATTTCATTCAACATATGAGCCCTATTTATAGAAAAATTTACTAAAGTATCATCGTGCTTGAACTGACGTGCTTCCGCATTGTTGTGCTTCTTGCATTGTCATGCTTAGACTGACGTGCTTCCACACTATCGTGCTTCCACACTGTCGTGCTTCTCGGATTGACGTGCTTCCACACTGTCATGCTTCTTGCACAGTCGTGCTTGCATTGTCATGCTTGCATTGACATGCTTCCGCACTGTCGTGCTTCTTGGTTTGACGTGCTTCCGCACTGTTGTGCTTCTTGGTTGACGTGCTTCTTGCATTATTGTGCTTGGATTAACGTGCTTCCGCACTGTCGTGCTCCTTGGTTGACGTGCTTCTTCACCGTCGTGCTTCTTGGTTAACGTGCTTCTGCATTGTCGTGCTTCTGCACTGTCGTGCTTCTTGGTTGATGTGCTTCCACATCGTCGTGATTCCGGCTCTGTTGTGCTTTAGGTATTGCCATGCTTCTGACAATGTCGTGCTTCAGATTTTTGACTCACTTTCAAGTAACAGATTAAGGTGTTCACAAAAATATATGAATCACTCTGTGATTTATAACATATGATTTTACCACAAAAATCAATTTAAATAACTTTTCTACAATCGCCTTTGGAACACCCTCTTATTCATTATATCAAACTAACGGGATATTCTATGGTGTAATAGTTGCACCTGTGCAACTAAAGGCTAAATGAGTCATTTCATTAATTAATGTGTAAGGCTCCATTCCTTATTCTTTTTTTATTGTTGGAGTGCAGCTTCGCAGCTTTGTCTTCTTCGTGAACAATTAAATCTGCAGAAGAAAATGGACCTGTTGACGACGGACCAATTGTTGTATATGGACTCGAGGACGACCCAGATTGTGGCGGTGTTGACTTTGCAATCGGGAGTATTTGAGCATCAGTTTGCTGCATGGTGAAACAGGGGAATGTTCAGAGTGATGAAGCTGGTGAAATTCGACTCAACTGCAACTATGTTAATGCTTGAGATACTACTTTGCTTGCGAAAATATATGTACTAACCTTTTTCTTTTCTTTTTTTTCTATTTTTTTGTCATTCGTGCCGTTGAATTCGGTTTTGTAACCTGATCATCAAGAACCTTCGTTTCGTATTTTAATGGCATCATGATCACTTGAGTTAAAAGAGGAAAATGTCAAGTACACCCTTTTCTTTTTTTCATAAATTAAGAATTTCATGAATGGTCAAGATGATCTTTTAGAAGATCCAATGGTTGAAAAAAAAAGTTGCACATGTGTAACTATTGCACACAAGTAAGACTCCAAACTAACATATGTAATTATTTTTAAAAAACTGAAGTATCAAGTTTTGAAACAAAACTCTTATTTAGAAAAAACAAAAAACTTTTAATACGAAAACCTTATTATGGGACCGAAGGAGTACATTGAAACATACTTCGTACCTAAGAATGTTAAATGAAGCAACTTTATTTCCTCTTTTATTTGATGTGGGCATTTCTTCAACATTATATTTTATTAAATTACAGAAACCATCACTTCATATATTAAATATCATTAAGATTCATGGGTCCAAATCAAACTCAATTTCCAGCAAGATCAACGAGAAACTCTATGCTATCCAGTCAGTCGGGTAGTGCTCGACTGAATAATCTGACTACCCATCCAAAAAGTGTATGAAAATCAAAGAGAAATTAACCATTGATCCCAATTCACATTTTAAGTGAATGATTGGATCACTCAGTCGTAACTACCTGTGTAGCATAGATTTAACCAAGATTAACACCAAAAGAATTATATACATACATATCATATCAACATGTATTATTGCATTTAAACTATAGCAAAGAGCTTAAAAATTTCTTACATTAGAAAGTGTTCTTCTATTACCCAAATCCAGTGCAGTCACTTCTCCTCCGATGTCGATACCGATGTCACCGGAGCAACTGATAACGATGGCCGGAAGAGAAGATAGAGAGCCGGACCGGCGAACGGAATTATCGACAGAGGAAGAAGCCAAGAGCCTTTTCCATCCCTGTAGTATAACAACATATCAGAATCCATATTCACAACTAAGAGTTCTTCCTGCATACTTCATCGAGTAAATTGCAGCAACCCATCAACTTATCAGCATATTTGCACATAAATCATCTTATTTTTGGCATCAATATATGCAAACTATACGGATTTAAAAAATAAACACCAAATTCATTTTCCAGCCATTTTTTAAGGATTTCTGCACGCGATAAGTTTTTGAGGGCCTTTTTGGTTCAAATAGTCTTTTTAACTGGGAAAGTGTAGACTTCACATATGATTTTCCTTAACTATTCTGTTGAACAAGACAAAACCTATACAAACCGTTCTTGTATACTAACAATACGTTTGTAAACAGGTTTTGTGACTAGGAAATCGTAAAAGAAGTCAAGAACGTCAGGGAAAATTAGGTGTGAAGGTCTTTTACACGTTTGCCTTGCTAAAAAGATGTTAGGAGAAAAAAAATCCTTAAAAATTTGATATCACGTGCAGAAATCCAATGAAAAATGGTTATAAGGCTTTGGTGATTTATTTGTCAAATTCGTATAGTTTGTATATATTGGAGCTAATTAAAAAGACTCGGTAGTTTATGTATAAAAAGTTAAAAGCGCTGCTAATGGTGAGATTGCTGCAATTATTCATTTTTCAGATATTTGAATCAATCGTCTAACCTTTTCCGAGTAGTGATGTCGTTGTACACCCAGAAAGGCGCGAACGTTGAAAGCAGAGCAAAGTCGATACTCATAGCATGAATCTGCCATAAGAAACGGCAGAAATTAAGATATGTGACGGAAAATGCAGAGAACTCTATGTCATTCGGCAGATGTGTTCTCTTCGTTTTGGATATCCGTTGATTAAACCTAAACAAGTTGCTTGATTTTTCATCATATTTCGATCTAAAGGTTTTTATAGGGGTGTACGTGGGTTGGTTTGAATAGAAAACATATGTAAAACCAAACCAACTCTTCGATTTATGAAATTAGGACAACCAAACCAAACTAACAATTCATGAAACTAGATTGAATCTAATCTAGTTTTTCACTAGCTAGTTTGCACATATACGGGTCGCGTTACCCAATAGTATACGTCAACGAAACAGAAGTACTCACAAATTTACTTCCTTGGAAATACTGATAAAATTCCTTCCACGCATCACCACCGGACGAAAAAGCATACACCATTATCGCCAGCCCTGCAGCGAACGTAATCTGGTGCGCAATTAGTTAGCTACATTTTCATGAGATGATAAAGAATAACTCAAACGCAAAAACAAAGATCAAGGAAACACTAGTTCTTTAGCAATGTTCGTCTGCAAGCCACACACCTTTAACACGAAATTATCATTGATATCTCGACTCAACTATCCTAGGGTAATATCCGGATTTTGACATTTCATCCTAGGTCAGAAGAATAATCCGACTTATTTATTTCCACCAAAGTTAATACTAGATAAAACTAGATAAAATATCACTACCCTAGATTACCTACTTAAGTAAACGGAGCCTTAATAGAAATGCAGAAGCAACTTATCATAATGGGATCAGAAATGAATCAACGGTCTGTTTCGTCTAATCAATGTCTCAGTTAACATAACCTTCATCACACCTATCTCACTGATATGCATCATAAATAATAGACTTTCAGTTGAAATTTCCCCTAGAAAAATCAGCATCCATGATGTTTCACAATGTCAAGATATCGAAACATTTTCCAAAATAAAAATACCGGTGAGGGGATAAAAAATGGATCCACAGAATGAAGATAAAACAACGTTTGCTTCGTATAACCAATATCACGGTTAACATAACCATCACCAGACCTATCAGGCAGTCATAATTCACCATATTAAAACAGACTTTCAGTTAAAAGAAAAAGCAAATCAGACTCCATAATTTTTCACCATGTGAAAGATTTCTCACCCCTGCGGTTAATTTTGATTCCAAGAAATTCAGCGGCCACCTCCGAAGCTCGGATTGTTCAACAGGAGGAGCTGGTGGTCTCCACAGAACAAAGTACGGAATGATAGCGTATGCGCCTCCGAAAAAAGATAGAACAACAAACGGCCAAACTGGAATCTTGCTTTTCGAGCTGCACAAAAAACACAAATCAGATCAGAAAGTTGACATAGTTATTACCACATGGGACTCATTCGACTGATCGCCTTTCAGACACAACTTAAATGATGTAGAACCGCTAGGTGGATGAAAATTTTCGGTGAAATTTCGGTAAATTTTGATTTTTCTTTTTTCCGTTTGAAATGGTGGAAAGCTGATGATATGTTGGCGGGAAAGTTGATATGTTTGTTGATTGACATTCATTTTGCTAGCGTAACATATTTTAGATGACTTTTTTCTATATTATTCTCACTTGCTAACTGGTACCAATATTGCTTAGATAAAGATCCGTAATCTATTCCATTTTAGTCATTTTAGTACTAGTAAGTAGTAATGTATGAAAAAACTTCAAAATGAGCAGACAACGTTTATATAGTTTAATGTTCGTAAATTAGTTGTAAACATGTCAATTTGTATAAAATTTTAAGATAAATATTTGTATTTAAGTTAGTTACAACAATCTGTTAAATTTTCAGATTTTAATGCATTTTTAGTATTTTTTAAAAAAGATTACCAAATTTCCGTAAAATTAAATCAACGAAATTTCTATTCAAACTGATTTTTTTTATCGCTAGTTAGTGGCAAACTAGGGTCTAGGCGGGCTGGGCAAGGCATAAGCGTGGTTAAGTGGAAAGAAATTAGAAGAGAAATATAGGGAGATAAAAGTCTAGCATCTAGACGGGGATTATTCGGGAATTTTTGCAACAATAGACATAATATAATAATACTTAAAAAGTACAAGTGTAAAGCCCTCGAAGATGGTATCTCTTACGACAAAAATTAATTCAGTACTGTTGCAAAAATTCCCGACTAACTCCAACTAATCACTTTCTAGACGCTAGACTCTCATCGACCGTCTAAGTTTTTACCGGATTCCTCCTACCTTAGGAGACCTAAGGCCCGTGGCCCGTCCAACTCCGCCTAAGTCCCAATTAGTCCCTAGACTTCAGTCTACCTTCTAACTAGCGCCTAACCACTTCTACAATATTGATCGTAACGCTATGCAGTCGGGGCGGAAGGAAAAAGGAAAGGAAGACATGAATATATACCTTCTACCAGTTGGAATGAGCAGCATACTGAATACCAAAGGCCATAAACCCATGATGTACCATAAAGCTACCAACACTTGATTCAATTCAAAGCCATCATCTCCTTTCAAAAATAGTAGCTTTTTCAAGAAATATAAATCTGTCACCTGACATTTTTTGTCCAAAAAACATAACAGCAAACAGAAATTAGAGTGGTAAATAGGTCAAGAATGATCATATGCAAGCATTACGAGGAACAAGAAACTTAACTACGATGAAATTTGCGATATTTTGGTCAATTATTATTTACCGAGTAACTTTTCAAACATAATGTATAAATTCACCACTTTAGTGTTTTTCCAATCGGACAAGTTCCGGGCTCCAATTACTAATGTGAAGCTCGAAACCTGGTTCGTCCACCTAGATGCAGAAGTGTAATTATACCACTTTTGTGATGTTGTTATACCACTTTTGTGATGTTGTTTGATTTAATTAGAGATTAAATTCGTACAATTACACGTTTACAGGTTGGCGAGCTGCGAGTCGAAGTCTTAAATTTGGACTTCACATGAGCAAGCAATTGAAAGTTTATCCACGTGCATTGAATTGGAAAAAATAATCTAATAGTCATTCATTTTTAAATTGAAAAATCAAGTTATAAATGATAATTGACAAAAATATTATGCACTTTTATGTAATTAAGCAGAAAAAAAGTAAAATATTATAAGAGGCAGATATAGGCTATACCAGGGTGATCGCAAACCATTATTTGTAGCTTAAAATTACTTTTTGATCCAATAAGTGCTTTTTGATGGCTTTGCAACATTGAATTCTAAGAAATCGCTTTTTAAGGTGGTGTTTGCAAACACAACAAATCAATCTAAAATCACTTTTGCTAATTCAAAAGTGATTTTAGAGCGTTTGAAAACTCTTAAAATTAATTGTCAGAATCAATTAAAATCTGATTCTGAGAAGCTGCTATCACTCAGCTTCTAATAGCTTTTGGCTTTAAAATCACTTTATTTCCAAATACTACAAAATTCTGATTTTTCTACAAAAATCAATTCAAATCACTTCTCTAAAAGCACAATCATTTGCAAACACCCAGTTACAGTGTTTGCAATTACTTTGCTTTTAAAGAAGTGATTAAAATAAGTGATTATAAAAAGCAACAATTTTTAGCTTCCAGCTTTTGGGTCTAATCAGCTTAAATATAAACATAAATTGACATTTGCAAATACTATTTTTAGCTTATAAGAAGTCAAAAGCTCAAAAGTACTTATTTTAAGTATTTACAAACACCCTCTTAAAATCAAATTTCCAAAAGTTGTCGACACCCAGCTTCTACCAGCTTTTAGCTTTAAGATCACTTTATTTACAAACACCGATTTTTCTACAAAAATAAATATTTGCAAATATCCTCTTACCGGTGTCTGATTAGGAGCAAGGAAGAAGACGTAGTACATAAGACCAGACCAGAAAGCAAACAGCAGAAACGACGTCGTCCAGTCGCGGTCCTCCTCGCCGCCGCCATCGCCGCCAGTGTCGCCGCCAGCTAGAAGCTCATTCTCCTCCGGTGGAGATTGCGTATTGGATGAATAGCGGCGTGTTTGGAGGCGCCTCATTGCTGGATTGATGAAAAGAGGCGAGGTTCTGGGGAGCTGACGATTGTAATGTGTGAAATGGATTAGGGATTTGGGAGGAGAAGAATTGGGTTTGAATTGGAGAAGAGAGAAGTTGCAGGAGAGTATATTGCTACTTGCTATCATATTTGCTTTGTTATTGTATTCAATTCAGTTGTTCAACTGTGTCAAGTGGAGGAGTTTAAAATTTTGCTGCCATTGTTGAAGCTTCTTGCTTTCATATATGTTGATTGGTCCCTGTAGTTTCCGAAATTACAATTCCAGACCCAGTATTTGTCCTTTCTTTCTTTTGCTAAAATTAATTTTTTTTTTATATATTTCTCTATTTTTTTTGTTATATCAATATTAGAGAGGGTAGTTCGGCCCGCCCAGCCCAGGCCAAGACCATGTGTCGGGCTAGGCCAGGTGGATCCAAAATAGTATCAGGCCAATAATTATTGAACTCCGTTCAGCCCATCCCTTTGAATATACAAAGGTTTTTTGAATTGGTTAGTAATCCGTCAAGTTTTTGGCCCATTGGATTGAACATGTTGGGTTCGATGGTCCTGCTAGTCTAAATTTATTTGCTTCGCCTTATCTGAAATGTCGGACAGGTTGGGCTAGCCCATTAGACTGGGTCGATTTCGCCAACTCTAATCAATATCACATGAGGAGGTGTCCATTGAATGTTCGCTTAAACATTTAACATATTGATGGTCATGGAATGGGTACGGAGTGAGTTTGGACTTTTCCGGTTCATGCATAAAAAGAATTAGATTCATAACATGTTTTGCTTCGCTTTATAAAAAATAGCCTTCTTCACTTCGTTAACCAAGTGAATTTACCCGTCCCGCACCTCCCTGATGTTTTTTTTTTTCTTTTCACAATATGTTCAATATTGTTTCTCACAGTTTCGTAATTCACCAAATACTAGATAAGTTTTCAAACTAAATTAAATACAATAAAACAAGCCAGAACAAAAAAAAAATCGAATACATTAGTAGTAAAATTAGTAATAAATGGAATATGTTATTATAATAAATTTAAAATATAATTAATATAAATAATATATATTGAACTGGTTAGCATAATTATTATTCAATTCAAATCGCACAATACCGTTTGATCAAATTTTAATCCAACGATTGTATTTATCTACTTTATAAAAAACGAGTTTAGTGCGAATTCGGAGTTTAACTCAATTCATCTTCATCCTAGTGTGCAAGTTTGAATATTAAACATGAATTGTGGTTTGGTAGTATTAATTATGATTGGCAGGTTGGTTGAAGTCAAATAAGTTGAGACATAACTCTAAAAATTTGGTAGAAAGGAAGAATAACCCTAAAAAAGAATGTAAATAATAGTGTGGTCAACTAGAAGTTTTGGACCATCTATTGTAGACTTCTTTTTAGGTACCCGTACTTTTCGAAATTACAATTCAAGCCTGAATTTATCCTTTCTTTCTTTCATTGAAATTTATAATATATATATATATATATATATTATTTATTTGTTATTGTTATATCAATATCACATCGAGAGGTGTTCACCAAATGTTCACTATAGACGATGTAACATAGGACAATGAGGTGAGTATGCAATCGGTATGACATTTATATTGGAAATTGGCTTTGTAAGATTGATGTTGACCAATCTTTGAGCAATTTCTAGATTTTATTTGTTGAAAATGGAATTAAGTTGGAAATACACGATCTATGTGTTCGAGTAAATGAATTTAGTGTATTTATGTTCTCAAATTCAATTTCGAATGAATAAGAACCTAATGCCTAAATGTTGCAACTTAAACATTGAAAGTTGGAAGAGTTAAAAGGAAATGTGGGAACTTGTCCAACATAGAAAATATGGAGTAAGTTGAAACTTCTTATTAAGAGGAGCACTTGATAATGAGTTAAAGTGTGCTCCCTTATGGTGGACACTAGTGATATTTTAGCCTTTGGTTAAATGGACCAGAGGATGACACCATCTGAGTCCGGGCACGCACGTCGCATTGAGTGTCTTTAAAGGTACACTTCGCGTTGTTGCTAGGATCGTACGGGTGGCTCGTGGGGGAGCCTTAAGGTTTTGGCCAGGCTAGTGGCTCGTGGACTCGCGGCGGTTTGAGACCGGGTGCGATGATGGTAGGTGGAATGGGGAGCACCGAGCCGGGCTGGGCCGGGCCGACTGGCCAGTAACCAAAGCGAGTTGTCACGAGGAGTTGGAAGAGCTTTAAAGTTTTGGCCGACAGGTGACTGGAGGGCTCACGACGATTCGAGAGCAGGTGCGATGACGTGGCACACCAACGAGGCGGAACGAGGCACACTGGGTCGGGGCGGGCTGATCTGTCAGTGACCAAGTGCTATCGCCCAGCGAACGGGTAGATCCAGGTCCGAACCGATGTCGCCAAGGGTAAAATGTGCCTTTTCGAAAAGACACCACAACTATTCGAAAACTATAAATAGACTCCAGAATATGCATTTCAATTCACTTCCACATTCAATCTGCATTTGCATTCTAGATTTTCTAACCCTCTTGAATTTCAAATTAAAAAAAAAAAAAATGTAGTGAAAGACTTTTGACGTATATTTCTGTACTTATCACTTCATGATAAGTTTTTGTTGCGGGTTTTGCAATTTTTCAACCATGCCTTACAATAATTTTGGATTTATGGGCCCTCTATTGATAGTTATAAGTCTTTTAGGCCTTGTATTACTAGATTTTTTTTTTTCAGGACATGAATTGATAATTGACATATCTTTCGAGTCCTTAGTCGATAAAAATCCTTTTATTTTTTAAATATTTAAATATATTTTTTTTAATTTTTTCAATTACAACTTTTAATAATGTATATTATATATAAATTTATTTTAAATATATAATTGTAAATGTATGTTATAAGTATATTTAATATTATTTGTATTATTTATTTTTGTTAAAAATGTATTATATTTAAAAAAATTAAATATTCGAATTATTCGACTCAAATACAAATTTATTTGTATTTTAAAATGAATCATCTTAATTAAATTCGAATCACGAATCGAATAAAAAATATTTAATTTGTTTTACCTTCTTACATAAAACTGATTATAGTCTAGAGGTTATTTATTGGTTGTTTTCTCAAGAGTAATATATAAAATGCAATTACCTTTTTCTTTTGGACCAAACTGTAAATTCGTGAAATTAGCCGCATTTATCAACGGTTAATAAACTACCAATCCTCTACTACTTCACTCCACTTCCAGAGATAAGGCAACAACGCCATCGCCATGGCTGAAGCTTCCAGAATCCTCCAAACAACACTCATACCCACTTTCTCCCAAAATACTCTCAAAACTCACTCCTCTCACTTCTTCCTGCCAGCAATTTCTAAAAGAAGCAGGAATTTTGACGGAATCCGCTGCTCAATTTCCACCGCCAGCAGCGGTAGCGTCACCGAAACCGGCGTCCCGTGGGGCTGCGATATCGACTCGCTGGAAAATGCGGCGGCGTTGCAGGAGTGGCTGTCGGAGTGCGGCCTTCCGCCTCAGAAGATGGGGATACAGAAAGTAGACGTCGGCGAAAGGGGGCTTGTTGCTTTGAAGAATATTAGGAAAGGAGAGAAGTTGCTGTTTGTGCCTCCTTCTCTCTTCATCACTGCTGATTCTGTGAGTTCGTTAATTTGTACTATTTTTTTCTTTGAATAATCTGTCTATTTTATCCTTTATTGCATTTTGATTTTGTATGCGTAAACGTTCGATAAAAATCTTCGTTTGAGCTCGATTAAACGATGGTAGAAGCTGAGTCATAACAACTTCTGAAAATCACCTTTCAAGTGCTTCTGAGAAGTTATTTTACAACTCTAGTATAATGTTGCACACTCCCTCAAGCTTAAAGTGCTTCTCAAAAGCAACTTTGTATCTCCAAAACTATATGTCCGTTTAGTAACGAACAAAGCTTGAATATTGAAGGACTCGAACAACAGCTCGTGTGCAAGTTTTCGGCTCGTCTAAAGAATAATAATAAAATTAATAATGATCATAATGTTTTTATATTATTTATACAGCTCATTCGTCAAACTGCGGAATTTGTTGCTGAAAGAATGAAATCCAAGAATTTTTGTGCGAAACTAGAATAATATCTAATAGTCGTGTTCACGATACAAAATTTCAATAAACTTGATGTTCGTTAATTTTAACCAAATTAACTTGCTCGTTCAAACTTAGTTCGCTTCAAATTTTAGCAAACCAACAACCTAAAACTCGACTAGGCTCGATTCATTAACAAACCTACTTGATAGTCTGTTAATGGCTTCTCGATTGCAAGTTTCGTTAGGTTGGATTGGGTTTCTTAATGTGTTTGATATCAATATCTTAAGTTTGCTAACGATGAGTGTAATGGAAATGAATGGTGGTATTTCAATGGAAAATGAATGATGGACACTTTTATTAACGAAGAGACTGAGCTTTGGAAATATGATATATGCAAAAACAGATTGTTACATACACACACACATATTTTCGTGATGATTTAGGTGCTGCGAGTGGGCAGGAGCTTGATCCTATGCTCTCTAACTAGCAATTAGATGTGACCGAGTTAATATATCTGAGTTTGATTCAACCACTTCATTCTAAATCACGCTTGTTATCATGCGAATTCATTGGCATACTACTTTACTTATGAAGTCATTGATAAGACTTGAATCAAGAATTTGCTTAGGCAAATACCATACCGTTATGCAAATATTGCTTCCTTATCTGTATTTGGTCTTGATAAGACTAGCATCACAAACTCATTCGTCGTTTTCGTTGACGTGTGATGAAATGGCTTTCCTTTGATCATTGGAGTAATGCCCTCATTTGTGTGAGAGGCTGTGAAGATCTTGTCGGGCTCCTGGAACCGTACTGTGGATAGCCCATCAACTGATACAATTATGTTGTATCAAATCTATGTAGGACTCGACAAACATGTCTGTAATTCTTGCCCATGAAAAATATGTCATCCTTTTTTTTTTCTTCATAATGTTCCATGGTAACAACAATTCATCATCACTCGTGTTAGAGAAATCTGAAGTTTGATTGGAATATTTTTGTGCTATACACAACACAAAGCAAATATTGCTGTATATTGTGCATACATATTGCCTAAAATAATTGCAGCTGACAAAAATTGAATATTTTGAACTAATTGGACATAGTTTCAACTGCAATGTAAGCTTGTAACGACATTTGTTGTTGCATCTAATCAGCAGCTCTTTAGGGCATTTGGATTTTAGTTGTACAATTATCAACTAGGCTCGTATCATCATTATTATTTGTACTTATGTAGTAGGCTTAGCTGTTAAAGGCGGGCCTCGGGCACGGCACACGAGATTTGGGAGTATGTGCCTCTGTGCATCAGAGGCCGGCGCAGTTCAATAGGCGCGTGCCTCACTGCGCTTCAGGGTTGTTGAAGAGGCGCGCCTTTTGGTCACACTGTCTATTTTCTTTTAAAAACGTTGTTTAAGTTAAAAATTGACACTTCTTTTAATTTTTAGTTGTTCATCTCTTCTGTAGGGGTTTAGAAACTAGGGTTTGAAAGGAAAATTAAAAAAATAATACAAATACAGTAAAACTAAGAAAGTGAGTCTGTGACTGCCCAGCCGCCGCCCAACCATTGCCGCCAGCCGCTGAGTCTGCGAATTTTCAGCTATTTATGCTGTTTCTTTTTGCGTGTTGTGGAATTGTATACTTGGTTAATGTTTATTTTAGCCTAATAATGAGTGAAATTCATTTATTTAGCTATTGGTACTCGTTTTTTGAATTTTTGCACCTGTGTCCAAAAGGTGCGCGCCTCGCGCCCTAGAAAGCTATGGTAGCAGGTTTATTTAAGAAATTTTCTTCAATCAAAGAAGATAGATCTCTCATAAAATAAAACAGTTATGTGCTTGGTTCTTTTCCAAACATTTCCTTCTAGAGTTCTTCACATTGATTGCCTTGTTATGGAATTTTATCGACATTAGCGATCTAACTGGTGCCTAATTTTGCATGGGGAGAGGTGGCTATAGGCGTGGAGCCGTCGTGAGGTTGGTGAGGTGCTAAAACAGTACAATGTGCCAGATTGGCCACTGCTCGCTACCTATTTGATTAGTGAGGCAGGACTCAGGAACTCTTCAAGATGGAGTAACTACATTTCGGCCTTGCCAACGCAACCCTATTCCCTTCTCTATTGGTAAGCCTATATTTAATCAAGTGAGGAGTTTTTCCCCCCTCTACACATATTGGGTATGTGCTCAGTTGGTTTCCCTACAGCAGCTCCATGTGATTTCAGGACACGTTCGGAACTAGACAGATATCTGGAAGCCTCACAAATAAGACAACGTGCAATTGAGAGGATCAATGATGTTACTGGGACGTATGTTTTCTTGTTTAAATTACTTCAAAATAAAATTCCTCTACTTTTTATTTGAGTGTGGAAATTGACTGCTAAGATCTAATGTAACCTCCAATGCAGATACACTGACTTGAGGGACAGGATATTTTCCAAGTATCCAGATCTATTTCCCGAAGTGGTACATATCCATGAGACGCATTTTTTTGTTTGGCCGAGCTTTCTGCATAATTTTATTGTTTGTTCGGTTGATTCACAGTGGAAGTTCACATTGACCTTAAAGTCTGGGATTAGGGGGCTGTATTTTTGCCCGACTTTTTCATTGTCTTGTTTAGTTTCAAACTAGAGAGCGCAAAAGATACTTGGTATTCCTTTAACCAACTTCTAGTCAAAAAGTTTGGAAACCATTACTGGAGAATGTATTTGCCTAACTATAGCTTGTTTAGATGTAAATCCGAACTGTACCGTTGCAGATAATCTTGTTTAAGTGTCTGTTTGTTTAACCTATGGAACTCCAATGGTCAACAGTCTACTATGTTTTTGAAACACAGACACATACACACAAAAACATTATTTTTCGAGTGATGAACTGTACGAGTCATATCATATATGATATATCTTCAGAAAGTTCCAGTGATTACTCATGCTTTATAATTTGTCTGTTGAAGGAGCACCCACCACCCGCCCGGGGGTGGGGTGAAATTTTTTCCTCTGGTTCTTTTCAGTAGTACTTCCTTGTTATCATTATTGATATTTGCTGTATGGAGAAAGAACTGAAAATAGAATACTAAAACAGATAGAATGATTCAAAAAGCAATTATTCATCACGCTATTACATCTAAAGGATGAGTTATAGGCATTAAAGTAATTTGAACGTCAAGTTTGGAAAGAATGCATCTATTATATACTACGGGAGGCATCTCTGTTTTGCTTTTCTCTTGATTCTTTGATATGCGGTCGCAGATTTATTCGTCTTGCTCATTTACTGTTGCTGTGTATTTTACAGGTGTTCAACATGGAAAGTTTCAGATGGTCATTCGGCATTCTCTTTTCTCGTTTGGTAAGTTGTCGTTGGTAGTAACTAATGTGTATTGTGTGTGCTGTTATAAATTCTTTTAGTACGACACTTATCTTGATTTACAAACAGGTCCGTCTGCCCTCGATGGATGGAAGAGTTGCCTTGGTTCCTTGGGCCGATATGTTAAATCATAATTGCGAAGTAAGGCTATTACACCAGATTACTTACTATTATCCATGATTATATAGTACACTGATCTTCAACTCTAACTCCAACGGGTTTGATTGGACTAGGTAGACACGTTTCTAGATTACGATAGATCATCGCAGGGTGTTGTTTTCACGACAGACAGAGCGTATCAGCCAGGTGAGCAGGTACACATACATACCAATATATGTATGTTTTGACGACACAAGTAGAAAAACGAACTTTTCAAATATCAATATACATAAGGTGGTTATAACTTGTTGCAGGTTTTCATATCGTACGGAAAGAAATCTAACGGAGAGCTGTTGCTTTCCTACGGATTTGTTCCCCGGGAAGGGACCAACCCCAGTGACTCTGTTGAGTTGCCACTGTCGCTTAAAAAGTCGGACGAATGTTACAATGAAAAGCTCGAAGCTTTGCAGAAGCACGGACTATCTACGTGAGTTTGCCTTACCAACTGATCGAGTAATCTAAATACTAACAAACTGCTGATAGTGATTTATCATGACTGTTAACAGGCCACAATGTTTTCCTATACAAATCACCGGTTGGCCGTTGGAATTGATGGCTTATGCTTACCTGGCTGTAAGCCCCCCAAGCATGAAAAACAAGTTCGACGAGGTTCGGATCAGTACCCTCTTAATTTGAGTTATAGATACTAGAGCTGGTAATTCGGGCCTCTAGCCAGCTTTCAGGCCATTTAGCTGTAAATTAACGGTGGGCCAATCAGGCCAGTCAGTCCAGTCAGACTGTGCCAAAAATTAGCCCATCTTAGGATGTTCGGGCTGAATCCTCTAGAGATTGAATATTCAGTGGATGTTTAGAGTAATTTGTTGTGATGAAATATCTGCAGATGGCTGCTGCTGCATCGAATAAGACTGCATCAAAGAAGGATAATCGATACCGTGAAATAGAGGAAGACGCACTGCAATTTATTCTCGATTCGTGCGAGACCAGCATATCCAAGTACTCCAAGTTCCTTCAGGCATGTCCATAAAATTCTGATGAAGAAATTAAGAATGAATATATATAGACATATCTATGTGTTTGTGTGTGTGTTCATGCTTAAGACGAACACATTTGCTATTTTTGACAGGCGAGTGGATCGATGGATTTAGATGTGACGAACCCAAAGCTTTTGAATCGGAAATTGTTCTTGAAACAGCTGGCTGTGGATCTATGCACAAGCGAACGCCGAATACTGTTCCGTGCACAATATGTAAGGATGCTTCTAATCTTGACAGCTATTTTGATTTCATTTAAAAGTTTAAAAGAATCAGACTGATGAACCTTCATGCAATTGTTAAAAAAAGATGAAAGAGCGATGTGTTAAAACTATAATCTGACATTGTCTTTGCATCTCTTACGTACGAAAGCTTGTTTAGTGTCCAGTGTCCTAAATAGCCATTCTGGATTTCGACCAACATCGTAAGAAGTACTAATCCATGGTAACAGGTGGCACTATTGGTCTGGCTTGGCCTAGCCCGCCTGATATTTTGTTGGACCATATGAATCTTGGCCCAAAGTATCATCGGACTCAATAAGCTCGACAAATCATAGAGTGTTTTTTGAGGGGCTGGGCCCCCCGAATTGTCACCTCACAAGTAGTATCATGAACAATATGAAATACTAAAACGGAAACTTTTACTAGTAAGGCCTGAATTTTGAGAGTTCTCAATTCGAAGCCTGAATTTTGAGTTTTTCATAATTATGAACCTAGATTTTGCATTTTATTCACAGGTAAGGATTTACGTCTCGAAGAATAAGACACATTATCCGATTTACGGAAGGATCAATACGATATATCGAAAATTTAATGTTTCTTATTTTTCAAGATGTAAGCCTTGAATTGAGAAAAAACCAAAATTCAGATGTTGAATTGAGAACCTCCAAATTCACTCAATATTCGTACCCTAAATTGAGAACCTCTAAAATACCCTTGATTAATACATTTAAAATTCAGGTCTTCCACTAAAACCAATACTACTAAAATGCTCATTTGTTCTAGCACTTACAATTTGCTGCTAAAATTGGCCCATTATAAGTGCTCCTCTGGGCTATACACCCAATTCTGACATTCTTTTAACCTTTACATGATAATACCTATGTTGCAAAAATTTCGATTAGTCCCCGTTTAGGCGTTAGGCTTCCTTAACCGCCTATCTTTATTTATTTCACCGTCTAACTAGCGGCTAATGACTTCTACAGTCTTGGATAATACGATGATTGACTGTGTTTCTCTTTCGTTGTTACATCAGATATTAAGGAGGAGATTGAGAGACATAAGAAGCGGCGAGCTACGAGCGCTGAGGATTTTCGACGGTTTCACCAAGTTGTTCAAGTGAGCATCCCTGCAGCTAGCTGTTATGTACACATTGTGTTCTTGATTCTGCCTATTTCAAAACATTTCAAACTGCTATTTGTTGTTGGTAACTCAGTGGTTCCAATGGCTTCTTCACATTGATCTGCACCGATACATGACACATATATAATATGAAAATTAATAATATATTATTGACGATTATGTGTCATGAATCGACTTTTTTTACATAATAAAATATCATTAAATTGCTGGAATCGGCCAATACTTATAAATAAGAAGAAATATGAAACAATTGAAATGCGTGCTGAGGATTTTCGACGGTTTCACCAAGTTGTTTAAGTGGCATTCCTGCTGCCAGCACTTATTAACAAGAAGAAATATCATTTCTTGTTGGTACCTTATTGATTTCAATGGTTTCTTCACAAGAATATCGTTGCCGATCTTCATTGATGAATGACACATATACAATAAGAATATCAGAAACTGAATTTTCAAATATGTCTTAATTAGGGGTTTAAATTTTGAAGATTTTCGATTAAGATTAGGGGCCTAGATTTTGAATTTTATTTTTAATTTAGGGCTTAGGTCTTGAAAAATAGGAAATATTGTTCGATGTACTAAAGATTCACTACGGAGTATATCGAAATTTTCAATACATATTGAAATTTTTGATACATCGTATTGAACCTTACGTACATTGAGTAATGTGTTATTTTTCAAGACGTAAGTCCTGAATTGAGCACAATTCAAAATCTAGTCCCCTGATTGAGAGAAAAAATCATAATTCAGGCCCGAAATGAGAATCCATCAAATTCAGGTGTCGAATTGAGACATTTTCTAAAACGTATGTAGTGTGTGTATATGTGTGTAGTATGCGAATTTTGAGTGTAACTTATAAGATCTTAAAAAATAGGAGGGAGTAGCGGATCTTTTTTATTTTAGAGCTTATAAGCCCTAAAAGCTTATTCTGACATCTTATAAGTTGTTTAACATCTTATTTTGCCAAACATATTTAATGAGCTTATAAGCTCTCAAACATCTTATAAAATGTTCACTACAAGAACACTGTCGAATTCCAAAGATAGAAAAACCATTGGAATATGGTTAATCTCTATTGGAATTTCAATTCCAACGGCAATTCCAATGATTCTTTTTGCTGTTGGAATTTTCCGTTGTAAAATTTCAACGGATTTGTGTTCCAGGATTTTTCCGTTGAAATTTGACAGTTTTCTTGTAGTGGTATTGAGGAGAACAACCTCTAAATCGATTAAAATTGAATGACTAACCTTTGGATCCAAGTTTCCGCTCATGAATTCCATGAACAGTGAAAACGAAGATGCTCGTGGGCCCTGCTTACTAATATAATCATTTTCAAGTCATTAGTAACCGAAGGATTGCAGTCAACTACTTCAAACTTGGAAAAGTTTTCACAACAATCCAGATGTAGCTCTTTCAATTTGTAGCAGTGTTGTATTCTCATGTACATAATGCACTTGAAGCTTCCAGGCCCCCCCTTCAATTGCACAACATTCATGTCTTCCATTATAAGAAAGCGAAGCTTTTGGAATCCATTCTCTTCTATTTCCCAGTTCGGGCCTTGAAAAGCATTACATCGCAATTTCAACACCTCAAGATGTGGCAATGAAGCAATCTTCTTCATTTCTTTCCAATGATAGCCCATCCCGCTCAAACTCAACTTGTTTAGAGAAAAAGGAAGGGATGGGAACGAAGTGACTGGGGGGAAAACATCGAACTTGCATTCAGGATTAACGATGACACATTTAAGTGACTCAAGATTGATTAGATGAGAAATATGATCAGAGAAACATAAGGGGTTTGCGACATGATCAGGTGTCAATTCTATTCGGATTCCTAACTTCTTTAAATTAGGCACTCTTTTAAGAATGGAGCAACTGGCAGTGCTCACACCTGAAATTGTTGAAAGCTCTTGCAAGTAAGTGTCACCAAGATCTGGTAGGTCCCATCCCATGACTTGAAGATACATCAGTTTTTTCATGTCCCATATCTCCATGGGCAAGTACGACATAGATCCATTTGGTTTGATACTCAAATGAGGATTGACAATCAAGAACTGGAGTTTCGAAAGCTTAGATATGGAAGGAGGGAGCTTTCCGTTGAACGTGAGAGCAAGGTACCTTAACTTAATCAGTTCCAGTACTTCCAACGGGAACTGATAAAAGCGAATGTTAAGAGCATCAAGTTTCTGTAGCAACTTCAAGCCAAAACATACTGGCACCGGATATTGATGATATGGACCTAAACATAAGAGAGAATGTGCAGTGGATGCACAATTTTTCTCGATTGAGTCGTGCACATCTTTGATGCCAAACAGAACGTTAGTGTGGATGCTCAACCTGCTTTGATTTTTTATACCTTCTGCAATACTGTCGTCATAACAATCTAGGATATGAAAAATTTCGTTCTTCCTAGCTTCTCGGTGGCAGAAGTGCCACCAGGAAGAATGAAGACCACAAGATTTTATTTTTAGAGTTGAGTTTGGAATGATCTAGTGCTTCTTTTGTAGATCATAACAAGACTATCGAAATAGAGACTAAGCAACAATGCTTCAACATGATATTCAAAATTTTGGTTCATTTTGTTGGTAATAAATTCCTCAACTATCCACAAATTAACGAGTTTGGATCGAGGAATCTCATACTTTTGCGGGAAAACTCCCATATAGAGAAAGTATAATTTGAACTCATCACCTAAAGCCTCGTAGCTTGGATATAGTATCTTTGATATTCTATCATATGTTTTGATGAAAAGTTGATGTTTCTTCTGTGTTGCTACATCAATCCAGAGTGATTTTTCGGTGGCCCCGGCCTTCAACAGGAGGTCGGCAAGTGTGATGATTGTAAGAGGAAGACCATCACACTTTTCGGCAATCTTCTTTCCTGCTTTCTCAAGTTGAGGAGGGCACACGCGGCCTTCACCAAAGACATTGGCACACAAAAGATGCCAACTTTCTTCTTTGTTCAGCAGACGCATATTCATGACATAAGAATGAAAAGAGTGCCTCTTAGCTACACGAAATCTCCTAGTTGTAAGCAACAATCTACTTCCATTATTGTCGTCTGGAAACAAACTTTTCAAGTAACTTTCGAATGAAAAATCCCATATATCATCCAATACAATGAGGTATTGCATACCTTTGAGATGCTTCCTCAAGTGTGCAACAATTTCCTCATATCCAGCTCCAGCAAGCATTTTGTGCGCGTCACGATCCACTTGAGCTAGAATGGTTTGTGCAATTTCTTCCGATTCAAATTCTGGGCCCAATGTCACCCAAATACAACAGTCAAACCATTCCAAGACATCTAAATCCTCAAAAATCTCGCGTGCAACAGTAGTCTTCCCAATACCCGCCATCCCCACAATTGAGAAAAAGAGGTCTCCAACCCAGTCGCCTACAAGTTCCTCTTTTAGCTTAGTGTACTCATCAGATAACCCGATCATCTTTGACTTGCATTTGCCACCAGACGACGAAGCAGCTCCGTCTTCAGCCAACTTTATCTTCGATTCCTCCATATATTCTTTTAGACTTTCCATAAGCACGGAGATGCATGATACGGGTACCTCATAACGTCTTTCATCAGAAGCCAACACTTGAAAACAAAGACTCCTGAAAATTTCATGATGTTCCCGTATTTTCTCTGCGATCATTCGAAGCGAAGCAGTCATCGTCTTCCTGCTGCTGCTGTCCAGTCTTTCTATAAACTCTTCAAAAGATTTCATCCCCCTGTTTGCAACTTCTAAATTTTCCAGCGCGAGGGCAGGAAACAAAAAATCAGCAAAATTTATTAACGACTCAATCCCGCGCCTGAAACAAACGATTGCAGCATAAGCTGCCATCTCTCTCTCTCTCTGTCTCTCTCTCTCAAAGAAATAACACAGAAGCATTCATTTGGTAGTGTAAGTATGAAAACTGGGTTTGCAGACCTGCAATAATTTCGAGTCAACCATACCCATTTGTTGCATATTTTAATAATCAACGGAAGTTGTTCAATAACAGATACCTTTCACCAAAGGAATCGCTAATAAAATACTCCTTCCGTCCGAAAATAATTTGCACATTTTTCTTTTTGGGATGTCCCGAGATAATTTGCACATCCTTAAAAAAAATTTTGTTTTACAATTTTCACCCTTAATCTCCACCTTTAAAAGAGTTAACTGAAAAATAAAAAGCAGCTATTTCTTATTCCACGTGCCGGAAGGAGTGTGTAAATTATTTCGAGAGGGAAGGAATCTTCACCTTTGAAAAAGTTAACTAAAAAATAAAAAGTAGCTATTTTTTATTCTACGTATCGGAAGGAGTGTGCAAATTATTTCGAGAGGGAAGGAGTACGTGATTTTTTATGGTGTTAGTCTCTTTCTTTTAGTTATATTTATTTCTTTTAGTGCTTACCTTTGAGATTGAGAAGCTGCAACGCAATGATAATTGAGTCAACCTTATAAAGTCATAATTAATTATACAAACTGCAACTTGCATTTAGATTAATATCCATTTAGATGTCCAAAATATTAATCCAATAAAAAATTACCTGCCATTTTGGACTTCCAATGTTCCTATACACCAACCCCACACCTAATTCGGATCTTTTTGTTTCACATTTATTCTGTTTCGATCGTGTCTCACTACAAAATTGAATCATACAACATTCGTGAATCCCGAACACATGAATCATGAACCACGGATCGTAAATTGTGAAATCGTAAATCTAGAATAGAAAATATACCTTAGTCTAGAAAATGTCGAACCCTAGACCTTAAACATGGAACCTAAACTCGAATCATGAATCGTGAACCTAAATCATGATCGCAATAAAATAATTATAATTGGCTCAATTTTAGAGTAAAACGGGATAAAAGTGGGATAGAGAATCTCAATTGCCCCATTTCCCCCTTTTTGCAATCCAATTCAATTTGTGTTGGTAGTTTTTCATTCTATTTCCTAGGTTTTTCAAGAAAATGGAAATAGTAATGTTATAGCTATACTAGACCCAACATACTTTAGTTAGTACAGGCGCGTACGTTGCATGTGATCACTATTTTCAGAATTTTATTGTTGATTCATCTTAGAAAAAATATACTTCCTTCGTGCTCCTATTTCAAAAAATCAAAATTCAGACGCTGAATCGAGAACCTTCAAATTCACTCAAATTCGGACCTTAAATTAAGAACCTCTAAAATACCCTTAATTAACACATTCAAAATTCAGGTCTGTCCACTAAAACCAATACTACTAAAATGCTCATTTCTTCTGGCACTTACAATTTGTTGCTCTCTGGGATATACACCCAATTCTGACATTCTTTTTAACCTTTCATGATAATACTTATGTTGCAAAAATTTCCGATCAGTCTCCGTTTAGACGTTAGGTTTTCATTGACCACATAATTATTCTACTGTCTAACTAGGACATAACGACTTCTACAATCTTAGATAATACGATGATCGACTGTCTTTGTTGTTGCATCAGATACTAAGGAGGAGATTGAGAGACATCAGAAGCGGCGGGCTACGCGCGCTGAGGATTTTCGACGGTTTCACCAAGTTGTTCAAGTGAGCATCCCAGCAGCTAGCTGTTATGTACACATTGTTCTTGCATCTGCCTATTTCAAAACATTTCAAACCGCTATTTCTTGTTGGTAGCTCATGGTTTCTTCACTATAATACACCGACACATGACACATGACACATATATAATATGAAATTAGTAATATATTATCGACGATTATGTGTCATGAATTGATTTTTTTTTTAAAATAAAAAAATATTATTAAATTGCTGGAATTAGTCATAACCTATTAACAAGAAATATAAAACAATTGAAACGCGCGCTGAGGATTTTCGACAATTTCACCAAGTTGTTTAAGTGAGCATTCCTGCAACCAGCACTTATTTACAAGAAGAAATATCATTTCTTGTTGTTACCTTAGTGATTTCAATGTGCGGGTTGGGCTGATACCAGACGAGCGCGATAAGAATGCACAAAAGCGAAATCGTTGTATTAAAGAAAGAAATAAAAAAGCATCCTAACAACATAATATAAGATGTAGTCAATAAAATTCTTTCAAACTCTATAATCGATATTTTCCCTCTAAGAGGATGAGGCACGTCTTTAAACCCAATTCTGATTGGAAAAGACAACCGGAACAGAGACAGTTTCATGTAGATCGATCAATCCCAAAATCATCGAGCCTCATTTTACAAAAATATAAAAATGAATAAGTTAAAATGAAAGAAAATTATCAAAAGAAACAAAAATTGTAAAGAAAAAAAAAGAAATAAATTTATCAAAAGTAACAGAAAGTGTAAGGAAAAGTTAAAATAACAGAAATACCCCTCATTTAATAATATAACTTATAAATATATATAGATGATAATAATAATATCAATAATCATAATAATAGTTTTGTGACTATCTAGTTTCCTTTTCATAAATGAGGTAGTACATGTTAACAACTTATTTGGAAACTACAATTATAATTAAAATTAAACACACGTAATAAATATTCTCCAATTACCACGTTGCAACTTCGATAGAAACCTCTAATTTTTAGGCTATATCCACGCCACCTCAACAATTCCGGTAAAATTAGTAACCTCCGACGAAATTCGATCTCAAATTGAATATTTTTTTAAACTTACAAAATTATGCGAGATATAAGAAGCTTTAGGCGCTCGTCCTGAATTACAGGACTAAAGAAGAAATTTTTTCCCTAATTAAAACTAAACACACGTAATAAACATTCTCCAATTGTTTCAAGCCACAAGTAGAGACACACATTTATACATAGATACAATAAGTTTTGGCACTCGTCCTGAGTTACATGACTAAAGAATGAAATTTTCCTCAGCAAAATTAAAATACACGTAATAAACGTTCTCCGATTATTCCAAGCGACACAAATGGTGACACACACATACAAACAAGTCCCTCACCATAGGAATCTTTTCTTTTAATGTTTGATTATTGATTATGGGACACTTGAACAACATCTTCAACTCTTCGGCCACCATCTCCTTACAGGAACAACAACTGCATTTTGATTAAAAAAAAAAAAAATTCAGCTCTAGTGTTCGCATGTAACACTACAACAAAAGTGATCTTTTGCATAAGACCTTTTGACACCACAATTGTGGTCACTAATAATAAGTTATTTGTGATCACTTGTTGTCACAAATCTCTCTACAAATTATTTGAGACAACTTTAAGACTATATTTATAGACAACTAGTTGTTGTAAAAAATATTTGAGACGCATTTGAGACCACTTTTGTGGTCACAAATATATTATTTGCGACCGAGTTATTGAGACCACAATAAAGTTGTGACAAATACTCATTATTTGACACCACTTTTTGTGGTCTCAAAGACCATTTTTGTTGTAGTGTAAGAAGAGTACAGAGAAAAAAATACATTTTTTTCACGAGATAAGAGAAGGGAAAACATAAAATTGTATATTATACAACAACAAAGAATGTGTTTGCTAAATTTATTTCAAACATCTTATAAGTTGTTTAAGAGTTTATAAGATGTAATTTCTCAAGAGCTTATAAGTTCATAATATGTTTGGATAAAAGAGCTTATAAGCTTAATTGTATTTGAATAGAATGATTTAACTAGAATTTAGGGACTAATTTGATGATCACACACATTTTGATTGGTGTATGTAAAATGTGTGTAGTGTGTGTGAAGTATGTGTATGTGAATTCTGGGTAGTGTGTGTATTTGTGTGTAGTATGCGAAATTTAAGTGTAACTTATAAGATCTTAAAAAATAAGATGGAGTAGCAGAACTTATATATTTTGGAGCTTATAAGCTCTAAGAGCTTATTCTAACATCTTATAAGCTGTTCTTAAACATATTTAAAGAGCTTATATTAAGCTCTCAAACATCTTATAAAATGTCCACTACAAGAAAACTGTCAAATTCCAACGGTTGGAATATGGTAAATTTTCGTTGGAATTTCAATTACAACGGCGATTTCAATGGAAAAATTATTTCAACGAAATCTCTTACCGTTGTATTTTTTTTTCCAACAGCTATTTCAACGATTTTTGCCGTTGGAATTATTTACAACGATTCTTTTTGCCGTTGAAAAATTCCAATGGTTCATCTTGCTATTTGAAATTTTAAAATTCCAACGGATTTGTGTTCCGTTGAAATTTGATAGTTTTCTTGTAGTGATTTTGAGGAGCTTATAAACTCGGTCAAACACCCTCTAAATGGATTAAAATTGAAATACTAACCTTTGAAAATTGAAATACTAACCTTTGGATCCAAGTTTCCACTCATGAACTCTATGAAGAGTGGACACGAAGATGCTCTCGGGCCTTGGCTTTTATTATAACTATTTTTAAGTCATTAGTAACCGAAGGATTGTAGTCAACTACTTCAAACTTGGAAAAATATTCACAAGAATCCAGATGTAGCTCTTTCAATTTGTAGCAGTGTTGCATTCTTATGTACTTAAGGTATTTGAAGCTTCCACGCCCCCCCTTCAATTGCACAAGATCCATGTCTTCCATTAAAAGAAAGTGAAGCTTTCGGAATCCATTCTCTTCTATTTCCCAGTTCGGGCCTTGAAAGGCATTGCATTGTAGTTTCAACACCTCAAGATATGGCAATGAAGCAATCTTCTTCATTTCTTTCCAATGATAGCCCATCCCGCTCAAACTCAACTTTTTTAGAGAAAAAGGAAGGGATGGGAATGAAGCGATTGGGGGGAAAACGTCGAACTTGTATTCAGGATTAACGATGACACATTTAAGTGACTCAAGATTGATTAGATGAGAAATATGATCAGAGAAACACAAGGGGTTTGCGACATAATGAGGTGTCAATTCAATTCGAATCCCTAGCATTTTTAAGTTAGGCACTCTTTTAAGAATCGAGCAACTGCCAGTGCTCACACCTGAAATTGTTGAAAGCTCTTGCAACTAAGTGTCACCAAGATCCGGTAGGTCCCATCCCATGACTTTAAGATACATTAGTTTTTTCATGTCCCATATCTCCATGGGTAAGTACAACATAGATCAATTTGGTTTGATACTCAAATGAGGATTGACAATCAAGAACTGGAGTTTCAAAAGCTTAGATATGGCAGAAGGGAGCTTTCTGTTGAACGTGAGGGCAAGGTACCTTAATTTTATCAGTTCCAGTACTTCCAACGGGAACTCATAAAAGCGAATGTTAAGAGCATCAAGTTTCTGCAGCAACTTTAAGCCAACACATAGTGGTACTGGATATTGATGATATGGACCTAAACATAAGAGAGAATCTGCAGTGGATGCACAATTTTCCTCGATTGAGTCGTGCACATCTTTGATGCCAAACAGAACATTATTGTAGATGCTCAACCTGCTCTGGTTTTTTATACCTTCTGCAAAACTGTCGTCATAACAATCTAGGACATGAAACAAGTTGTTCTTCCTAGCTTCTCGTTGGCAGAAGTGCCACCAGGAAGAATGGAGACCACAAGATTTTATTTTTAGAGTTGAGTTTGGGAATGGTCGAGTGCTTCTTTTGTAGATAATAATAAGACTTTCGAAATAGAGAGCAATCAACAATACGTCAGCATGAGTTTCAAAATTTGGGTTCACAACTGTGGTAATAAAATCCTCTACTATCCACAAATTTAAGAGTTTGGATCGAGGAATCTCATACTTTTGTGGGAAAACTCCTATATAGAGAAAGTATAAATTTAACCTATCACCTAAATTCTCATAGCTTGGATATAGTACCTTTGATATTCCATAATATGTTTCGATGAAAAGTTGATGTTTCTTCTGTGTTGCTACGTCAATCCAGAGCGATTCTTCGATGGCCCCATTAATGTATAAATGCACGATCACAACTCCTACTGTAGGAACCTCCCCAAAGTGACTCGAATATTTTTAGAAAGCTAAGTGAATTAGCTACAACTTTTATGTTGGAACCATTCCAAATTTCTTGCAAGAAAGTGGCCAAAAGCTCAACGGAAGTGAATATGGTGCATTTTGAGGTGCTTTTCCAGCATACCTTTAGTATTTTGGTCATAACTTGGGCAACAAAAATGATTTTTAGGTGAAACTAGATGCATTGAAAAGGTAACACACATGGCTACTGGAAAAGGATATAAAATGTTCAAAAAGTAGAAATTTCAAAAAGTGCTTTTTATTGGGGCCTATAGTATGCGAAATTTATATAAACGTTAATGTACAAATGCACAAATCACTACTCCCCATGTAGGAACCTCCACAAAGTGAATCTTTTGTTTTTGGAAAGATAAGTGTGTTAGCTACAACTTTTATGATAGAACCATTCCAAAGTTCTTGCAAGAAAGGTTCCAAAATGTCAAAGGAAGTGACAGTGGTGCATTGTAAGGTAGTTTTCGGCATACCTTTAGTATTTTGATCATATTTTGGGCTAAAAAAATGATTTTGAAGTGAAACAAGATGCATTAGAAAGCTAACACATAGGGCTACTAGAAAATGAAAAGAAAAATTTCAAAAAGTGCTTTTTATTTGGGGCTAATTAGATGTGAACTTTATACGAACGCTAATGTATAAATGCACGATCGCAACTCCTACTGTAGGAACCTCCCCGAAGTGACTTGAATATTTTTAGAAAGCTAAGTGAATTAGCTACAACTTTTGTGTTGGAACCATTCCAAATTTCTTGCAAGAAAGTGGCCAAAAGCTCAACGGAAATGACTATGGTGCATTTTGAGGTACTTTCCAGCATACCTTTAGTATTTTGGTCATAACTTGGGATACAAAAATGATTTTTAGGTGAAACTAGATGCATTGCAAAGCTAACACACAGGGCTACTGGAAAAGGATATAAAATGTTCAAAAAGTAGAAATTTCAAAAAGTGCTTTTTATTGGGGACTATTGTATGCGAAATTTATATGAAGGTTAATGTACAAATGCACAAATCACTACTCCCCATGTAGGAATCTCCACAAAGTGAATCTTTTGTTTTTGGAAAGGTAAGTGTGTTAGGTACAACTTTTCTAATAGAACCATTCCAAAGTTCTTGCAAGAAAGGTTCCAAAAGCTCAAAGGAAGTGACAGTGGTGCATTGTAAGGTAGTTTTCGGCATACCTATAGTATTTTGATCATATCTTGGGCTAAAAAAATGATTTTTAAGTGAAACAAGATGTGTTGGAAATCTAACACATAGGGCTACTAGAAAATGTAACGAAAATTCAAAAAGTGCTTTTTATTTGGAGCTAATTAGATGTGAACTTTATATGAACGTTAATGTATAAATGCACGATCACAACTCCTACTGTAGGAACCTTCCCGAAGTGACTCAAATATTTTTAGAAATCTGTGAGTTAGATACAACTTTTGTGTTGGAACCATTCAAAATTTCTTGCAAGAAAGTGGCCAAAAGCTCAACGGAAGTGACTATGGTGTATTTTGAGGTACTTTCCAGCATACGTTTAGTATTTTGGTAATAACATGGGCTACAAAAATGATTTTTAGGTGAAACTAGATTCATTGCAAAGCTAACACACACAGCTACTGGAAAAGGATATAAAATGTTCAAAAAGTAGAAATTTCAAAAAGTGCTTTTTATTGGGGCCTATAGTATGCGAAATTTATATAAACGTTAATGTACAAATGCACAAATCACTATTCCCCATGTAGGAACCTCCACAGAGTGAATCTTTTGTTTTTGGAAAGGTAAGTGTGTTAGCTAAAACTTTTGTGATAGAACCATTCCAAAGTTCTTGCAAGAAAGGTTCCAAAAGCTCAAAGGAAGTGACAGTGGTGCATTGTAAGGTAGTTTTCGGCATACCTATAAAATTTTGATCATATCTTGGACTAAAAAAATGATTTTTAAGTGAAAAAAGATGCGTTGGAAAGCTAACACATAGGGCTACTAGAAAATAAAAAGAAAATTCAAAAAGTTCTTTTTATTTAGGGCTAATTAGATGTGAACTTTATACGAACGTTAATGTATAAATGCACGATCACAACTCCTACTGTAGGAACCTCCCCAAAGTGACTCGAATATTCTTAGGAAGCTAAGTGAATTAGCTACAACTTTTGTGTTGGAACCATTCCAAATTTCTTGCAGGAAAGTGGCCAAAAGCTCAACGGAAGTGACTATGGTGCATTTTGAGGTACTTTCTAGCATACCTTTAGTATTTTGGTAATTACTTGGGCTACAAAAATGATTTTTAGGTGAAACTAGATGCATTGTAAAGCTAACACACACGGTTACTAGAAAAGGATGTAAAATGTTCAAAAATTAGAAATTTCAAAAAGTGTTTTTTATTGGGGCCTATAGTATGCGAAATTTATATAAACGTTAATGTACAAATTAGGGGTGAGCACGGTCCGGAGCGGTTCGGAGATATGGAAATCTCCAGAACCGAACCAAACCTCGGAGATATTCGGAGATTTCCAAAATTAAATCTCCAGAACCGCTCCGTTGATCGGTTCAGTTCCTTCCGGAGCTCGGTTCTTTCGGTCCAGTTATTCGGAGCTGTTCGGAGTTTTTCCTTTAATATTTTTAGCAAAATGCACGAAAGAATTATAGTGTTGTCTTTACAATAATATCATATTGTTAAATAAAAAGTGTAATTAAACAACTTATAAGTTATATATTAAGACAAGTTTCAAAAATCATAACTTATAAAAAATAATTACAGGTTACTGAAGTAGTTATCTCGTCAAAAGAAGAATAACACTAAATTATAAAGTTATTGGCTATCGATAACCTCTTTGGACATTTACCGATTATTTTTCATTGATAAAGCTCTAGTCGTATACATCGTCAATAAACTTAATATGATTAACTACAGTAAAATTAAAGTTGACTTCAAGAGAAAAAGGTGTGTGCACGAGAAAGATGGAGAATCAAAAAAGAAGGAAACAAGAAACGAGCCACTACTTAAAATTCAGGCGTAGGATAGTAACTATGTGCAGTGAGTTCAGGTCTAGAATTTTGACCTTTATATGTGAAAATAATTAAATATTAGATATAATAATAAATTTTAGTGATTGAATTAAAGAAATGTAGAATTGAATTATCATAGTAATGTATTTGTTTATATAAACTATAAACACATTCACTGTTCATATATTTATAATTAATAGATATATGTTTATTACGAAAATGATTTATTATAAATATTGTACTCTATTATTAATTACTAAATCTTTTATAAAATACTAAAACAGTAGTTATATCATTGTTAAAATTTACTAAAAATCATAATGGTTCAATATTATAGTATAAAAGAAATTAATTAAATGATATAAAAAAATTCCATAGTTGATTACTTAGAATCGGTTCTACTCGGTTCTATTTCGGTTTTTCGGTTTGGATCGGTTCGGATTTACAACAAAAAAATTCGGTTTGGTTCGGTTCGGATAAAGTAAAATAGTCAAAGGATATTATCGGTTCGGAGTGCTTTCGGTCCGGGGTTCGATGCGAAGCGGATTATCTCCGAGACCCGTGCTCACCCTTAGTACAAATGCACAAATCACTACTCCCCATGTAGGAACCTCCACAAAGTGAATCTTTTGTTTTTGGAAAGGTAAGTGTGTTAGCTAAGACTTTTGTGATAGAACCATTCCAAAGTTCTTGCAAGAAAGGTTCCAAAAGCTCAAAGGAAGTGACAGTGGTGCATTGTAAGGTAGTTTTCGGCATACCTATAGTATTTTGATCATATCTTGGGCTAAAAAAATGATTTTTAAGTGAAACAAGATGCGTTGGAAAGCTAACACATAGGGCTACTAGAAAATGAAAAGAAAATTCAAAAAGTGATTTTTATTTGGGGCTAATTAGATGTGAACTTTATACGAACGTTAATGTATAAATGCACGATCACAACTCCTACTGTAGGAACCTCCCCGAAGTGACTCGAATATTTTTATAAAGCTAGGTGAAATAGCTACAACTTTTTTGTTGGAACCATTCCAAATTTCTTGCAAGAAAGTGGCCAAAAGCTCAACGGAAGTGACTATGGTGCATTTTGAGTTACTTTCCAGCATACCTTTAGTATTTTGGTCATAACTTGGGCTACAAAAATGATTTTTAGGTGAAACTAGATGCATTGCAAAGCTAAAAAATAGTGCTACTGCAAAAGAATACAAAATGTTCAAACAGTAGATATTTCAAAAAGTGCTTTTTATTGGGGCCTATATTATGCGAAATTTATATAAACGTTAATGTACAAATGCACAAATCACTACTCCCCATGTAGGAACCTCCACAAAGTGAATCTTTTGTTTTTGGAAAGGTAAGTGTGTTAGTTACAACTTTTGTGATAGAACCATTTCAAAGTTCTTGCAAGAAAGGTTCCAATGTGTCAAAGGAAGTGACAGTGGTGCATTGTAAGGTAGTTTTAGGCATACCTTTAGTATTTTGATCATATCTTGGGCTAAAAAAATGATTTTTATGTGAAACAAGATGCATTGTAAAGATAACACATAGGGCTACTAGAAAATGAAAAGAAAATTTCAAAAAGTGCTTTTTATTTGGGGCTAATTAGATGTGAACTTTATACGAACGTTAATGTATAAATGCACGATCACAACTCCTACTGTAGGAACCTCCCCGAAGTGAATCGAATATTTTTAGAAAGCTAAGTGAATTAGCTACAACTTTTGTGTTGGAACCACTCCAAATTTCTTGCAAGAAAGTGGCCTAAAGCTCAACGGAAGTGACTATGGTGCATTTTGAGGTGCTTTTCCAGCATACCTTTAGTATTTTGGTCATAACTTGGGCTACAAAAATGATTTTTAAGTGAAACTAGATGCATTGCAAAGCTAACACACAGGGCTACTGGAATAGGATATAAAATGTTCAAAAAGTAGAAATTTCAAAAAGTGCTTTTTATTGGGGACTATTGTATGCGAAATTTATATGAAGGTTAATGTACAAATGCACAAATCACTACTCCCCATGTAGGAATCTCCACAAAGTGAATCTTTTGTTTTTGAAAAGGTAAGTGTGTTAGCTACAACTTTTGTGATAGAACCATTCCAAAGTTCTTGCAAGAAAGGTTCCAAAATGTCAAAGGAAGTGACAGTGGTGCATTGTAAGGTAGTCTTCGGCATACCTTTAGTATTTTGATCATATCTTGGGCTAAAAAAATGATTTTTAAGTGAAACAAGATGCGTTGGAAAGCTGACACATAGGGATACTAGAAAATGAAAAGAAAATTTCAAAAAGTGCTTTTTATTTGGGGCTAATTAGATGTGAACTTTATACAAACGTTAATGTATAAATGCACAATTACAACTCCTACGGTAGGAACCTCCCCAAAGTGACTCAAATATTTTTAGAAAGCTAAGTGAATTAGCTACAACTTTTTTGTTGGAACCATTCCAAATTTCTTGCAAGAAAGTGGCCAAAAGCTCAACGGAAGTGACTATGGAGCATTTTGAGGTGCTTTTCCAGCATACCTTTAGTATTTTGGTCATAGCTTAGGCTACAAAAATAATTTTTAAGTGAAATTAACTAGATGCATTGCAAAGCTAACACACATGACTACTGGAAAAGGATACAAAATGTTCAAAAAGTAGAAATTTAAAAAAGTGCTTTTTATTGGGGCCTATTGTATGCAAAATTTATATGAACGTTAATATACAAATGCACAAATCGCTACTCCCCATGTAGGAACCTCCACAAAGTGAATCTTTTGTTTTTGGAAAGGTAAGTGTGTTAGCTACAACTTTTGTGATAGAACCATTCCAAAGTTCTTGCAAGAAAGGTTCCAAAATGTCAAAGGAAGTGACATTTGTGCATTGTTAGGTAGTTTTCGGCATACCTTTAGTATTTTGATCATATCTTGGGCTAAAAAAATGATTTTTAAGTGAAACAAGATGCGTTGGAAAGCTAACACATAGGGATACTAGAAAATGAAAAGAAAATTTCAAAAAGTGCTTTTTATTTAGGGCTAATTGGATGTGAACTTTATACAAACGTTAATGTATAAATGCACGATTACAACTTCTACTGTAGGAACCTCTCCGAAGTGACTCAAATATTTTTAGAAAGCTAAGTGAATTAGCTACAACTTTTGTGTTTGAACCATTGCAAATTTCTTGCAAGAAGGTGGCCAAAAGCTCAACGGAAGTGACTATGGTGCATTTTGAGGTGCTTTTCCAGCATACCTTTAGTATTTTGGTCATAACTTGGGCTAGAAAAACGATTTTTAAGTGAAACTAGATGCATTGCAAAGCTAACACAAAGGGCTACAGGAAACTGATACAAAATGTTCAAAAAGTAGAAATTTCAAAAAGTGCTTTTTATTGGGGCCTATAGTATGCGAAATTTATATGGACGTTAATGTACAAATGCACAAATCACTACTCCCCATGTAGGAACCTCCACAAAGTGAATATTTTGCTTTTCGAAAGGTAAGTGTGTTAGCTACAACTTTTGTGATAGAACCATTCCAATGTTCTTGCAAGAAAGGTTCCAAAATGTCAAAGGAAGTGACAGTGGTGCATTTTAAGGTAGTTTTCGGCATACCTTTAGTATTTTGATCATATCTTGGGCAAAAAAAATGATTTTTAAGTGAACCAATATGCATTGGAAAGCCAACACATAGGGCTACTAGAAAATGAAAAGAAAATTTCAAAAAGTTCTTTTTATTTGGGGCTAATTAGATGTGAACTTTATACGAACATTAATGTATAAATGGACGATCACAACTCCTACTGTAGGAACCTCCCCGAAGTGACTCGAATATTTTTAGAAAGCTAAATGAAATAGCTACAACTATTGGGTAGGAACCATTCCAAATTTCTTGCAAGAAAGTGGCCAAAAGCTCAACGGAAGTGACTATGGTGCATTTTGAGGTGCTTTTCCAGCATACCTTTAGTATTTTGGTCATAACTTGGGCTACAAAAACGATTTTTAAGTGAAACTAGATGCATTGCAAAGCTAACACACAGGGCTACAGGAAACTGATACAAAATGTTCAAAAAGTAGAAATTTCAAAAAGTGCTTTTTATTGGGGCCTATAGTATGCGAAATTTATATGGACGTTAATGTACAAATGCACAAATCACTACTCCCCATGTAGGAACCTCCACAAAGTGAATCTTTTGCTTTTGGAAAGGTAAGTGTGTTAGCTACAATTTTGTGATAGAACCATTCCAAAGTTCTTGCAAGAAGGGTTCCAAAATGTCAAAGGAAGTGACAGTGGTGCATTGTAAGGTAGTTTTCGGCATACCTTTAGTATTTTGATCATATCTTGGGCTAAAAAAATGATTATTAAGTGAAACAAGATGCATTGGATATCTAACACATAGGGCTACTAGAAAATGAAAAGAAAATTTCAAAAAGTGCTTTTTATTTGGGGCTAATTAGATGTGAACTTTATACGAACGTTAATGTATAAATGCACGATCACAACTCCTAGTGCAGGAACCTCCCCAAAGTGACTCAAATATTTTTAGAAAGTTAAGTGAATTAGCTACAACTTTTGTGTTGGAACCCTTCCAAATTTCTTTCAAGAAAGTGGCCAAAGGCTCAACGGAATTGACTATGGTGCATTTTGAGGTGCTTTTCAGCATACCTTTAGTATTTTGGTCATAACTTGGGCTACAAAAATGATTTTTAGGTGAAACTAGATGCATTGCAAAGCTAACACACAGGGCTACTGGAAAAGGATACAAAATGTTCAAAAAGTAGAAATTTCAAAAAGTGCTTTTTATTGGGGCCTATAGTATGCGAAATTTATATGAACTTTAATGTACAATTGCACAAATCACTACTCCCCATGTAGGAACCTCCACAAAGTGAATATTTTGCTTTTGGAAAGGTAAGTGTGTTAGCTACAACTTTTGTGATAGAACCATTCCAATGTTCTTGCAAGAAAGGTTCCAAAATGTCAAAGGAAGTGACAGTGGTGCATTTTAAGGTAGTTTTCGGCATACCTTTAGTATTTTGATCATATCTTGGGCAAAAAAAATGATTTTTAAGTGAAACAATATGCATTGGAAAGCTAACACATAGGGCTACTAGAAAATGAAAAGAAAGTTTCTAAAAGTTCTTTTTATTTGGGGCTAATAAGATGTGAACTTTATACGAACATTAATGTATAAATGGACGATCACAACTCCTACTGTAGGAACCTCCCCGAAGTGACTCGAATATTTTTAGAAAGCTAAGTGAAATAGCTACAACTATTGGGTAGGAACCATTCCAAATTTCTTGCAAGAAAGTGGCCAAAAGCTCAACGGAAGTGACTATGGTGCATTTTGAGGTGCTTTTCCAGCATACCTTTAGTATTTTGGTCATAACATGGGCTACAAAAACGATTTTTAAGTGAAACTAGATGCATTGCAAAGCTAACACACAGGGCTACAGGAAACTGATACAAAATGTTCAAAAAGTAGAAATTTCAAAAAGTGCTTTTTATTGGGGCCTATAGTATGCGAAATTTATATGCACGTTAATGTACAAATGCACAAATCACTACTCCCCATGTAGGAACCTCCACAAAGTGAATATTTTGCTTTTGGAAAGGTAAGTGTGTTGTCTACAATTTTTTGATAGAACCATTCCAATGTTCTTGCAAGAAAGGTTCCAAAATGTCAAAGGAAGTGACAGTGGTGCATTGTAAGGTAGTTTTCGGCATACCTTTAGTATTTTGATCATATCTTGGGCTAAAAAAATGATTTTTAAGTGAAACAAGATGCGTTGGATATCTAACACATAGGGCTACTAGAAAATGAAAAGAAAATTTCAAAAAGTGCTTTTTATTTGGGGCTAATTAGATGTGAACTTTATACGAACGTTAATGTATAAATGCACGATCACAACTCCTAGTGTAGGAACCTCCCCAAAGTGACTCGAATATTTTTAGAAAGTTAAGTGAATTAGCTATATCTTTTGTGTTGGAACCATTCCAAATTTCTTGCAAGAAAGTGGCCTAAGGCTCAACGGAATTGACTATGGTGCATTTTGAGGTGCTTTTCAGCATACCTTTAGTATTTTGGTCATAACTTGGGCTACAAAAATGATTTTTAGGTGAAACTAGATGCATTGCAAAGCTAACACACAGGGCTACTGGAAAAGGATACAAAATGTTCAAAAAGTAGAAATTTCAAAAAGTGCTTTTTATTGGGGCCTATAGTATACGAAATTTATATGAACTTTAATGTACAATTGCACAAATCACTACTCCCCATGTAGGAACCTCCACAAAGTGAATCTTTTGATTTTGGAAAGGTAACTGTGTTAGCTACAACTTTTGTGATAGAACCATTCCAAAGTTCTTGCAAGATAGGTTCCAAAATGTCAAAGGAAGTGACAGTGGTGCATTTTAAGGTAGTTTTCGGCATACCTTTAGTATTTTGATCATATCTTGGGCAAAAAAAATGATTTTTAAGTGAAACAATATGCATTGGAAAGCTAACACATAGGGCTACTAGAAAATGAAAAGAAAATTTCAAAAAGTTCTTTTTATTTGGGGCTAATTAGATGTGAACTTTATACGAACATTAATGTATAAATGGACGATCACAACTCCTACTGTAGGAACCTCCCCGAAGTGACTCGAATATTTTTAGAAAGCTAAGTGAAATAGCTACAACTTTTGGGTAGGAACCATTCCAAATTTCTTGCAAGAAAGTGGCCAAAAGCTCAACGGAAGTGACTATGGTGCATTTTGAGGTGCTTTTCCAGCATACCTTTAGTATTTTGGTCATAACTTGGGCTACAAAAACGATTTTTAAGTGAAACTAGATGCATTGCAAAGCTAACACACAGGGCTACAGCAAACTGATACAAAATGTTCAAAAAGTAGAAATTTCAAAAAGTGCTTTTTATTGGGGCCTATAGTATGCGAAATTTATATGAACTTTAATGTACAATTGCACAAATCACTACTCCCCATGTAGGAATCTCCACAAAGTGAATCTTTTGATTTTGGAAAGGTAACTGTGTTAGCTACAACTTTTGTGATAGAACCATTCCAAAGTTCTTGCAAGATAGGTTCCAAAATGTCAAAGGAAGTGACAGTGGTGCATTTTAAGGTAGTTTTCGGCATACCTTTAGTCTTTTGATCATTTCTTGGGCAAAAAAAATGATTTTTAAGTGAAACAATATGCATTGGAAAGCTAACACATAGGGCTACTAGAAAATGAAAAGAAAATTTCTAAAATTTCTTTTTATTTGGGGCTAATTAGATGTGAACTTTATACGAACATTAATGTATAAATGGACGATCACAACTCCTACTGTAGGAACCTCCCCGAAGTGACTCGAATATTTTTAGAAAGCTAAGTGAAATAGCTACAACTTTTGGGTAGGAACCATTCCAAATTTCTTGCAAGAAAGTGGCCAAAAGCTCAACGGAAGTGACTATGGTGTATTTTGAGGTGCTTTTCCAACATACCTTTAGTATTTTGGTCATAACTTGGGCTACAAAAACGATTTTTAAGTGAAACTAGATGCATTGCAAAGCTAACACACAGGGCTACAGGAAACTGATACAAAATGTTCAAAAAGTAGAAATTTCAAAAAGTGCTTTTTATTGGGGCCTATAGTATGCGAAATTTATATGGACGTTAATGTACAAATGCACAAATCACTACACCCCATGTAGGAACCTCCACAAAGTGAATCTTTTGCTTTTGGAAAGGTAAGTGTGTTAGCTACAACTTTTGTGATAGAACCATTCCAATGTTCTTGCAAGAAAGGTTCTAAAATGTCAAAGGAAGTGACAATGGTGCATTGTAAGGTAGTTTTCGGCATATCTTTAGTATTTTGATCATATCTTGGGTAAAAAAAATGATTTTTAATTGAAATAAGATGCGTTGGAAAGCTAACACATAGGGCTACTAGAAAATGAAAAGAAAATTTCAAAAAGTGCTTTTTATTTGGGGCTAATTAGATGTGAACTTTATACGAACGTTAATGTATAAATGCACGATTACAACTCCTACTGTAGGAACCTCTCTGAAGTGACTCAAATATTTTTAGAAAGCTAAGTGAATTAGCTACAACTTTTGTGTTTGAACCATTGCAAATTTCTTGCAAGAAGGTGGCCAAAAGCTCAACGGAAGTGACTATGGTGCATTTTTAGGTGCTTTTCCAGCATACCTTTAGTATTTTGGTCATAACTTGGGCTACAAAAATGATTTTTAAGTGAAACTAGATGCATTGCAAAGCTAACACACAGTGCTACAGGAAAAGGATACAAAATGTTCAAAAAGTAGAAATTTCAAAAAGTGCTTTTCATTGGGGTCTATAGTATGCGAAATATATATGGACGTTAATGTACAAATGCACAAATCACTACTCCCCATGTAGGAACCTCCACAAAGTGAATCTTTTGTTTTTGGAAAGGTATGTGTGTTAGCTACAACTTTTGTGATAGAACCATTCCAATGTTCTTGCAAGAAAGGTTCCAAAATGTCAAAGGAAGTGACAGTGGTGCATTGTAAGGTAGTTTTCGGCATACCTTTAGTATTTTGATCATATCTTGGGTTAAAAAAATGATAAGTGAAATAAGATGCGTTGGAAAGCTAACACATAGGGCTACTAGAAAATGAAAAGAAAATTTCAAAAAGTGCTTTTTATTTGGGGCTAATTAGATGTGAACTTTATACGAACGTTAATGTATAAATGCACGATTACAACTCCTACTGTAGGAACCTTTCCGAAGTGACTCAAATATTTTTAGAAAGCTAAGTGAATTAGCTACAACTTTTGTGTTTGAACCATTGCAAATTTCTTGCAAGAAGGTGGCCAAAAGCTCAACGGAAGTGACTATGGTGCATTTTGAGGTGCTTTTCCAGCATACCTTTAGTATTTTGGTCATAACTTGGGCTACAAAAACGATTTTTAAGTGAAACTAGATGCATTGCAAAGCTAACACAAAGGGCTACAGGAAACTGATACAAAATGTTCAAAAAGTAGAAATTTCAAAAAGTGCTTTTTATTGGGCCTATAGTATGCGAAATTTATATGGACGTTAATGTACAAATGCACAAATCACTACTCCCCATGTAGGAACCTCCACAAAGTGAATATTTAGCTTTTGGAAAGGTAAGTGTGTTAGCTACAACTTTTGTGATAGAACCATTCCAATGTTCTTGCAAGAAAGGTTCCACATTTCAAAGGAAGTGACAGTGGTGCATTTTAAGGTAGTTTTCGGCATACCTTTAGTATTTTGATCATATCTTGGGAAAAAAAAAGGATTTTTAAGTGAACCAATATGCATTGGAAAGCCAACACATAGGGCTACTAGAAAATGAAAAGAAAATTTCAAAAAGTTCTTTTTATTTGGGGCTAATTAGATGTGAACTTTATACTAACATTAATGTATAAATGGACGATCACAACTCCTACTGTAGGAACCTCCCCGAAGTGACTCGAATATTTTTAGAAAGCTAAATGAAATAGCTACAACTATTGGGTAGGAACCATTCCAAATTTCTTGCAAGAAAGTGGCCAAAAGCTCAACGGAAGTGACTATGGTGCATTTTGAGGTGCTTTTCCAGCATACCTTTAGTATTTTGGTCATAACTTGGGCTACAAAAACGATTTTTAAGTGAAACTAGATGCATTGCAAAGCTAACACACAGGGCTACAGGAAACTGATACAAAATGTTCAAAAAGTAGAAATTTCAAAAAGTGCTTTTTATTGGGGCCTATAGTATGCGAAATTTATATGGACGTTAATGTACAAATGCACAAATCACTACTCCCCATGTAGGAACCTCCACAAAGTGAATCTTTTGCTTTTGGAAAGGTAAGTGTGTTAGCTACAATTTTGTGATAGAACCATTCCAATGTTCTTGCAAGAAAGGTTCCAAAATGTCAAAGGAAGTGACAGTGGTGCATTTTAAGGTAGTTTTCGGCATACCTTTAGTATTTTGATCATATCTTGGGCAAAAAAAATGATTTTTAAGTGAAACAATATGCATTGGAAAGCTAACACATAGGGCTACTAGAAAATGAAAAGAAAATTTCTAAAAGTTCTTTTTATTTGGGGCTAATAAGATGTGAACTTTATACGAACATTAATGTATAAATGGACGATCACAACTCCTACTGTAGGAACCTCCCCGAAGTGACTCGAATATTTTTAGAAAGCTAAGTGAAATAGCTACAACTATTGGGTAGGAACCATTCCAAATTTCTTGCAAGAAAGTGGCCAAAAGCTCAACGGAAGTGACTATGGTTCATTTTGAGGTGCTTTTCCAGCATACCTTTAGTATTTTGGTCATAACATGGGCTACAAAAACGATTTTTAAGTGAAACTAGATGCATTGCAAAGCTAACACACAGGGCTACAGGAAACTGATACAAAATGTTCAAAAAGTAGAAATTGAAAAAAGTGCTTTTTATTGAGGCCTATAGTATGCGAAATTTATATGCACGTTATTGTACAAATGCACAAATCACTACTCCCCATGTAGGAACCTCCACAAAGTGAATATTTTGCTTTTGGAAAGGTAAGTGTGTTGTCTACAATTTTGTGATAGAACCATTCCAATGTTCTTGCAAGAAAGGTTCCAAAATGTCAAAGGAAGTGACAGTGGTGCATTGTAAGGTAGTTTTCGGCATACCTTTAGTATTTTGATCATATCTTGGGCTAAAAAAATGATTTTTAAGTGAAACAAGATGCGTTGGATATCTAACACATAACACTACTAGAAAATGAAAAGAAAATTTCAAAAAGTGCTTTTTATTTGGGGCTAATTAGATGTGAACTTTATACGAACGTTAATGTATAAATGCACGATCACAACTCCTAGTGTAGGAACCTCCCCAAAGTGACTCGAATATTTTTAGAAAGTTAAGTGAATTAGCTATATCTTTTGTGTTGGAACCGTTCCAAATTTCTTGCAAGAAAGTGGCCAAAGGCTCAACGGAATTGACTATGGTGCATTTTGAGGTGCTTTTCAGCATACCTTTAGTATTTTGGTCATAACTTGGGCTACAAAAATGATTTTTAGGTGAAACTAGATGCATTGCAAAGCAAACACACAGGGCTACTGGAAAAGGATACAAAATGTTCAAAAAGTAGAAATTTCAAAAAGTGCTTTTTATTGGGGCCTATAGTATACGAAATTTATATGAACTTTAATGTACAATTGCACAAATCACTACTCCCCATGTAGGAACCTCCACAAAGTGAATCTTTTGATTTTGGAAAGGTAACTGTGTTAGCTACAACTTTTGTGATAGAACCATTCCAAAGTTCTTGCAAGATAGGTTCCAAAATGTCAAAGGAAGTGACAGTGGTGCATTGTAAGGTAGTTTTCGGCATACCTTTAGTATTTTGATCATATCTTGGGCAAAAAAAATGATTTTTAAGTGAAACAATATGCATTGGAAAGCTAACACATAGGGCTACTAGAAAATGAAAAGAAAATTTCAAAAAGTTCTTTTTATTTGGGGCTAATTAGATGTGAACTTTATACGAACATTAATGTATAAATGGACGATCACAACTCCTACTGTAGGAACCTCCCCGAAGTGACTCGAATATTTTTAGAAAGCTAAGTGAAATAGCTACAACTTTTGGGTAGGAACCATTCCAAATTTCTTGCAAGAAAGTGGCCAAAAGCTCAACGGAAGTGACTATGGTGCATTTTGAGGTGCTTTTCCAGCATACCTTTAGTATTTTGGTCATAACTTGGGCTACAAAAACGATTTTTAAGTGAAACTAGATGCATTGCAAAGCTAACACACAGGGCTACAGCAAACTGATACAAAATGTTCAAAAAGTAGAAATTTCAAAAAGTGCTTTTTATTGGGGCCTATAGTATGCGAAATTTATATGAACTTTAATGTACAATTGCACAAATCACTACTCCCCATGTAGGAACCTCCACAAAGTGAATCTTTTGATTTTGGAAAGGTAACTGTGTTAGCTACAACTTTTGTGATAGAACCATTCCAAAGTTCTTGCAAGATAGGTTCCAAAATGTCAAAGGAAGTGACAGTGGTGCATTTTAAGGTAGTTTTCGGCATACCTTTAGTATTTTGATCATATCTTGGGCAAAAAAAATGATTTTTAAGTGAAACAATATGCATTGGAAAGCTAACACATAGGGCTACTAGAAAATGAAAAGAAAATTTCTAAAATTTCTTTTTATTTGGGGCTAATTAGATGTGAACTTTATACGAACATTAATGTATAAATGGACGATCACAACTCCTACTGTAGGAACCTCCCCGAAGTGACTCGAATATTTTTAGAAAGCTAAGTGAAATAGCTACAACTTTTGGGTAGGAACCATTCCAAATTTCTTGCAAGAAAGTGGCCAAAAGCTCAACGGAAGTGACTATGGTGCATTTTGAGGTGCTTTTCCAGCATACCTTTAGTATTTTGGTCATAACTTGGGCTACAAAAACGATTTTTAAGTGAAACTAGATGCATTGCAAAGCTAACACACAGGGCTACAGGAAACTGATACAAAATGTTCAAAAAGTAGAAATTTCAAAAAGTGCTTTTTATTGAGGCCTATAGTATGCGAAATTTATATGGACATTAATGTACAAATGCACAAATCACTACTCCCCATGTAGGAACCTCCACAAAGTGAATCTTTTGCTTTTGGAAAGGTAAGTGTGTTAGCTACAACTTTTGTGATAGAACCATTCCAATGTTCTTGCAAGAAAGGTTCTAAAATGTCAAAGGAAGTGACAGTGGTGCATTGTAAGGTAGTTTTCGGCATACCTTTAGTATTTTGATCATATCTTGGGCTAAAAAAATGATTTTTAAGTGAAACAAGATGCGTTGGATATCTAACACATAGGGCTACTAGAAAATGAAAAGAAAATTTCAAAAAGTGCTTTTTATTTGGGGCTAATTAGATGTGAACTTTTTACGAACATTAATGTATAAATGGACGATCACAACTCCTACTGTAGGAACCTCCCCGAAGTGACTCAAATATTTTTAGAAAGCTAAGTGAAATAGCTACAACTTTTGGGTAGGAACCATTCCAAATTTCTTGCAAGAAAGTGGCCAAAAGCTCAACGGAAGTGACTATGGTGCATTTTGAGGTGCTTTTCCAGCATACCTTTAGTATTTTGGTCATAACTTGGGCTACAAAAACGATTTTTAAGTGAAACTAGATGCATTGCAAAGCTAACACACAGGGCTACAGGAAACTGATACAAAATGTTCAAAAAGTAGAAATTTCAAAAAGTGCTTTTTATTGGGGCCTATAGTATGCGAAATTTATATGGACGTTAATGTACAAATGCACAAATCACTACTCCCCATGTAGGAACCTCCACAAAGTGAATTTTTTGCTTTTGGAAAGGTAAGTGTGTTAGCTACAACTTTTGTGATAGAACCATTCCAATGTTCTTGCAAGAAAGGTTCCAAAATGTCAAAGGAAGTGACAGTGGTGCATTTTAAGGTAGTTTTCGGCATACTTTTAGTATTTTGATCATATCTTGGGAAAAAAAAATTATTTTTAAGTGAAACAATATGAATTGGAAAGCCAACACATAGGGCTACTAGAAAATGAAAAGAAAATTTCAAAAAGTTCTTTTTATTTGGGGCTAATTAGATGTGAACTTTATACGAACATTAATGTATAAATGGACGATCACAACTCCTACTGTAGGAACCTCCCCGAAGTGACTCGAATATTTTTAGAAAGCTAATTGAAATAGCTACAACTATTGGGTAGGAACCATTCCAAATTTCTTGCATGAAAGTGGCCAAAAGCTCAACGGAAGTGACTATGGTGCATTTTGAGGTGCTTTTCCAGCATACCTTTAGTATTTTGGTCATAACTTGGGCTACAAAAACGATTTTTAAGTGAAACTAGATGCATTGCAAAGCTAACACACAGGGCTACAGGAAACTGATACAAAATGTTCAAAAAGTAGAAATTTCAAAAAGTGCTTTTTATTGGGGCCTATAGTATGCGAAATTTATATGGACGTTAATGTACAAATGCACAAATCACTACTCCCCATGTAGGAACCTCCACAAAGTGAATCTTTTGCTTTTGGAAAGGTAAGTGTGTTAGCTACAATTTTGTGATAGAACCATTCCAAAGTTCTTGCAAGAAGGGTTCCAAAATGTCAAAGGAAGTGACAGTGGTGCATTGTAAGGTAGTTTTCCGCATACCTTTAGTATTTTGATCATATCTTGGGCTAAAAAAATAATTTTTAAGTGAAACAAGATGCATTGGATATCTGACACATAGGGCTACTAGAAAATGAAAAGAAAAGTTGAAAAAGTGCTTTTTATTTAGGGCTAATTAGATGTGAACTTTATACGAACGTTAATGTATAAATGCATGATCACAACTCCTAGTGCAGGAACCTCCCCAAAGTGACTCGAATATTTTTAGAAAGTTAAGTGAATTTGCTACAACTTTTGTGTTGGAACCATTCCAAATTTCTTGCAAGAAAGTGGCCAAAGGCTCAACGGAATTGACTATGGTGCATTTTGAGGTGCTTTTCAGCATACCTTTAGTATTTTGGTCATAACTTGGGCTACAAAAATGATTTTTAGGTGAAACTAGATGCATTGCAAAGCTAACACACAGGGCTACTAATAAAGGATACAAAATGTTCAAAAAGTAGAAATTTCAAAAGTGCTTTTTATTGGGGCCTATTGTATGCGATATTTATATGAACTTTAATGTACAATTGCACAAATCACTACTCCCCATGTAGGAACCTCCACAAAGTGAATCTTTTGATTTTGGAAAGGTAACTGTGTTAGCTACAACTTTTGTGATAGAACCATTCCAAAGTTCTTGCAAGAAAGGTTCCAAAATGTCAAAGGAAGTGACAGTGGTGCATTTTAAGGTAGTTTTTGGCATACCTTTAGTATTTTGATCATATCTTGGGCAAAAAAAATGATTTTTAAGTGAAACAATATGCATTGGAAAGCTAACACATAGGGCTACTAGAAAATGAAAAGAAAATTTCTAAAAGTTCTTTTTATTTGGGGCTAATAAGATGTGAACTTTATACGAACATTAATGTATAAATGGACGATCACAACTCCTACTGTAGGAACCTCCCCGAAGTGACTCGAATATTTTTAGAAAGCTAAGTGAAATAGCTACAACTATTGGGTAGGAACCATTCCAAATTTCTTGCAAGAAAGTGGCCAAAAGCTCAACGGAAGTGACTATGGTGCATTTTGAGGTGCTTTTCCAGCATACCTTTAGTATTTTGGTCAGAACTTGGGCTACAAAAACGATTTTTAAGTGAAACTAGATGCATTGCAAAGCTAACACACAGGGCTACAGGAAACTGATACAAAATGTTCAAAATGTAGAAATTTCAAAAAGTGCTTTTTATTGGGGCCTATAGTATGCGAAATTTATATGCACGTTAATCTACAAATGCACAAATCACTACTCCCCATGTAGGAACCTCCACAAAGTGAATATTTTGCTTTTGGTAAGGTAAGTGTGTTAGCTACAATTTTGTGATAGAACCATTCCAATGTTCTTGCAAGAAAGGTTCCAAAATGTCATAGGAAGTGACAGTGGTGCATTGTAAGGTAGTTTTCGGCATACCTTTAGTATTTTTATCATATCTTGGGCTAAAAAATGATTTTTAAGTGAAACAAGATGCGTTGGATATCTAACACATAGGGCTACCAGAAAATGAAAAGAAAATTTCAAAAAGTGCTTTTTATTTGGGGCTAATTAGATGTGAACTTTATACGAACGTTAATGTATAAATGCACGATCACAACTCCTAGTGTAGGAACCTCCCCAAAGTGACTCGAATATTTTTAGAAAGTTAAGTGAATTAGCTATAACTTTTGTGTTGGAACCATTCCAAATTTCTTGCAAGAAAGTGGCCAAAGGCTCAACGGAATTGACTATGGTGCATTTTGAGGTGCTTTTCAGCATACCTTTAGTATTCTGGTCATAACTTGGGCTACAAAAATGATTTTTAGGTGAAACTAGATGCATTGCAAAGCTAACACATAGGGCTACTGGAAAAGGATACAAAATGTTCAAAAAGTAGAAATTTCAAAAAGTGCTTTTTATTGGGGCCTATAGTATGCGAAATTTATATGAACTTTAATGTACAATTGCACAAATCACTACTCCCCATGTAGGAACCTCCACAAAGTGAATCTTTTGATTTTAGAAAGGTAACTGTGTTAGCTACAACTTTTGTGATAGAACCATTCCAATGTTCTTGCAAGAAATGTTCCAAAATGTCAAAGGAAGTGACAGTGGTGCATTTCAAGGTAGTTTTCGGCATACCTTTAGTATTTTGATCATATCTTGGGCTAAAAAAATGATTTTTAAGTGAAACAAGATGCGTTGGATATCTAACACATAGGGCTACTAGAAAATGAAAAGAAAATTTCAAAAAGTGCTTTTTATTTGGGGCTAATTAGATGTGAACTTTTTACGAACATTAATGTATAAATGGACGATCACAACTCCTACTGTAGGAACCTCCCCGAAGGGACTCAAATATTTTTAGAAAGCTAAGTGAAATAGCTACAACTTTTGGGTAGGAACCATTCCAAATTTCTTGCAAGAAAGTGGCCAAAAGCTCAACGGAAGTGACTATGGTGCATTTTGAGGTGCTTTTCCAGCATACCTTTAGTATTTTGGTCATAACTTGGGCTACAAAAACGATTTTTAAGTGAAACTAGATGCATTGCAAAGCTAACACACAGGGCTACAGGAAACTGATACAAAATGTTCAAAAAGTAGAAATTTCAAAAAGTGCTTTTTATTGGGGCCTATAGTATGCGAAATTTATATGGACGTTAATGTACAAATGCACAAATCACTACTCCCCATGTAGGAACCTCCACAAAGTGAATCTTTTGCTTTTGGAAAGGTAAGTGTGTTAGCTACAATTTTGTGATAGAACCATTCCAAAGTTCTTGCAAGAAAGGTTCCAAAATGTCAAAGGAAGTGACAGTGGTGCATTGTAAGGTAGTTTTCGGCATACCTTTAGTATTTTGATCATATCTTGGGCTAAAAAAATGATTTTTAAGTGAAAAAAGATGCGTTGGATATATAACACATAGGGCTACTAGAAAATGAAAAGAAAATTTCAAAAAGTGCTTTTTATTTGGGGCTAATTAGATGTGAACTTTATACGAACGTTAATGCATAAATGCACGATCACAACTCCTAGTGTAGGAACCTCCCAAAAGTGACTCGAATATTTTTAGAAAGTTAAGTGAATTAGCTATAACTTTTGTGTTGGAACCATTCTAAATTTCTTGCAAGAAAGTGGCCAAAGGCTCAACGGAATTGACTATGGTGCATTTTGAGGTGCTTTTCAGCATACCTTTAGTATTTTGGTCATAACTTGGGCTACAAAAATGATTTTTAGGTGAAACTAGATGCATTGCAAAGCTAACACATAGGGCTACTGGAAAAGGATACAAAATGTTCAAAAAGTAGAAATTTCAAAAAGTGCTTTTTATTGGGGCCTATAGTATGCGAAATTTATATGAACTTTAATGTACAATTGCACAAATCACTACTCCCCATGTAGGAACCTCCACAAAGTGAATCTTTTGATTTTGGAAAGGTAACTGTGTTAGCTAGAACTTTTGTGATAGAACCATTCCAAAGTTCTTGCAAGAAACGTTCCAAATTGTCAAAGGAAGTGACAGTGGTGCATTTTAAGGTAGTTTTCGGCATACCTTTAGTATTTTGATCATATCTTGGGCTAAAAAAATGATTTTTAAGTGAAACAATATGCGTTGGAAAGCTAACACATAGGGCTACTAGAAAATGAAAAGAAAATTTCAAAAAGTTCTTTTTATTTGGGGCTAATTAGATGTGAACTTTATACGAACATTAATGTATAAATGGACGATCACAACTCCTACTGTAGGAACCTCCCCGAAGTGACTCAAATATTTTTAGAAAGCTAAGTGAAATAGCTACAACTTTTGGGTAGGAACCATTCCAAATTTCTTGCTAGAAAGTGGCCAAAAGCTCAACGGAAGTGACTATGGTGCATTTTGAGGTGCTTTTCCAGCATACCTTTAGTATTTTGGTCATAACTTGGGCTACAAAAACGATTTTTAAGTGAAACTAGATGCATTGCAAAGCTAACACACAGGGCTACAGGAAACTGATACAAAATGTTCAAAAAGTAGAAATTTCAAAAAGTGCTTTTTATTGGGGCCTATAGTATGCGAAATTTATATGGACGCTAATGTACAAATGCACAAATCACTACTCCCCATGTAGGAACCTCCACAAAGTGAATCTTTTGCTTTTGGAAAGGTAAGTGTGTTAGCTACAACTTTTGTGATAGAACCATTCCAATGTTCTTGCTAGAAAGGTTCTAAAATGTCAAAGGAAGTGACAGTGGTGCATTGTAAGGTAGTTTTCGGCATACCTTTAGTATTTTGATTATATCTTGGGCTAAAAAAATGATTTTTAAGTGAAACAATATGCGTTGGAAAGCTATCACATAGGGATACTAGAAAATGAAAAGAAAATTTCAAAAAGTTCTTTTTATTTGGGGCTAATTAGATGTGAACTTTATACGAACATTATTGTATAAATGGACGATCACAACTCCTACTGTAGGAACCTCCCCGAAGTGACTCGAATATTTTTAGAAAGCTAAGTGAAATAGCTACAACTTTTAGGTAGGAACCATTCCAAATTTCTTGCAAGAAAGTGGCCAAAAGCTCAACGGAAGTGACTATGGTGCATTTTGAGGTGCTTTTCCAGCATACCTTTAGTATTTTGGTCATAACTTGGGCTACAAAAACGATTTTTAAGTGAAACTAGATGCATTGCAAAGCTAACACACAGGCTACAGGAAACTGATACAAAATGTTCAAAAAGTAGAAATTTCAAAAAGTGCTTTTTATTGGGGCCTATAGTATGCGAAATTTATATGGACGTTAATGTACAAATGCACAAATCACTACTCCCCATGTAGGAACCACCACAAAGTGAATCTTTTTCTTTTGGAAAGGTAAGTGTGTTAGCTACAATTTTGTGATAGAACCATTCCAAAGTTCTTGCAAGAAAGGTTCCAAAATGTCAAAGGAAGTGACAGTGGTGCATTGTAAGGTAGTTTTCGGCATATCTTTAGTATTTTGATCATATACTGGGCTAAAAAAATGATTTTTAAGTGAAACAATATGCGTTGGAAAGCTAACACATAGGGCTACTAGAAAATGAAAAGAAAATTTCAAAAAGTTCTTTTTATTTGGGGCTAATTAGATGTGAACTTTATACGTACATTAATGTATAAATGGACGATCACAACTCCTACTGTAGGAACCTCCCCGAAGTGACTCAAATATTTTTAGAAAGCTAAGTGAAATAGCTACAACTTTTGTGTTGGAACCATTCCAAATTTCTTGCAAGAAAGTGGCCAAATGCTCAACGGAATTGACTATGGTGCATTTTGAGGTGCTTTTCAGCATACCTTTAGTATTTTGGTCATAACTTGGGCTACAAAAATGATTTTTAGGTGAAACTAGATGCATTGCAAAGCTAACACACAGGGCTACTAGAAAATGATACATAATGTTCAAAAAGTAGAAATTTCAAAAAGTGCTTTTTATTGGGGCCTATAGTATGCGAAATTTATATGAACTTTAATGTACAATTGCAAAAATCACTACTCCCCATGTAGGAACCTCCACAAAGTGAATCTATTGTTTTTGGAAAGGTAACTGTGTTAGCTACAACTTTTGTGATAGAACCATTCCAAAGTTCTTGCAAGAAAGGTTCCAAAATGTCAAAGGAAGTGACAGTGTTGCATTGTAAGGTAGTTTTCGGCATACCTTTAGTATTTTGATCATATCTTGGGCTAATAAAATGATTTTTAAGTGAAACAAGATGTGTTGGAAAGCTAACACATAGGGCTAGTAGAAAATGAAAAGAAAATTTCAAAAAGTGCTTTTTGTTTGGGGCTAATTAGATGTGAACTTTATACAAACGTTAATGTAAAAATGCACGATTACAACTCCTACTGTAGGAACCTCCCCGAAGTGACTAAAATATTTTTAGAAAGCTAAGTGAATTAGCTACAACTTTTGTGTTTGAACCATTCCAAATTTCTTGCAAGAAAGTGGCCAAAAGCTCAACGGAAGTGACTATGGTGCATTTTGAGGTGCTTTCCAACTTGCCTTTAGTATTTTGGTCATAACTTGGGCTAAAAAAATGATTTTTAGGTGAAACTAGATGCATTGCAAATCTAACACACAAGGCTACTGCAAAAGGATACAAAATGTTCAAAAAGTAGAAATTTCAAAAAGTGCTTTTTGTTGGGGCCTATAGTATGCGAAATTTATATGAACGTTAATGTACAAATGCACAAATCGCTACTCCCCATGTAGGAACCTCCACAAAGTGAATCATTTGATTTTAGAAAGGTAAGTGTGTTAGCTACAACTTTTGTGATGGAACCACTCCAAAGTTCTCGCAAGAAAGGTTCCAAAATGTCAAAGGAAGTGACAGTGGTGCATTGTAAGGTAGTTTTCGGCATACCTTTAGTATTTTGATCATATCTTGGGCCAAAAAAATGCTTTTTATTTGAAACAAGATGCATTGGAAAGCTAACACATAGGGATACTATAAAATTAAAATAAAATTTCAAAAAGTGCTTTTTATTTGGGGCTAATTAGATGTGAATTTTATACGAACGTTAATGTATGAATGCACGATCACAACTCCTACTGTAGGAACCTCCCCGAAGTGAATCGAATGTATTTAGAAAGCTAAGTGAATTAGCTACAACTTTTATGTTGGAACCATTCCAAATTTATTGAAAGAAAGTGGCCTAAAGCTCAACGGAAGTGACTGTGGTGCATTTTGAGGTGCTTTTCCAGCAAACCTTTAGTATTTTGGTCATAACTTGGCCTACAAAAATGATATTTAAGTGAAACTAGATGCATTGGAAAGCTAACACACAGGGCTACTGCAAAAGGATATAAAAATGTTCAAAAAGTAGAAATTTCAAAAAGTGCTTTTTATTTGGGCCTATTGTATGCAAAAATTTATATGAACGTTAATGTACAAATGCACAAATCACTACTCTCCATGTAGGAACCTCCAAAAAGTGAATCTTTTGTTTTTGGAAAGGTAAGTGTGTTAGCTACAACTTTTGTGATAGAACCATTCAAAAGTTCTTGTAAGAAAGGTTCCAAAATGTCAAAGGAAGTGACAGTGGTGCATTATAAGGTAGTTTTCGGGCATACCTTTAGTATTTTGATCATATCTGGGGCTAAAAAAATGAGTTTTAAGTGAAAGAAGATGCATTGGAAAGCTAACATATAGGGCTACTAGAAAATGAAAAGAAAATTTCAAAAAGTGCTTTTAATTTGGGGCTAATTAGATGTGAACTTTATACGAACGTTAATGTATAAATGCATGATCACAACTCCTACTGTAGGAACCTCCACGAAGTGACTCGAATATTTTTAAAAAGTTAAGTGAATTAGCTACAACTTTTGTGTCGGAACCATTCCAAATTTCTTGCAAGAAAGGGACCAAAAGCTCAACGGAAGTGACTATGGTGCATTTTGAGGTGTTTTTCAGCATACGTTTAGTATTTTGGTCATAACATGGGCTACAAAAATGATTTTTAGGTGAAACTAGATGCATTGCAAAGTTAACACACAGGGCTACTGGAAAAGGATACAAAATGTTCAAAAAGTAGAAATTTCAAAAAGTGCTTTTTATTGGGGCCTATAGTATGCGAAATTTATATGGACGTTAATGTACAAATGCACAAATCACTACTCCCCATGTAGGAACCACCACAAAGTGAATCTTTTTCTTTTGGAAAGGTAAGTGTGTTAGCTACAATTTTGTGATAGAACCATTCCAAAGTTCTTGCAAGAAAGGTTCCAAAATGTCAAAGGAAGTGACAGTGGTGCATTGTAAGGTAGTTTTCGGCATATCTTTAGTATTTTGATCATATACTGGGCTAAAAAAATGATTTTTAAGTGAAACAATATGCGTTGGAAAGCTAACACATAGGGCTACTAGAAAATGAAAAGAAAATTTCAAAAAGTTCTTTTTATTTGGGGCTAATTAGATGTGAACTTTATACGTACATTAATGTATAAATGGACGATCACAACTCCTACTGTAGGAACCTCCCCGAAGTGACTCAAATATTTTTAGAAAGCTAAGTGAAATAGCTACAACTTTTGTGTTGGAACCATTCCAAATTTCTTGCAAGAAAGTGGCCAAATGCTCAACGGAATTGACTATGGTGCATTTTGAGGTGCTTTTCAGCATACCTTTAGTATTTTGGTCATAACTTGGGCTACAAAAATGATTTTTAGGTGAAACTAGATGCATTGCAAAGCTAACACACAGGGCTACTAGAAAATGATACATAATGTTCAAAAAGTAGAAATTTCAAAAAGTGCTTTTTATTGGGGCCTATAGTATGCGAAATTTATATGAACTTTAATGTACAATTGCAAAAATCACTACTCCCCATGTAGGAACCTCCACAAAGTGAATCTATTGTTTTTGGAAAGGTAACTGTGTTAGCTACAACTTTTGTGATAGAACCATTCCAAAGTTCTTGCAAGAAAGGTTCCAAAATGTCAAAGGAAGTGACAGTGTTGCATTGTAAGGTAGTTTTCGGCATACCTTTAGTATTTTGATCATATCTTGGGCTAATAAAATGATTTTTAAGTGAAACAAGATGCGTTGGAAAGCTAACACATAGGGCTAGTAGAAAATGAAAAGAAAATTTCAAAAAGTGCTTTTTGTTTGGGGCTAATTAGATGTGAACTTTATACAAACGTTAATGTAAAAATGCACGATTACAACTCCTACTGTAGGAACCTCCCCGAAGTGACTAAAATATTTTTAGAAAGCTAAGTGAATTAGCTACAACTTTTGTGTTTGAACCATTCCAAATTTCTTGCAAGAAAGTGGCCAAAAGCTCAACGGAAGTGACTATGGTGCATTTTGAGGTGCTTTCCAACTTGCCTTTAGTATTTTGGTCATAACTTGGGCTAAAAAAATGATTTTTAGGTGAAACTAGATGCATTGCAAATCTAACACACAAGGCTACTGCAAAAGGATACAAAATGTTCAAAAAGTAGAAATTTCAAAAAGTGCTTTTTGTTGGGGCCTATAGTATGCGAAATTTATATGAACGTTAATGTACAAATGCACAAATCGCTACTCCCCATGTAGGAACCTCCACAAAGTGAATCATTTGATTTTAGAAAGGTAAGTGTGTTAGCTACAACTTTTGTGATGGAACCACTCCAAAGTTCTCGCAAGAAAGGTTCCAAAATGTCAAAGGAAGTGACAGTGGTGCATTGTAAGGTAGTTTTCGGCATACCTTTAGTATTTTGATCATATCTTGGGCCAAAAAAATGCTTTTTATTTGAAACAAGATGCATTGGAAAGCTAACACATAGGGATACTATAAAATTAAAATAAAATTTCAAAAAGTGCTTTTTATTTGGGGCTAATTAGATGTGAATTTTATACGAACATTAATGTATGAATGCACGATCACAACTCCTACTGTAGGAACCTCCCCGAAGTGAATCGAATGTATTTAGAAAGATAAGTGAATTAGCTACAAATTTTGTGTTGGAACCATTCCAAATTTCTTGCAAGAAAGTGGCCAAAAGCTCAACGGAAATGACTATGGTGCATTTTGAGGTACTTTCCAGCATACCTTTAGTATTTTGGTCATAACTTGGGATACAAAAATGATTTTTAGGTGAAACTAGATGCATTGCAAAGCTAACACACAGGGCTACTGGAAAAGGATATAAAATGTTCAAAAAGTAGAAATTTCAAAAAGTGCTTTTTATTGGGGACTATTGTATGCGAAATTTATATGAAGGTTAATGTACAAATGCACAAATCACTACTCCCCATGTAGGAATCTCCACAAAGTGAATCTTTTGTTTTTGGAAAGGTAAGTGTGTTAGGTACAACTTTTCTAATAGAACCATTCCAAAGTTCTTGCAAGAAAGGTTCCAAAATGTCAAAGGAAATGACAGTGGTGCATTGTAAGGTAGTTTTCGGCATACCTTTAGTATTTTGATCATATCTTGGGCAAAAAAAATGATTTTTAAGTGAAATAAGATGTGTTGGAAAGCTAACACATTGGGCTACTAGAAAATGAAAAGAAAATTTCAAAAAGTGCTTTTTATTTTGGGCTAATTGGATGTGAACTTTATAAGAACGTTAATGTATAAATGCACGATCACAACTCCTACTGTAGGAACCTCCCCGAAGTGACTCGAATATTTTTAGAAAGCTAAGTGAATTAGCTACAACTTTTTTGTTGGAACCATTCCAAATTTCTTGCAAGAAAGTGGCCAAAAGCTCAACGGAAGTGACTATGGTGCATTTTGAGGTGCTTTTCCAACATACCTTTAGTATTTTGGTCATAACTTGGGCTACAAAAATGATTTTTAGGTGAAACTAGATGCATTGCAAAGCTAACACACAAGGCTACTGGAAAAGGATAGAAAATGTTCAAAAAGTAGAAATTTCAAAAAAGTGCTTTTTATTGGGGCCTATAGTATGCAAAATTTATATGAACTTTAATGTACAAATGCACAAATCACTACTCCCCATGTAGGAACGTCCACAAAGTGAATATTTTGTTTTTGGAAAGGTAAGTGTGTTAGCAACAACTTTTGTGATAGAAACATTCCAAAGTTCTTGCAAGAAATGTTCCAAAATGTCAAAGGAAGTGACAGTGGTGCATTGTAAGGTAGTTTTCGGCATACCTTTAGTATTTTGATCATATCTTGGTCTAAAAAAATGAGTTTTAAGTGAAATAAGATGCGTTGAAAAGCTAACACATAGGGCTACGAGAAAATGAAAAGAAAATTTCAAAAAGTGCTTTTTATTTGTGGCAAATTAGATGTGAACTTTATACGAACGTTAATGTATAAATGCACGATCACAACTCCTACTGTAGGAACCTCCCCGAAGTGACTCGAATATTTTTAGAAAGCTAAGTGAATTAGCTACAACTTTTGTGTTGGAACTATTCCAAATTTCTTGCAAAAAAGTGGCCAAAAGCTCAACGGAAGTGACTATGGTGCATTTTGAAGTGCTTTTTAGAATACCTTTAGTATTTTGGTCAGAACTTGGGCTACAAAAATGATTTTTAGGTGAAACTAGATGCATTGCAAAGCTAACACACAGGGATACTGGAAAAGGATACAAAATGTTCAAAAAGTAGAAATTTCAAAAAGTGCTTTTTATTGGGGCCTATAGTATGCGAAATTTATATGAACTTTAATGTACAAATGCACAAATCAATACTCCCCACGTAGGAACCTCCACAAAGTGATTCTTTTGTTTTTGGAAAGGTAAGTGTGTTAGCTACAACTTTTGTGGTAGAACCATTCCAAAGTTCTTGCAAGAATGGTTCAAAAATGTCAAAGGAAGTGATAGTGGTGCATTGTAAGGTAGTTTTCGGCATACCTTTAGTATTTTGATCATATCTTGGTAAAAAAAATGATTTTTAAGTTAAATAAGATGCATTGGAAAGCTAACACATAGGGCTACTAGAAAATGAAAAGAAAATTTCAAAAAGTGTTTTTTATTTGGGGCTAATTAGATGTGAACTTTATACGAACATTAATGTATAAATGTATGATCCCAATTCCTACTGTAGGAACCTCCCCGAAGTGACTCAAATATTTTTAGAAAGCTAAGTGGATTAGCTACAACTTTTGTGTTGGAACCATTCCAAATTTCTTGCAAGAAAGTGGCCAAAAGCTCAACGGAAGTGACTATGGTGCATTTTGAGGTGCTTTTCAGCATACCTTTAGTATTTTGGTCATAACTTGGGCTACACAAATGATTTTTAGGTGAAACTAGATGCATTGCAAAGCTAACACACAGGGCTACTGGAAAAGGATACAACATGTTCAAAAAGTAGAAATTTCAAAAAAGTGTTTTTTATTGGGGCCTATAGTATGCGAAATTTATATGAACTTTAATGTACAAATGCACAAATCACTACTCCCCATGTAGGAACCTCCACAAAGTGAATCTTTTATTTTTGGAAAGGTAAGTGTGTTAGCAACAACTTTTGTGATAGAACCATTCCAAAGTTCTTGCAAGAAATGTTCCAAAATGTCAAAGGAAGTGACAGTGGTGCATTGTAAGGTAGTTTTCGGCATACCTTTAGTATTTTGATCATATCTTGGTCTAAAAAAATAAGTTTTAAGTGAAATAAGATGCGTTGGAAAGCTAACACATGGGGCTACGAGAAAATGAAAAGAAAATTTCAAAAAGTGCTTTTTATTTCGGGCTAATTAGATGTGAACTTTATACGAACGTTAATGTATAAATGCACGATCACAACTCTTACTGTAGGAACCTCCCCGGAGTGACTCGAATATTTTTAGAAAGATAAGTGAATTAGCTACAACTTTTGTGTTGGAACTATTCCAAATTTCTCGCAAAAAAGTGGCCAAAAGATCAACGGAAGTGACTATGGTGCATTTTGAAGTGCTTTTCAGCATACCTTTAGTATTTTGGTCATAACTTGGGCTAAAAAAATGATTTTTAGGTGAAACTAGATGCATTGCAAAGCTAACACACAGGGCTACTGGAAAAGGATACAAAATTTTCAAAAAGTAGAAATTTCAAAAAGTGCTTTTTATTGGGGCCTATAGTATGCGAAATTTATATGAACTTTAATGTACAAATGCACAAATCACTACTCCCCACGTAGGAACCTCCACAAAGTGAATCTTTTGTTTTTGGAAAGGTAAGTGTGTTAGCAACAACTTTTGTGATAGAACCATTCCAAAGTTCTTGCAAGAAATGTTCCAAAATGTCAAAGGAAGTGATAGTGGTGCATTGTAAGGTAGTTTTCGGCATACCTTTAGTATTTTGATCATATCTTGGTAAAAAAAAATGATTTTTAAGTGAAATAAGATGCATTGGAAAGCTAACACATAGGGCTACTAGAAAATGAAAAGAAAATTTCAAAAAGTGCTTTTTATTTGGGGCTAATTAGATGTGAACTTTATACGAACGTTAATGTATAAATGCACGATCCCAACTCCTACTGTAGGAACCTCCCCGAAGTGACTCGAATATTTTTAGAAAGTTAAGTGAATTAGCTACAACTTTTGTGTTGGAACTATTCCAAATTTCTTGCAAAAAAGTGGCAAAAAGCTCAACGGAAGTGACTATGGTGCATTTTGAGGTGCTTTTCAGCATACCTTTAGTATTTTGGTCATAACTTGGGCTACAAAAATGATTTTTAGGTGAAACTAGATGCATTGCAAAGCTAACACACAGGGCTACTGGAAAAGGATACAACATGTTCAAAAATTAGAAATTTCAAAAAAGTGCTTTTTATTGGGGCCTATAGTATGCGAAATTTATATGAACTTTAATGTACAAATGCACAAATCACTACTTCCCATGTAGGAGCCTCCACATAGTGAATCTTTTGTTTTTGGAAAGGTAAGTGTGTTAGCAACAACTTTTGTGATAGAACCATTCCAAAGTTCTTGCAAGAAATGTTCCAAAATGTCAAAGGATGTGACAGTGGTGCATTGTAAGGTAGTTTTCGGCATACCTTTAGTATTTTGATCATATCCTGGGCTAAAAAAATGAGTTTTAAGTGAAATAAGATGCGTTGGAAAGATAACACATAGGGCTATGAGAAAACGAAAAGAAAATTTCAAAAAGTGCTTTTTATTTGGGGCTAATTAGATGTGAACTTTATACGAACGTTAATGTATAAATGCACGATCCCAACTCCTACTGTAGGAACCTCCCTGAAGTGACTCGAATATTTTTAGAAATTTAACTGAATTAGCTACAACTTTTGTGTTGGAACTATTCCAAATTTCTTGCAAAAAATTGGCCAAAAGCTCAACGGAAGTGACTATGGTGCATTTTGAGGTGCTTTTCAGCATACCTTTAGTATTTTGGTCATAACTTGGGCTACAAAAACGATTTTTAGGTGAAACTAGATGCATTGAAAAGCTAACACATAGGGCTACTGGAAAAGGATACAAAATGTTCAAAAAGTAGAAATTTCAAAAAGTGCTTTTTATTGGGGCCTATAGTATGCGAAATTTATATGAACTTTAACGTACAAATGCACAAATCACTACTCCCCATGTAGGAACCTCCACAAAGTGAATCTTTTGTTTTTGGAAAGGTAAGTGTGTTAGCTACAACTTTTGTGATAGAACCATTCCAAAGTTCTTGCAAGAATGGTTCCAAAATGTCAAAGGAAGTGATAGTGGTGCATTGTAAGGTAGTTTTCGGCATACCTTTAGTATTTTGATCATATCTTGGGAAAAAAAAATGATTTTTAAGTGAAATAAGATGTGTTGGAAATCTAACACATAGGGCTACTAGAAAATGAAAACAAAATTTAAAAAAGTGCTTTTTATTTTGGGCTAATTGGATGTGAACTTTATAAGAACGTTAATGTATAAATGCACGATCACAACTCCTACTGTAGGAACCTCCCCAAAGTGACTCGAATATATTTAGAAAGCTAAGTGAATTAGCTACAACTTTTGTGTTGGAACCATTCCAAATTTCTTGCAAGAAAGTGGCCAAAAGCTCAACGGAATTGACTATGGTGAATTTTGAGGTGCTTTTCCAACATACCTTTAGTATTTTGGTCATAACTTGGGCTACAAAAATGATTTTTAGGTGAAACTAGATGCATTGCAAAGCTAACACACAAGGCTACTGGAAACGGATACAAAATGTTCAAAAAGTAGAAATTTCAAAAAAGTGCTTTTTATTGGGGCCTATAGTATGCAAAATTTATATGAACTTTAATGTACAAATGCACAAATCACTACTCCCCATGTAGGAACGTCCACAAAGTGAATCTTTTGTTTTTGGAAAGGTAAGTGTGTTAGCAACAACTTTTGTGATAGAAACATTCCAAAGTTCTTGCAAGAAATGTTCCAAAATGTCAAAGGAAGTGACAGTGGTGCATTGTAAGGTAGTTTTCGGCATACCTTTAGTATTTTGATCATATCTTGGTCTAAAAAAATGAGTTTTAAGTGAAATAAGATGCGTTGGAAAGCTAACACATAGAGCGACGAGAAAATGAAAAGAAAATTTCAAAAAGTGCTTTTTATTTGGGGCTAATTAGATGTGAACTTTATACGAACGTTAATGTATAAATGCACGATCACAACTCCTACTGTAGGAACCTCCCCGAAGTGACTCGAATATTTTTAGAAAGCTAAGTGAATTAGCTACAACTTTTGTGTGGGAACTATTCCAAATTTCTTGCAAAAAAGTGGCCAAAAGCTCAACGGAAGTGACTATGGTGCATTTTGAAGTGCTTTTCAGAATACCTTTAGTATTTTGGTCATAACTTGGGCTACAAAAATGATTTTTAGGTGATACTAGATGCATTGCAAAGCTAACACACAGGGATACTGGAAAAGGATACAAAATGTTCAAAAAGTAGAAATTTCAAAAAGTGCTTTTTATTGGGGCCTATAGTATGCGAAATTTATATGAACTTTAATGTACAAATGCACAAATCACTACTCCCCACGTAGGAACCTCCACAAAGTGAATCTTTTGTTTTTGGAAAGGTAAGTGTGTTAGCTACAACTTTTGTGGTAGAACCATTCCAAAGTTCTTGCAAGAATGGTTCCAAAATGTCAAAGGAAGTGATAGTGGTGCATTGTAAGGTAGTTTTCGGCATACCTTTAGTATTTTGATCATATCTTGGTAAAAAAAATGATTTTTAAGTGAAATAAGATGCATTGGAAAGCTAACACATAGGGCTACTAGAAAATGAAAAGAAAATTTCAAAAAGTGCTTTTTATTTGGGGCTAATTAGATGTGAACATTATACGAACATTAATGTATAAATGTACGATCACAATTCCTAGTGTAGGAACCTCCCCGAAGTGACTCGAATATTTTTAGAAAGCTAAGTGGATTAGCTACAACTTTTGTGTTGGAACCATTCCAAATTTCTTGCAAGAAAGTGGCCAAAAGCTCAACGGAAGTGACTATGGTGCATTTTGAGGTGCTTTTCAGCATACCTTTAGTATTTTGGTCATAACTTGGGCTACAAAAATGATTTTTAGGTGAAACTAGATGCATTGCAAAACTAACACACAGGGCTACTGGAAAAGGATACAACATGTTCAAAAAGTAGAAATTTCAAAAAAGTGCTTTTTATTGGGGCCTATAGTATGCGAAATTTATATGAACTTTAATGTACAAATGCACAAATCACTACTCCCCATGTAGGAACCTCCACAAAGTGAATCTTTTGTTTTTGGAAAGGTAAGTGTGTTAGCTACAACTTTTGTGATAGAACCATTCCAAAGTTCTTGGAAGAAATGTTCCAAAATGTCAAAGGAAGTGACAGTGGTGCATTGTAAGGTAGTTTTCGGCATACCTTTAGTATTTTGATCATATCCTGGGCTAAAAAAATGAGTTTTAAGTGAAATAAGATGCGTAGGAAAGATAACACATAGGGCTATGAGAAAATGAAAAGAAAATTTCAAAAAGTGCTTTTTATTTGGGGCTAATTAGATGTGAACTTTATACGAACGTTAATGTATAAATGCACGATCCCAACTCCTACTGTAGGAACCTCCCTGAAGTGACTCGAATATTTTTAGAAAGTTAAGTGAATTAGCTACAACTTTTGTGTTGGAACTATTCCAAATTTCTTGCAAAAAAGTGGCCAAAAGCTCAACGGAAGTGACTATGGTGCATTTTGAGGTGCTTTTCAGTATACCTTTAGTATTTTGGTCATAACTTGGGCTACAAAAATGATTTTTAGGTGAAACTAGATGCATTGCAAAGCTAACACACAACGCTACTGGAAAACGATACAAAATGTTCAAAAAGTAGAAATTTCAAAAAGTGCTTTTTATTGGGCCTATAGTATGCGAAATTTATATGAACTTTAATGTACAAATGCACAAATCACTACTCCCCATGTAGGAACCTCCACAAAGTGAATCTTTTATTTTTGGAAAGGTAAGTGTGTTAGCTACAAATTTTGTGATAGAACCATTCCAAAGTTCTTGCAAGAATGGTTCCAAAATGTCAAAGGAAGTGATAGTGGTGCATTGTAAGGTAGTTTTCGGCATACCTTTAGTATTTTGATCATATATTGGGCAAAAAAAATGATTTTTAAGTGAAATAAGATGCGTTGGAAAGCTAACACATAGGGCTACTAGAAAATGAAAAGAAAATTTCAAAAAGTGATTTTTATTTGGGGCTAATTAGATGTGAACTTTATACGAACGTTAATATATAAATGCATGATCACAACTCCTACTGTAGGAACCTCCCCGAAGTGACTCAAATATTTTTAGAAAGCTAAGTGAATTAGCTACATCTTTTGTGTTGGAACCATTCCAAATTTCTTGCAAGAAAGTGGCCAAAAGCTCAACGGAAGTGACTATGGTGCATTTTGAGGTACTTCTCAGCATACCTTTAGTATTTTGGTCATAACTTGGGCTACAAAAATGATTTTTAGGTGAAACTAGATGCATTGCAAAGACAACACACAGGGCTACTGGAAAAGGATACAAAATGTTCAAAAAGTAGAAATTTCAAAAAGTGCTTTTTATTGGGGCCTATAGTATGCAAAATTTATATGAACTTTAATGTACAAATGCACAAATCACTACTCCCCATGTAGGAACCTCCACAAAGTTAATCTTTTGTTTTTTGAAAGGTAAGTGTGTTAGCTACAACTTTTGTGATAGAACCATTCCAAAGTTCTTGCAAGAAAGGTTCCAAAATGTAAAAGGAAGTGACAGTGGTGCATTGTAAGGTAGTTTTCGGCACACCTTTAGTATTTTGATCATATCTTGGGCAAAAAAAATGATTTTTAAGTGAAATAAGATGCGTTGGAAAGCTAACACATAGGGCTACTAGAAAATGAAAAGAAAATTTCAAAAAGTGATTTTTATTTGGGGCTAATTAGATGTGAACTTTATACGAACGTTAATATATAAATGCATGATCACAACTCCTACTGTAGGAACCTCCCCGAAGTGACTCAAATATTTTTAGAAAGCTAAGTGAATTAGCTACATCTTTTGTGTTGGAACCATTCCAAATTTCTTGCAAGAAAGTGGCCAAAAGCTCAACGGAAGTGACTATGGTGCATTTTGAGGTACTTCTCAGCATACCTTTAGTATTTTGGTCATAACTTGGGCTACAAAAATGATTTTTAGGTGAAACTAGATGCATTGCAAAGACAACACACAGGGCTACTGGAAAAGGATACAAAATGTTCAAAAAGTAGAAATTTCAAAAAGTGCTTTTTATTGGGGCCTATAGTATGCAAAATTTATATGAACTTTAATGTACAAATGCACAAATCACTACTCCCCATGTAGGAACCTCCACAAAGTTAATCTTTTGTTTTTTGAAAGGTAAGTGTGTTAGCTACAACTTTTGTGATAGAACCATTCCAAAGTTCTTGCAAGAAAGGTTCCAAAATGTAAAAGGAAGTGACAGTGGTGCATTGTAAGGTAGTTTTCGGCACACCTTTAGTATTTTGATCATATCTTGGGCAAAAAAAAATGATTTTTAAGTGAAATAAGATTCGTTGGAAAGCTAACACATAGGGCTACTAGGAAATGAAAAGAAAATTTAAAAAAGTGCTTTTTATTTGGGGCTAATTAGATGTGAACTTTATAAGAACGTTAATGTATAAATGCACGATCACAACTCCTACTGTAGGAACCTCCCCGAAGTGACTCAAATATTTTTAGAAAGCTAAGTGAATTAGCTACAACTTTTGTGTTGGAACCATTCCAAATTTCTTGCTAGAAAGTGGCCAAAAGCTCAACGGAAGTGATTATGGTGCATTTTGAGGTGCTTTTCAGCATACCTTTAGTATTTTGGTCTTAACTTGGGCTACAAAAATGATTTTTAGGTGAAACTAGATGCATTGCAAAGCTAACATACAGGGCTACTGGAAAAGGATACAAAATGTTCAAAAAGTAGAAATTTCAAAAAGTGCTTTTTATTGGGTCTATAGTATGCGAAATTTATATGAACTTTAATGTACAAATGCACTAATCACTACTCCCCATGTAGGAACCTCCAAAAAGTGAATCTTTTGTTTTTGGAAAGGTAAGTGTGTTAGCTAAAACTTTTGTGATATAACCATTCCAAAGTTCTTGCAAGAATGGTTCCAAATTGTCAAAGGAAGTGATAGTGGTGCATTGTAAGGTAGTTTTCGGCATACCTTTAGTATTTTGATCATATATTGGGCAAAAAAAAATGATTTTTAAGTGAAATAAGATGCGTTGGAAAGCTAACACATAGGGCTACTAGAAAATGAAAAGAAAATTTCAAAAAGTGATTTTTATTTGGGGCTAATTAGATGTGAACTTTATATGAACGTTAATGTATAAATGCACGATCACAACTCCTACTGTAGGAACCTCCCCGAAGTGACTCGAATATTTTTAGAAAGCTATGTGAATTAGCTACAAATTTTGTGTTGGAACCATTCCAAATTTCTTGCAAGAAAGTGGCCAAAAGCTCAACGGAAGTGACTATGGCGCATTTTGAGGTGCTTCTCAGCATACCTTTAGTATTTTGGTCATAACTTGGGCTACAAAAATGATTTTTAGGTGAAACTAGATGCATTGAAAAGCCAACACACAGGGCTACTGGAAAAGGATATAAAATGTTCAAAAAGTAGAAATTTCAAAAAGTGCTTTTTATTGGGGCCTATAGTATGCAAAATTTATATGAACTTTAATGTACAAATGCACAAATCACTACTCCCCATGTAGGAACCTCCACAAAGTTAATCTTTTGTTTTTGGAAAGTTAAGTGTGTTAGCTACAACTTTTGTGATAGAACCATTCCAAATTTCTTGCAAGAAAGGTTCCAAAATGTCAAAGGAAGTGACAGTGGTGCATTGTAAGGTAGTTTTCAGCACACCTTTAGTATTTTGATCATATCTTGGGCTAAAAAAATGAGTTTGAAGTGAAATAAGATGCGTTGGAAAGCTAACACATAGGGCTACGAGAAAACGAAAAGAAAATTTCAAAAAGTGATTTTTATTTGGGGCTAATTAGATGTGAACTTTATACGAACGTTAATGTATAAATGCACGATCACAACTCCTACTGTAGGAACCTCCCCGAAGTGACTCGGATATTTTTAGAAAGCTAAGTGAATTAGCTACAACTTTTGTGTTGGAACCATTCCAAATTTCTTGCAAAAAAGTGGCCAAAAGCTCAACGGAAGTGACTATGGTGCATTTTGAGGTGCTTCTCAGCATACCTTTAGTATTTTGGTCATAACTTGGGCTACAAAAATGATTTTTAGGTGAAACTAGATGCATTGAAAAGCCAACACACAGGGCTACTGGAAAAGGATACAAAATGTTCAAAAAGTAGAAATTTGAAAAAGTTCTTTTTATTGGGCCTATAGTATGCGAAATTTATATGAACTTTAATGTACAAATGCACAAATCACTACTCCCCATGTAGGAACCTCCACAAAGTGAATCTTTTGTTTTTGGAAAGGTAAGTGTGTTAGCTACAAATTTTGTGATAGAACCATTCCAAAGTTCTTGCAAGAATGGTTCCAAAATGTCAAAGGAAGTGATAGTGGTGCATTGTAAGGTAGTTTTCGGCATACCTTTAGTATATTGATCATATATTGGGCAAAAAAAATGATTAAGTGAAATAAGATGCGTTGGAAAGCTAACACATAGGGCTACTACAAAATGAAACGAAAATTTCAAAAAGTGATTTTTATTTGGGGCTAATTAGATGTGAACTTTATACGAACGTTAATGTATAAATGCATGATCACAACTCCTACTGTAGGAACCTCCCCGAAGTGACTCGAATATTTTTAGAAAGCTAAGTGAATTAGCTACAAATTTTGTGTTGGAACCATTCCAAATTTCTTGCAAGAAAGTGGCCAAAAGCTCAACGGAAGTGACTATGGTGCATTTTGAGGTACTTCTCAGCATACCTTTAGTATTTTGGTCATAACTTGGGCTACAAAAATGATTTTTAGGTGAAACTAGATGCATTGCAAAGACAACACACAGGGCTACTGGAAAAGGATACAAAATGTTCAAAAAGTAGAAATTTCAAAAAGTGCTTTTTATTGGGGCCTATAGTATGCAAAATTTATATGAACTTTAATGTACAAATGCACAAATCACTACTCCCCATGTAGGAACCTCCACAAAGTTAATCTTTTGTTTTTTGAAAGGTAAGTGTGTTAGCTACAACTTTTGTGATAGAACCATTCCAAAGTTCTTGCAAGAAAGGTTCCAAAATGTCAAAGGAAGTGACAGTGGTGCATTGTAAGGTAGTTTTCGGCACACCTTTAGTATTTTGATCATATCTTGGGCAAAAAAAAATGATTTTTAAGTGAAATAAGATGCGTTGGAAAGCTAACATATAGGGCTACTAGGAAATGAAAAGAAAATTTCAAAAAGTGCTTTTTATTTGGGGCTAATTAGATGTGAACTTTATAAGAACGTTAATGTATAAATGCACGATCACAACTCCTACTGTAGGAACCTCCCCGAAGTGACTAAAATATTTTTAGAAAGCTAAGTGAATTAGCTACAACTTTTGTGTTGGAACCATTCCAAATTTCTTGCTAGAAAGTGGCCAAAAGCTCAACGGAAGTGACTATGGTGCATTTTGAGGTGCTTTTCCAGCATACCTATAGTATTTTGGTCATAACTTGGGCTACAAAAATGATTTTTAGGTGAAACTAGATGCATTGCAAAGCTAACACACAGGGCTACTGGAAAAGGATACAAAATATTCAAAAAGTAGAAATTTCAAAAAGTGCTTTTTATTGGGGCCTATAGTATGCAAAATTTATATGAACTTTAATGTACAAATGCACAAATCACTACTCCCCATGTAGGAACCTCCACAAAGTTAATCTTTTGTTTTTGGAAAGGTAAGTGTGTTAGCTACAACTTTTATGATAGAACCATTCCAAAGTTCTTGCAAGAAAGGTTCCAAAATGTCAAAGGAAATGACAGTGGTGCATTGTAAGGTAGTTTTCGGCATACCTTTAGTATTTTGATCATATCTTGGGCAAAAAAAATGATTTTTAAGTGAAATAAGATGTGTTGGAAAGCTAACACATAGGGCTAGTAGAAAATGAAAAGAAAATTTCAAAAAGTGCTTTTTATTTTGGGCTAATTGGATGTGAACTTTATAAGAACGTTAATGTATAAATGCACGATCACAACTCCTACTGTAGGAACCTCCCCGAAGTGACTCGAATATTTTTAGAAAGCTAAGTGAATTAGCTACAACTTTTGTGTTGGAACCATTCCAAATTTCTTGCAAGAAAGTGGCCAAAAGCTCAACGGAAGTGACTATGGTGCATTTTGAGGTGCTTTTCCAACATACCTTTAGTATTTTGGTCATAACTTGGGCTACAAAAATGATTTTTAGGTGAAACTAGATGCATTGCAAAGCTAACTCACAAGGCTACTGGAAAAGGATACAAAATGTTCAAAAAGTAGAAATTTAAAAAAAGTGCTTTTTATTGGGGCCTATAGTACGCAAAATTTATATGAACTTTAATGTACAAATGCACAAATCACTACTCCCCATGTAGGAACGTCCACAAAGTGAATATTTTGTTTTTGGAAAGGTAAGTGTGTTAGCAACAACTTTTGTGATAGAAACATTCCAAAGTTCTTGCAAGAAATGTTCTAAAATGTCAAAGGAAGTGACAGTGGTGCATTGTAAGGTAGTTTTCGGCATACCTTTAGTATTTTGATCATATCTTGGTCTAAAAAAATGAGTTTTAAGTGAAATAAGATGCGTTGGAAAGCTAACACATAGGGCTACGAGAAAATGAAAAGAAAATTTCAAAAAGTGCTTTTTATTTGGGGCTAATTAGATGTGAACTTTATACGAACGTTAATGTATAAATGCACGATCACAACTCCTACTGTAGGAACCTCCCCGAAGTGACTCGAATATTTTTAGAAAGCTAAGTGAATTAGCTACAACTTTTGTGTTGGAACTATTCCAAATTTCTTGCAAAAAAGTGGCCAAAAGCTCAACGGAAGTGACTATGGTGCATTTTGAAGTGCTTTTCAGAATACCTTTAGTATTTTGGTCATAACTTGGGCTACAAAAATGATTTTTAGGTGAAACTAGATGCATTGCAAAGCTAACACACAGGGATACTAGAAAAGGATACAAAATGTTTAAAAAGTAGAAATTTCAAAAAGTGCTTTTTATTGGGGCCTATAGTATGCGAAATTTATATGAACTTTAATGTACAAATGCACAAATCAATACTCCCCACGTAGGAACCTCCACAAAGTGAATCTTTTGTTTTTGGAAAGGTAAGTGTGATAGCTACAACTTTTGTGGTAGAACCATTCCAAAGTTCTTGCAAGAATGGTTCCAAAATGTCAAAGGAAGTGATAGTGGTGCATTGTAAGGTAGTTTTCGGCATACCTTTAGTATTTTGATCATATCTTGGGCTAAAAAAATGAGTTTTAAGTGAAATAAGATGCGTTGGAAAGCTAACACATAGGGCTACGAGAAAATGAAAAGAAAATTTCAAAAAGTGCTTTTTATTTGGGGCTAATTAGATGTGAACTTTATACGAACGTTAATGTATAAATGCACGATCACAACTCCTACTGTAGGAACCTCCCCGAAGTGACTCGAATATTTTTAGAAAGCTAAGTGAATTAGCTACAACTTTTATGTTGGAACTATTCCAAATTTCTTGCAAAAAAGTGGCCAAAAGCTCAACGGAAGTGACTATGGTGCATTTTGAAGTGCTTTTCAGAATACCTTAAGTATTTTGGTCATAACTTGGGCTACAAAAATGATTTTTAGGTGAAACTAGATGCATTGCAAAGCTAACACACAGGGCTACTGGAAAAGGATACAAAATTTTCAAAAAGTAGAAATTTCAAAAAGTGCTTTTTATTGGGGCCTATAGTATGCGAAATTTATATGAACTTTAATGTACAAATGCACAAATCACTACTCCCCATGTAGGAACCTCCACAAAGTGAATCTTTTGTTTTTGGAAAGGTAAGTGTGTTAGCAACAACTTTTGTGATAGAACCATTCCAAAGTTCTTGCAAGAAATGTTCCAAAATGTCAAAGGAATTGACAGTGGTGCATTGTAAGGTAGTTTTCGGCATACCTTTAGTATTTTGATCATATCTTGGGCTAAAAAAATGAGTTTTAAGTGAAATAAGATGCGTTGGAAAGCTAACACATAGGGCTATGAGAAAATGAAAAGAAAATTTCAAAAAGTGCTTTTTATTTGGGGCTAATTAGATGTGAACTTTATACGAACGTTAATGTATAAATGCACGATCCCAACTCCTACTGTAGGAACCTCCCCGAAGTGACTTGAATATTTTTAGAAAGTTAAGTGAATTAGCTACAACTTTTGTGTTTGAACTATTCCAAATTTCTTGCAAAAAAGTGGCCAAAAGCTCAACGGAAGTGACTATGGTGCATTTTGAGGTGCTTTTCAGCATACCTTTAGTATTTTGGTCATAACTTGGGCTACAAAAATGATTTTTAGGTGAAACTAGATGCATTGCAAAGCTAACACACAGGGCTACTGGAAAAGGATACAAAATTTTCAAAAAGTAGAAATTTCAAAAAGTGCTTTTTATTGGGGCCTATAGTATGCGAAATTTATATGAACTTTAATGTACAAATGCACAAATCACTACTCCCCACGTAGGAACCTCCACAATGTGAATCTTTTGTTTTTGGAAAGGTAAGTGTGTTAGCTACAACTTTTGTGATAGAACCATTCCAAAGTTCTTGCAAGAATGGTTCTAAAATGTCAAAGGAAGTGATAGTGGTGCATTGTAAGGTAGTTTTCGGCATACCTTTAGTATTTTGATCATACCTTGGTAAAAAAAAATGATTTTTAAGTGAAATAAGATGCATTGGAAAGCTAACACATAGGGCTACTAGAAAATGAAAAGAAAATTTCAAAAAGTGCTTTTTATTTGGGGCTAATTAGATGTGAACTTTATACGAACATTAATGTATAAATGCACGATCACAACTCCTACTGTAGGAACCTCCCCGAAGTGACTCGAATATTTTTAGAAAGCTAAGTGAATTAGCTACAACTTTTGTGTTGAAACCATTCCAAATTTCTTGCAAGAAAGTGGCCAAAAGCTCAACGGAAGTGACTATGGTGCATTTTGAGGTGCTTTTCAGCATACCTTTAGTATTTTGGTCATAACTTGGGCTACAAAAATGATTTTTAGGTGAAACTAGATGCATTGCAAAGCTAACACACAGGGCTACTGGAAAAGGATACAAAATGTTCAAAAAGTAGAAATTTCAAAAAGTGCTTTTTATTGGGGCCTATAGTATGCGAAATTTATATGAACTTTAATGTACAAATGCACAAATCACTACTCCCCATGTAGGAACCTCCACAAAGTGAATCTTTTGTTTTTGGAAAGGTAAGTGTGTTAGCAACAACTTTTGTGACAGAACCATTCCAAAGTTCTTGCAAGAAATGTTCCAAAATGTCAAAGGAAGTGACAGTGGTGCATTGTAAGGTAGTTTTCGGCATACCTTTAGTATTTTGATCATATCTTGGTCTAAAAAAATAAGTTTTAAGTGAAATAAGATGCGTTGGAAAGCTAACACATAGGGCTACGAGAAAATGAAAAGAAAATTTCAAAAAGTGCTTTTTATTTCGGGCTAATTAGATGTGAACTTTATACGAACGTTAATGTATAAATGCACGATCACAACTCCTACTGTAGGAACCTCCCCGAAGTGACTCGAATATTTATAGAAAGCTAAGTGAATTAGCTACAACTTTTGTGTTGGAACTATTCCAAATTTCTTGCAAAAAAGTGGCCAAAAGCTCAACGGAAGTGACTATGGTGCATTTTGAAGTGCTTTTCAGCATACCTTTAGTATTTTGGTCATAACTTGGGCTACAAAAATGATTTTTAGGTGAAACTAGATGCATTGAAAAGCTAACACACAGGGCTACTGGAAAAGGATACAAAATTTTCAAAAAAGTAGAAATTTCAAAAAGTGCTTTTTATTGGGGCCTATAGTATGCGAAATTTATATGAACTTTAATGTACAAATGCACAAATCACTACTCCCCACGTAGGAACCTCCACAAAGTGAATCTTTTGTTTTTGGAAAGGTAAGTGTGTTAGCTACAACTTTTGTGATAGAACCATTCCAAAGTTCTTGCAAGAATGGTTCCAAAATGTCAAAGGAAGTGATAGTGGTGCATTGTAAGGTAGTTTTCGGCATACCTTTAGTATTTTGATCATATCTTGGTAAAAAAAAATGATTTTTAAGTGAAATAAGATGCATTGGAAAGCTAACACATAGGGCTACTAGAAAATGAAAAGAAAATTTCAAAAAGTGCTTTTTATTTGGGGCTAATTAGATGTGAACTTTATACGAACGTTAATGTATAAATGCACGATCCCAACTCCTACTGTAGGAACCTCCCCGAAGTGACTCGAATATTTTTAGAAAGTTAAGTGAATTAGCTACAACATTTGTGTTGGAACTATTCCAAATTTCTTGCAAAAAAGTGGCCAAAAGCTCAACGGAAGTGACTATGGTGCATTTTGAGGTGCTTTTCAGCATACCTTTAGTATTTTGGTCATAACTTGGGCTACAAAAATGATTTTTAGGTGAAACTAGATGCATTGCAAAGCTAACACACAGGGCTACTGGAAAAGGATACAAAATGTTCAAAAAGTAGAAATTTCAAAAAGTGCTTTTTATTGGGGCCTATAGTATGCGAAATTTATATGAACTTTAATGTACAAATGCACAAATCACTACTCCCCATGTAGGAACCTCCACAAAGTGAATCTTTTGTTTTTGGAAAGGTAAGTGTGTTAGCAACAACTTTTGTGATAGAACCATTCCAAAGTTCTTGCAAGAAATGTTCCAAAATGTCAAAGGAAGTGACAGTGGTGCATTGTAAGGTAGTTTTCGGCATACCTTTAGTATTTTGATCATATCATCGGCTAAAAAAATGAGTTTTAAGTGAAATAAGATGCGTTGGAAAGCTAACACATAGGGCTATGAGAAAATGAAAAGAAAATTTCAAAAAGTGCTTTTTATTTGGGGCTAATTAGATGTGAACTTTATACGAACGTTAATGTATAAATGCACGATCCCAACTCCTACTGTAGGAACCTCCCCGAAGTGACTCGAATATTTTTAGAAAGTTAAGTGAATTAGCTACAACTTTTGTGTTTGAACTATTCCAAATTTCTTGCAAAAAAGTGGCCAAAAGCTCAACGGAAGTGACTATGGTGCATTTTGAGGTGCTTTTCAGAATACCTTTAGTATTTTGGTCATAACTTGGGCTACAAAAATGATTTTTAGGTGAAACTAGATGCATTGCAAAGCTAACACACAGGGCTACTGGAAAAGGATACAAAATTTTCAAAAAGTAGAAATTTCAAAAAGTGCTTTTTATTGGGGCCTATAGTATGCGAAATTTATATGAACTTTAATGTACAAATGCACAAATCACTACTCCCCACGTAGGAACCTCCACAAAGTGAATCTTTTGTTTTTGGAAAGGTAAGTGTGATAGCTACAACTTTTGTGGTAGAACCATTCCAAAGTTCTTGCAAGAATGGTTCCAAAATGTCAAAGGAAGTGATAGTGGTGCATTGTAAGGTAGTTTTCGGCATACCTTTAGTATTTTGATCATATCTTGGGCTAAAAAAATGAGTTTTAAGTGAAATAAGATGCGTTGGAAAGCTAACACATAGGGCTACGAGAAAATGAAAAGAAAATTTCAAAAAGTGCTTTTTATTTGGGGCTAATTAGATGTGAACTTTATACGAACGTTAATGTATAAATGCACGATCACAACTCCTACTGTAGGAACCTCCCCGAAGTGACTCGAATATTTTTAGAAAGCTAAGTGAATTAGCTACAACTTTTATGTTGGAACTATTCCAAATTTCTTGCAAAAAAGTGGCCAAAAGCTCAACGGAAGTGACTATGGTGCATTTTGAAGTGCTTTTCAGAATACCTTTAGTATTTTGGTCATAACTTGGGCTACAAAAATGATTTTTAGGTGAAACTAGATGCATTGCAAAGCTAACACACAGGGCTACTGGAAAAGGATACAAAATTTTCAAAAAGTAGAAATTTCAAAAAGTGCTTTTTATTGGGGCCTATAGTATGCGAAATTTATATGAACTTTAATGTACAAATGCACAAATCACTACTCCCCATGTAGGAACCTCCACAAAGTGAATCTTTTGTTTTTGGAAAGGTAAGTGTGTTAGCAACAACTTTTGTGATAGAACCATTCCAAAGTTCTTGCAAGAAATGTTCCAAAATGTCAAAGGAAGTGACAGTGGTGCATTGTAAGGTAGTTTTCGGCATACCTTTAGTATTTTGATCATATCTTGGGCTAAAAAAATGAGTTTTAAGTGAAATAAGATGCGTTGGAAAGCTAACACATAGGGCTATGAGAAAATGAAAAGAAAATTTCAAAAAGTGCTTTTTATTTGGGGCTAATTAGATGTGAACTTTATACGAACGTTAATGTATAAATGCACGATCCCAACTCCTACTGTAGGAACCTTCCCGAAGTGACTCGAATATTTTTGGAAAGTTAAGTGAATTAGCTACAACTTTTGTGTTTGAACTATTCCAAATTTCTTGCAAAAAAGTGGCCAAAAGCTCAACGGAAGTGACTATGGTGCATTTTGAGGTGCTTTTCAGAATACCTTTAGTATTTTGGTCATAACTTGGGCTACAAAAATGATTTTTAGGTGAAACTAGATGCATTGCAAAGCTAACACACAGGGCTACTGGAAAAGGATACAAAATTTTCAAAAAGTAGAAATTTCAAAAAGTGCTTTTTATTGGGGCCTATAGTATGCGAAATTTATATGAACTTTAATGTACAAATGCACAAATCACTACTCCCCACGTAGGAACCTCCACAAAGTGAATCTTTTGTTTTTGGAAAGGTAAGTGTGTTAGCTACAACTTTTGTGATAGAACCATTCCAAAGTTCTTGCAAGAATGGTTCCAAAATGTCAAAGGAAGTGATAGTGGTGCATTGTAAGGTAGTTTTCGGCATACCTTTAGTATTTTGATCATATCTTGGTAAAAAAAATGATTTTTAAGTGAAATAAGATGCATTGGAAAGCTATCACATAGGGCTACTAGAAAATGAAATGAAAATTTCAGAAAGTGCTTTTTATTTGGGGCTAATTAGATGTGAACTTTATACGAACATTAATGTATAAATGTACGATCACAATTCCTACTATAGGAACCTCCCCAAAGTGACTCGAATATTTTTAGAAATCTAAGTGGATTAGCTACAACTTTTGTGTTGGAACCATTCCAAATTTCTTGCTAGAAAGTGGCCAAAAGCTCAACGGAAGTGACTATGGTGCATTTTGAGGTGCTTTTCAGCATACCTTTAGTATTTTGGTCATAACTTGGGCTACAAAAATGATTTTTAGGTGAAACTAGATGCATTGCAAAGCTAACACACAGGGCTACTGGAAAAGGATACAATATGTTCAAAAAGTAGAAATTTCAAAAAAGTGCTTTTTATTGGGGCCTATAGTATGCGAAATTTATATGAACTTTAATGTACAAATGCACAAATCACTACTCCCCATGTAGGAACCTCCACAAAGTGAATCTTTTGTTTTTGGAAAGGTAAGTGTGTTAGCAACAACTTTTGTGATAGAACCATTCCAAAGTTCTTGCAAGAAATGTTCCAAAATGTCAAAGGAAGTGACAGTGGTGCATTGTAAGGTAGTTTTCGGCATACCTTTAGTATTTTGATCATATCCTGGGCTAAAAAAATGAGTTTTAAGTGAAATAAGATGCGTTGGAAAGCTAACACATAGGGCTATGAGAAAATGAAAAGAAAATTTCAAAAAGTGCTTTTTATTTGGGGCTAATTAGATGTGAACTTTATACGATCGTTAATGTATAAATGCACGATCCCAACTCCTACTGTAGGAACCTCCCCGAAATGACTCGAATATTTTTAGAAAGTTAAGTGAATGAGCTACAACTTTTGTGTTTGAACAATTCCAAATTTCTTGCAAAAAAGTGGCCAAAAGCTCAACGGAAGTGACTATGGTGCATTTTGAGGTGCTTTTCAGCATACCTTTAGTATTTTGGTCATAACTTGGGCTACAAAAATGATTTTTAGGTGAAACTAGATGCATTGCAAAGCTACCACATAGGGCTACTGGAAAAGGATACAAAATGTTCAAAAAGTAGAAATTTCAAAAAGTGCTTTTTATTGGGGCCTATAGTATGCGAAATTTATATGAACTTTAATGTACAAATGCACAAATCACTACTCCCCATGTAGGAACCTCCACAAAGTGAATCTTTTGTTTTTGGAAAGGTAAGTGTGTTAGCTACAACTTTTGTGATAGAACCATTCCAAAGTTCTTGCAAGAAATGTTCCAAAATGTCAAAGGAAGTGACAGTGGTGCATTGTAAGGTAGTTTTCGGCATACCTTTAGTATTTTGATCATATCTTGGGCTAAAAAAATGATTTTTAAGTGAAATAAGATGCATTGGAAAGCTAACACATAGGGCTACTAGAAAATGAAAAGAAAATTTCAAAAAGTGCTTTTTATTTGGGGCTAATTAGATGTGAACTTTATACGAACATTAATGTATAAATGTACGATCACAATTCCTACTGTAGGAACCTCCCCGAAGTGACTCGAATATTTTTAGAAAGCTAAGTGGATTAGCTACAACTTTTGTGTTGGAACCATTCCAAATTTCTTGCTAGAAAGTGGCCAAAAGCTCAACGGAAGTGACTATGGTGCATTTTGAGGTGCTTTTCAGCATACCTTTAGTATTTTGGTCATAACTTGGGCTACAAAAATGATTTTTAGGTGAAACTAGATGCATTGCAAAGCTAACACACAGGGCTACTGGAAAAGGATACAATATGTTCAAAAAGTAGAAATTTCAAAAAAGTGCTTTTTATTGGGGCCTATAGTATGCGAAATTTATATGAACTTTAATGTACAAATGCACAAATCACTACTCCCCATGTAGGAACCTCCACAAAGTGAATCTTTTGTTTTTGGAAAGGTAAGTGTGTTAGCAACAACTTTTGTGATAGAACCATTCCAAAGTTCTTGCAAGAAATGTTCCAAAATGTCAAAGGAAGTGACAGTGGTGCATTGTAAGGTAGTTTTCGGCATACCTTTAGTATTTTGATCATATCCTGGGCTAAAAAAATGAGTTTTAAGTGAAATAAGATGTGTTGGAAAGCTAACACATAGGGCTATGAGAAAATGAAAAGAAAATTTCAAAAAGTGCTTTTTATTTGGGGCTAATTAGATGTGAACTTTATACGATCGTTAATGTATAAATTCACGATCCCAACTCCTACTGTAGGAACCTCCCCGAAGTGACTCGAATATTTTTAGAAAGTTAAGTGAATGAGCTACAACTTTTGTGTTTGAACAATTCCAAATTTCTTGCAAAAAAGTGGCCAAAAGCTCAACGGAAGTGACTATGGTGCATTTTGAGGTGCTTTTCAGCATACCTTTAGTATTTTGGTCATAACTTGGGCTACAAAAATGATTTTTAGGTGAAACTAGATGCATTGCAAAGCTACCACATAGGGCTACTGGAAAAGGATACAAAATGTTCAAAAAGTAGAAATTTCAGAAAGTGCTTTTTATTGGGGCCTATAGTATGCGAAATTTATATGAACTTTAATGTACAAATGCACAAATCACTACTCCCCATGTAGGAACCTCCCCAAAGTGAATCTTTTGTTTTTGGAAAGGTAAGTGTGTTAGCTACAACTTTTTTGATAGAACCATTCCAAAGTTCTTGCAAGAAAGGTTCCAAAATGTCAAAGGAATTGACAGTGGTGCATTGTAAGGTAGTTTTCGGCATACCTTTAGTATTTTGATCATATCTTGGGCTAAAAAAATGATTTTTAAGTGAAACAAGATGCGTTGGAAAGCTAACACATAGGGCTACTAGAAAATGAAAAGAAAATTTCAAAAAGTGCTTTTTATTTGCGGCTAATTAGATGTGAACTTTATACGAACGTTAATGTATAAATGCATGATCGCAACTCCTACTGTAGGAACCTCCCCGAAGTGACTTGAATATTTTTAGAAAGATAAGTGAATTAGCTACAACTTTTGTGTTGGAACCATCCAAATTTCTTGCATGAAAGTGGCCAAAAGCTCAACGGAAGTGACTATGGTGCATTTTGAGGTGCTTTTCAGCATACCTTTAGTATTTTGGTCATAACTTGGGCTACAAAAATGATTTTTAGGTGAAACTAGATGCATTGCAAAGCTAACACACAGGGCTACTGGAAAAGGATACAAAGTGTTGAAAAAGTAGAAATTTCAAAAAGTGCTTTTTATTGGGGCCTGTAGTATGCGAAATTTATATGAACTTTAATGTACAAATGCACAAATCACTACTCCCCATGTAGGAACCTCCACAAAGTGAATCTTTTGTTTTTGGAAAGGTAAGTGTGTTAGCTACAACTTTTGTGATAGAACCATTCCAAAGTTCTTGCAAGAAAGGTTCCAAAATGTCAAAGGAAGTGACAGTGGTGCATTGTAAGGTAGTTTTCGGCATACCTTTAGTATTTTGATCATATCTTGGGCTAAAAAAATGATTTTTAAGTGAAAAAAGATGCGTTGGAAAGCTAACACATAGGGCTACTAGAAAATGAAAAGAAAATTTCAAAAAGTGCTTTTTATTTGGGGCTAATTAGATGTGAACTTTATACGAACGTTAATGTATAAATGCACGATCACAACTCCTACTGTAGGAACCTCCCCGAAGTGACTTGAATATTTTTAGAAAGATAAGTGAATTAGCTACAACTTTTGTGTTGGAAGCATCCAAATTTCTTGCATGAAAGTGGCCAAAAGCTCAACGGAAGTGACTATGGTGCATTTTGAGGTGCTTTTCAGCATACCTTTAGTATTTTGGTCATAACTTGGGCTACAAAAATGATTTTTAGGTGAAACTAGATGCATTGCAAAGCTAACACACAGGGCTACTGGAAAAGGATACAAAATGTTCAAAAAGTGCTTTTTATTGGGGCCTATAGTATGCGAAATTTATATGAACTTTAATGTACAAATGCACAAATCACTACTCCCTATGTAGGAACCTCCCCAAAGTGAATCTTTTGTTTTTGGAAAGGTAAGTGTGTTAGCTACAACTTTTTTGATAGAACCATTCCAAAGTTCTTGCAAGAAAGGTTCCAAAATGTCAAAGGAATTGACAGTGGTGCATTGTAAGGTAGTTTTCGGCATACCTTTAGTATTTTGATCATATCTTGGGCTAAAAGAATGATTTTTAAGTGAAACAAGATGCGTTGGAAAGCTAACACATAGGGCTACTAGAAAATGAAAAGAAAATTTCAAAAAGTGCTTTTTATTTGCGGCGAATTAGATGTGAACTTTATACGAATGTTAATGTATAAATGCACGATCGCAACTCCTACTGTAGGAACCTCCCAGAAGTGACTTGAATATTTTTAGAAAGATAAGTGAATTAGATACAACTTTTGTGTTGGAACCATCCAAATTTCTTGCATGAAAGTGGCCAAAAGCTCAACGGAAGTGACTATGGTGCATTTTGAGGTGCTTTTCAGCATACCTTTAGTATTTTGGTCATAACTTGGGCTACAAAAATGATTTTTAGGTGAAACTAGATGCATTGCAAAGCTAACACACAGGGCTACTGGAAAAGGATACAAAGTGTTGAAAAAGTAGAAATTTCAAAAAGTGCTTTTTATTGGGGCCTGTAGTATGCGAAATTTATATAAACTTTAATGTACAAATGCACAAATCACTACTCCCCATGTAGGAACCTCCACAAAGTGAATCTTTTGTTTTTGGAAAGGTAAGTGTGTTAGCTACAACTTTTGTGATAGAACCATTCCAAAGTTCTTGCAAGAAAGGTTCCAAAATGTCAAAGGAAGTGACAGTGGTGCATTGTAAGGTAGTTTTCGGCATACCTTTAGTATTTTGATCATATCTTGGGCTAAAAAAATGATTTTTAAGTGAAACAAGATGCGTTGGAAAGCTAACACATAGGGCTACTAGAAAATGAAAAGAAAATTTCAAAAAGTGCTTTTTATTTGGGGCTAATTAGATGTGAACTTTATACGAACGTTAATGTATAAATGCACGATCACAACTCCTACTGTAGGAACCTCCCCGAAGTGACTTGAATATTTTTAGAAAGATAAGTGAATTAGCTACAACTTTTGTGTTGGAAGCATCCAAATTTCTTGCATGAAAGTGGCCAAAAGCTCAACGGAAGTGACTATGGTGCATTTTGAGGTGCTTTTCAGCATACCTTTAGTATTTTGGTCATAACTTGGGCTACAAAAATGATTTTTAGGTGAAACTAGATGCATTGCAAAGCTAACACACAGGGCTACTAGAAAAGGATACAAAATGTTCAAAAAGTAGAAATTTCAAAAAATGATTTTTATTGGGGCCTATAGTATGCGAAATTTATATGAACTTTAATGTACAAATGCACAAATCACTACTCCCCATGTAGGAACCTCCACAAAGTGAATCTTTTGTTTTTGGAAAGGTAAGTGTGTTAGCTACAACTTTTATGATAGAACCATTCCAAAGTTCTTGCAAGAAAGGTTCCAAAATGTCAAAGGAAGTGATAGTGGTGCATTGTAAGGTAGTTTTCGGCATACCTTTAGTATTTTGATCATATCTTGGGCTAAAAAAATGATTTTTAAGTGAAACAAGATGCGTTGAAAGCTAACACATAGGGCTACTATAAAATGAAAAGAAAATTTCAAAAAGTGCTTTTTAGTTGGGGCTAATTAGATGTGAACTTTATACGAACGTTAATGTATAAATGCACGATCACAACTCCTACTGTAGGAACCTCACCGAAGTGACTCGAATATTTTTAGAAAGTTAAGTGAATTAGATACAACTTTTGTGTTGGAACCATTCCAAATTTCTTGCAAGAAAGTGGCCAAAACCTCAACGGAAGTGACTATGGTGCATTTTGAGGTGCTTTTCAGCATACCTTTAGTATTTTGGTCATAACTTGGGCTACAAAAATGATTTTTAGGAGAAAATAGATGCATTGCAAAGCTAACACACAGGGCTACTGGAAAAGGATACAAAATGTTCAAAAAGTAGAAATTTCAAAAAGTGCTTTTTATTGGGGCCTATAGTATGCGAAATTTATATGAACTTTAATGTACAAATGCACAAATCACTACTCCCCATGTAGGAACCTCCCCAAATTGAATCTTTTGTTTTTGGAAAGGTAAGTGTGTTAGGTACAACGTTTGTGATAGAACCATTCCAAAGTTCTTGCAAGAAAGGTTCCAAAATGTCAAAGGAAGTGACAGTGGTGCATTGTAAGGTAGTTTTCGGCATAGCGTTAGTATTTTGATCATTTCTTGGGCTAAAAAAATGATTTTTAAGTGAAACAAGATGCGTTGGAAAGATAACACATAGGGCTACTAGAAAATGAAAAGAAAATTTCAAAAAATGCTTTTTATTAGGGGCTAATTAGATGTGAACTTTATACGAACGTTAATGTATAAATGCACGATCACAACTCCTACTGTAGGAACCTCCCCAAAGTGACTCGAATATTTTTAGAAAGTTAAGTGAATTAGCTACAACTTTTGTGTAGGAACCATTCCAAATTTCTTGCAAAAAAGTGGCCAAAAGCTCAACGGAAGTGACTATGGTGCATTTTGAGGTGCTTTTCAGCATACCTTTAGTATTTTGGTCATAACTTGGGCTACAAAAATGATTTTTAGGTGAAACTAGATGCATTGCAAAGCTAGCACACAGGGCTACTGGAAAAGGATACAAATTGTTCAAAAAGTAGAAATTTCAAAAAGTGCTTTTTATTGGGGCCTATAGTATGCGAAATTTATATGAACTTTAACGTACAAATGCAAAAATCACTACTCCCCATGTAGGAACCTCCCCAAAGTCAATCTATTGTTTTTGGAAAGGTAAGTGTGTTAGCTACAACTTTTGTGATAGAACCATTCCAAAGTTCTTGCAAGAAAGGTTCCAAAATGTCAAAGGAAGTGACAGTGGTTCATTGTAAGGTAGTTTTCGGCATACCTTTAGTATTTTCATCATATCTTCGGCTAAAAAAATGATTTTTAAGTGAAACAAGATGTGTTGGAAAGCTAACACATAGGGCTACTAGAAAATGAAAAGAAAATTTCAAAAAGTGCTTTTTATTTGGGGCTATTTAGATGTGAACTTTATACGAACGTTAATGTATAAATGCACGATCACAACTCCTACTGTAGGAACCTCCCGGAAGTGACTTGAATATTTTTAGAAAGATAAGTGAATTAGATACAACTTTTGTGTTGGAACCATCCAAATTTCTTGCATGAAAGTGGCCAAAAGCTCAACGGCAGTGACTATGGTGCATTTTGAGGTGCTTTTCAGCATACCTTTAGTATTTTGGTCATAACTTGGGCTACAAAAATGATTTTTAGGTGAAACTAGATGCATTGCAAAGCTAACACACAGGCCTACTGGAAAAGGATACAAAATGTTCAAATAGTGCTTTTTATTGGGGCCTATAATATGCGAAATTTATATGAACTTTAATGTACAAATGCACAAATCACTACTCCCTATGTAGGAACCTCCCCAAAGTGAATCTTTTGTTTTTAGAAAGGTAAGTGTGTTAGCTACAACTTTTGTGATAGAACCATTCCAAAGTTCTTGCAAGAAAGGTTCCAAAATGTCAAAGGCATTGACAGTGGTGCATTGTAAGGTAGTTTTCGGCATACCTTTAGTATTTTGATCATATCTTGGGCTAAAAAAATGATTTTTAAGTGAAACAAGATGCGTTGGAAAGCTAACACATAGGGCTACTAGAAAATGAAAAGAAAATTTCAAAAAGTGCTTTTTATTTGCGGCTAATTAGATGTGAACTTTATACGAACGTTAATGTATAAATGCACGATCGCAACTCCTACTGTAGGAACCTCCCCGAAGTGACTTGAATATTTTTAGAAAGACAAGTGAATTAGCTACAACTTTTGTGTTGGAACCATCCAAATTTCTTGCATGAAAGTGGCCAAAAGCTCAACGGAAGTGACTATGGTGCATTTTGAGGTGCTTTTCAGCATACCTTTAGTATTTTGGTCATAACTTGGGCTACAAAAATGATTTTTAGGTGAAACTAGATGCATTGCAAAGCTAACACACAGGGCTACTGGAAATGGATACAAAGTGTTGAAAAAGTAGAAATTTCAAAAAGTGCTTTTTATTGGGGCCTGTAGTATGCGAAATTTATATGAACTTTAATGTACAAATGCACAAATCACTACTCCCCATGTAGGAACCTCCCCAAAGTCAATCTATTGTTTCTGGAAAGGTAAGTGTGTTAGCTACAACTTTTGTGATAGAACCATTCCATAGTTCTTGCAAGAAAGGTTCCAAAATGTCAAAGGAAGTGACAGTGGTGCATTGTAAGGTAGTTTTCGGCATACCTTTAGTATTTTGATCATATCTTGGGCTAAAAAAATGATTTTTAAGTGAAACAAGATGCGTTGGAAAGCTAACACATAGGGATACTATAAAATGAAAAGAAAATTTCAAAAAGTGCTTTTTAGTTGGGGCTAATTAGATGTGAACTTTATACGAACGTTAATGTGTAAATACACGATCACAACTCCTACTGTAGGAACCTCCCCGAAGTGACTCGAATTTTTTTAGAAAGTTAAGTGAATTAGCTACAACTTTTATGTTGGAACCATTCCAAATTTCTTACATGAAAGTGGCCAAAAGCTCAACGGAAGTGACTATGGTGCATTTTGAGGTGCTTTTCAGCATACCTTTAGTATTTTGGTCATAACTTGAGCTACAAAAATGATTTTTAGGTGAAACTAGATGCATTGCAAAGCTAACACACAGGCCTACTGGAAAAGGATACAAAATGTTCAAAAAGAGCTTTTTATTGGGGCCTATAGTATGCGAAATTTATATGAATTTTAATGTACAAATGCACAAATCACTACTCCCTATGTAGGAACCTCCCCAAAGTGAATCTTTTGTTTTTGGAAAGGTAAGTGTGTTAGCTACAACTTTTGTGATAGAACCATTCCAAAGTTCTTGCAAGAAAGGTTCCAAAATGTCAAAGGAATTGACAGTGGTGCATTGTAAGGTAGTTTTCGGCATACCTTTAGTATTTTGATCATATCTTGGGCTAAAAAAATGATTTTTAAGTGAAACAAGATGCGTTGGAAAGATAACACACAGGGATACTATAAAATGAAAAGAAAATTTCAAAAAGTGCTTTTTAGTTGGGGCTAATTAGATGTGAACTTTATACGAACGTTAATGTGTAAATACACGATCACAACTCCTACTGTAGGAACCTCCCCGAAGTGACTCGAATTTTTTTAGAAAGTTAAGTGAATTAGCTACAACTTTTATGTTGGAACCATTCCAAATTTCTTACATGAAAGTGGCCAAAAGCTCAACGGAAGTGACTATGGTGCATTTTGAGGTGCTTTTCAGCATACCTTTAGTATTTTGGTCATAACTTGAGCTACAAAAATGATTTTTAGGTGAAACTAGATGCATTGCAAAGCTAACACACAGGCCTACTGGAAAAGGATACAAAATGTTCAAAAAGAGCTTTTTATTGGGGCCTATAGTATGCGAAATTTATATGAACTTTAATGTACAAATGCACAAATCACTACTCCCTATGTAGGAACCTCCCCAAAGTGAATCTTTTGTTTTTGGAAAGGTAAGTGTGTTAGCTACAACTTTTGTGATAGAACCATTCCAAAGTTCTTGCAAGAAAGGTTCCAAAATGTCAAAGGAATTGACAGTGGTGCATTGTAAGGTAGTTTTCGGCATACCTTTAGTATTTTGATCATATCTTGGGCTAAAAAAATGATTTTTAAGTGAAACAAGATGCGTTGGAAAGATAACACACAGGGCTACTAGAAAATGAAAAGAAAATTTCAAAAAGTGCTTTTTATTTGCGGCTAATTAGATGTGAACTTTATACGAACGTTAATGTATAAATGCACGATCGCAACTCCTACTGTAGGAACCTCCCCGAAGTGACTTGAATATTTTTAGAAAGATAAGTGAATTAGCTACAACTTTTGTGTTGGAACCATCCAAATTTCTTGCATGAAAGTGGCCAAAAGCTCAACGGAAGTGACTATGGTGCATTTTGAGGTGCTTTTCAGCATACCTTTAGTATTTTGGTCATAACTTGGGCTACAAAAATGATTTTTAGGTGAAACTAGATGCATTGCAAAGCTAACACACAGGGCTACTGGAAAAGGATACAAAGTGTTGAAAAAGTAGAAATTTCAAAAAGTGCTTTTTATTGGGGCCTGTAGTATGCGAAATTTATATGAACTTTAATGTACAAATGCACAAATCACTACTCCCCATGTAGGAACCTCCACAAAGTGAATCTTTTGTTTTTGGAAAGGTAAGTGTGTTAGCTACAACTTTTGTGATAGAACCATTCCAAAGTTCTTGCAAGAAAGGTTCCAAAATGTCAAAGGAAGTGACAGTGGTGCATTGTAAGGTAGTTTTCGGCATACCTTTAGTATTTTGATCATATCTTGGGCTAAAAAAATGATTTTTAAGTGAAACAAGATGCGTTGAAAGCTAACACATAGGGCTACTATAAAATGAAAAGAAAATTTCAAAAAGTGCTTTTTAGTTGGGGCTAATTAGATGTGAACTTTATACGAACGTTAATGTATAAATGCACGATCACAACTCCTACTGTAGGAACCTCACCGAAGTGACTCGAATATTTTTAGAAAGTTAAGTGAATTAGATACAACTTTTGTGTTGGAACCATTCCAAATTTCTTGCAAGAAAGTGGCCAAAAGCTCAACGGAAGTGACTATGGTGCATTTTGAGGTGCTTTTCAGCATACCTTTAGTATTTTGGTCATAACTTGGGCTACAAAAATGATTTTTAGGAGAAAATAGATGCATTGCAAAGCTAACACACAGGGCTACTAGAAAAGGATACAAAATATTCAAAAAGTAGAAATTTCAAAAAGTGCTTTTTATTGGGGCCTATAGTATGCGAAATTTATATGAACTTTAATGTACAAATGCAAAAATCACTACTCCCCATGTAGGAACCTCCCTAAAGTCAATCTATTGTTTCTGGAAAGGTAAGTGTGTTAGCTAAAACTTTTGTGATAGAACCATTCCATAGTTCTTGCAAGAAAGGTTCCAAAATGTCAAAGGAAGTGACAGTGGTGCATTGTAAGGTAGTTTTCGGCATACCTTTAGTATTTTGATCATATCTTGGGCTAAAAAAATGATTTTTAAGTGAAACAAGATGCGTTGGAAAGCTAACACATAGGGATACTATAAAATGAAAAGAAAATTTCAAAAACTGCTTTTTAGTTGGGGCTAATTAGATGTGAACTTTATACGAACGTTAATGTATAAATACTCGATCACAACTCCTACTGTAGGAACCTCCCCGAAGTGACTCGAATTTTTTTAGAAAGTTAAGTGAATTAGCTACAACTTTTATGTTGGAACCATTCCAAATTTCTTGCATGAAAGTGGCCAAAAGCTCAACGGAAGTGACTATGGTGCATTTTGAGGTGCTTTTCAGCATACCTTTAGTATTTTGGTCATAACTTGGGCTACAAAAATGATTTTTAGGTGAAACTAGATGCATTGCAAAGCTAACACACGGGGCTACTGGAAAAGGATACAAAATATTCAAAGAGTAGAAATTTCAAAAAGTGCTTTTAATTGGGGCCTATAGTATGCGAAATTAATATGAACGTTAAGGTACAAATGCACAAATCACTACTCCCCATGTAGGAACCTCCCCAAATTGAATCTTTTGTTTTTGGAAAGGTAAGTGTGTTAGCTACAACTTTTGTGATAGGACCATTCCAAAGTTCTTGCAAGAAAGGTTCCAAAATGTAAAAGGAAGTGACAGTGGTGCATTGTAAGGTAGTTTTCGGCATACCGTTAGTATATTGATCATATCTTGGGCTAAAAAAATGATTTTTAAGTGAAACAAGATGCGTTGGAAAGCTAAGACATAGAGCTACTAGAAAATGAAAAGAAAATTTAAAAAAGTGTTTTTTATTTGGGGCTAATTTGATGTGAACTTTATACGAACGTTAATGTATAAATGCACGATCACGACTCCTACTGTTGGAACCTCCTCAAAGTGACTCGAATATTTTTAGAAAGTTAAGTGAATAAGCTACAACTTTTGTGTTGGAACCATTCCAAATTTCTTGCAAGAAAGTGGCCAAAAGCTCAACGGAAGTGACTATGGTGCATTTTGAGGTGCTTTTCAGCATACCTTTAGTATTTTGGTCATAACTTGGGCTACAAAAATGATTTTTAGGTGAAACTAGAGGCATTGCAAAGCTAACACACAGGGCTACTGGAAAAGGATACAAAATGTTCAAAAAGTATAAATTTCAAAAAGTGCTTTTTATTGGGGCCTATAGTATGCGAAATTTATATGAACTTTAATGTACAAATGCACAAATCACTACTCCCCATGTAGGAACCTCCCCAAATTGAATCTTTTGTTTTTGGAAAGGTAAGTGTGTTAGGTACAACGTTTGTGATAGAACCATTCCAAAGTTCTTGCAAGAAAGGTTCCAAAATGTCAAAGGAAGTGACAGTGGTGCATTGTAAGGTAGTTTTCAGCATAGCGTTAGTATTTTGATAATTTCTTGGGCTAAAAAAATAATTTTTAAGTGAAACAAGATGCGTTGGAAAGCTAACACATAGGGCTACTAGAAAATGAAAAGAAAATTTCAAAAAGTGCTTTTTATTAGGGGCTAATTAGATGTAAACTTTATACGAACGTTAATGTATAAATGCACGATCACAACTCCTACTGTAGGAACCTCCCCGAAGTGACTCGAATATTTTTAGAAAGTTAAGTGAATTAGCTACAACTTTTGTGTTGGAACCATTCCAAATTTCTTGCAAGAAAGTGTCCAAAAGCTCAACGGAAGTGACTATGGTGCATTTTGAGGTGCTTTTCAGCATACCTTTAGTATTTTGGTCATAACTTGGGCTACAAAAATGATTTTTAGGTGAAACTAGATGTATTTCAAAGCTAACACACAGGGCTACTGGAAAAGGATACAAATTGTTCAAAAAGTAGAAATTTCAAAAAGTGCTTTTTATTGGGGCCTATAGTATGCGAAATTTATATGAACTTTAATGTACAAATGCAAAAATCACTACTCCCTAAGTAGGAACCTCCCCAAATTGAATCTTTTGTTTTTGGAAAGGTAAGTGTGTTAGCTACAACGTTTGTGATAGGACCATTCCAAATTTCTTGCAAGAAAGGTTCCAAAATGTCAAAGGAAGTGACAGTGGTGCATTGTAAGGTAGTTTTCGGCATACCGTTAGTATATTGATCATATCTTGGGCTAAAAAAATGATTTTTAAGTGAAACAAGATGCATTGGAAAGCTAAGACATAGGTCTACTAGAAAATGAAAAGAAAATTTCAAAAACTGTTTTTTATTTGGGGCTAATTAGATGTGAACTTTATACGAACGTTAATGTATAAATGCACGATCACAACTCCTACTGTAGGAACCTCCCCAAAGTGACTCAAATATTTTTAAAAAGTTAAGTGAATTAGCTACAACTTTTGTGTTGGAACCTTTCCAAATTTCTTGCAAGAAAGTGGCCAAAAGCTCAACGGAAGTGACTATGGTGCATTTTGAGGTGCTTTTCAGCATACCTTTAGTATTTTGGTCATAACTTGGGCTACAAAAATGATTTTTAGGTGAAACTAGATGTATTTCAAAGCTAACACACAGGGCTACTGGAAAAGGATACAAAATGATCAAAAAGTAGAAATTTCAAAAAGTGCTTTTTATTGGGGCCTACAGTATGCGAAATTTATATGAACGTTAAGGTACAAATGCACAAATCACTACTCCCCATGTAGGAACCTCCCCAAATTGAATCTTTTGTTTTTGGAAAGGTAAGTGTGTTAGCTACAACGTTTGTGATAGAACCATTCCAAAGTTCTTGCAAGAAAGGTTCCAAAATGTCAAAGGAAGTGATAGTGGTGCATTGTAAGGTAGTTTTCGGCATACCGTTAGTATTTTGATCATATCTTGGGCTAAAAAAATGATTTTTAAGTGAAACAAGATGCGTTGGAAATCTAACACATAGGGCTACTAGAAAATAAAAAGAAAATTTCAAAAAGTGTTTTTTATTTGGTGCTAATTAGATGTGAACTTTATACGAACGTTAATGTATAAATGCAAGATCACAACTCCTACTGTAGGAACCTCCCCGAAGTGACTCAAATATTTTTAGAAAGTTAAGTGAATTAGCTACAACTTTTGTGTTGGAACCATTCCAAATTTCTTGCAAGAAAGTGGCCAAAAGCTCAACGGAAGTGACTATGGTGCATTTTGAGGTGCTTTTAAGCATACCTTTAGTATTTTGGTCATAACTTGGGCTACAAAAATGATTTTTAGGTGAAACTAGAGGCATTGCAAAGCTAACACACAGGGCTACTGGAAAAGGATACAAAATGTTCAAAAAGTATAAATTTCAAAAAGTGCTTTTTATTGGGGCCTATAGTATGCGAAATTTATATGAACTTTAATGTACAAATGCACAAATCACTACTCCCCATGTAGGAACCTCCCCAAATTGAATCTTTTGTTTTTGGAAAGGTATGTGTGTTAGGTACAACGTTTGTGATAGAACCATTCCAAAGTTCTTGCAAGAAAGGTTCCAAAATGTCAAAGGAAGTGACAGTGGTGCATTGTAAGGTAGTTTTCGGCATAGCGTTAGTATTTTGATCATTTCTTGGGCTAAAAAAATGATTTTTAAGTGAAACAAGATGCGTTGGAAAGCTAACACATAGGGCTACTAGAAAATGAAAAGAAAATTTCAAAAAGTGCTTTTTATTAGGGGCTAATTAGATGTGAACTTTATACGAACGTTAATGTATAAATGCACGATCACAACTCCTACTGTAGGAACCTCCCCAAAGTGACTCGAATATTTTTAGAAAGTTAAGTGAATTACCTACAACTTTTGTGTTGGAACCATTCCAAATTTCTTGCAAGAAAGTGGCCAAAAGCTCAACGGAAGTGACTATGGTGCATTTTGAGGTGCTTTTCAGCATACCTTTAGTATTTTGGTCATAACTTGGGCTACAAAAATGATTTTTAGGTGAAACTAGATGCATTGAAAAGCTAACACACAGGGCTACTGGAAAAGGATACAAATTGTTCAAAAAGTAGAAATTTCAAAAAGTGCTTTTTATTGGGGCCTATAATATGCGAAATTTATATGAACTTTAATGTACAAATGCAAAAATCACTACTCCCCATGTAGGAACCTCCCCAAAGTCAATCTATTGTTTTTGGAAAGGTAAGTGTGTTAGCTAAAACTTTTGTGATAGAACCATTCCAAAGTTCTTGCAAGAAAGGTTCCAAAATGTCAAAGGAAGTGACAGTGGTGCATTGTAAGGTAGTTTTCGGCATACCTTTAGTATTTTGATCATATCTTGGGCTAAAAAAATGATTTTTAAGTGAAACAAGATGCGTTGGAAAGCTAACACATAGGGCTACTAGAAAATGAAAAGAAAATTTCAAAAAGTGCTTTTTATTTGGGGCTATTTAGATGTGAACTTTATACGAACGTTAATGTATAAATGCACGATCACAACTCCTACTGTAAGAACCTCCCCGAAGTGACTTGAATATTTTTAGAAAGATAAGTGAATTAGATACAACTTTTGTGTTGGAACCATCCAAATTTCTTGCATGAAAGTGGCCAAAAGCTCAACGGCAGTGACTATGGTGCATTTTGAGGTGCTTTTCAGCATACCTTTAGTATTTTGGTCATAACTTGGGCTACAAAAATGATTTTTAGGTGAAACTAGATGCATTGCAAAGCTAACACACAGGCCTACTGGAAAAGGATACAAAATGTTCAAAAAGTGCTTTTTATTGGGGCCTATAGTATGCGAAATTTATATGAACTTTAATGTACAAATGCACAAATCACTACTCCCTATGTAGGAACCTCCCCAAAGTGAATCTTTTGTTTTTGGATAGGTAAGTGTGTTAGCTACAACTTTTGTGATAGAACCATTCCAAAGTTCTTGGAAGAAAGGTTCCAAAATGTCAAAGGAATTGACAGTGGTGCATTGTAAGGTAGTTTTCGGCATACCTTTAGTATTTTGATCATATCTTGGGCTAAAAAAATGATTTTTAAGTGAAACAAGATGTGTTGGAAAGCTAACACATAGGGCTACTAGAAAATGAAAAGAAAATTTCAAAAAGTGCTTTTTATTTGGGGCTATTTAGATGTGAACTTTATACGAACGTTAATGTATAAATGCACGATCACAACTCCTACTGTAGGAACCTCCGGGAAGTGACTTGAATATTTTTAGAAAGATAAGTGAATTAGATACAACTTTTGTGTTGGAACCATCCAAATTTCTTGCATGAAAGTGGCCAAAAGCTCAACGGCAGTGACTATGGTGCATTTTGAGGTGCTTTTCAGCATACCTTTAGTATTTTGGTCATAACTTGGGCTACAAAAATGATTTTTAGGTGAAACTAGATGCATTGCAAAGCTAACACACAGGCCTACTGGAAAAGGATACAAAATGTTCAAATAGTGCTTTTTATTGGGGCCTATAATATGCGAAATTTATATGAACTTTAATGTACAAATGCACAAATCACTACTCCCTATGTAGGAACCTCCCCAAAGTGAATCTTTTGTTTTTGGAAAGGTAAGTGTGTTAGCTACAACTTTTGTGATAGAACCATTCCAAAGTTCTTGCAAGAAAGGTTCCAAAATGTCAAAGGCATTGACAGTGGTGCATTGTAAGGTAGTTTTCGGCATACCTTTAGTATTTTGATCATATCTTGGGCTAAAAAAATGATTTTTAAGTGAAACAAGATGCGTTGGAAAGCTAACACATAGGGCTACTAGAAAATGAAAAGAAAATTTCAAAAAGTGCTTTTTATTTGCGGCTAATTAGATGTGAACTTTATACGAACGTTAATGTATAAATGCACGATCGCAACTCCTACTGTAGGAACCTCCCCGAAGTGACTTGAATATTTTTAGAAAGACAAGTGAATTAGCTACAACTTTTGTGTTGGAACCATCCAAATTTCTTGCATGAAAGTGGCCAAAAGCTCAACGGAAGTGACTATGGTGCATTTTGAGGTGCTTTTCAGCATACCTTTAGTATTTTGGTCATAACTTGGGCTACAAAAATGATTTTTAGGTGAAACTAGATGCATTGCAAAGCTAACACACAGGGCTACTGGAAATGGATACAAAGTGTTGAAAAAGTAGAAATTTCAAAAAGTGCTTTTTATTGGGGCCTGTAGTATGCGAAATTTATATGAACTTTAATGTACAAATGCACAAATCACTACTCCCCATGTAGGAACCTCCCCAAAGTCAATCTATTGTTTCTGGAAAGGTAAGTGTGTTAGCTACAACTTTTGTGATAGAACCATTCCATAGTTCTTGCAAGAAAGGTTCCAAAATGTCAAAGGAAGTGACAGTGGTGCATTGTAAGGTAGTTTTCGGCATACCTTTAGTATTTTGATCATATCTTGGGCTAAAAAAATGATTTTTAAGTGAAACAAGATGCGTTGGAAAGCTAACACATAGGGATACTATAAAATGAAAAGAAAATTTCAAAAAGTGCTTTTTAGTTGGGGCTAATTAGATGTGAACTTTATACGAACGTTAATGTGTAAATACACGATCACAACTCCTACTGTAGGAACCTCCCCGAAGTGACTCGAATTTTTTTAGAAAGTTAAGTGAATTAGCTACAACTTTTATGTTGGAACCATTCCAAATTTCTTACATGAAAGTGGCCAAAAGCTCAACGGAAGTGACTATGGTGCATTTTGAGGTGCTTTTCAGCATACCTTTAGTATTTTGGTCATAACTTGAGCTACAAAAATGATTTTTAGGTGAAACTAGATGCATTGCAAAGCTAACACACAGGCCTACTGGAAAAGGATACAAAATGTTCAAAAAGAGCTTTTTATTGGGGCCTATAGTATGCGAAATTTATATGAACTTTAATGTACAAATGCACAAATCACTACTCCCTATGTAGGAACCTCCCCAAAGTGAATCTTTTGTTTTTGGAAAGGTAAGTGTGTTAGCTACAACTTTTGTGATAGAACCATTCCAAAGTTCTTGCAAGAAAGGTTCCAAAATGTCAAAGGAATTGACAGTGGTGCATTGTAAGGTAGTTTTCGGCATACCTTTAGTATTTTGATCATATCTTGGGCTAAAAAAATGATTTTTAAGTGAAACAAGATGCGTTGGAAAGATAACACACAGGGATACTATAAAATGAAAAGAAAATTTCAAAAAGTGCTTTTTAGTTGGGGCTAATTAGATGTGAACTTTATACGAACGTTAATGTGTAAATACACGATCACAACTCCTACTGTAGGAACCTCCCCGAAGTGACTCGAATTTTTTTAGAAAGTTAAGTGAATTAGCTACAACTTTTATGTTGGAACCATTCCAAATTTCTTACATGAAAGTGGCCAAAAGCTCAACGGAAGTGACTATGGTGCATTTTGAGGTGCTTTTCAGCATACCTTTAGTATTTTGGTCATAACTTGAGCTACAAAAATGATTTTTAGGTGAAACTAGATGCATTGCAAAGCTAACACACAGGCCTACTGGAAAAGGATACAAAATGTTCAAAAAGAGCTTTTTATTGGGGCCTATAGTATGCGAAATTTATATGAACTTTAATGTACAAATGCACAAATCACTACTCCCTATGTAGGAACCTCCCCAAAGTGAATCTTTTGTTTTTGGAAAGGTAAGTGTGTTAGCTACAACTTTTGTGATAGAACCATTCCAAAGTTCTTGCAAGAAAGGTTCCAAAATGTCAAAGGAATTGACAGTGGTGCATTGTAAGGTAGTTTTCGGCATACCTTTAGTATTTTGATCATATCTTGGGCTAAAAAAATGATTTTTAAGTGAAACAAGATGCGTTGGAAAGATAACACACAGGGCTACTAGAAAATGAAAAGAAAATTTCAAAAAGTGCTTTTTATTTGCGGCTAATTAGATGTGAACTTTATACGAACGTTAATGTATAAATGCACGATCGCAACTCCTACTGTAGGAACCTCCCCGAAGTGACTTGAATATTTTTAGAAAGATAAGTGAATTAGCTACAACTTTTGTGTTGGAACCATCCAAATTTCTTGCATGAAAGTGGCCAAAAGCTCAACGGAAGTGACTATGGTGCATTTTGAGGTGCTTTTCAGCATACCTTTAGTATTTTGGTCATAACTTGGGCTACAAAAATGATTTTTAGGTGAAACTAGATGCATTGCAAAGCTAACACACAGGGCTACTGGAAAAGGATACAAAGTGTTGAAAAAGTAGAAATTTCAAAAAGTGCTTTTTATTGGGGCCTGTAGTATGCGAAATTTATATGAACTTTAATGTACAAATGCACAAATCACTACTCCCCATGTAGGAACCTCCACAAAGTGAATCTTTTGTTTTTCGAAAGGTAAGTGTGTTAGCTACAACTTTTGTGATAGAACCATTCCAAAGTTCTTGCAAGAAAGGTTCCAAAATGTCAAAGGAAGTGACAGTGGTGCATTGTAAGGTAGTTTTCGGCATACCTTTAGTATTTTGATCATATCTTGGGCTAAAAAAATGATTTTTAAGTGAAACAAGATGCGTTGGAAAGCTAACACATAGGGCTACTAGAAAATGAAAAGAAAGTTTCAAAAAGTGCTTTTTATTTGGGGCTAATTAGATGTGAACTTTATACGAACGTTAATGTATAAATGCACGATCACAACTCCTACTGTAGGAACCTCCCCGAAGTGACTTGAATATTTTTAGAAAGATAAGTGAATTAGCTACAACTTTTATGTTGGAATCATCCAAATTTCTTGCATGAAAGTGGCCAAAAGCTCAACGGAAGTGACTATGGTGCATTTTGAGGTGCTTTTCAGCATACCTTTAGTATTTTGGTCATAACTTGGGCTACAAAAATGATTTTTAGGTCAAACTAGATGCATTGCAAAGCTAACACACAGGGCTACTAGAAAAGGATACAAAATGTTCAAAAAGTAGAAATTTCAAAAAATGATTTTTATTGGGGCCTATAGTATGCGAAATTTATATGAACTTTAATGTACAAATGCACAAATCACTACTCCCCATGTAGGAACCTCCACAAAGTGAATCTTTTGTTTTTGGAAAGGTAAGTGTGTTAGCTACAACTTTTATGATAGAACCATTGCAAAGTTCTTGCAAGAAAGGTTCCAAAATGTCAAAGGAAGTGATAGTGGTGCATTGTAAGGTAGTTTTCGGCATACCTTTAGTATTTTGATCATATCTTGGGCTAAAAAAATGATTTTTAAGTGAAACAAGATGCGTTGAAAGCTAACACATAGGGCTACTATAAAATGAAAAGAAAATTTCAAAAAGTGCTTTTTAGTTGGGGCTAATTAGATGTGAACTTTATACGAACGTTAATGTATAAATGCACGATCACAACTCCTACTGTAGGAACCTCACCGAAGTGACTCGAATATTTTTAGAAAGTTAAGTGAATTAGATACAACTTTTGTGTTGGAACCATTCCAAATTTCTTGCAAGAAAGTGGCCAAAAGCTCAACGGAAGTGACTATGGTGCATTTTGAGGTGCTTTTCAGCATACCTTTAGTATTTTGGTCATAACTTGGGCTACAAAAATGATTTTTAGGAGAAAATAGATGCATTGCAAAGCTAACACACAGGGCTACTGGAAAAGGATACAAAATATTCAAAAAGTAGAAATTTCAAAAAGTGCTTTTTATTGGGGCCTATAGTATGCGAAATTTATATGAACTTTAATGTACAAATGCAAAAATCACTACTCCCCATGTAGGAACCTCCCTAAAGTCAATCTATTGTTTCTGGAAAGGTAAGTGTGTTAGCTAAAACTTTTGTGATAGAACCATTCCATAGTTCTTGCAAGAAAGGTTCCAAAATGTCAAAGGAAGTGACAGTGGTGCATTGTAAGGTAGTTTTCGGCATACCTTTAGTATTTTGATCATATCTTGGGCTAAAAAAATGATTTTTAAGTGAAACAAGATGCGTTGGAAAGCTAACACATAGGGATACTATAAAATGAAAAGAAAATTTCAAAAACTGCTTTTTAGTTGGGGCTAATTAGATGTGAACTTTATACGAACGTTAATGTATAAATACTCGATCACAACTCCTACTGTAGGAACCTCCCCGAAGTGACTCGAATTTTTTTAGAAAGTTAAGTGAATTAGCTACAACTTTTATGTTGGAACCATTCCAAATTTCTTGCATGAAAGTGGCCAAAAGCTCAACGGAAGTGACTATGGTGCATTTTGAGGTGCTTTTCAGCATACCTTTAGTATTTTGGTCATAACTTGGGCTACAAAAATGATTTTTAGGTGAAACTAGATGCATTGCAAAGCTAACACACGGGGCTACTGGAAAAGGATACAAAATATTCAAAGAGTAGAAATTTCAAAAAGTGCTTTTAATTGGGGCCTATAGTATGCGAAATTAATATGAACGTTAAGGTACAAATGCACAAATCACTACTCCCCATGTAGGAACCTCCCCAAATTGAATCTTTTGTTTTTGGAAAGGTAAGTGTGTTAGCTACAACTTTTGTGATAGGACCATTCCAAAGTTCTTGCAAGAAAGGTTCCAAAATGTAAAAGGAAGTGACAGTGGTGCATTGTAAGGTAGTTTTCGGCATACCGTTAGTATATTGATCATATCTTGGGCTAAAAAAATGATTTTTAAGTGAAACAAGATGCGTTGGAAAGCTAAGACATAGAGCTACTAGAAAATGAAAAGAAAATTTAAAAAAGTGTTTTTTATTTGGGGCTAATTTGATGTGAACTTTATACGAACGTTAATGTATAAATGCACGATCACGACTCCTACTGTTGGAACCTCCTCAAAGTGACTCGAATATTTTTAGAAAGTTAAGTGAATAAGCTACAACTTTTGTGTTGGAACCATTCCAAATTTCTTGCAAGAAAGTGGCCAAAAGCTCAACGGAAGTGACTATGGTGCATTTTGAGGTGCTTTTCAGCATACCTTTAGTATTTTGGTCATAACTTGGGCTACAAAAATGATTTTTAGGTGAAACTAGAGGCATTGCAAAGCTAACACACAGGGCTACTGGAAAAGGATACAAAATGTTCAAAAAGTATAAATTTCAAAAAGTGCTTTTTATTGGGGCCTATAGTATGCGAAATTTATATGAACTTTAATGTACAAATGCACAAATCACTACTCCCCATGTAGGAACCTCCCCAAATTGAATCTTTTGTTTTTGGAAAGGTAAGTGTGTTAGGTACAACGTTTGTGATAGAACCATTCCAAAGTTCTTGCAAGAAAGGTTCCAAAATGTCAAAGGAAGTGACAGTGGTGCATTGTAAGGTAGTTTTCAGCATAGCGTTAGTATTTTGATAATTTCTTGGGCTAAAAAAATAATTTTTAAGTGAAACAAGATGCGTTGGAAAGCTAACACATAGGGCTACTAGAAAATGAAAAGAAAATTTCAAAAAGTGCTTTTTATTAGGGGCTAATTAGATGTAAACTTTATACGAACGTTAATGTATAAATGCACGATCACAACTCCTACTGTAGGAACCTCCTCGAAGTGACTCGAATATTTTTAGAAAGTTAAGTGAATTAGCTACAACTTTTGTGTTGGAACCATTCCAAATTTCTTGCAAGAAAGTGTCCAAAAGCTCAACGGAAGTGACTATGGTGCATTTTGAGGTGCTTTTCAGCATACCTTTAGTATTTTGGTCATAACTTGGGCTACAAAAATGATTTTTAGGTGAAACTAGATGTATTTCAAAGCTAACACACAGGGCTACTGGAAAAGGATACAAATTGTTCAAAAAGTAGAAATTTCAAAAAGTGCTTTTTATTGGGGCCTATAGTATGCGAAATTTATATGAACTTTAATGTACAAATGCAAAAATCACTACTCCCTAAGTAGGAACCTCCCCAAATTGAATCTTTTGTTTTTGGAAAGGTAAGTGTGTTAGCTACAACGTTTGTGATAGGACCATTCCAAATTTCTTGCAAGAAAGGTTCCAAAATGTCAAAGGAAGTGACAGTGGTGCATTGTAAGGTAGTTTTCGGCATACCGTTAGTATATTGATCATATCTTGGGCTAAAAAAATGATTTTTAAGTGAAACAAGATGCATTGGAAAGCTAAGACATAGGTCTACTAGAAAATGAAAAGAAAATTTCAAAAACTGTTTTTTATTTGGGGCTAATTAGATGTGAACTTTATACGAACGTTAATGTATAAATGCACGATCACAACTCCTACTGTAGGAACCTCCCCAAAGTGACTCAAATATTTTTAAAAAGTTAAGTGAATTAGCTACAACTTTTGTGTTGGAACCTTTCCAAATTTCTTGCAAGAAAGTGGCCAAAAGCTCAACGGAAGTGACTATGGTGCATTTTGAGGTGCTTTTCAGCATACCTTTAGTATTTTGGTCATAACTTGGGCTACAAAAATGATTTTTAGGTGAAACTAGATGTATTTCAAAGCTAACACACAGGACTACTGGAAAAGGATACAAAATGATCAAAAAGTAGAAATTTCAAAAAGTGCTTTTTATTGGGGCCTACAGTATGCGAAATTTATATGAACGTTAAGGTACAAATGCACAAATCACTACTCCCCATGTAGGAACCTCCCCAAATTGAATCTTTTGTTTTTGGAAAGGTAAGTGTGTTAGCTACAACGTTTGTGATAGAACCATTCCAAAGTTCTTGCAAGAAAGGTTCCAAAATGTCAAAGGAAGTGATAGTGGTGCATTGTAAGGTAGTTTTCGGCATACCGTTAGTATTTTGATCATATCTTGGGCTAAAAAAATGATTTTTAAGTGAAACAAGATGCGTTGGAAATCTAACACATAGGGCTACTAGAAAATAAAAAGAAAATTTCAAAAAGTGTTTTTTATTTGGTGCTAATTAGATGTGAACTTTATACGAACGTTAATGTATAAATGCAAGATCACAACTCCTACTGTAGGAACCTCCCCGAAGTGACTCAAATATTTTTAGAAAGTTAAGTGAATTAGCTACAACTTTTGTGTTGGAACCATTCCAAATTTCTTGCAAGAAAGTGGCCAAAAGCTCAACGGAAGTGACTATGGTGCATTTTGAGGTGCTTTTAAGCATACCTTTAGTATTTTGGTCATAACTTGGGCTACAAAAATGATTTTTAGGTGAAACTAGAGGCATTGCAAAGCTAACACACAGGGCTACTGGAAAAGGATACAAAATGTTCAAAAAGTATAAATTTCAAAAAGTGCTTTTTATTGGGGCCTATAGTATGCGAAATTTATATGAACTTTAATGTACAAATGCACAAATCACTACTCCCCATGTAGGAACCTCCCCAAATTGAATCTTTTGTTTTTGGAAAGGTATGTGTGTTAGGTACAACGTTTGTGATAGAACCATTCCAAAGTTCTTGCAAGAAAGGTTCCAAAATGTCAAAGGAAGTGACAGTGGTGCATTGTAAGGTAGTTTTCGGCATAGCGTTAGTATTTTGATCATTTCTTGGGCTAAAAAAATGATTTTTAAGTGAAACAAGATGCGTTGGAAAGCTAACACATAGGGCTACTAGAAAATGAAAAGAAAATTTCAAAAAGTGCTTTTTATTAGGGGCTAATTAGATGTGAACTTTATACGAACGTTAATGTATAAATGCACGATCACAACTCCTACTGTAGGAACCTCCCCAAAGTGACTCGAATATTTTTAGAAAGTTAAGTGAATTACCTACAACTTTTGTGTTGGAACCATTCCAAATTTCTTGCAAGAAAGTGGCCAAAAGCTCAACGGAAGTGACTATGGTGCATTTTGAGGTGCTTTTCAGCATACCTTTAGTATTTTGGTCATAACTTGGGCTACAAAAATGATTTTTAGGTGAAACTAGATGCATTGAAAAGCTAACACACAGGGCTACTGGAAAAGGATACAAATTGTTCAAAAAGTAGAAATTTCAAAAAGTGCTTTTTATTGGGGCCTATAATATGCGAAATTTATATGAACTTTAATGTACAAATGCAAAAATCACTACTCCCCATGTAGGAACCTCCCCAAAGTCAATCTATTGTTTTTGGAAAGGTAAGTGTGTTAGCTAAAACTTTTGTGATAGAACCATTCCAAAGTTCTTGCAAGAAAGGTTCCAAAATGTCAAAGGAAGTGACAGTGGTGCATTGTAAGGTAGTTTTCGGCATACCTTTAGTATTTTGATCATATCTTGGGCTAAAAAAATGATTTTTAAGTGAAACAAGATGCGTTGGAAAGCTAACACATAGGGCTACTAGAAAATGAAAAGAAAATTTCAAAAAGTGCTTTTTATTTGGGGCTATTTAGATGTGAACTTTATACGAACGTTAATGTATAAATGCACGATCACAACTCCTACTGTAAGAACCTCCCCGAAGTGACTTGAATATTTTTAGAAAGATAAGTGAATTAGATACAACTTTTGTGTTGGAACCATCCAAATTTCTTGCATGAAAGTGGCCAAAAGCTCAACGGCAGTGACTATGGTGCATTTTGAGGTGCTTTTCAGCATACCTTTAGTATTTTGGTCATAACTTGGGCTACAAAAATGATTTTTAGGTGAAACTAGATGCATTGCAAAGCTAACACACAGGCCTACTGGAAAAGGATACAAAATGTTCAAAAAGTGCTTTTTATTGGGGCCTATAGTATGCGAAATTTATATGAACTTTAATGTACAAATGCACAAATCACTACTCCCTATGTAGGAACCTCCCCAAAGTGAATCTTTTGTTTTTGGATAGGTAAGTGTGTTAGCTACAACTTTTGTGATAGAACCATTCCAAAGTTCTTGGAAGAAAGGTTCCAAAATGTCAAAGGAATTGACAGTGGTGCATTGTAAGGTAGTTTTCGGCATACCTTTAGTATTTTGATCATATCTTGGGCTAAAAAAATGATTTTTAAGTGAAACAAGATGCGTTGGAAAGCTAACACATAGGGCTACTAGAAAATGTAAAGGAAATTTCAAAAAGTGCTTTTTAGTTGGGGCTAATTAGATGTGAACTTTATACGAACGTGAATGTATAAATGCACGATCACAACTCCTACTGTAGGAACCTCCCCGAAGTGACTTGAATATTTTTAGAAAGATAAGTTAATTAGCTACAACTTTTGTGTTGGAACCATCCAAATTTCTTGCATGAAAGTGGCTAAAAGCTCAACGGAAGTGACTATGGTGCATTTTGAGGTGCATTTCAGCATACCTTTAGTATTTTGGTCATAACTTGGGCTACAAAAATGATTTTTAGGTGAAAATAGATGCATTGCAAAGCTAACACACAGGGCTACTGGAAAAGGATACAAACTGTTCAAAAAGTAGAAATTTCAAAAAGTGCTTTTTATTGGGGCCTATAGTATGCGAAATTTATATGAACTTTAATGTACAAATGCACAAATCACTACTCCCGATGTAGGAACCTCCCCAAAGTGAATCTTTTGTTTTTGGAAAGGTAAGTGTGTTAGCTACAACTTTTGTGATAGAACCATTCCAAAGTTCTTGCAAGAAAGGTTCCAAAATGTCAAAGGAAGTGACAGTGGTGCATTGTAAGGTAGTTTTCGGCATACCTATAGTATTTTGATCATATCTTGGGCTAAAAATATGATTTTTAAGTGAAACAAGATGCGTTGGAAAGCTAAGACATAGGGATACTAGAAAATGAAAAGTAAATTTCAAAAAGTGGTTTTTATTTGGGGATAATTAGATGTGAACTTTATACGAACGTTAATGTATAAATGCACGATCACAACTCCTACTGTAGGAACCTCCCCGAAGTGACTTGAAAATTTTTAGAAAGATAAGTGAATTAGCTACAACTTTTGTGTTGGAACCATTCCAAATTTCTTGCAAGAAAGTGGCCAAAAGCTCAACGGAAGTGACTATGGTGCATTTTGAGTTGCTTTTCAGCATACCTTTAGTATTTTTGTCATAACTTGGGCTACAAAAATGATTTTTAGGTGAAACTAGATGCATTGAAAAGCTAACACACAGGGCTACTGGAAAAGGATACAAAATGTTCAAACAGTATAAATTTCAAAAAGTGCTTTTTATTGGGGCCTATAGTATGCGAAATTTATATGAACTTTAATGTACAAATGCACAAATCACTACTCCCCATGTAGGAACCTCCCCAAATTGAATCTTTTGTTTTTGGAAAGGTAAGTGTGTTAGGTACAATGTTTGTGATAGAACCATTCCAAAGTTCTTGCAAGAAAGGTTCCAAAATGTCAAAGGAAGTGACAGTGGTGCATTGTAAGGTAGTTTTCGGCATAGCGTTAGTATTTTGATCATTTCTTGGGCTAAAAAAATGATTTTTAAGTGAAACAAGATGCGTTGGAAAGCTAACACATAGGGCTACTAGAAAATGAAAAGAAAATTTCAAAAAGTGCTTTTTATTAGGGGCTAATTAGATGTAAACTTTATACGAACGTTAATGTATAAATGCACGATCACAACTCCTACTGTAGGAACCTCCCCAAAGTGACTCGAATATTTTTAGAAAGTTAAGTGAATTAGCTACAACTTTTGTGTTGGAACCATTCCAAATTTCTTGCAAGAAAGTGGCCACAAGCTCAACGGAAGTGACTATGGTGCATTTTGAGGTGCTTTTCAGCATACCTTTAGTATTTTTGTCATAACTTGGGCTACAAAAATGATTTTTAGGTGAAACTAGATGCATTGCAAAGCTAACACATAGGGCTACTGGAAAAGGATACAAAATGTTCAAAAAGTAGAAATTTCAAAAAGTGCTTTTTGTTGGGGCCTATAGTATGCGAAATTTATATGAACTTTAATGTACAAATGCACAAATCACTACTCCCCATGTAGGAACGTCCACAAAGTGAATCTTTTGTTTTTGGAAAGGTAAGTGTGTTAGCTACAACTTTTGTGATAGAACCATTCCAAAGTTCTTGCAAGAAAGGTTACAAAATGTCAAAGGAAGTGATAGTGGTTCATTGTAAGGTTGTTTTCGGCATACCTTTAGTATTTTGATAATTTCTTGGGCTAAAAAAATAATTTTTAAGTGAAACAAGATGTGTCGGAAAGCTAACACATAGGGCTACTAGAAAATGAAAAGAAAATTTCAAAAAGTGCTTTTTATTAGGGGCTAATTAGATGTAAACTTTATACGAATGTTAATGTATAAATGCACGATCACAACTCCTACTGTAGGAACCTCCCCGAAGTAACTCGAATATTTTTAGAAAGTTAAGTGAATTAGCTACAACTTTTGTGTTGGAACCATTCCAAATTTCTTGCAAGAAAGTGGCCAAAAGCTCAACGGAAGTGACTATGGTGCATTTTGAGGTGCTTTTCAGCATACCTTTAGTATTTTGGTCATAACTTGGGCTACAAAAATGATTTTTAGGTGAAACTAGATGCATTGAAAAGCTAACACACAGGGCTATTGGAAAAGGATACAAATTGTTCAAAAAGTAGAAATTTCAAAAAGTGCTTTTTATTGGGGCCTATAATATGCGAAATTTATATGAACTTTAATGTACAAATGCAAAAATCACTACTCCCCATGTAGGAACCTCCCCAAAGTCAATCTATTGTTTTTGGAAAGGTAAGTGTGTTAGCTAAAACTTTTGTGATAGAACCATTCCAAAGTTCTTGCAAGAAAGGTTCCAAAATGTCAAAGGAAGTGACAGTGGTGCATTGTAAGGAAGTTTTCGGCATACCTTTAGTATTTTTATCATATCTTTGGATAAAAAAATGATTTTTAAGTGAAACAAGATGCGTTGGAAAGCTAACACATAGGGCTACTAGAAAATGAAAAGAAAATTTCAAAAAGTTCTTTTTATTTGGGGCTATTTAGATGTGAACTTTATACGAACGTTAATGTATAAATGCACGATCACAACTCCTACTGTAAGAACCTCCCCGAAGTGACTTGAATATTTTTAGAAAGATAAGTGAATTAGATACAACTTTTGTGTTGGAACCATCCAAATTTCTTGCATGAAAGTGGCCAAAAGCTCAACGGAAGTGACTATGGTGCATTTTGAGGTGCTTTTCAGCATACCTTTAGTATTTTGGTCATAACTTGGGCTACAAAAATGATTTTTAGGTGAAACTAGATGCATTGCAAAGCTAACACACAGGCCTACTGGAAAAGGATACAAAATGTTCAAAAAGTGCTTTTTATTGGGGCCTATAGTATGCGAAATTTATATGAACTTTAATGTACAAATGCACAAATCACTACTCCCGATGTAGGAACCTCCCCAAAGTGAATCTTTTGTTTTTGGAAAGGTAAGTGTGTTAGCTACAACTTTTGTGATAGAACCATTCCAAAGTTCTTGCAAGAAAGGTTCCAAAATGTCAAAGGAAGTGACAGTGGTGCATTGTAAGGTAGTTTTCGGCATACCTTTAGTATTTTGATCATATCTTGGGCTAAAAATATGATTTTTAAGTGAAACAAGATGCGTTGGAAAGCTAACACATAGGGATACTAGAAAATGAAAAGTAAATTTCAAAAAGTGGTTTTTATTTGGGGATAATTAGATGTGAACTTTATACGAACGTTAATGTATAAATGCACGATCACAACTCCTAGTGTAGGAACCTCCCCGAAGTGACTTGAATATTTTTAGAAAGATAAGTGAATTAGCTACAACTTTTGTGTTGGAACCATCCAAATATCTTGCATGAAAGAGGCCAAAAGCTCAACGGAAGTGACTATGGTGCATTTTGAGGTGCTTTTCAGCATACCTTTAGTATTTTGGTCATAACTTGGGCTACAAAAATGATTTGCAGGTGAAAGTAGATGCATTGCAAAGTTAACACACAGGGCTACTGGAAAAGGATACAAAATGTTCAAAAAGTAGAAATTTCAAAAAGTGCTTTTTATTGGGGCCTATAGTATGCGAAATTTATATGAACTTTAATGTACAAATGCACAAATCACTACTCCCCATGTAGGAACCTCCACAAAGTGAATCTTTTGTTTTTGGAAAGGTAAGTGTGTTAGCTAAAACTTTTATGATAGAACCATTCCAAAGTTCTTGCCAGAAAGGTTCCAAAATGTCAAAGGAAGTGACAGTGGTGCATTGTAAGGTAGTTTTCGGCATACCTTTAGTATTTTGATTATATCTTGGGCTAAAAAAATGATTCTTAAGTGAAACAAGATGCGTTGAAAGCTAACACATAGGGCTACTATAAAATGAAAAGAAAATTTCAAAAAGTGCTTTTTAGTTGGGGCTAATTAGATGTGAACTTTATACGAACGTTAATGTATAAATGCACGATCACAACTCCTACTGTAGGAACCTCACCAAAGTGACTCGAATATTTTTATAAAGTTAAGTGAATTAGCTACAACTTTTGAGTTGGAACCATTCCAAATTTCTTGCAAGAAAGTGGCCAAAAGCTCAACGGAAGTGACTATGGTGCATTTTGAGGTGCTTTTCAGCATACCTTTAGTATTTTGGTCATAACTTGGGCTACAAAAATGATTTTTAGGTGAAACTAGATGCATTGCAAAGCTAACACACAGGGCTACTGAAAAATGATACAAAATGTTAAAAAAGTAGAAATTTCAAAAAATGCTCTTTATTGGGGCCTATAGTATGCGAAATTTATATGAACTTTAATGTACAAATGCACAAATCACAACTCCCCATGTAGGAACCTCCACAAAGTGAATCTTTTGTTTTTGGAAAGGTAAGTGTGTTAGCTACAACTTCTGTAATAGAACCATTCCACATTTCTTGCAAGAAAGGTTCCAAAATGTCAAAGGAAGTGACAGTGGTGCATTGTAAGGTAGTTTTCGGCATACCTTTAGTATTTTGATCATATCTTGGGCTAAAAAAATGATTTTTAAGTGAAACAAGATGCGTTGCAAAGCTAACACATAGGGCTACTATAAAATGAAAAGAAAATTTCAAAAAGTGGTTTTTATTTGGAGCTAATTAGATGTAAACTTTATACGAACGTTAATGTATAAATGCACGATCACAACTCCTACTGTAGGAACCTCCCCGAAGTGACTCGAATATTTTTAGAAAGTTAAGTGAATTAGCTACAACTTTTATGTTGGAACCATTCCAAATTTCTTGCAAGAAAGTGGCCAAAAGCTCAACGGAAGTGACTATGGTGCATTTTGAGGTGCTTTTCAGCATACCTTTAGTATTTTGGTCATAACATGGGCTACAAAAATGATTTTTAGGTGAAACTAGATGCATTGCAAAGCTAACACACAGGCTACTGGAAAAGGATACAAAATGTTCAAAAAGTAGAAATTTCAAAAAGTGCTTTTTATTGGGGCCTATAGTATGCGAAATTTATATGAACTTTAATGTACAAATGCACAAATCACAACTCCCCATGTAGGAACCTCCACAAAGTTAATCTTTTGTTTTTGGAAAGGTAAGTGTGTTAGCTACAACTTTTGTGATAGAACCATTCCAAAGTTCTTGCAAGAAAGGTTCCAAAATGTCAAAGGAAGTGACAGTGGTGCATTGTAAGGTAGTTTTCGGCATACCTTTAGTATTTTGATCATATCTTGGGCTAAAAAAATGATTTTTAAGTGAAACAAGATTCGTTGGAAAGCTAACACATAGGGCTACTAGAAAATGAAAAGAAAATTTCAAAAAGTGCTTTTTATTTGGAGCTAATTAGATGTGAACTTTATACGAACGTTAATGTATAAATGCACGATCACAACTCCTACTGTAGGAACCTCCCCGAAGTGACTTGAATATTTTTAGAAAGATAAGTGAATTAGCTACAACTTTTGTGTTGGAACCATCCAAATTTCTTGCATGAAAGTGGCCAAAAGCTCAACGGAAGTGACTATGGTGCATTTTAAGGTGCTTTTCAGCATACCTTTAGTATTTTGGTCATAACTTGGGCTACAAAAATGATTTGTAGGCGAAACTAGATGCATTGCAAAGTTAACACACAGGGCTACTGGAAAAGGATACAAAATGTTCAAAAAGTAGAAATTTCAAAAAGTGCTTTTTATTGGGGCCTATAGTATGCGAAATTTATATGAACTTTAATGTACAAATGCACAAATCACAACTCCCCATGTAGGAACCTCCCCAAAGTGAATCTTTTATTTTTGGAAAGGTAAGTGTGTTAGCTAAAACTTTTGTGATAGAACCATTCCAAAGTTCTTGCAAGAAAGGTTCCAAAATGTCAAAGGAAGTGACAGTGGTGCATTGTAAGGTAGTTTTCGGCATACCTTTAGTATTTTGATCATATCTTGGGCAAAAAAAATGATTTTTAAGTGAAACAAGATGCGTTGGAAAGCTAACACATAGGGCTACTAGAAAATTAAAAGAAAATTTCAAAAAGTGCTTTTTATTTGGGAATAATTAGATGTGAACATTATACGAACGTTAATGTATAAATGCACGATCACAACTCTTACTGTAGGAACCTCCATGAAGTGACTCGAATATTTTTAGAAAGTTAAGTGAATTAGCTACAACTTTTGTGTTGGAACCATTCCAAATTTCTTTCAAGAAAGTGGCCAAAAGCTCAACGGAAGTGACTATGGTGCATTTTGAGGTGCTTTTCCAGCATACCTTTAGTATTTTGGTCATAACTTGGGCTACAAAAATGATTTTTAGGTGAAACTAGACGCATTGCAAAGCTAACACACAGGGCTACTGGAAAATGATACAAAATGTTAAAAAAGTAGAAATTTCAAAAAATGCTTTTTATTGGGGCCTATAGTATGCGAAATTTATATGAACTTTAATGTACAAATGCACAAATCACTACTCCCCATGTAGGAACCTCCACAAAGTGAATCTTTTGTTTTTGGAAAGGTAAGTGTGTTAGCTACAACTTTTGTGATAGAACCATTCCAAAGTTCTTGCAAGAAAGGTTCCAAAATGTCAAAGGAAGTGACAGTGGTGCATTGTAAGGTAGTTTTCGGCATACCTTTAGTATTTTGATCATATCTTGGGCTAAAAAATGATTTTTAAGTGAAACAAGATGCGTTGGAAAGCTAACACATAGGGCTACTATAAAATGAAAAGAAAATTTCAAAAAGTGCTTTTTATTTGGGAATAATTAGATGTGAACTTTATACGAACGTTAATGTATAAATGGACTATCACAACTCCTACTTTAGGAACCTCCATGAAGTGACTCGAAATTTTTAGAAAGTTAAGTGAATTAGCTACAACTTTTGTGTTGGAACCATTCCAAATTTCTTGCAAGAAAGTGGCCAAAAGCTCAACGGAAGTGACTATGGTGCATTTTGAGGTGCTTTTCAGCATACCTTCAGTATTTTGGTCATAACTTGGGCTACAAAAATGATTTTTAGGTGAAACTAGATGCATTGCAAAGCTAACACACAGGGCTACTGGAAAAGGATACAAAATGTTCAAAAAGTAGAAATTTCAAAAAGTGCTTTTTATTGGGGCCTATAGTATGCGAAATTTATATGAACTTTAATGTACAAATGCAAAAATCACTACTCCCCATGTAGGAACCTCCCCAAAGTGAATCTATTGTTTCTGGAAAGGTAAGTGTGTTAGCTAAAACTTTTGTGATAGAACCATTCCAAAGTTCTTGCAAGAAAGGTTCCAAAATGTCAAAGGAAGTGACAGTGGTGCATTGTAAGGTAGTTTTCTGCATACCTTTAGTATTTTGATCATATCTTGGGCTAAAAAAATGATTTTTAAGTGAAACAAGATTCGTTGGAAAGATAACACATAGGGCTACTAGAAAATGAAAGGAAAATTTCAAAAAGTGCTTTTTATTTGGGGCTAATTAGATGTGAACTTTATACGAACGTTAATGTATAAATGCACGATCACAACTCCTACTGTAGGAACCTCCCCGAAGTGACTCGAATATTTTTAGAAAGCTAATTGAATTAGCTACAACTTTTGTGTTGGAACCATTACAAATTTCTTGCAAGAAAGTGGCCAAAAGCTCAACGGAAGTGACTATGGTGCATTTTGAGGTGCTTTTCAGCATACCTTTAGTATTTTGGTCATAACATGGGCTACAAAAATGAAGGTGAAACTTGATGCATTGCAAAGCTAACACACAGGGCTACTGGAAAATGATACAAAATGTTAAAAAAGTAGAAATTTCAAAAAATGCTCTTTATTGGGGCCTATAGTATGCGAAATTTATATGAACTTTAATGTACAAATGCAAAAATCACAACTCCCCATGTAGGAACCTCTACAAAGTGAATCTTTTGTTTTTGGAAAGGTAAGTGTGTTAGCTACAACTTTTATGATAGAACCATTCAAAAGTTCTTGCAAGAAAGGTTCCAAAATGTCAAAGGAAGTGACAGTGGTGCATTGTAAGGTAGTTTTCGGCATACCTTTAGTATTTTGATCATATCTTGGGCTAAAAAAATGATTTTTAAGTGAAACAAGATGCGTTGGAAAGCTAACACATAGGGCTACTATAAAATGAAAAGAAAATTTCAAAAAGTGGTTTTTATTTGGAGCTAATTAGATGTGAACTTTATACGAACGTTAATGTATAAATGCACGATCACAACTCCTACTGTAGGAACCTCCCCGAAGTGACTCGAATATTTTTAGAAAGTTAAGTGAATTAGCTACAACTTTTGTGTTGGAACCATTCCAAATTTCTTGCAAGAAAGTGGCCAAAAGCTCAACGGAAGTGACTATGGTGCATTTTGAGGTGCTTTTCAGCATACCTTTAGTATTTTGGTCATAACATGGGCTACAAAAATGATTTTTAGGTGAAACTAGATGCATTGCAAAGCTAACACACAGGCTACTGGAAAAGGATACAAAATGTTCAAAAAGTAGAAATTTCAAAAAGTGCTTTTTATTGGGGCCTATAGTATGCGAAATTTATATGAACTTTAATGTACAAATGCACAAATCACTACTCCCCATGTAGGAACCTCCCCAAAGTGAATCTTTTATTTTTGGAAAGGTAAGTGTGTTAGCTACAACTTTTGTGATAGAACCATTCCAAAGTTCTTGCAAGAAAGGTTCCAAAATGTCAAAGGAAGTGACAGTGGTGCATTGTAAGGTAGTTTTCGGCATACCTTTAGTATTTTGATCATATCTTGGGGAAAAAAAATGATTTTTAAGTGAAACAAGATGCGTTGGAAAGCTAACACATAGGGCTACTAGAAAATGAAAAGAAAATTTCAAAAAGTGCTTTTTATTTGGGAATAATTAGATGTGAACTTTATACGAACGTTAATGTATAAATGCACAATCACAACTCTTACTGTAGGAACCTCCATGAAGTGACTCGAATATTTTTAGAAATTTAAGTGAATTAGCTACAACTTTTGTGTTGGAACCATTCCAAATTTCTTTCAAGAAAGTGGCCAAAAGCTCAACGGAAGTGACTATGGTGCATTTTGAGGTGCTTTTCCAGCATACCTTTAGTATTTTGGTCATAACTTGGGCTACAAAAATGATTTTTAGGTGAAACTAGATGCATTGCAAAGCTAACACACAGGGCTACTGGAAAAGGATACAAAATGTTCAAAAAGTAGAAATTTCAAAAAGTGCTTTTTATTGGGGCCTATAGTATGCGAAATTTATATGAACTTTAATGTACAAATGCACAAATCACTACTCCCCATGTAGGAACCTCCACAAAGTGAATCTTTTATTTTTGGAAAGGTAAGTGTGTTAGCTACAACTTTTGTGATAGAACCATTCCAAAGTTCTTGCAAGAAAGGTTCCAAAATGTCAAAGGAAGTGACAGTGGTGCATTGTAAGGTAGTTTTCTGCATACCTTTAGTATTTTGATCATATCTTGGGCTAAAAAAATGATTTTTAAGTGAAACAAGATGCGTTGGAAAGCTAAAACATAGGGCTACTAGAAAATGAAAAGAAAATTTCAAAAAGTGCTTTTTATTTGGGAATAATTAGATGTGAACTTTATACGAACGTTAATGTATAAATGGACTATCACAACTCTTACTTTAGGAACCTCCATGAAGTGACTCGAAATTTTTAGAAAGTTAAGTGAATTAGCTACAACTTTTGTGTTGGAACCATTCCAAATTTCTTGCAAGAAAGTGGCCAAAAGCTCAACGGAAGTGACTATGGTGCATTTTGAGGTGCTTTTCAGCATACCTTCAGTATTTTGGTCATAACTTGGGCTACAAAAATGATTTTTAGGTGAAACTAGATGCATTGCAAAGCTAACACACAGGGCTACTGGAAAAGGATACAAAATGTTCAAAAAGTAGAAATTTCAAAAAGTGCTTTTTATTGGGGCCTATAGTATGCGAAATTTATATGAACTTTAATGTACAAATGCAAAAATCACTACTCCCCATGTAGGAACCTCCCCAAAGTGAATCTATTGTTTCTGGAAAGGTAAGTGTGTTAGCTAAAACTTTTGTGATAGAACCATTCCAAAGTTCTTGCAAGAAAGGTTCCAAAATGTCAAAGGAAGTGACAGTGGTGCATTGTAAGGTAGTTTTCTGCATACCTTTAGTATTTTGATCATATCTTGGGCTAAAAAAATGATTTTTAAGTGAAACAAGATTCGTTGGAAAGATAACACATAGGGCTACTAGAAAATGAAAGGAAAATTTCAAAAAGTGCTTTTTATTTGGGGCTAATTAGATGTGAACTTTATACGAACGTTAATGTATAAATGCACGATCACAACTCCTACTGTAGGAACCTCCCCGAAGTGACTCGAATATTTTTAGAAAGCTAATTGAATTAGCTACAACTTTTGTGTTGGAACCATTACAAATTTCTTGCAAGAAAGTGGCCAAAAGCTCAACGGAAGTGACTATGGTGCATTTTGAGGTGCTTTTCAGCATACCTTTAGTATTTTGGTCATAACATGGGCTACAAAAATGAAGGTGAAACTTGATGCATTGCAAACCTAACACACAGGGCTACTGGAAAATGATACAAAATGTTAAAAAAGTAGAAATTTCAAAAAATGCTCTTTATTGGGGCCTATAGTATGCGAAATTTATATGAACTTTAATGTACAAATGCAAAAATCACAACTCCCCATGTAGGAACCTCTACAAAGTGAATCTTTTGTTTTTGGAAAGGTAAGTGTGTTAGCTACAACTTTTATGATAGAACCATTCAAAAGTTCTTGCAAGAAAGGTTCCAAAATGTCAAAGGAAGTGACAGTGGTGCATTGTAAGGTAGTTTTCGGCATACCTTTAGTATTTTGATCATATCTTGGGCTAAAAAAATGATTTTTAAGTGAAACAAGATGCGTTGGAAAGCTAACACATAGGGCTACTATAAAATGAAAAGAAAATTTCAAAAAGTGGTTTTTATTTGGAGCTAATTAGATGTGAACTTTATACGAACGTTAATGTATAAATGCACGATCACAACTCCTACTGTAGGAACCTCCCCGAAGTGACTCGAATATTTTTAGAAAGTTAAGTGAATTAGCTACAACTTTTGTGTTGGAACCATTCCAAATTTCTTGCAAGAAAGTGGCCAAAAGCTCAACGGAAGTGACTATGGTGCATTTTGAGGTGCTTTTCAGCATACCTTTAGTATTTTGGTCATAACATGGGCTACAAAAATGATTTTTAGGTGAAACTAGATGCATTGCAAAGCTAACACACAGGCTACTGGAAAATGATACAAAATGTTCAAAAAGTAGAAATTTCAAAAAGTGCTTTTTATTGGGGCCTATAGTATGCGAAATTTATATGAACTTTAATGTACAAATGCACAAATCACTACTCCCCATGTAGGAACCTCCCCAAAGTGAATCTTTTATTTTTGGAAAGGTAAGTGTGTTAGCTACAACTTTTGTGATAGAACCATTCCAAAGTTCTTGCAAGAAAGGTTCCAAAATGTCAAAGGAAGTGACAGTGGTGCATTGTAAGGTAGTTTTCGGCATACCTTTAGTATTTTGATCATATCTTGGGGAAAAAAAATGATTTTTAAGTGAAACAAGATGCGTTGGAAAGCTAACACATAGGGCTACTAGAAAATGAAAAGAAAATTTCAAAAAGTGCTTTTTATTTGGGAATAATTAGATGTGAACTTTATACGAACGTTAATGTATAAATGCACAATCACAACTCTTACTGTAGGAACCTCCATGAAGTGACTCGAATATTTTTAGAAAGTTAAGTGAATTAGCTACAACTTTTGTGTTGGAACCATTCCAAATTTCTTTCAAGAAAGTGGCCAAAAGCTCAACGGAAGTGACTATGGTGCATTTTGAGGTGCTTTTCCAGCATACCTTTAGTATTTTGGTCATAACTTGGGCTACAAAAATGATTTTTAGGTGAAACTAGATGCATTGCAAAGCTAACACACAGGGCTACTGGAAAAGGATACAAAATGTTCAAAAAGTAGAAATTTCAAAAAGTGCTTTTTATTGGGGCCTATAGTATGCGAAATTTATATGAACTTTAATGTACAAATGCACAAATCACTACTCCCCATGTAGGAACCTTCACAAAGTGAATCTTTTATTTTTGGAAAGGTAAGTGTGTTAGCTACAACTTTTGTGATAGAACCATTCCAAAGTTCTTGCAAGAATGGTTCCAAAATGTCAAAGGAAGTGACAGTGGTGCATTGTAAGGTAGTTTTCTGCATACCTTTAGTATTTTGATCATATCTTGGGCTAAAAAAATGATTTTTAAGTGAAACAAGATGCGTTGGAAAGCTAAAACATAGGGCTACTAGAAAATGAAAAGAAAATTTCAAAAAGTGCTTTTTATTTGGGAATAATTAGATGTGAACTTTATACGAACGTTAATGTATAAATGGACTATCACAACTCCTACTTTAGGAACCTCCATGAAGTGACTCGAAATTTTTAGAAAGTTAAGTGAATTAGCTACAACTTTTGTGTTGGAACCATTCCAAATTTCTTGCAAGAAAGTGGCCAAAAGCTCAACGGAAGTGACTATGGTGCATTTTGAGGTGCTTTTCAGCATACCTTCAGTATTTTGGTCATAACTTGGGCTACAAAAATGATTTTTAGGTGAAACTAGATGCATTGCAAAGCTAACACACAGGGCTACTGGAAAAGGATACAAAATGTTCAAAAAGTAGAAATTTCAAAAAGTGCTTTTTATTGGGGCCTATAGTATGCGAAATTTATATGAACTTTAATGTACAAATGCAAAAATCACTACTCCCCATGTAGGAACCTCCCCAAAGTGAATCTATTGTTTCTGGAAAGGTAAGTGTGTTAGCTAAAACTTTTGTGATAGAACCATTCCAAAGTTCTTGCAAGAAAGGTTCCAAAATGTCAAAGGAAGTGACAGTGGTGCATTGTAAGGTAGTTTTCTGCATACCTTTAGTATTTTGATCATATCTTGGGCTAAAAAAATGATTTTTAAGTGAAACAAGATTCGTTGGAAAGATAACACATAGGGCTACTAGAAAATGAAAGGAAAATTTCAAAAAGTGCTTTTTATTTGGGGCTAATTAGATGTGAACTTTATACGAACGTTAATGTATAAATGCACGATCACAACTCCTACTGTAGGAACCTCCCCGAAGTGACTCGAATATTTTTAGAAAGCTAATTGAATTAGCTACAACTTTTGTGTTGGAACCATTACAAATTTCTTGCAAGAAAGTGGCCAAAAGCTCAACGGAAGTGACTATGGTGCATTTTGAGGTGCTTTTCAGCATACCTTTAGTATTTTGGTCATAACATGGGCTACAAAAATGAAGGTGAAACTTGATGCATTGCAAACCTAACACACAGGGCTACTGGAAAATGATACAAAATGTTAAAAAAGTAGAAATTTCAAAAAATGCTCTTTATTGGGGCCTATAGTATGCGAAATTTATATGAACTTTAATGTACAAATGCAAAAATCACAACTCCCCATGTAGGAACCTCTACAAAGTGAATCTTTTGTTTTTGGAAAGGTAAGTGTGTTAGCTACAACTTTTATGATAGAACCATTCAAAAGTTCTTGCAAGAAAGGTTCCAAAATGTCAAAGGAAGTGACAGTGGTGCATTGTAAGGTAGTTTTCGGCATACCTTTAGTATTTTGATCATATCTTGGGCTAAAAAAATGATTTTTAAGTGAAACAAGAAGCGTTGGAAAGCTAACACATAAGGCTACTACAAAATGAAAAGAAAATTTCAAAAAGTGGTTTGTATTTGGGGCTAATTAGATGTCAACTTTATATGAACGCTAATGTATAAATGCACGATCACAACTCCTACTGTAGGAACCTCCCTGAAGTGACTCGAATATTTTTAGAAAGTTAAGTGAATTATCTACAACTTTTGTGTTGGAACCATTCCAAATTTCTTGCAAGAAAGTGGCCAAAAGCTCAACGGAATTGACTATGGTGCATTTTGAGGTGCTTTCCAGCATACCTTTAGTATTTTGGTCATAACTTGGGCTACAAAAACGATTTTTAGGTGAAACTTGATGCATTGCAAAGCTAACACACAGGGCTACTGGAAAATGATACAAAATGTTAAAAAAGTAGAAATTTCAAAAAATGCTCTTTATTGGGGCCTATAGTATGCGAAATTTATATGAACTTTAATGTACAAATGCACAAATCACAACTCCCCATGTAGGAACCTCCACAAAGTGAATCTTTTGTTTTTGGAAAGGTAAGTGTGTTAGCTACAACTTCTGTAATAGAACCATTCCACATTTCTTGCAAGAAAGGTTCCAAAATGTCAAAGGAAGTGACAGTGGTGCATTGTAAGGTAGTTTTCGGCATACCTTTAGTATTTTGATCATATCTTGGGCTAAAAAAATGATTTTTAAGTGAAACAAGATGCGTTGCAAAGCTAACACATAGGGCTACTATAAAATGAAAAGAAAATTTCAAAAAGTGGTTTTTATTTGGAGCTAATTAGATGTAAACTTTATACGAACGTTAATGTATAAATGCACGATCACAACTCCTACTGTAGGAACCTCCCCGAAGTGACTCGAATATTTTTAGAAAGTTAAGTGAATTAGCTACAACTTTTATGTTGGAACCATTCCAAATTTCTTGCAAGAAAGTGGCCAAAAGCTCAACGGAAGTGACTATGGTGCATTTTGAGGTGCTTTTCAGCATACCTTTAGTATTTTGGTCATAACATGGGCTACAAAAATGATTTTTAGGTGAAACTAGATGCATTGCAAAGCTAACACACAGGCTACTGGAAAAGGATACAAAATGTTCAAAAAGTAGAAATTTCTAAAAGTGCTTTTTATTGGGGCCTATAGTATATGAAATTTATATGAACTTTAATGTACAAATGCACAAATCACAACTCCCCATGTAGGAACCTCCACAAAGTTAATCTTTTGTTTTTGGAAAGGTAAGTGTGTTAGCTACAACTTTTGTGATAGAACCATTCCAAAGTTCTTGCAAGAAAGGTTCCAAAATGTCAAAGGAAGTGACAGTGGTGCATTGTAAGGTAGTTTTCGGCATACCTTTAGTATTTTGATCATATCTTGAGCTAAAAAAATGATTTTTAAGTGAAACAAGATGCGTTGGAAAGCTAAAACATAGGGCTACTAGAAAATGAAAAGAAAATTTCAAAAAGTGCTTTTTATTTGGGAATAATTAGATGTGAACTTTATACGAACGTTAATGTATAAATGCACTATCACAACTCCTACTGTAGGAACCTCCATGAAGTGACTCGAATATTTTTAGAAAGTTAAGTGAATCAGCTACAACTTTTGTGTTGGAACCATTCCAAATTTCTTGCAAGAAAGTGGCCAAAAGCTCAACGGAAGTGACTATGGTGCATTTTGAGGTGCTTTTCAGCATACCTTTAGTATTTTGGTCATAACTTGGGCTACAAAAATGATTTTTAGGTGAAACTAGATGCATTGCAAAGCTAACACACAAGGCTACTGGAAAAGGATACAAAATGTTCAAAAAGTATAAATTTGAAAAAGTGCTTTTTATTGGGGCCTATAGTATGCGAAATTTATATGAACTTTAATGTACAAATGCACAAATCACTACTCCCCATGTAGGAACCTCCCTAAAGTGAATCTTTTGTTTCTGGAAAGGTAAGTGTGTTAGCTACAACTTTTGTGATTGAACCATTCCAATGTTCTTGCAAGAAAGGTTCCAAAATGTCAAAGGAAATGACAGTGGTGCATTGTAAGGTAGTTTTCGGCATACCTTTAGTATTTTGATCATATCTTGGGCTAAAAAAATGATTTTTAAGTGAAACTAGAAGCGTTGGAAAGCTAACACATAAGGCTACTACAAAATGAAAAGAAAGTTTCAAAAAGTGCTTTGTATTTGGGGCTAATTAGATGTCAACTTTATATGAACACTAATGTATAAATGCACGATCACAACTCCTACTGTAGGAACCTCCCTGAAGTGACTCGAATATTTTTAGAAAGTTAAGTGAATTATCTACAACTTTTGTGTTGGAACCATTCCAAATTTCTTGCAAGAAAGTGGCCAAAAGCTCAACGGAAGTGACTATGCTGCATTTTGAGGTGCTTTCCAGCATACCTTTAGTATTTTGGTCATAACTTGGGCTACAAAAACGATTTTTAGGTGAAACTTGATGCATTGCAAAGCTAACACACAGGGCTACTGGAAAATGATACAAAATGTTAAAAAAGTAGAAATTTCAAAAAATGCTCTTTATTGGGGCCTATAGTATGCGAAATTTATATGAACTTTAATGTACAAATGCACAAATCACAACTCCCCATGTAGGAACCTCTACAAAGTGAATCTTTTGTTTTTGGAAAGGTAAGTGTGTTAGCTACAACTTTTATGATAGAACCATTCAAAAGTTCTTGCAAGAAAGGTTCCAAAATGTCAAAGGAAGTGACAGTGGTGCATTGTAAGGTAGTTTTCGGCATACCTTTAGTATTTTGATCATATCTTGGGCTAAAAAAATGATTTTTAAGTGAAACAAGATGCGTTGGAAAGCTAACACATAGGGCTACTATAAAATGAAAAGAAAATTTCAAAAAGTGGTTTTTATTTGGAGCTAATTAGATGTGAACTTTATACGAACGTTAATGTATAAATGCACGATCACAACTCCTACTGTAGGAACCTCCCCGAAGTGACTCGAATATTTTTAGAAAGTTAAGTGAATTAGCTACAACTTTTGTGTTGGAACCATTCCAAATTTCTTGCAAGAAAGTGGCCAAAAGCTCAACGGAAGTGACTATGGTGCATTTTGAGGTGCTTTTCAGCATACCTTTAGTATTTTGGTCATAACATGGGCTACAAAAATGATTTTTAGGTGAAACTAGATGTATTGCAAAGCTAACACACAGGCTACTGGAAAAGGATACAAAATGTTCAAAAAGTAGAAATTTCAAAAAGTGCTTTTTATTGGGGCCTATAGTATGCGAAATTTATATGAACTTTAATGTACAAATGCACAAATCACTACTCCCCATGTAGGAACCTCCCCAAAGTGAATCTTTTATTTTTGGAAAGGTAAGTGTGTTAGCTACAACTTTTGTGATAGAACCATTCCAAAGTTCTTGCAAGAAAGGTTCCAAAATGTCAAAGGAAGTGACAGTGGTGCATTGTAAGGTAGTTTTCGGCATACCTTTAGTATTTTGATCATATCTTGGGGAAAAAAAATGATTTTTAAGTGAAACAAGATGCGTTGGAAAGCTAACACATAGGGCTACTAGAAAATGAAAAGAAAATTTCAAAAAGTGCTTTTTATTTGGGAATAATTAGATGTGAACTTTATACGAACGTTAATGTATAAATGCACAATCACAACTCTTACTGTAGGAACCTCCATGAAGTGACTCGAATATTTTTAGAAAGTTAAGTGAATTAGCTACAACTTTTGTGTTGGAACCATTCCAAATTTCTTTCAAGAAAGTGGCCAAAAGCTCAACGGAAGTGACTATGGTGCATTTTGAGGTGCTTTTCCAGCATACCTTTAGTATTTTGGTCATAACTTGGGCTACAAAAATGATTTTTAGGTGAAACTAGATGCATTGCAAAGCTAACACACAGGGCTACTGGAAAAGGATACAAAATGTTCAAAAAGTAGAAATTTCAAAAAGTGCTTTTTATTGGGGCCTATAGTATGCGAAATTTATATGAACTTTAATGTACAAATGCACAAATCACTACTCCCCATGTAGGAACCTCCACAAAGTGAATCTTTTATTTTTGGAAAGGTAAGTGTGTTAGCTACAACTTTTGTGATAGAACCATTCCAAAGTTCTTGCAAGAAAGGTTCCAAAATGTCAAAGGAAGTGACAGTGGTGCATTGTAAGGTAGTTTTCTGCATACCTTTAGTATTTTGATCATATCTTGGGCTAAAAAAATGATTTTTAAGTGAAACAAGATGCGTTGGAAAGCTAAAACATAGGGCTACTAGAAAATGAAAAGAAATTTTCAAAAAGTGCTTTTTATTTGGGAATAATTAGATGTGAACTTTATACGAACGTTAATGTATAAATGCACTATCACAACTCCTACTGTAGGAACCTCCATGAAGTGACTCGAATATTTTTAGAAAGTTAAGTGAATTAGCTACAACTTTTGTGTTGGAACCATTCCAAATTTCTTGCAAGAAAGTGGCCAAAAGCTCAACGGAAGTGACTATGGTGCATTTTGAGGTGCTTTTCAGCATACCTTTAGTATTTTGGTCATAACTTGGGCTACAAAAATGATTTTTAGGTGAAACTAGATGCATTGCAAAGCTAACACACAAGGCTACTGGAAAAGGATACAAAATGTTCAAAAAGTATAAATTTCAAAAAGTGCTTTTTATTGGGGCCTATAGTATGCGAAATTTATATGAACTTTAATGTACAAATGCACAAATCACTACTCCCCATGTAGGAACCTCCCCAAAGTGAATCTTTTGTTTCTGGAAAGGTAAGTGTGTTAGCTACAACTTTTGTGATTGAACCATTCCAAAGTTCTTGCAAGAAAGGTTCCAAAATGTCAAAGGAAATGACAGTGGTGCATTGAAAGGTAGTTTTCGGCATACCTTTAGTATTTTGATCATATCTTGGGCTAAAAAAATGATTTTTAAGTGAAACAAGAAGCGTTGGAAAGCTAACACATAAGGCTACTACAAAATGAAAAGAAAATTTCAAAAAGTGGTTTGTATTTGGGGCTAATTAGATGTCAACTTTATATGAACGCTAATGTATAAATGCACGATCACAACTCCTACTGTAGGAACCTCCCTGAAGTGACTCGAATATTTTTAGAAAGTTAAGTGAATTATCTACAACTTTTGTGTTGGAACCATTCCAAATTTCTTGCAAGAAAGTGGCCAAAAGCTCAACGGAATTGACTATGGTGCATTTTGAGGTGCTTTCCAGCATACCTTTAGTATTTTGGTCATAACTTGGGCTACAAAAACGATTTTTAGGTGAAACTTGATGCATTGCAAAGCTAACACACAGGGCTACTGGAAAATGATACAAAATGTTAAAAAAGTAGAAATTTCAAAAAATGCTCTTTATTGGGGCCTATAGTATGCGAAATTTATATGAACTTTAATGTACAAATGCACAAATCACACCTCCCCATGTAGGAACCTCCACAAAGTGAATCTTTTGTTTTTGGAAAGGTAAGTGTGTTAGCTACAACTTCTGTAATAGAACCATTCCACATTTCTTGCAAGAAAGGTTCCAAAATGTCAAAGGAAGTGACAGTGGTGCATTGTAAGGTAGTTTTCGGCATACCTTTAGTATTTTGATCATATCTTGGGCTAAAAAAATGATTTTTAAGTGAAACAAGATGCGTTGCAAAGCTAACACATAGGGCTACTATAAAATGAAAAGAAAATTTCAAAAAGTGGTTTTTATTTGGAGCTAATTAGATGTAAACTTTATACGAACGTTAATGTATAAATGCACGATCACAACTCCTACTGTAGGAACCTCCCCGAAGTGACTCGAATATTTTTAGAAAGTTAAGTGAATTAGCTACAACTTTTATGTTGGAACCATTCCAAATTTCTTGCAAGAAAGTGGCCAAAAGCTCAACGGAAGTGACTATGGTGCATTTTGAGGTGCTTTTCAGCATACCTTTAGTATTTTGGTCATAACATGGGCTACAAAAATGATTTTTAGGTGAAACTAGATGCATTGCAAAGCTAACACACAGGCTACTGGAAAAGGATACAAAATGTTCAAAAAGTAGAAATTTCAAAAAGTGCTTTTTATTGGGGCCTATAGTATGCGAAATTTATATGAACTTTAATGTACAAATGCACAAATCACTACTCCCCATGTAGGAACCTCCCCAAAGTGAATCTTTTATTTTTGTAAAGGTAAGTGTGTTAGCTACAACTTTTGTGATAGAACCATTCCAAAGTTCTTGCAAGAAAGGTTCCAAAATGTCAAAGGAAGTGACAGTGGTGCATTGTAAGGTAGTTTTCGGCATACCTTTAGTATTTTGATCATATATTGGGGAAAAAAAATGATTTTTAAGTGAAACAAGATGCGTTGGAAAGCTAACACATAGGGCTACTAGAAAATGAAAAGAAAATTTCAAAAAGTGCTTTTTGTTTGGGAATAATTAGATGTGAACTTTATACGAACGTTAATGTATAAATGCACGATCACAACTCTTACTGTAGGAACCTCCATGAAGTGACTCGAATATTTTTAGAAAGTTAAGTGAATTAGCTACAACTTTTGTGTTGGAACCATTCCAAATTTCTTTCAAGAAAGTGGCCAAAAGCTCAACGGAAGTGACTATGGTGCATTTTGAGGTGCTTTTCCAGCATACCTTTAGTATTTTGGTCATAACTTGGGCTACAAAAATGATTTTTAGGTGAAACTAGATGCATTGCAAAGCTAACACACAGGGCTACTGGAAAAGGTTACAAAATGTTCAAAAAGTAGAAATTTCAAAAAGTGCTTTTTATTGGGGCCTATAGTATGCGAAATTTATATGAACTTTAATGTACAAATGCACAAATCACTACTCCCCATGTAGGAACCTCCACAAAGTGAATCTTTTGTTTTTGGAAAGGTAAGTGTGTTAGCTACAACTTTTGTGATAGAACCATTCCAAAGTTCTTGCAAGAAAGGTTCCAAAATGTCAAAGGAAGTGACAGTGGTGCATTGTAAGGTAGTTTTCGGCATACCTTTAGTATTTTGATCATATCTTGGGCTAAAAAAATGATTTTTAAGTGAAACAAGATGCGTTGGAAAGCTAAAACATAGGGCTACTGGAAAATGAAAAGAAAATTTCAAAAAGTGCTTTTTATTTGGGAATAATTAGATGTGAACTTTATACGAACGTTAATGTATAAATGCACTATCACAACTCCTACTGTAGGAACCTCCCTGAAGTGACTCGAATATTTTTAGAAAGTTAAGTGAATTATCTACAACTTTTGTGTTGGAACCATTCCAAATTTCTTGCAAGAAAGTGGCCAAAAGCTCAACGGAAGTGACTATGCTGCATTTTGAGGTGCTTTCCAGCATATCTTTAGTATTTTGGTCATAACTTGGGCTACAAAAACGATTTTTAGGTGAAACTTGATGCATTGCAAAGCTAACACACAGGGCTACTGGAAAATGATACAAAATGTTAAAAAAGTAGAAATTTCAAAAAATGCTTTTTATTGGGGCCTATAGTATGCGAAATTTATATGAACTTTAATGTACAAATGCACAAATCACAACTCCCCATGTAGGAACCTCCACAAAGTGAATCTTTTGTTTTTGGAAAGGTAAGTGTGTTAGCTACAACTTCTGTAATAGAACCATTCCACATTTCTTGCAAGAAAGGTTCCAAAATGTCAAAGGAAGTGACAGTGGTGCATTGTAAGGTAGTTTTCGGCATACCTTTAGTATTTTGATCATATCTTGGGCTAAAAAAATGATTTTTAAGTGAAACAAGATGCGTTGCAAAGCTAACACATAAGGCTACTATAAAATGAAAAGAAAATTTCAAAAAGTGCTTTTTATTTGGGGCTAATTAGATGTGAACTTTATACGAACGTTAATGTATAAATGTATGATCACAACTCCTACTGTAGGAACCTCCCCGAAGTGACTCGAATATTTTTAGAAAGTTAAGTGAATTAGCTACAACCTTTGTGTTGGAACAATTCCAAATTTCTTGCAAGAAAGTGGCCAAAAGCTCAACGGAAGTGACTATGGTGCATTTTGAGGTGCTTTTCAGCATACCTTTAGTATTTTGGTCATAACTTGGGCTACAAAAATGATTTTTAGGTGAAACTAGATGCATTGCAAAGCTAACACACAGGGCTACTGGAAAAGGATACAAAATGTTCAAAAAGTAGAAATTTCAAAAAGTGCTTTTTATTGGGACCTATAGTATGCGAAATTTATATGAACTTTAATGTACAAATGCACAAATCACTACTCCCCATGTAGGAACCTCCCCAAAGTGAATCTTTTGTTTTTGGAAAGGTAAGTGTGTTAGCTACAACTTCTGTAATAGAACCATTCCACATTTCTTGCAAGAAAGGTTCCAAAATGTCAAAGGAAGTGACAGTGGTGCATTGTAAGGTAGTTTTCGGCATACCTTTAGTATTTTGATCATATCATGGGCTAAAAAAATGATTTTTAAGTGAAACAAGATTCGTTGGAAAGCTAACACATAGGGCTACTAGAAAACAAAAAGAAAATTTCAAAAAGTGCTTTTTATTTGGGGCTAATTAGATGTGAACTTTATACGAACGTTAATGTATAAATGCACGATCACAACTTCTACTGTAGGAACCTCCCCAAAGTGACCCGAATATTTTTAGAAAGCTAAGTGAATTAGCTACAACTTTTGTGTTGGAACCATTACAAATTTCTTGCAAGAAAGTGGCCAAAAGCTCAACGGAAGTGACTATGGTGCATTTTGAGGTGCTTTCCAGCATACCTTTAGTATTTTGGTCATAACTTGGTCTACAAAAATGATTTTTAGGTGAAACTTGATGCATTGCAAAGCTAATACACAGGGCTACTGGAAAATGATACAAAATGTTAAAAAAGTAGAAATTTCAAAAAATGCTTTTTATTGGGGCCTATAGTATGCGAAATTTATATGAACTTTAATGTACAAATGCACAAATCACAACTCCCCATGTAGGAACCTCCACAAAGTGAATCTTTTGTTTTTGGAAAGGTAAGTGTGTTAGCTACAACTTTTGTGATAGAACCATTCCAAAGTTCTTGCAAGAAAGGTTCCAAAATGTCAAAGGAAGTGACAGTGGTGCATTGTAAGGTAGTTTTCGGCATACCTTTAGTATTTTGATCATATCTTGGGCTAAAAAAATGATTTTTAAGTGAAACAAGATTCGTTGGAAAGCTAACACATAGGGCTACTAGAAAACGAAAAGAAAATTTCAAGAAGTGCTTTTTATTTGGGGCTAATTAGATGTGAACTTTATACGAACGTTAATGTATAAATGCACGATCACAACTTCTACTGTAGGAACCTCCCCAAAGTGACCCGAATATTTTTAGAAAGCTAAGTGAATTAGCTACAACTTTTGTGTTGGAACCATTACAAATTTCTTGCAAGAAAGTGGCCAAAAGCTCAACGGAAGTGACTATGGTGCATTTTGAGGTGCTTTCCAGCATACCTTTAGTATTTTGGTCATAACTTGGGCTACAAAAATGATTTTTAGGTGAAACTTGATGCATTGCAAAGCTAATACACAGGGCTACTGGAAAATGATACAAAATGTTAAAAAAGTAGAAATTTAAAAAAATGCTTTTTATTGGGGCCTATAGTATGCGAAATTTATATGAACTTTAATGTACAAATGCACAAATCACAACTCCCCATGTAGGAACCTCCACAAAGTGAATCTTTTGTTTTTGGAAAGGTAAGTGTGTTAGCTACAACTTCTGTAATAGAACCATTCCACATTTCTTGCAAGAAAGGTTCCAAAATGTCAAAGGAAGTGACAGTGGTGCATTGTAAGGTAGTTTTCGGCATACCTTTAGTATTTTGATCATATCATGGGCTAAAAAAATGATTTTTAAGTGAAACAAGATTCGTTGGAAAGCTAACACATAGGGCTACTAGAAAACGAAAAGAAAATTTCAAAAAGTGCTTTTTATTTGGGGCTAATTAGATGTGAACTTTATACGAACGTTAATGTATAAATGCACGATCACAACTTCTACTGTAGGAACCTCCCCAAAGTGACCCGAATATTTTTAGAAAGCTAAGTGAATTAGCTACAACTTTTGTGTTGGAACCATTACAAATTTCTTGCAAGAAAGTGGCCAAAAGCTCAACGGAAGTGACTATGGTGCATTTTGAGGTGCTTTCCAGCATACCTTTAGTATTTTGGTCATAACTTGGGCTACAAAAATGATTTTTAGGTGAAACTTGATGCATTGCAAAGCTAATACACAGGGCTACTGGAAAATGATACAAAATGTTAAAAAAGTAGAAATTTCAAAAAATGCTTTTTATTGGGGCCTATAGTATGCGAAATTTATATGAACTTTAATGTACAAATGCACAAATCACAACTCCCCATGTAGGAACCTCCACAAAGTGAATCTTTTGTTTTTGGAAAGGTAAGTGTGTTAGCTACAACTTTTGTGATAGAACCATTCCAAAGTTCTTGCAAGAAAGGTTCCAAAATGTCAAAGGAAGTGACAGTGGTGCATTGTAAGGTAGTTTTCGGCATACCTTTAGTATTTTGATCATATCTTGGGCTAAAAACATGATTTTTAAGTGAAACAAGATTCGTTGGAAAGCTAACACATAGGGCTACTAGAAAACGAAAAGAAAATTTCAAGAAGTGCTTTTTATTTGGGGCTAATTAGATGTGAACTTTATACGAACGTTAATGTATAAATGCACGATCACAACTTCTACTGTAGGAACCTCCCCAAAGTGACCCGAATATTTTTAGAAAGCTAAGTGAATTAGCTACAACTTTTGTGTTGGAACCATTACAAATTTCTTGCAAGAAAGTGGCCAAAAGCTCAACGGAAGTGACTATGGTGCATTTTGAGGTGCTTTCCAGCATACCTTTAGTATTTTGGTCATAACTTGGGCTACAAAAATGATTTTTAGGTGAAACTTGATGCATTGCAAAGCTAATACACAGGGCTACTGGAAAATGATACAAAATGTTAAAAAAGTAGAAATTTCAAAAAATGCTTTTTATTGGGGCCTATAGTATGCGAAATTTATATGAACTTTAATGTACAAATGCACAAATCACAACTCCCCATGTAGGAACCTCCACAAAGTGAATCTTTTGTTTTTGGAAAGGTAAGTGTGTTAGCTACAACTTCTGTAATAGAACCATTCCACATTTCTTGCAAGAAAGGTTCCAAAATGTCAAAGGAAGTGACAGTGGTGCATTGTAAGGTAGTTTTCGGCATACCTTTAGTATTTTGATCATATCTTGGGCTAAAAAAATGATTTTTAAGTGAAACAAGATGCGTTGCAAAGCTAACACATAAGGCTACTATAAAATGAAAAGAAAATTTCAAAAAGTGCTTTTTATTTGGGGCTAATTAGATGTGAACTTTATACGAACGTTAATGTATAAATGTATGATCACAACTCCTACTGTAGGAACCTCCCCGAAGTGACTCGAATATTTTTAGAAAGTTAAGTGAATTAGCTACAACCTTTGTGTTGGAACCATTCCAAATTTCTTGCAAGAAAGTGGCCAAAAGCTCAACGGAAGTGACTATGGTGCATTTTGAGGTGCTTTTCAGCATACCTTTAGTATTTTGGTCATAACTTGGGCTACAAAAATGATTTTTAGGTGAAACTAGATGCATTGCAAAGCTAACACACAGGGCTACTGGAAAAGGATACAAAATGTTCAAAAAGTAGAAATTTCAAAAAGTGCTTTTTATTGGGACCTATAGTATGCGAAATTTATATGAACTTTAATGTACAAATGCACAAATCACTACTCCCCATGTAGGAACCTCCCCAAAGTGAATCTTTTGTTTTTGGAAAGGTAAGTGTGTTAGCTACAACTTCTGTAATAGAACCATTCCACATTTCTTGCAAGAAAGGTTCCAAAATGTCAAAGGAAGTGACAGTGGTGCATTGTAAGGTAGTTTTCGGCATACCTTTAGTATTTTGATCATATCTTGGGCTAAAAAAATGATTTTTAAGTGAAACAAGATTCGTTGGAAAGCTAACACATAGGGCTACTAGAAAACGAAAAGAAAATTTCAAAAAGTGCTTTTTATTTGGGGCTAATTAGATGTGAACTTTATACGAACGTTAATGTATAAATGCACGATCACAACTTCTACTGTAGGAACCTCCCCAAAGTGACCCGAATATTTTTAGAAAGCTAAGTGAATTAGCTACAACTTTTGTGTTGGAACCATTACAAATTTCTTGCAAGAAAGTGGCCAAAAGCTCAACGGAAGTGACTATGGTGCATTTTGAGGTGCTTTCCAGCATACCTTTAGTATTTTGGTCATAACTTGGGCTACAAAAATGATTTTTAGGTGAAACTTGATGCATTGCAAAGCTAATACACAGGGCTACTGGAAAATGATACAAAATGTTAAAAAAGTAGAAATTTCAAAAAATGCTTTTTATTGGGGCCTATAGTATGCGAAATTTATATGAACTTTAATGTACAAATGCACAAATCACAACTCCCCATGTAGGAACCTGCATAAAGTGAATCTTTTGTTTTTGGAAAGGTAAGTGTGTTAGCTACAACTTTTGTGATAGAACCATTCCAAAGTTCTTGCAAGAAAGGTTCCAAAATGTCAAAGGAAGTGACAGTGGTGCATTGTAAGGTAGTTTTCGGCATACCTTTAGTATTTTGATCATATCTTGGGCTAAAAAAATGATTTTTAAGTGAAACAAGATACGTTGGAAAGCTAACACATAGGGCTACTAGAAAACGAAAAGAAAATTTCAAGAAGTGCTTTTTATTTGGGGCTAATTAGATGTGAACTTTATACGAACGTTAATGTATAAATGCACGATCACAACTTCTACTGTAGGAACCTCCCCAAAGTGACCCGAATATTTTTAGAAAGCTAAGTGAATTAGCTACAACTTTTTTGTTGGAACCATTACAAATTTCTTGCAAGAAAGTGGCCAAAAGCTCAACGGAAGTGACTATGGTGCATTTTGAGGTGCTTTCCAGCATACCTTTAGTATTTTGGTCATAACTTGGGCTACAAAAATGATTTTTAGGTGAAACTTGATGCATTGCAAAGCTAATACACAGGGCTACTGGAAAATGATACAAAATGTTAAAAAAGTAGAAATTTCAAAAAATGCTTTTTATTGGGGCCTATAGTATGCGAAATTTATATGAACTTTAATGTACAAATGCACAAATGACAACTCCCCATGTAGGAACCTCCACAAAGTGAATCTTTTGTTTTTGGAAAGGTAAGTGTGTTAGCTACAACTTTTATGATAGAACCATTAAAAAGTTCTTGCAAGAAAGGTTCCAAAATGTCAAAGGAAGTGACAGTGGTGCATTGTAAGGTAGTTTTCGGCATACCTTTAGTATTTTGATCATATCTTGGGCTAAAAAAATGATTTTTAAGTGAAACAAGATGCATTGGAAAGCTAAATCATAGGGCTACTATAAAATGAAAAGAAAATTTCAAAAAGTGGTTTTTATTTGGAGCTAATTAGATGTGAACTTTATACGAACGTTAATGTATAAATGCACGATCACAACTCCTACTGTAGGAACCTCCCCGAAGAGACTCGAATATTTTTAGAAAGTTAAGTGAATTAGCTACAACTTTTGTGTTGGAACCATTCTAAATTTCTTGCAAGAAAGTGGCCAAAAGCTCAACGGAAGTGACTATGGTGCATTTTGAGGTGCTTTTCAACATACCTTTAGTATTTTGGTCATAACTTGGGCTACAAAAATGATTTTTAGGTGAAACTAGATGCATTGCAAAGCTAACACACAGGGCTACTGGAAAAGGATACAAAATGTTCAAAAAGTAGAAATTTCAAAAAGTGCTTTTTATTGGGGCCTATAGTATGCGAAATTTATATGAACTTTAATGTACAAATGCACAAATCAGTACTCCCCATGTAGGAACCTCCCCAAAGTGAATCTTTTATTTTTGGAAAGGTAAGTGTGTTAGCTACAACTTTTGTGATAGAATCATTCCAAAGTTCTTGCAAGAAAGGTTCCAAAATGTCAAAGGAAGTGACAGTGGTGCATTGTAAGGTAGTTTTCGGCATACCTTTAGTATTTTGATCATATCTTGGGCAAAAAAAATGATTTTTAAGTGAAACAAGATGCGTTGGAAAGATAACACATAGGGCTACTAGAAAATGAAAAGAAAATTTCAAAAAGTGGTTTTTATTTGGAGCTAATTAGATGTGAACTTTATACGAACGTTAATGTATAAATGCACGATCACAACTCCTACTGCAGGAACCTCCCCGAAGAGACTCGAATATTTTTAGAAAGTTAAGTGAATTAGCTACAACTTTTGTGTTGGAACCATTCCAAATTTCTTGCAAGAAAGTGGCCAAAAGCTCAACGGAAGTGACTATGGTGCATTTTGAGGTGCTTTTCAGCATACCTTTAGTATTTTGGTCATAACTTGGGCTACAAAAATGATTTTTAGGTGAAACTAGATGCATTGCAAAGCTAACACACAGGGCTACTGGAAAAGGATACAAAATGTTCAAAAAGTAGAAATTTCAAAAAGTGCTTTTTATTGGGGCCTATAGTATGCGAAATTTATATGAACTTTAATGTACAAATGCACAAATCAGTACTCCCCATGTAGGAACCTCCCCAAAGTGAATCTTTTATTTTTGGAAAGGTAAGTGTGTTAGCTACAACTTTTGTGATAGAATCATTCCAAAGTTCTTGCAAGAAAGGTTCCAAAATGTCAAAGGAAGTGACAGTGGTGCATTGTAAGGTAGTTTTCGGCATACCTTTAGTATTTTGATCATATCTTGGCCAAAAAAAATGATTTTTAAGTGAAACAAGATGCGTTGGAAAGATAACACATAGGGCTACTAGAAAATGAAAAGAAAATTTCAAAAAGTGCTTTTTATTTGGGAATAATTAGATGTGAACTTTATACGAACGTTAATGTATAAATGCACGATCACAACTCCTACTGTAGGAACCTCCCCGAAGTGACTCAAATATTTTTAGAAAGTTATGTGATTTAGCTACAACTTTTGTGTTGGAACCATTACAAATTTCTTGCAAGAAAGTGGCCAAAAGCTCAACGGAAGTGACTATGGTGCATTTTGAGGTGCTTTTCAGCATACCTTTAGTATTTTGGTCATAACTTGGGCTACAAAAATGATTTTTAGGTGAAACTAGATGCATTGCAAAGCTAACACACAAGGCTACTGGAAAAGGATACAAAATGTTCAAAAAGTAGAAATTTCAAAAAGTGCTTTTTATTGGGGCCTATAGTATGCGAAATTTATATGAACTTTAATGTACAAATGCACAAATCACTACTCCCCATGTAGGAACCTCCCCAAAGTGAATCTTTTATTTTTGGAAAGGTAAGTGTGTTAGCTAAAACTTTTGTGATAGAATCATTCCAAAGTTCTTGCAAGAAAGGTTCCAAAATGTCAAAGGAAGTGACAGTGGTGCATTGTAAGGTAGTTTTCGGCATACCTTCAGTATTTTGATCATATCTTGGCCAAAAAAAATGATTTTTAAGTGAAATAAGATGCGTTGGAAAGATAACACATAGGGCTACTAGAAAATGAAAAGAAAATTTCAAAAAGTGCTTTTTATTTGGGAATAATTAGATGTGAACTTTATACGAACGTTAATGTATAAATGCACGATCACAACTCCTACTGTAGGAACCTCCCCGAAGAGACTCGAATATTTTTAGAAATTTAAGTGAATTAGCTACAACTTTTGTGTTGGAACCATTCCAAATTTCTTGCAAGAAAGTGGCCAAAAGCTCAACGGAAGTTACTATGGTGCATTTTGAGGTGCTTTTCAGCATACCTTTAGTATTTTGGTCATAACTTGGGCTACAAAAATGATTTTTAGGTGAAACTAGATGCATTGCAAAGCTAACACACAGGGCTACTGGAAAAGGATACAAAATGTTCAAAAAGTAGAAATTTCAAAAAGTGCTTTTTATTGGGGCCTATAGTATGCGAAATTTATATGAACTTTAATGTACAAATGCACAAATCACTACTCCCCATGTAGGAACCTCCCCAAAGTGAATCTTTTATTTTTGGAAAGGTAAGTGTGTTAGCTAAAACTTTTGTGATAGAATCATTCCAAAGTTCTTGCAAGAAAGGTTCCAAAATGTCAAAGGAAGTGACAGTGGTGCATTGTAAGGTAGTTTTCGGCATACCTTTAGTATTTTGATCATATCTTGGCCAAAAAAAATGATTTTTAAGTGAAACAAGATGCGTTGGAAAGATAACACATAGGGCTACTAGAAAATGAAAAGAAAATTTCAAAAAGTGCTTTTTATTTGGGAATAATTAGATGTGAACTTTATACGAACGTTAATGTATAAATGCATGATCACAACTCCTACTGTAGGAACCTCCCCGAAGTGACTCAAATATTTTTAGAAAGTTAAGTGAATTAGCTACAACTTTTGTGTTGGAACCATTACAAATTTCTTGCAAGAATGTGGCCAAAAGCTCAACGGAAGTGACTATGGTGCATTTTGAGGTGCTTTTCAGCATACCTTTAGTATTTTGGTCATAACTTGGGCTACAAAAATGATTTTTAGGTGAAACTAGATGCATTGCAAAGCTAACACACAAGGCTACTGGAAAAGGATACAAAATGTTCAAAAAGTAGAAATTTCAAAAAGTGCTTTTTATTGGGGCCTATAGTATGCGAAATTTATATGAACTTTAATGTACAAATGCACAAATCACTACTCCCCATGTAGGAACCTCCCCAAAGTGAATCTTTTATTTTTGGAAAGGTAAGTGTGTTAGCTACAACTTTTGTGATAGAATCATTCCAAAGTTCTTGCAAGAAAGGTTCCAAAATGTCAAAGGAAGTGACAGTGGTGCATTGTAAGGTAGTTTTCGGCATACATTCAGTATTTTGATCATATCTTGGCCAAAAAAAATGATTTTTAAGTGAAATAAGATGCGTTGGAAAGATAACACATAGGGCTACTAGAAAATGAAAAGAAAATTTCAAAAAGTGCTTTTTATTTGGGAATAATTAGATGTGAACTTTATACGAACGTTAATGTATAAATGCACGATCACAACTCCTACTGTAGGAACCTCCCCGAAGAGACTCGAATATTTTTAGAAAGTTAAGTGAATTAGCTACAACTTTTGTGTTGGAACCATTCCAAATTTCTTGCAAGAAAGTGGCCAAAAGCTCAACGGAAGTGACTATGGTGCATTTTGAGGTGCTTTTCAGCATACCTTTAGTATTTTGGTCATAACTTGGGCTACAAAAATGATTTTTAGGTGAAACTAGATGCATTGCAAAGCTAACACACAGGGCTACTGGAAAAGGATACAAAATGTTCAAAAAGTAGAAATTTCAAAAAGTGCTTTTTATTGGGGCCTATAGTATGCGAAATTTATATGAACTTTAATGTACAAATGCACAAATCACTACTCCCCATGTAGGAACCTCCCCAAAGTGAATCTTTTATTTTTGGAAAGGTAAGTGTATTAGCTAAAACTTTTGTGATAGAATCATTCCAAAGTTCTTGCAAGAAAGGTTCCAAAATTTCAAAGGAAGTGACAGTGGTGCATTGTAAGGTAGTTTTCGGCATACCTTTAGTATTTTGATCATATCTTGGCCAAAAAAAATGATTTTTAAGTGAAACAAGATGCGTTGGAAAGATAACACATAGGGCTACTAGAAAATGAAAAGAAAATTTCAAAAAGTGCTTTTTATTTGGGAATAATTAGATGTGAACTTTATACGAACGTTAATGTATAAATGCATGATCACAACTCCTACTGTAGGAACCTCCCCGAAGTGACTCAAATATTTTTAGAAAGTTAAGTGAATTAGCTACAACTTTTGTGTTGGAACCATTACAAATTTCTTGCAAGAATGTGGCCAAAAGCTCAACGGAAGTGACTATGGTGCATTTTGAGGTGCTTTTCAGCATACCTTTAGTATTTTGGTCATAACTTGGGCTACAAAAATGATTTTTAGGTGAAACTAGATGCATAGCAAAGCTAACACACAAGGCTACTGGAAAAGGATACAAAATGTTCAAAAAGTAGAAATTTCAAAATGTGCATTTTATTGGGGCCTATTGTATGCGAAATTTATATGAACTTTAATGTACAAATGCACAAATCACTACTCCCCATGTAGGAACCTCCCCAAAGTGAATCTTTTGTTTCTGAAAAGGTAAGTGTGTTAGCTACAACTTTTGTGATAGAACCATTCCAAAGTTCTTGCAAGAAAGGTTCCAAAATGTCAAAGGAAGTGACAGTGGTGCATTGTAAGGTAGTTTTCGGCATACCTTTAGTATTTTGATCATATCTTGGGCTAAAAAAATGATTTTTAAGTGAAACAAGAAGCTTTGGAAATCTAACACATAGGGCTACTACAAAATGAAAAGAAAATTTCAAAAAGTGCTTTGTATTTGCGGCTAATTAGATGTGAACTTTATATGAACGTTAATGTATAAATGCACGATCACAACTCCTACTGTAGGAACCTCCCCGAAGTGACTTGAATATTTTTAGAAAGTTAAGTGAATTAGCTACAACTTTTGTGTTGGAACCATTCCAAATTTCTTGCAAGAAAGTGGCCAAAAGCTTAACGGAAGTGACTATGGTGCATTTTGAGGTGCTTTTCAGCATACCTTTAGTATTTTGGTCATAACATGGGGTACAAAAATGATTTTTAGGTGAAACTAGATGCATTGCAAAGCTAACACACAGGGCAACTAGAAAAGGATACAAAATGTTCAAAAAGTAAAAATTTCAAAAAGTGCTTTTTATTGGGGCCTATAGTATGCGAAATTTATATTAACTTTAATGTACAAATGCACAAATCACTACTCCCCATGTAGGAACCTCCCTAAAGTGAATCTTTTGTTTCTGGAAAGGTAAGTGTGTTAGCTACAACTTTTGTGATAGAACCATTCCAAATTTCTTGCAAGAAAAGGTTCCAAAATGTCAAAGGAAGTGAAAGTGGTGCATTGTAAGGTAGTTTTCGGCATACCTTTAGTATTTTGATCATATCTTGTACTAAAAAAATGATTTTTAAGTGAAACAAGATGCATTGGAAAGCTAACACATAGGGCTACTATAAAATGAAAAGAAAATTTCAAAAAGTGCTTTTTATTTGGGGCTAATTAGATGTGAACTTTATACGAACGTTAATGTATAAATGCACGATCACAACTCCTACTGTAGGAACCTCTCCGAAGTGACTCGAATATTTTTAGAAAGTTAAGTGAATTAGCTACAACTTTTGTGTTGGAACCATTCCAAATTTCTTGCAAGAAAGTGGCCAAAAGCTCAACGGAAGTGACTATGGTGCATTTTGAGGTGCTTTTCAGCATACCTTTAGTATTTTGGTCATAACTTGGGCTACAAAAATGATTTTTAGGTGAAACTAGATGCATTGCAAAGCTAACACACAAGGCTACTGGAAAAGGATACAAAATGTTCAAAAAGTAGAAATTTCAAAAAGTGCTTTTTATTGGGGCCTATAGTATGCGAAATTTATATGAACTTTAATGTACAAATGCACAAATCACTACTCCCCATGTAGGAACCTCCCCAAAGTGAATCTTTTATTTTTGGAAAGGTAAGTGTGTTAGCTACAACTTTTGTGATAGAATCATTCCAAAGTTCTTGCAAGAAAGGTTCCAAAATGTCAAAGGAAGTGACAGTGGTGCATTGTAAGGTAGTTTTCGGCATACATTCAGTATTTTGATCATATCTTGGCCAAAAAAAATGATTTTTAAGTGAAATAAGATGCGTTGGAAAGATAACACATAGGGCTACTAGAAAATGAAAAGAAAATTTCAAAAAGTGCTTTTTATTTGGGAATAATTAGATGTGAACTTTATACGAACGTTAATGTATAAATGCACGATCACAACTCCTACTGTAGGAACCTCCCCGAAGAGACTCGAATATTTTTAGAAAGTTAAGTGAATTAGCTACAACTTTTGTGTTGGAACCATTCCAAATTTCTTGCAAGAAAGTGGCCAAAAGCTCAACGGAAGTGACTATGGTGCATTTTGAGGTGCTTTTCAGCATACCTTTAGTATTTTGGTCATAACTTGGGCTACAAAAATGATTTTTAGGTGAAACTAGATGCATTGCAAAGCTAACACACAGGGCTACTGGAAAAGGATACAAAATGTTCAAAAAGTAGAAATTTCAAAAAGTGCTTTTTATTGGGGCCTATAGTATGCGAAATTTATATGAACTTTAATGTACAAATGCACAAATCACTACTCCCCATGTAGGAACCTCCCCAAAGTGAATCTTTTATTTTTGGAAAGGTAAGTGTATTAGCTAAAACTTTTGTGATAGAATCATTCCAAAGTTCTTGCAAGAAAGGTTCCAAAATGTCAAAGGAAGTGACAGTGGTGCATTGTAAGGTAGTTTTCGGCATACCTTTAGTATTTTGATCATATCTTGGCCAAAAAAAATGATTTTTAAGTGAAACAAGATGCGTTGGAAAGATAACACATAGGGCTACTAGAAAATGAAAAGAAAATTTCAAAAAGTGCTTTTTATTTGGGAATAATTAGATGTGAACTTTATACGAACGTTAATGTATAAATGCATGATCACAACTCCTACTGTAGGAACCTCCCCGAAGTGACTCAAATATTTTTAGAAAGTTAAGTGAATTAGCTACAACTTTTGTGTTGGAACCATTCCAAATTTCTTGCAAGAAAGTGGCCAAAAGCTCAACGGAAGTGACTATGGTGCATTTTGAGGTGCTTTTCCAGCATACCTTTAGTATTTTGGTCATAACATGGGCTACAAAAATGATTTTTAGGTGAAACTAGATGCATTGCAAAGCTAACACACAGGGCTACTAGAAAAGGACACAAAATGTTCAAAAAGTAGAAATTTCAAAAAGTGCTTTTTATTGGGGTCTATAGTATGCGATATTTATATGAACTTTAATGTACAAATGCACAAATCACTACTCCCCATGTAGGAACCTCCCTAAAGTGAATCTTTTGTTTCTGGAAAGGTAAGTGTGTTAGCTACAACTTTTGTGATAGAACCATTCCAAATTTCTTGCAAGAAAAGGTTCCAAAATGTCAAAGGAAGTGACAGTGGTGCATTGTAAGGTAGTTTTCGGCATACCTTTAGTATTTTGATCATATCTTGTACTAAAAAAATGATTTTTAAGTGAAACAAGATGCATTGGAAAGCTAACACATTGGGCTACTATAAAATGAAAAGAAAATTTCAAAAAGTGCTTTTTATTTGGGGCTAATTAGATGTGAACTTTATACGAACGTTAATGTATAAATGCACGATCACAACTCCTACTGTAGGAACCTCTCCGAAGTGACTCGAATATTTTTAGAAAGTTAAGTGAATTAGCTACAACTTTTGTGTTGGAACCATTCCAAATTTCTTGCAAGAAAGTGGCCAAAAGCTCAACGGAAGTGACTATGGTGCATTTTGAGGTGCTTTTCAGCATACCTTTAGTATTTTGGTCATAACTTGGGCTACAAAAATGATTTTTAGGTGAAACTAGATGCATTCCAAATCTAACACACAGGGCTATTGGAAAAGGATACAAAATGTTCAAAAAGTAGAAATTTCAAAAAGTGCTTTTTATTGGGGCCTATAGTATGCGGAATTTATATGAACTTTAATGTACAAATGCACAAATCACTACTCCCCTTGTAGGAACCTCCCCAAAGTGAATCTTTTGTTTCTGGGAAGGTAAGTGTGTTAGCTACAACTTTTGTGATTGAACCATTCCAAAGTTCTTGCAAGAAAGGTTCCAAAATGTCAAAGGAAGTGACAGTGGTGCATTGTAAGGTAGTTTTCGGCATACCTTTAGTATTTTGATCATATCTTGGGCTAAAAAAATGATTTTTAAGTGAAACAAGATGCGTTGGAAAGCTAACACATAGGGCTACTATAAAATGAAAAGAAAATTTAAAAAAAGTGCTTTTTATTTGGGGCTAATTAGATGTGAACTTTATACGAACGTTAATGTATAAATGCACGATCACAACTCCTACTGTAGGAACCTCCCCGAAGTGACTCGAATATTTTGAGAAAGTTAAGTGAATTAGCTACAACTTTTGTGTTGGAACCATTCCAAATTTCTTGCAAAAAGTGGCCAAAAGCTCAACGGAATTGACTATGGTGCATTTTGAGGTGCTTTTCAGCATACCTTTAGTATTTTGGTCATAACTTGGGCTACAAAAATGATTTTTAGGTGAAACTAGATGCATTGCAAAGCTAACACACAGGGCTACTAGAAAAGGACACAAAATGTTCAAAAAGTAGAAATTTCAAAAAGTGCTTTTTATTGGGGCCTATAGTATGCGAAATTTATATGAACTTTATTGTACAAATGTACAAATCACTACTCCCCATGTAGGAACCTTCCCAAAGTGAATCTTTTGTTTCTGGAAAGGTAAGTGTGTTAGCTACAACTTTTGTGATAGAACCATTCCAAAGTTCTTGCAAGAAAGGTTCCAAAATGTCAAAGGAAGTGACAGTGGTGCATTGTAAGGTAGTTTTCGGCATACCTTTAGTATTTTGATCATATCTTGGGCTAAAAAAATGATTTTTAAGTGAAACAAGATGCGTTGGAAAGCTAGCACATAGGGCTACTATAAAATGAAAAGAAAATTTCAAAAAGTGCTTTGTATTTGGGGATAATTAGATGTGACTTTTATACGAACGTTAATGTATAAATGCACGATCACAACTCCTACTGTAGAAACCTCCCCGAAGTGACTCGAATATTTTTAGAAAGTTAAGTGAATTAGCTACAACTTTTGTGTTGGAACCATTCCAAATTTCTTGCAAGAAAGTGGCCAAAAGCTCAACGGAATTGACTATGGTGCATTTTGATGTGCTTTTCCAGCATACCTTTAGTATTTTGGTCATAACATGGGCTACAAAAATGATTTTTAGGTGAAACTAGATGCATTGCAAAGCTAACACACAGGGCTACTAGAAAAGGACACAAAATGTTCAAAAAGTAGAAATTTCAAAAAGTGCTTTTTATTGGGGCCTATAGTATGCGATATTTATATGAACTTTAATGTACAAATGCACAAATCACTACTCCCCATGTAGGAACCTCCCTAAAGTGAATCTTTTGTTTCTGGAAAGGTAAGTGTGTTAGCTACAACTTTTGTGATAGAACCATTCCAAATTTCTTGCAAGAAAAGGTTCCAAAATGTCAAAGGAAGTGACAGTGGTGCATTGTAAGGTAGTTTTCGGCATACCTTTAGTATTTTGATCATATCTTGTACTAAAAAAATGATTTTTAAGTGAAACAAGATGCATTGGAAAGCTAACACATTGGGCTACTATAAAATGAAAAGAAAATTTCAAAAAGTCCTTTTTATTTGGGGCTAATTAGATGTGAACTTTATACGAACATTAATGTATAAATGCATGATCACAACTCCTACTGTAGGAACCTCCCCGAAGTGACTCGAATATTTTTAGAAAGTTAAGTGAATTAGCTACAACTTTTGTGTTGGAACCATTCCAAATTTCTTGCAAAAAGTGGCCAAAAGCTCAACGGAAGTGACTATGGTGCATTTTGAGGTGCTTTTCAGCATACCTTTAGTATTTTGGTCATAACTTGGGCTACAAAAATGATTTTTAGGTGAAACTAGATGCATTGCAAATCTAACACACAGGGCTACTAGAAAAGGATACAAAATGTTCAAAAAGTAGAAATTTCAAAAAGTGCTTTTTATTGGGGCCTATAGTATGCGGAATTTATATGAACTTTAATGTACAAATGCACAAATCACTACTCCCCTTGTAGGAACCTCCCCAAAGTGAATCTTTTGTTTCTGGGAAGGTAAGTGTGTTAGCTACAACTTTTGTGATTGAACCATTCCAAAGTTCTTGCAAGAAAGGTTCCAAAATGTCAAAGGAAGTGACAGTGGTGCATTGTAAGGTAGTTTTCGGCATACCTTTAGTATTTTGATCATATCTTGGGCTAAAAAAATGATTTTTAAGTGAAACAAGATGCGTTGGAAAGCTAACACATAGGGCTACTATAAAATGAAAGGAAAATTTCAAAAAAGTGCTTTTTATTTGGGGCTAATTAGATGTGAACTTTATACGAACGTTAATGTATAAATGCACGATCACAACTCCTACTGTAGGAACCTCCCCGAAGTGACTCGAATATTTTTAGAAAGTTAAGTGAATTAGCTACAACTTTTGTGTTGGAACCATTCCAAATTTCTTGCAAAAAGTGGCCAAAAGCTCAACGGAATTGACTATGGTGCATTTTGAGGTGCTTTTCAGCATACCTTTAGTATTTTGGTCATAACTTGGGCTACAAAAATGATTTTTAGGTGAAACTAGATGCATTGCAAAGCTAACACAAAGGGCTACTAGAAAAGGACACAAAATGTTCAAAAAGTAGAAATTTCAAAAAGTGCTTTTTATTGGGGCCTATAGTATGCGAAATTTATATGAACTTTAATGTACAAATGTACAAATCACTACTCCCCATGTAGGAACCTTCCCAAAGTGAATCTTTTGTTTCTGGAAAGGTAAGTGTGTTAGCTACAACTTTTGTGATAGAACCATTCCAAAGTTCTTGCAAGAAAGGTTCCAAAATGTCAAAGGAAGTGACAGTGGTGCATTGTAAGGTAGTTTTCGGCATACCTTTAGTATTTTGATCATATCTTAGGCTAAAAAAATGATTTTTAAGTGAAACAAGATGCGTTGGAAAGCTAACACATAGGGCTACTATAAAATGAAAAGAAAATTTCAAAAAGTGCTTTTTATTTGGAGCTAATTAGATGTGAACTTTATACGAACGTTAATGTATAAATGCACGATCACAACTCCTACTGTAGGAACCTCCCCGAAGTGACTCGAATATTTTTAGAAAGTTAAGTGAATTAGCTACAACTTTTGTGTTGGAACCATTCCAAATTTCTTGCAAGAAAGTGGCCAAAAGCTCAACGGAATTGACTATGGTGCATTTTGATGTGCTTTTCCAGCATACCTTTAGTATTTTGGTCATAACATGGGCTACAAAAATGATTTTTAGGTGAAACTAGATGCATTGCAAAGCTAACACACAGGGCTACTAGAAAAGGACACAAAATGTTCAAAAAGTAGAAATTTCAAAAAGTGCTTTTTATTGGGGCCTATAGTATGCGAAATTTATATGAACTTTAATGTACAAATGCACAAATCACTACTCCCCATGTAGGAACCTCCCTAAAGTGAATCTTTTGTTTCTGGAAAGGTAAGTGTGTTAGCTACAACTTTTGTGATAGAACCATTCCAAATTTCTTGCAAGAAAAGGTTCCAAAATGTCAAAGGAAGTGACAGTGGTGCATTGTAAGGTAGTTTTCAGCATACCTTTAGTATTTTGATCATATCTTGTACTAAAAAAATGATTTTTAAGTGAAACAAGATGCATTGGAAAGCTAACACATAGGGCTACTATAAAATGAAAAGAAAATTGCAAAAAGTCCTTTTTATTTGGGGCTAATTAGATGTGAACTTTATACGAACATTAATGTATAAATGCATGATCACAACTCCTACTGTAGGAACCTCCCCGAAGTGACTCAAATATTTTTAGAAAGTTAAGTGAATTAGCTACAACTTTTGTGTTGGAACCATTCCAAATTTCTTGCAAGAAAGTGGCCAAAAGCTCAACGGAAGTGACTATGGTGCATTTTGAGGTGCTTTTCAGCATACCTTTAGTATTTTGGTCATAACTTGGGCTACAAAAATGATTTTTAGGTGAAACTAGATGCATTGCAAATCTAACACATAGGGCTATTGGAAAAGGATACAAAAATTTCAAAAAGTAGAAATTTCATAAAGTGCTTTTTATTGGGGCCTATAGTATGCGGAATTTATATGAACTTTAATGTACAAATGCACAAATCACTACTCCCCATGTAGGAACCTCCCCAAAGTGAATCTTTTGTTTCTGGAAAGGTAAGTGTGTTAGCTACAACTTTTGTGATAGAACCATTCCAAAGTTCTTGCAAGAAAGGTTCCAAAATGTCAAAGGAAGTGACAGTGGTGCATTGTAAGGTAGTTTTCGGCATACCTTTAGTATTTTGATCATATCTTGGGCTAAAAAAATGATTTTTAAGTGAAACAAGATGCGTTGGAAAGCTAACACATAGGGCTACTATAAAATGAAAAGAAAATTTCAAAAAAGTGCTTTTTATTTGGGGTTAATTAGATGTGAACTTTATACGAATGTTAATGTATAAATGCACGATCACAACTCCTACTGTAGGAACCTCCCCGAAGTGACTCGAATATTTTTAGAAAGTTAAGTGAATTAGCTACAACTTTTGTGTTGGAACCATTCCAAATTTCTTGCAAGAAAGTGGCCAAAAGCTCAACGGAAGTGACTATGGTGCATTTTGAGGTGCTTTTCAGCATACCTTTAGTATTTTGGTCATAACTTGGGCTACAAAAATGATTTTTAGGTGAAACTAGATGCATTGCAAAGCTAACACAGAGGGCTATTGGAAAAGGATACAAGATGTTCAAAAAGTAGAAATTTCAAAAAGTTCTTTATATTGGGGCCTATAGTATGCGAAATTTATATGAACTTTAATTTACAAATGCAAAAATCACTACTCCCCATGTAGGAACCTCCACAAAGTGAATCTTTTGTTTTTGGAAAGGTAAGTGTGTTAGCTACAACTTTTCTGATAGAACCATTCCAAAGTTCTTGCAAGAAAGGATCCAAAATGTCAAAGGAAGTGACAGTGGTGCATTGTAAGGTAATTTTCGGCATACCTTTAGTATTTTGATCATATCTTGGGCTAAAAAAATGATTTTTAAGTGAAACAAGATGCGTTGGAAATCTAACACATAGGGCTACTAGAAAATGAAAAGAAAATTTCAAAAAGTGCTTTTTAATTGGGGCTAATTAGATGTGAACTTTATACGAACGTTAATGTATAAATGCACGATCACAACTCCTACTGTAGGAACCTCCCCGAAGTGACTCGAATATTTTTAGAAAGCTAAGTGTATTAGTTACAACTTTTTGTTGGAACCATTCCAAATTTCTTGTAAGAAAGTGGCCAAAAGCTCAACGGAAGTGACTATGGTGCATTTTGAGGTGCTTTTCCAGCATACCTTTAGTATTTTGGTCATAACTTGGGCTACAAAAATGGTTTTTAGGTTTAACTAGATGCATTGCAAAGCTAATACACAGGGCTATTGGAAAAGGATACAAAATGTTCAAAAAGTCGAAATTTCAAAAAGTGCTTTTTATTGGGGCCTATAGTATGCGAAATTTATATAAATGTTAATGTACAAATGCATAAATCACTACTCCCCATGTAGGAACCTCCACAAAGTGAATATTTTGTTTTTGGAAAGGTAAGTGTGTTAGCTACAACATTTGCGAAAGAACCATTCCAAAGTTCTTGCAAGAAAGGTTCCAAAATGTCAAAGGAAGTGACAGTGGTGCATTGTAAGGTAATTTTCGGCATACCTTTAGTATTTTGATCATATCTTGGGCTAAAAAAATGATTTTTAAGTGAAAATTTAATAGGAGGTCGGCAAGTGTTTTGATTGTAAGAGGAAGACCATCATACTTTTCGGCAATCTTCTTTCCTACTTTCTCAAGTTGAGGAGGGCACATGCCTTCACCAAAGATATTAACACACAAAAGATTCCAACTTTCTTTTTTGTTCAGCAGACACATATTCATGACATGAGAATTAAAAGACTGCATCTTAGCTACAAGAAATCTCCTGGTTGTAAGCAAGACTCTACTTCCATTTTTGTTATTCGGAAACAAACTTTTCCAGTAACTATGGACTGAATTATCCCATATATCATCCAATACAATAAAGTATCGCATACCCTTGAGATGCTTTCTCAAGTGTTCAACAACTTCCTCATATCTAGCTTCAGTAGACATTTTGTGCGCGTCGGGATCCACTTGAGCTAGAATGGTTTTTGCAATTTCTTCAGATTTGAATTCTTTGCCTAGTCTCACCCAAATACGACACTCAAACCATTCCAAGATATCTAAATCCTCAAAAATCTTGCGTGCAACAGTAGTCTTCCCAATCCCTGCCATCCCCACAATTGAGAAAAAGAGTTCCTCAACCCAGTCACCTACAAGTTCCTCTTTGAGCTTACTGTACTCCTCACATAACCCGATCATCTTTGACTTGTAATTGCCACCAGAAACAACTCTTGACGACGAAGCAGCTCCATCTTCGGCCAACTCTATCTTCGATTCCTCCATATATTGATTTAGACTTTCCAAAAGCGTGGAGATGCATGATACGGCCATTTCTAATTCATTACTTCTTTCATAAGATGAAACAAACACGTAAAAAAGACTCACAATTTTCATCATATTTCCGTATTTTTTCTGCGATTGTTCCAAGCCAAGCATTCATCCTCTTCCTGCTGCTGCTGTCTAGTCTTTCTATAAACTCTTCAAAAGACTTCAGCCCCCTCTTTGCAACTTCATATTTTTCCAGCAAGGGGGCGGGAAGCACAAAATCACCAAAATTTATCGTCGTCTCAATCCTCCACCTGAAACAAACGATTGCAGCATAAGCTGCCATCTCTCCAATCTACGGTAATCTCTCTCTCTCTGTCTCTCTCTCTCTCTCTCTCTCTCTCTCTGTCTCTCTCTGTCTCTCTCTCTCTCTCTTTCTCTCTGAAACAAATATCACAGAAGCATTCATTTGGTAGTCTGATAATGAAAACTGGGTTTGCAGAGGTGCAATAGTTTCAAGTCGACCCTACCCACTTGTTGCATATTAGCTGTCACCAGCTGTTCTCGCAATCAATGGAAGTTGTGCAACAACAGATCGCTGTCACGGAAACGGATCCTCTAAACCACCTTTAATGGTGATATTTTCACAACCGGTCGTCATCATATGACACACTACAACAAAAGAAGTTTTTTGTATAAGACTTTTTGACACCACAATTCTGAAAACTAATAATAAATTATTTGTGATCACTTGTTGTCACATATCTCTCTACAAATTATTTGAGACAACTCTAAGACTACTGATTGTTGCAAAAAATATTTGAGACGCATTTGAGATCACTTTTGTGGTCACAAATATATTATTTGCGACCGAGTTATTGAGACGATAATAAAGTTGTGACAAATACTCATAAGTTGTGACAAATACTCATTATTTGAGACCACTTTGCTTAAGTTGTGGCATATACTCATTATTTTAGACCACTTTTTTTGGTCTCAAAAGACCCTTTTCCTTGTAGCGACAAACATTTATTAAAAAAAATTAGAAAAGTCAATAAAGTTGATGATTCCGGTCGTGGTTTGAGTTGATCAACTAACCCGTTTCACAATTCATTTTCATTTAACAACTTGCTACATGTTAACTCCTTATTGATTGTATTAAATTATTTATTGGATATAATTTTAATGATAAATAAATAAATAATACTCCCTCCGTCCCGGCCTAAGTTTCTTACTTTGACCGGGCACGGAGATTAAGAAAAAGTAGATTTTGTGGAATCTTTGATTTTTTTAAAGGTGAAGATTGAGGGTGAAGATTTTGAGGGTGTAGATTGTGATAGAAGTTTGTCATTTATGGGCTGGAAAGTTAAGTTGGGACAAACAAAAAAGGAAAGTAGGAAAGTTAGAGTGGGACGGAGGTAGTATATTTTTTATCTTAAAAAAAATTAAAAGAATAATCAAAATTCTTGTTTTTTTCTCTACAAGTAGAGCCTAATATTGACATATTTTGAATTAAAATTTGAAGCTCTTTACTTTTCAATTTCGTAATTCAACTTTTGCAATTTAATTTAGTTATTATATTAGTATGTTATTTTAAGTGCACAGAAAAAATCACCTTATTGTAATAACAGAATTAAAATATTTTTTTTCTGTAAAAATATATTAGAAAAAGCGCCCAAAATATTATCCAATTATTAACCGTAATAAAAATATTGATTTTATGGGAAATATGTTATGTATGTGGATAAAAGAAGTTAATATTTATTAAAATGTTGGGTTATTGATAAAGTATAAATATGTTGAAGTTGGATTGTGCAGTAACTTGTGCATGTGAATAAAAGAGAAATGAATTTTTTACTGATAAGTTGAATTGTAATGGTTTTTTGATAAATATAAAGTGCGGAAATTGTGAAGTACTGGAGATTCTAGAATCTGGGTCATTTAAGGGTGTTTGCAAACAATTGTACTTTTAGAAAAGTGCTTATAGTTGATTTTGAAAAAAAGTTTAGAATTTGGTAGTGTTTGGCAATAAAATTGTGTTAAAGCTAAAAGCTGATAGAATCTGAGTGTTAGCAGCTTCAGAGAATCAGCTTTTAATTGCTTTTCAAAAGCTATTTTGTGTCCTAAACGTGAATTTGCAAACACTCCAATTTATAAAAAGTACTTTTAAAAATTGATTTTGGGAGTCTAGATGGGTTTGCAAACACCACCTAATTAGCTGTCACGAATTGTTTCTTGCAATTAAGAAATCTCTAATAAAAATATGTGATTCCTCTCTGTCAAAATAGCTGTGGTTGTTCTGTTTTTTTTTTTTTTTTTTTTTTTTATTAAATGCAATTATACAAGAACATGAAGTTAAGACCACTACTGCGAAGTCATGAACGTTCACCATGTATTATCTCATACTACCTCCGTTTTTCTTTAGATGTTTTTTTAAGTTAGGATAAAAAAATTAAGGGATAAGAAGAATGGAGAAATAAGTCGCTTTTTAGATTTTTCTCTCCCCTTAAATCCCTTAATTTTCTTTACATTTTCTTACTACTGTTATCTAATTATATGGTAGGGTGTATAATGAGATATTTTTTAGAATAGTTGTGAAGAAAAACTAAATGAACATCTAATTATAAGCAAAACATAAAAGCTAGAAGAACATCTAAAAAACGAAGATAGTAATCTTTTGCCTATTAAATAAAATACCCCCTTCCCTCAAAAAAAATAAAATATCCCCCCTTTTGCAATCCAATTCAATTTTTGCTGGCAATTTTTCAGTATATTTACTTTTTTCTATTTCCTAGGTTTTCAAGAAAATATTAATAGTAATGTTATAGCTATACTCAGAGTTGGTCCAACCTTTTCGAAGGGTGTCCGGTGCGAAAGAAAAGATTGACCCCGGTACAATATTAATATTATCATTTTGAGGATAATTTTAATCTATTAAAAATGAGCATTGGGCAATGTTTGAATGAGTCTAAAAGTAATAGGTCTATCACATTATTTAATATGTAAAAAATTAATTGCTCCTTGTGCTAAGGAGGAATTAATCTCACGTCTTCCCACCTCTCTTATCTCTTTGCTTAAAAAAATGGTCACTTGAGCTACATCAACATATGTTATACTTAGCATATGTTAAATATATATACTAAAATACAGATTTATACAAAAAAAAAAATAAAAAAAATCGGAGGCCCGCCAGCCCAGAGCGACAGGGCCGCCTTGCCCTCCAAATGCCGGCTCTGGCTATACTATACCCAGCATACTTTAGTTAGTACTACAGGTGCGTACGTTGCATGTGATCACTATTTTCAAAATTTTATTTTTGGTTCATCTTGAAAAAAATATATACTTCCTTCATGCTTCGGTTTAAAAAAGTTGCCTGTTTCAAAATAAGACATTTTTCAAATGTTAATGTTTCGTTTTTATAGTCCACGTAAAAAACTTAAATTTTTTATTTCATGGATTACTAATATATAATTGAATATGTCAAATAAAAAAATAAAATAAGCCGTGTAAGTGAGAATTGATGGTGTTGGAGAGTTGTGCATTTATCAAATTGACCAAAAATGAAAATTTGTACATTTACAAACATGATTATTTTTATGAGACGAATGTAGTATATATTATTCTTATATCTTGTGTGTAGATCGGTCTACTTAATGTGGTTTCTTATACCTTGTGTGATCGGTACACTTAAATGTTCTAAATCTGTGGTTGTTGTGAAGAATCATATATTATACTGTCAATTGCATTTCTAAACTGTAGATTTTTATATAATTCTAAAGATATTGTTACGTGCAAGACATAACCAACTAATTTAAAAGAAAATGAAATAAACAACTCGAATCCTGGCCATTGACCTAAACTACAAATACTCAACCAACTGAGTTACAATCGATTCTCATTGATAAACTTATGTTATGATTTATGTAATTAGTTGCCCTTTCCCGTTGTTAGATGAAAATGGAAGATTGTAACATAACTATGATATTAAGAAATTTCTAAACCACAATAATGATCTGTACCTCATAAATACTATCATACATACTTAATATTAGCAACATTGTGGGTACCTAATTACATGGCAATTCACGTCTTTATTTTTCGTTTTTTTTTTTTATTTCTTCTACTATAATTTCTCTCTCCTATAATTTCTTATATAACCTTTTAATTAGTTTACAGATGAACCGAAATTTAATAAAATTATTTAAAATTCACCAATTCTCAGCATTGTTAAAATGTAACAAATGACATCACTAAACATATGTCACATGTTAGACATTGTCAGAACATGAGATGGAATACTATTTGGAATATGATATCTCATCCCTCTTCCTAGTGAGTACATTGAAACCAAACCATGCAAATGAAAGCGGTTCCTATCATCTCTTTTAGTATTCGTATTCCACTATGTATTCCATACAAAACATGTCCTATAATTTTCATTTAATTTTTAAAATTAAAAAATTATGGGACGTGTCACTTTTACAATGGCATAAAAAAAGTTGTATCGAAATTTCTATTACTTGTCTAGAATAATTGGATAATAATTTTTTTTAAGTAGAGATGTATAGAAAACTTTAGAAGATGAATACTAGCTTTAGAATAACGTAATACATTCGTCCATTAATGAGAGGGGCAGTATAAATAAGTGTATGAATTAGGATTAAGGATAGTAAATTGGGCGTGGTGGATCGTTATCGGACTAATTCGATAAGACCCATGCACAAAAGCGAAATTGTTGTTAAAAAAGAAAGAAATAGAAAACGAACATGACATAAGATATAATCAATAAAATTATTTCAAATTCTCTAATCTATATTTTTCCTCTAGGAGGATGAACCATGTCTTTTGGGAAAGACAATCGTAACGGATACAGTTTCATGTAGATAGAAATCATCGAGCCTAATTTCACAAAAAATAAAAATGAATTAAGTTAATATGAAAGAAAATTATCAAAACTGACAAAAAGTATAAAGATTTAAGAGAAAAAAATAAAACGACATAAATACCCTTCATTTAACTTTTAAATATATATAGATAATAATAATAATATCAATATCATAATAATAGTTTTGTGACTATCTAAGTTTCCTTTTCAAGATACATGGGACCGAGCTGATATGATCAAGCTGAAAATTTACTAGACATAAGTATATCTTATGACGTAGTACATGTTAACAACTTATTTGGAAACTACATTTATAATTAAAACTAAACACACATAATAAATATTCTCCAAGTGCCACGTTTGCAGCTTCGACAAAAACCTCTAATTTTTTAGGCCACGTCTGCCCCACCTCAACAACTCTAGAAAAATTAGTAACTTCCAGTGGAGTTTGATCTCAAATTGAAAGTTTTTTTAAACTTCCAAAATTATGTGAGATACAAGAAACTTTTAGCACTCATCGTGAGTTATAGGACTAAAGAAGAAAATTTCCTTAAATTAAATTGAACAAACTTAATAAACGTTCTTCAATTGTTCCAAGCCACAAATAGAGACACACATTTATATATAGACACAAAAAGTTTTTGGCACTCGTCTGAGTTACACGACTAAAGAATGAAATTTTCCCTAAGCAAAATTAAAGACACATAATAAATGTTCTTCAATTATTCCGAGCCACACAAATGCAGACACACATACAAACAAGTTCCTCTAAAACACACATAATAAACGTTCTCAAATTATTTCAAGCCACACAAATGGAGACACACATACGAACAAATCCCTCACCGTAGGAATCTTTTCTTTTAATGTTTGATTATTGATTATGGGACACTTGAACAACATCTTCAACTCTTCGGCCACCATTTCCTTGCAGGACCAACAACTGTATTTTGATTATAAAAAAAGAGTGAGTCTTGTGTGTGAACGGTCATACGTGTGACGGAATATATTTTTACAGAAAATATTGATACTTTTACAGAAAAAAGTGATACTTTTACAGAAAAAATTGACACTTTTACTACATTGATACATTTGCAGATAAATGTGATACTTTTGCTACAAAAAGTGATACTTTTTTTTGTTCAAAAAATGTGATACTTTTACCACAAAAAGTGATACTTTTTCCCGTCACACCATGTGATGACTGTGTGATGGTCACATACGAATTTTTGTCTAAAAAAATTATTCAGCTCTAGCCTTCGTATGTAAGCAGAGTACAGAGAAATTAGCTCTAGCCTTCGTATGTAACAAGAGTATAAAAAAAAAAATATACATTTTTTTCAAGAGATAAAGAGAAGGGAAAACATAAAATTGTATATTATACAATAACTAAGAAGGTATTTTGCTAAAGTTATTTCAAACATTTTATGGAAAAATTGCACTAAATATCTCATAACTTTACCTATTTGCATAAAATATCCTCTAACTTTTGCACTTTCATAAAATGTCCTGTAACTTGGAAAAAATTGTCCGCTTTATCCTCTGACCTGTTATACCCGGTTAAACAACCAGTAACCAACTTATGTGGCGTTTTTCTTTTTATGTGGCAGCTGATTTTCATTCTTTTACCTTTAAACTAATTAGCTGGCATGTATGATGAAAAAAGAGGTAAAATAGAACATTTTGGAGGAAAATAAACTCCATATTCCCTTCCATTTCCTATCTCCCTCACAAAATTCAATTAACTTTCAATATTTACTATTCTCAACATTGACCCCTCAAATTTTATGAGGGAGATGGGGTGATTTTCAAGAATGGAAGGGAATATGGAGTCTAGTTCCCTTCAAAATGTCCTATTTTCCCTCTTCTTAAATCCTACATGCCACCTAATTAGTTTAAAAATAAAAAAATGAAAATCAGCTGCCACATAGGAATAAAAATGCCACATAAGCTGGTTACGGTTGTTCAACTGGGTGTAATAGGTCAGAGAATAAAGCCGGGCAATTTTTTCCAAGTTACAGGACATTTTATGCAAGTGCAAAAGTTAGAGGATATTTTATGCAAATAGGTAAAGTTACAGAATATTTGGTGCGATTTTCCCAACATCTTATATGTTGTTTTAAGAGTTTATAAGATGTAATTTCTCAAGAGCTTATAAGTTCTTAAAGTGTTTAGATAAAATAGCTTATAAGCTTGGATTTGAGTAGAATAATTTAACTATGAATTTGGGGACTAATTTGATGATCACACACATATTTTAATTGGTATATGTGAAATGTGTGTAGTGTGTGTGAAATGTGTGCATGTGATTTATGGGCTACTGTGTGTATATATGTCTGTAGTATGCGAAATTTTAGTGTAACTTATAAGATCTTAAAAAATAAGATGGAGTAGCAGAACTTATTTATTTTGGAGCTTATAAGCTCTCAAATATCTTATAAAATGTTCACTACAAGAAAAATGTCAAATTTCAACGGTTGGAATATGGTAAATTTCCGTTGAAATTTCAATTTCGACTGCAATTTAAACGGAAAAATTGTTCCAACCGCAATTCCAACGGAATTTCTTACCGTTGTAATTTTTTTCCAATAGTTATTCTAACTGTTTTTACCATTGGAATTATTTACAACGATTCATCTTGTCGTTGGAAATTTTAAAATTCCAAGAAATTTTAGAATTCCAACGGATTTGTGGAATTTGACAATTTTCTTGTAGTGATTTTGAATAGCTTATAAGCTCGGCCAAACACTCATTAAATCGATTAAAATTAAATGACTAACCTTTGGATCCAAGTTTTCGCTCATGAACTCCATGAACATTGGACACGAAGATGCTCTTTGGCATTGGCTCTTATTATAATCGCTTTCAAGTCATTAGAAACTGAAGGATTACAGTCAAGTACTTCAAACTTGGAAAAATATTCACAACAATCGAGATGTAGCTCTTTCAATTTATAGCAGTGTTGCATTCTTATGAACTTAAGGCACTTGAAGCTTCCAGGCCCCCCCTTCAATTGCACAACATCCATGTCTTCCATTACAAGAAAGCGAAGCTTTTGGAATCCGTTCTCTTCTATTTCCCACTTTGGGCCTTGAAAAGCATTGCATTGCAGTTTCAATACCTCAAGATGTGGTAATGAAGCAATCTTGCTCATTTCTTTCCAGTGATAGCCCATCCCGCTCAAACTCAACTTCTTTAGAGAAAACGGAAGGGATGGGAATGAAGTGATTGGGGGGAAAACGTCGAACTTGCATTCAGGATTAACGATGAAACATTTAAGTGACTCAAGATTGATTAGATGACAAATATGATCAGAGAAACACAAGGGGTTTGCGACATAATCAGGTGTCAATTCGATTCGGATTCCTAGCTTCTTTAAATTAGGGACTCTTTTAAGAACGGAGCAACTGCTAGTGCTCACACCTGAAATTGTTGAAAGCTTTTGCAAGTAAGTCTCACCAAGATCTGGTAGGTCCCACCCCATGACTTCAAGATACATCAGTTTTTTCATGTCCCATATCTCCACGGGCAAGTACGACATTGATCCATTTGGTTTGATACTCAAATGAGGATTGACAATCAAGAACTGGAGATTCGAAAGCTTGGATATGGAAGGAGGGAGCTTTCTGTTGAACGTGAGAGCAAGGTACCTTAACTTAATCAGTTTCAGTACTTCCAATGGAAACTCATAAAAGCGAATGTTAAGAGCATCGAGTTTCTCCAGCACTTTAAGGCAAAACATAGTGGTACCGGATATTGATGATATGGACCTAAACATAAGAGAGAATGTGCAGTGGATGCACAATTTTCCTCGATTGAGTCGTGCACATCTTTGATGGCAAACAGAACGTTAGTGTGGATGCTCAACCTGCTCTGGTTTTTTATACCTTCTCCAAAACCGTCGTCATAACAATCTAGGATATGAAAAAAGTTGTTCTTCCTGACTTCTCGTTGGCAGAAGTGCCACCAGGAAGAGTGGAGACCACAAGATTTTATTTTTAGAGCTAAGCTTGGATATGATCTAGTGCTTCTTTTGTAGATCATAATAAGACTTTCAAAATAGAAAGCATGCAAAAAAACTTCAGCATAATCTTCAAATTTTGGGCTCATTTTTTTGGTAATTATGTCCTCAACCATCCACAAATTAAAGAGTTTGGATCGAGAAACCTCATACTTTTGCGGAAAAACTCCCATATAGAGAAAGTATAAATTTAACCCATCACCTAAATTCTCATAGCTTGGATATAGTACCTTTGATATTATATCATATGTTTCGATGAAAAGTTGATGTTTCTTCTTTGTTGCTACGTCAATCCAGAATGATTCTTCGGTGGCCCCAACCTTCAACAGGAGGTCGGCAAGTGTGATGATTGTAAGAGGAAGACCATCACACTTTTCGGCAATCTTCTTTCCTGCTTTCTCAAGTTGAGGAGGGCAAAGGCGGCCTTCACCAAAGACATTGGCACACAAAAGTTGCCAACTTTCTTCTTTGTTCAGCAGACGGATATTCATGACATGAGAAGAAAAAGAGTCCGACTCAGCCACAAGAACTCTCCTGGTTGTAAGCAAGACTCTACTTCCATTTTTGTCGTCTGGAAACAAACTTCTCAAGTAACTATTGATTGACGAATCCCATATATCATCCAATACAATGAGGTACCGCGTATCCTTGAGATGCTTTCTCAAGTGTGCAGCAATTTCCTCATATCCAGCTCCAGTAAGCATTTTGTGCGCTTCGGGATCTACTTGAGCTAGAATGGTTTGTGCAATTTCTTCAGATTTGAATTCTTTGCCTAATGTCACCCAAACACGACAATCAAACCATTCCAAGACGTCTAAATCCTCAAAAACCTCGTGTGCAACAGTAGTCTTCCCAATACCTGCCATCCCCACAATTGAGAAAAAGAGTCCTTTGTACCAGTCCCCTAGAAGTTCCTCTTTTAGGTTACTGTACTGATCAGATAAGCCGATCATCTTTGACTTGTAATTTCCTCTTGATGACGAAGCAGCTCCGTCTTCGGCCAACTTTATCTTCCATGCCTCCATATATTGTTGAAGATGTTCCAGAAGCATGGAGATGCAGGAAATCGTGATATTGTCTGCTTGAGATGAAGTAAACAATTCAAAGAGACCCATATAAACTTCATGATATTTCCGTATTTTCTGCGCGATCATTTCAAGCAAAGCAGTCGTCCTCTTCCTGCTGCTGCTATCCAGTCTTTCTATAAACTCTTGAAAAGACTTCAGCCTCCTGTTTGCAACTTCATATTGTTCCGGCAAGGGGGCAGGAAGCATAAAATCACCAAAATTTATTGTTGCGTCAATCTTTTGCCTGAAACAAACTACTGCAACATAAGCTGCCATCTCTCCGATCAACTATAATCTCTCTCTCAAACAAATGATACAGAAACATTCATTTGGTAGTGTGTAAGTATGAAAACTGGGTTTGCAGAGCTGCAATAATTTCAAGTCAACCATACCCATTTCTTGCATATGTTAATAATCAACGGAACTTGTTCAACAACAGATGCCTCTCACCAACTGTGTCACGCAACCAAAAGAATCGCTAATAAAATATGGGGGAATTCTTACCTGCTCATGCGGTAGTGCCCTGCACAGGAATGTCAATATTGATCCAATCCGAGCTGTCCCGCTCGGTTCCGAGATATTTGGGTAGGATAAAATCTAGTTTGTATTGAAACAGGCTGGGTCAGGTATGGGTTCAATGAGCCACTCCTTCTCGTCCCGTCCCGCTCACTAAACTAATATTTTTTTTATATATAATATATAATTATATATGTATACATATATGTAGACATATATATTTGTATATATGTCAACTTCTTATTACAGTAGATAAAAATATAATTTAGTTTTTGATTTTAGATACAACTATACAAGGTCACATGAAGTCAAGGTCTCTGCTCGAAGTATTTCTTCCTCGTCTTACAAAGATAGTCGTCCATTTACTGGTTGTACTTAGGTGTGAGCATTCGATCGGTTCGAAATCGAACTTTTTTATATTTTTTAAATTAAATCGAACCGAAAATTTTCGATTTGGTTCGATTCTGTTATCAGTTTAGGTTTTAAACTTTTTACATTATTATTTTTATAACAATAAATTAATCTCGATTTTTATCATATTTTTTCTCTTAAATAGACAAATTAAAGAAGTGATCAAAACATAGAGATAAGTTTTAATCTTCATGCATGTTAAATATAAAAATTAATTATGTATTTCAATTTAATAGAAGAAAATAACATACAATAAATATATAATTGAAAACATATAATTATTTTTGATTAAAAATCCAATCAAATCGAACTATGAATCTATGAATCGATTCTAATATGTGAAATCAAACCAATTGTATATACAACAGTGAAGTTTCTTTCTCTTAGTAATATTTATATGTAGAGTTGCAGTGCCTGGCTTTGAGATTGAGAATATGCAGCGCAATAATAATTGAGTCAACCTTATAAAGTCATAATTAATTTTACAATCTGCAACTTGCATTTTGATTAATATCAATTTAGATGCCCAAAAGATTCCATTTTGGACTTTCAATGTTCCTACACCAACTCCCCATTTCAATCCCATTTCGAATTCTCTGTCTCACATTTATTTTGTCTCAATCATGTTTTACTATATAATAGAATCATACGATATGAATCGTGAACTCTGAATACATAAATCATGAATCCTAAATTATAAATTATTAAATTATAAATACTGAACTACTAAATCATGAATCATGAACCGTAAGTCGTGAAATCGTAAGTCTAGATTAGAAAATATACCCTAATTCAAAAAATGTCGGACCCTAGACCTTAAACATAGAATCTAAACCTGAATTAGGAGATAGATAAAAACTTATGTACGAAGGTTACACGAATTCCATTCCGTGTGACGGTTTTAATCTATGACTAAATTAATGACCCAATACTTATATCTAAATCCTGACTCTATTCAGAAAATAAAATTACTCTCAATCACATGAAACAATGTCAAACACAAGATTCGTGTGACCGTCGTAAACAAGATCCACTCAGGAGATATTGCGCAATGATACATTTATATTGTACGAAATCAATCAATCCCAAATTCATCGAGCCTAATTTCACAAAAGATAAATAAAATAAATTATATGGAGTATAGTCTTGATGGAACTCCACCAGTAGTTTATAGTCACATTTAAGTATTTATAATATAAAATACGGATCGTGTTTGTTTAAGGTTGAGAGTTGTTTGATATATGATGCATAAAAAGTAAATTAAAAATGAAATAAGTTATTTGTATTCAAAGAAAAATAAAGAAAATTATCAAAAGTAACAAAAGTTATCAATTATAATGTAAAGATTTATGATGAAAAGTTAAAATGACATAAACAACCTCTATTTTAATTTTAAATATATATAAATAATCATAATAATAGTTTTGTAAGTATCTAAGTTTAATTTTCAAGATACATAAAGACCGAGTCAGTACCATGATGTGCAATTTGTTTATGTATTTCAATATGATAAGGTCTGAAAATTTACTAGACATAAGTATATCTTATGATGTGGTACCATGTTGACAACTTATTTGAAAACTACAATTATAATTATAATTAAACAACATAATAAACATTCTCCAATTCCCACGTTTGCAGCTACGACAAAAGCCTCTAAGTTCTTATGCCATATTCGTGCCATCTCAACAAGTCCGGCAAAATTAGTAACCTCCGGTGGAATTTGATCTCAAATTCAACATTTTCTAAAACTCACAAAATTATGCGAAATACAAGAAGCTTGAGGCACTCGTCCTGAGTTACAGGATTGAAGAAGAATTTTTCCCTTAATTAAAACTATACAGACGTAATAAACATTCTCCAATTGTTCCAAGTCACAAATAAAGACACATTTATACATAGATAGGAGAAGTTTTGGCACTCGTCCTGAATTACACGACTAAAGAATGAAATTTTCCTCGACAAAACTAAAACACACATAATAAACGTTCTCCGATTATTCCAAGCCGAAGACACACACATACAAACAAGTACCTCACCATAGGAATCTTCAACTCTTCGTCCACCATTTCCTTACAGGAACAACAACTGCCATTTTGATTATAAAAAAAGTATTCAGCTCTAGCCTTTGTATGTAGGAAGAGTACAGAGAAAAATATACTCCCTCCGTCCCACATAAATTTGTACATTTATCTTTTTCATCCGTTCCACTTAACTTTGTAAATCTTTAAAAAGGAATTTTTTCTCACAATCTCCACCTTCAATCTACATCTTTGATAAAGTCAACTTAAAAACAAAATTAGTTTTTTCTTAACATCCGTGTCCGATCAGCCCCGCAAAATTAAGTGGGACGGAGGGAGTACAATTTCTTTCACGAGATAAGAGAAGGGAAAGCATAAAATTGTGTATTATACAACAACTAAAAGGTGTTTGGTAAGCTTATTTCAAACATCTTGTAAGTTGTTTAAGAGTTTATAAGATGTAATTTCTCAAGAACTTATAAGTTCATAAAGTGTTTGGATAAAAGAGCTTATAAGCTTGTATCTGAGTAGAATGACTTAACTATGAATTTAGCGACTAATTTGATGATCACACACATTTTGATTGGTGTATGTGAAATGTGTGTATGTGAATTTTGAGTAGTGTGTGTATTTGTGTGTAGTATGTGAAATTTGAATGTAACCAATAAGATCTAAAAAAATAAGATGGAGTAGCAGAACTTATTTATTTTGGAGCTTATAAGCTCTAAGAGCTTATTCTGACATCTTATAAATTGTTCTTAAACATATTTAAAGAGTTTATAAACTCTCAAACATCTTATAAAATGTTCACTACAAGAAATCTGTCAAATTCCAACAGTTGAAATATGGTAAATTTCTTGGAATTTCAATTCCAACGGCGATTTCAATGGAAAAATTATTCCAACGACAATTCTAACGGAATCTCTTACTGTTGTAATTTTTTTCCAACAACTATTTCAACAATTCTTTTTGCTGTTGAAAAATTTCAACGGTTCATGTTGCCGTTGGAAATTTTAACATTCCAGGAAATTTTAGAATTCCAACGGCTTTGTGTTCCGTTGGAATTTGACAGTTTTCTTGTAGTGATTTTGAGTAGCTTATACGCTCGGCCAAACACCATCTAAATCGATTAAAATTGAATGACTAACCTTCGAATCCAAGTTTCTACTCATGGATTCCATGAAGAATGGACACGAAGATGCTCTAGGGTCTTGACTCTTGTTATAATCCTTTTCAAGTCATTAGTTACCGAAGGATTACAGTCAACTACTTCAAACTTGGAAAAATATTCACAAGAATCCAGATGTAGCTCTTTCAATTTGTAGCAGTGTTGCATTCTTATGTACATAAGGTATTTGAAGCTTCCAGGGCCCCCCTTCAATTGCACAATATCCATGTCTTCCATTGAAAGAAAGCGAAGCTTTTGGAATCCATTCTCTTCTATTTTCCACTTTGGGCCTTGAAAAGCATTGCATCGCAATTTCAACACCTCAAGATGTGGCAATGAAGCAATCTTGCTCATTTCTTTCCAGTGATAGCCCATCCCGCTCAAACTCAACTTGTTTAGAGAAAAAGGAAGGGATGGGAACGAAGCAATTGGGGAAAAAATGTCGAACGTGCATTCAGGATTCACGATGACACATTTAAGTGACTCAAGATTGATTAGATGAGAAATATGATCAGAGAAACACAAGGGATTTGCGATATGATCAGGTGTCAATTCGATTTGAATTCCTAGCTTCTTTAAATTAGGCACTCTTTTAAGAATGGAGCAACTGGCAGTGCTCACACCTGAAATTGTTGAAAGCTCTTGCAAGCAAGTGTCACCAAGATCTGGTAGGTCCCATCCCATGACTTGAAGATACACCAGTTTTTTCATGTCCCATATTTCTCTGGGCAAGTACGACGACATAGATCCATTTGGTTTGATACTCAAATGAGGATTGACAATCAAGAACTGTATTTTCGAAAGCTTAGATATGGAAGGAGGGAGCTTTCCGTTGAACGTGAGAGCAAGGTACCTTAACTTAATCAGTTCCAGTACTTCCAACGGGAACTCGTAAAAGCGAATGTTAAGAGCATCAAGTTTCTGTAGCAACTTCAAGCCAAAACATACTGGCACCGGATATTGATGATATGGACCTAAACATAAGAGAGAATGTGCAGTGGATGCACAATTTTCCTCGATTGAGTCGTGCACATCTTTGATGCCAAACAGAACGTTAGTGTGGATACTTAACCTGCTCTGGTTTTTTATACCTTCTCCAAAACCGTCATCGTAACAATCTAGGACTTGAAAAAAGTTATTCTTCCTAGCTTCTCGTTGGCAGAAGTGCCACCAGGAAGAATGGAGACCACAAGATTTTATTTTTAGAGTTGAGTTTGGGAACGATCTAGTGCTTCTTTTGTGGATCATCATAACACTTTCCGAATAAAAATAATGCAAGCATATTTCACAATGATCTTTTAATTTTAGGTCTATTTCATAGGTAATGAATTCCTCAACTATCCACAAATTAAAAAGTTTGGATCGAGGAATCTCATACTTTTGTGGGAAAACTCCCATATATAGAAAGTGCAATTTTAACTCATCGGATAAAACCTCATAGCTTGGATATAGTACCTTTGATATTTTATCATATGTTTCGATGAAAAGTTGATGCTTCTTCTGTGTTGCTACGTCAATCCAGAGTGATTCTTCGGTGGCCCCGGCCTTCAGCAGGAGGTTGGCAAGTGTGATGATTGTAAGAGGAAGACCATCACACTTTTTGGCAATCTCCTTTCCTACTTTCTCAAGTTGAGGAGGGCACAGGTGGTCTTCACCAAAGACATTGGCACACAAAAGATGCCAACTTTCTTTTTTGTTCAGCAGACGCATATACATGACATGAGAAAAAAAAGAGTCTGCCCTGGCTATAAGCCATCTCCTGGTTGTAAGCAAGACTCTACTTCCATTTTCGTCGTCTGGAAACAAACTTTTCAAGTAACTATTGATCGACAAATCCCATATATCATCCAATACAATGAGGTATCGCGTACCCTTGATATGCTTTCTCAAGTGTGCAACAATTTCCTCATATCCAGCTCCAGTAAGCATTTTGTACGCATCAGGATCCACTTGAGCTAGAATGGTTTGTGCAATTTCTTCAGATTTAAATTCTTTGCCTAATGTCACCCAAATACGACAATCAAACCATTCAAAGACATCTAAATCCTCAAAAATCTCGCGTGCAAAAGTAGTCTTCCCAATACCTGCCATCCCCAAAATTGAGAAGAAGACTACTCCAAACCAGTCGCCTACAAGTTCCGCTTTTAGCTTACTGTACTCATCAGATAACCCGATCATCTTTGACTTGTATTTGCCACCAGACGACGAAGCAGCTCCGTCTTCGGCCAACTGTATCTTCCATTCCTCCATATCTTGTTGTAGATGTTCCAGAAGGATAGATATTTCGTATCTTGGTTGATCAGATGAACCCACCACTTCAATAAGTCTCGAATAATTGCCATTATATATCTGTATTTTCTCTGCGATGAATCCAAGCGAGGCACTCGTCGTCTTCCTGGTGCTGCTGTCCAGTCTTTCTATAAACTCTTGAAAAGATTTCAGCCCCCTGTTTGCAACTTCTAAATTTTCCAGAAAGGGGGCGGGAAGCAAAAAACCAACAAAATTTATTGCCCACTCAATCTTGAACCTGAAACAAGCAATTGCAACATAAGCTGCCATTTCTCTCTCTCAAAGAAATAACACAGAAGCATTCATTTGGTAGTGTAAATATGTAAGTATGAAAACTGGGTTTGCAGAGGTGCAATAATTTCAAGTCAACCATACCCATTTCTTATATATTTGAATAATCAACGGAACTTGTTCAACCACAGGTAGCTGTCACCGAAGGAATGGCTAATAAAATACTCCCCGACTCCTGATGAGATTTTCTATTCCAATTCGTATTTTATTTTGTATTTCAAAACAGCTACTATATGCCACGTCTATATGATGACATCACTAATTAACACATGACGTGTAGTAGATATAATAGAATACAAAATGAAACACAAATTAGAATAGAGGATCCAATCCGCTCCGTCCCGACTTATTTTGCACAGGTGATCGGACACGGATGTTAAGAAAAGCAAATTTTTCTTTTTCTTTGATTATTTTAAAGGTGAAAATTGAGTGGTGAGATTTTAAGGGTGAATATTGTGAGAAAAAATTCTTTTTTTAAAGTGTATAAAATAAGATGAAACGATAAAAAAAGAAAAGTGTGCAGAATAAATCGAGACGAAGGAAGTATGTGATTATTTATGGTGTTAGTCTCTTTTTCTTTTAGTTATATATATATATAGAGCTGCAGTAATTTAGTCTGCCTGCCATTTTGGACTTTCAATGTTCCGATACACCAACCTTCCACTTTCACGTTACAACGAAAATGATTTTTTGAGACGAAAGAAAATAGTTTTAAATAATGAATATTTAACACAATTTATAAGAAGTTGTCTCAAGTAATGAATATATGTCACAATTTATGAATATTTACCACAAATTTATTGTTTTCTTAATAACTCGAATGCAAATAATATATTTATGACCACAAAAATAATTTCAAATGCGTCTAAAATATTTTTTGCAACAACTAGTTGTCTCTAAAAGTAGTCTTAAAATGACCTCAAATAATTTATAAAGATATTTGTGACAACAAGTGATCACAAATAACTTATTATTAGTGACTATAATTGTGGTCTCAAAAAATATTATACAAAAGACCTTTTCTGTTGTAGTGCCACATCCAGTTCGGATCATCTGTCTCACATTTACCGTGTCTCAACCACGTCTCACTCCAAAATCGAGTCATACAATATGAATCGTGAACCTCGAACAAATGAATCAAGAACCCTAAACTATGAACTATTGAATTATAAACACTGAGCCATTAACTGTAAATCGTGAACTCGTAAGTTCAGAATATAAGATAAGCCCTAGTCGAAAAAATGTCGGACCCTTGACCCTAAACATGAAATCTAAACGCAATCATGCATCCTGAACCTAAATCATGAACTTTAAATTCACAAATCGAAAAAAATTAATTATAGTTGGTTCGATTTGAAGTGGGACATAATTAGAATAGGATAAAAGTGGGATAGAGGATCTCATGTGACCCACCCCCCTACCCGGCAATCCAATTCAATTTTGGAAAAACTTATTTTTTGCCCCTTGTACTTTCACTTTGTTTTACTTTCCCCCCTGTATTACTTGTTTACTATGATTTATCTCCTTGTACTTTGATTTATCTTACTATTTCCCCCTTACTAACAGAGCCTGTTAAAACCATTAACAATTAAAATTACTATGTTTTCTTTCTCCTTGTACTCTTTTTAACGATGACCCCTTGTACTTTATTAATTCTTTTAATTTTCATCCTGTAATGATATTTTTATTATTTACTTTTTTCTTGTACAATTTCCTTTTAAATGGTTCCTAAATTTTCATTTCAAATAAATGTCATCGTTTATGTTTTTGGAAGACATTTACCCATTGACCGTTATTTTAACTTAATCCCCGGCTAGGTGGGCCCATTGACTGGCTGTATTTCTTACCCAATTCCTCCTCATCTAACCACGCCTATACCCCGCTCAACCCCGTCTAGGCCCCGAGATTAGTGGTAGGTCCCACTCCACCGCCTCACAAGTGCCTAACGACTTCTACAATTTAGATGTAAATATATAGTTTAAAAGTCCGACTTGTACCCGATAGCGACCCAAATAGCCCAAAAACAGATGGAGTTAGGATTAGGCTCACGATATTGCAACAGACCCGTTAAAAAATGATCCCCCAACAACAACTCTGCTAGCTTAAAAATCGATAGGGCTTCTATTAATATTCATATCCATGACCTTATTTAAAAATTGATTATGTTTTTGCAACAGACAAAATTGGGTGGCTGCGCCAACTTCACAGTGTCAAATTCTCCTTTTAGTCCCAATTGGTCGCGACCACATCAACATGCATTATTGTTGATATTTACATAAAGTATGTTTAATAATTTCATAAAATATGTTTGAGTCACAATTGGTGGCTGCTGCGACCAGACTGCACGCCCGCGCCAACTTTACAACGCCAAATTTCCTTTCCAGTCACAATTGGTCGTGAACATACATTATTGTTGATATTTACATAAAGTATGTTTGATATTTACATAAAGTATGTTTGACAATTTCATAAAGTATGTTTGAGTCACAATTGGTCGCAGCCGCACAACTGCGCCAACTCCACAGCGCCAAATCCCCCTTTCCAGTCACAATTGATCGTGGCCGCTGGTAATCAAATTGTTGTGTTATTGTGTGCTTTCATTTCTTTCTTTCGATTATCTAGTCGTGTATTAGTTGTGAGTGAGTCAAAATCCCAACATAACTAGCGTCTAGCGACTTCTACAATCTTTAGATAATATAATGATTGACTGTCTTTGTTGTTACATCAGATACGAAAGAGGAGATTGACAGACATAAGAAGCAGCGAGCTACGCACTCTAAGGATTTTCGACGGTTTCACCAAGTTGTTCAAGTGAGCATCCCAGCAGCTAGCTGTTATGTACACATTGTTCTTGATTCTGCCTATTTCAAAACATGTCAAACTGTTATTTCTTGTTCGTAGCTGAGTTGGTTTCAATAGTTTTCCTCACATTGATTTGCACTGATACATGACACATATATAATATGAAGTTTATAATATATTATCGACGATTATGTGGCAAGATTTTTTTTTTAAAAATAATAGAATATTAACCAACGCTTATTAAACAATTGAAACGCATGCATATAATTTTTGACGATTTCACCAAGTTGTTTAAGTGAGCATTCCTGCGACCAGCAATTATTAACAAGAAGAAATATCATTTCTTACTTTAGTAATTTTAATGGTTTCTTCACAAGAATATATAAACAGGATAGCTCGATAAAGCCCAAATACAAAAGCCAAATCCTCGTACGATAATAAACGTCATAACGAACATATATAACATAAAACATAGTAATAAAATTCTTTCAAATTCTCTAATTTATATTTTCCCTCGAGGAGGATGAGCCTCCTTCACTCTTCTCATGTAGATCAATCAATCCCAAAATCATCGAGCCTAATTTCACAAAAAAAAAAAAAAAAATTATATGGAATATAGTCTTGATGGAAACTCCACCAATAATTTATAGTCACATTTAAATATTTATAATATAGAATAAAGGGTGTATTTATTTAAGGTTGGGGAATGCGATTTGATATATTATGCATAAAAAACGAATTCGAAATGAATAAGTTATTTGTAGTTAGAAAAAAAATGAAAGAAAGTTATCAATACTAACAAGAAGTTACCAATTATAGAGTAAAAATTTATGAGTAAAAGTTAAAGTGACATAAATACTCTCTATTTAACTTTTAAATATATATAGATAATAATTATATCAATAATCATAATAATAGTTTTGTGACTATCTAAATTTCATTTTCAAGGACGAAGTTGGATAGCTCAAGTGGCAGAGCATCTACTACCTAGGCCTTTGATCCTGAGTTCGAGTTATCGTGGGACCGAGTCAGTACCATGGCGTGCAAATTTTTGTTGTATTTCGATATGATCAAGTCTGAAAATTTGCTGGACATTAGTATATCTCATGATGTAGTATATTTTGAGAACTTATTTGGAAACTACAATTATAATTAAAACTAAACACACAGAATAAACATTCTCCATCGCCACGTTTGCAGCTTCGACAAAAACCTCTAATTTTTTAGGCCACATCTGCGCCACCTCAACAACTCCGACAAAATTAGTAATCTCCGGTGGAAAATTGAACAATTTTTTAATGTTACAAAATTATGCAAGATACAAGAAGCTTTTGGTACTCACACTGAGTTACCGGACTAAAGCAGAAGTTTTTTCTAATTAAAACTAAACACACCGTAATAAACGTTCTCCAATTGTTCCAAGCCACACAAATAGAGACAAACATATATACATAAATACAATAAAATAAATAGAGACACATGTATACATGGATACAAGAAGTTTTTGGCACTCGTCCTGAATTACACGACTAAAGAAGAAACTTTCCTAATCAAAACTAAAACACACATAATAAACGGTCTCCAATTATTCCAAGCCACACAAATGAAGACGCACACAAATACATGCATACAGGGACAAGTACCTTACCGTAGAAATATTTTTTTAAATGTTTGATTATTGATTATGGGACACTCTGAACAACATCTTCAACTCTTCCTCCACCATTTCCTTACAGGAGCAACAATTGTCATTTTGATTATATAAAAAAAATATATTAAGCTCTAGCCTTGTAAGATAGAAGAGTACAGAGAAAAATATACATTTTTTTTTTCAAGAGATAAGAGAAGGGAAAGACATAAAATTGTATATTATACAACAACTAAGAGGGTGTTTGGCTTATTAGCTTCAACATCTTATAAGTTGTTTTAAGATTTTATAAGATGTAATTTCTCAAGATCTTATAAGTTCATACAGTGTTTGGATAAAATAACGTATAAACTTGCACTTGAGTAGAGTGATTTAACTATGAATCTGGGGACTAATTTGATGACACACACATATTTTGATTAGTGTGTGTAGTGTGTGAAGTGTGTTGCGTGTGAAAGAAGTGTATGTAGTGTGTGAAATGCATGTAGTGTGTGACCTGCATGTACCATACGTATATGTGTGTAATATGTGATATTTAATGTAACTTATAATATCTTAAAACATAAGATGGAGTAGAGGAACTTACTTTTTTCGAGTTTATAAGCTCTAAGAGCTTATGTTTATATCTTATAAGTGTTAAACATCTTATTTTGACAAACACATTTCAAGAGCTTATAAGCTCTAATATATCTTATAAAATTAGTCAAACACCCTCTAAATCGATTAAATTGAATGACTAACCTTTGAATCCAAGTTTCCATCATGAACTCCATGAACAGTGGACACGAAGATGCTCTTTGGCATTGGCCATTAATATAATCGTTTTCAAGTCATTAGAAACCGAAGGATTGCAGTCAACCACTTCAAACTTGGAAAAGTTTTCACAACAATCCAGATATAGCTCTTTCAATTTGTAGCAGTGTTGTATTCTCATGTACCTAAGGCATTTGAAGCTTTTAGGCCCCCCCTTCAATTGCACAACATCCATGTCTTCCATTACAAGAAAGCGAAGCTTTTGGAATCCATTCTCTTCTATTTCCCACGTTGGGCCTTGAAAAGCATTGCATCTCAATTTCAAAACCTCAAGATGTGGCAATGAAGCAATCTTGCTCATTTCTTTCCAGTGATAGCCCATCCCGCTCAAACTCAACTTGTTCAGAGAAAAAGGAAGGGATGAGAACGAAGCTTGGGGAAAAACGTCGAACTTGCATTCAGGATTCACGATGACACATTTAAGTGACTCAAGATTGATTAGATGAGAAATATGATCAAAGAAACATAAGGGGTTCACGACATCAGGCATCAATTCAATTCGAATCCCTAACTTCTTTAAGTTAGGAATTCTTTTAAGAACGGAGCAACTACCAGTGCTCACACCTGAAATTGTTGAAAGCTCTTCCAAGTAAGTGTCACCAAGATCTGGTAAGTCCCATCCCATAACTTTAAGATACACCAATTTTTTCATGTCCCATATTTCCATGGGCAAGCACGATGACATAGATCCATTTGGTTTGATACTCAAATGGGGATCGACAATCAAGAACTGGAGTTTCAAAAGCTTAGATATGGAAGGAGGGAGCTTTCTGTTGAACGTGAGAGCAAGGTACCTTAATTTTATCAGTTCCAGTACTTCCAACGGGAACTCATAAAAACGAATGTTAAGAGCATCAAGTTTCTGGAGCAACTTTAAGCCAAAACACAATGGTACCGGATATTGATGATATGGACCTACACATAAGAGAGAATCTGCAGTGGATGCACAATTTTGCTCGATTGAGTCGTGCACATCTTTGATGCCAAATAGAACGTTAGTGTGGATGCTCAATCTGGTCTGGTTTTTTATAACTTCTCCAAAACCGTCGTTATAACAATCTAAGACATGAAAAAAGTTGTTCTTTCTGGCTTCTTGTTGGCAGAAGTGCCACCAGGAAGAATGAAGACCACAAGATTTTATTTTTTGAGCAAAACTTGAGAATGATCTAGTGCTTGTTTTGAAGATCATAATAACACTTTGCCAATGAAGACCTAGCATGCATAATTCAGCATAATGTTCTAAATTTGGGTTCATTTCTTTTGTAACAAGTTCACCAACTATCCACAAATTAATGAGTTTGGATCGAGGAATCTTATACTTTTGTGGGAAAATTCCCATATAGAGAAAGTTTAATTTGAGCTCATTAGTTAAAGCCCCATAGCTTGGATATAGTACCTTTGATATTATATCATATGTTTCGATGAAAAGTTGATGTTTCTTCTGTGTTGCTACGTCAATCCAGAGTGATTCTTCGGTGGCCCCAGCCTTCAACAGGAGGTCAGCAAGTGTGATGATTGTCAGAGGAAGACCATCACACTTTTTGGCAATCTTTTTTCCTGCTTTCTCAAGTTGAGGAGGGCACAAGCGGCCTTCACCAAAGATATTGGCACACAAAAGATGCCAACTTTCTTCTTTGTTCAGCAGACGGATCCGCTTGACATAAGAATAAAAAGACTCCGTCGTAGTTACAATCAGTCTCCTTGTTGTAAGCAAGACTCTACTTCCATTTTTGTCATCTGGAAGCAAACTTTTCAAGTAACTATGGATCGAATCATACCATACATCATCCAATACAATGAGGTATCGCGTACCCTTGAGATGCTTTCTCAAATGTGCAACAATTTCCTCATAACCCGCTCCAGTAAGCATTTTGTGCGCGTCAGGATCCACTTGAGCTAGAATGATTTGTGCAATTTCTTCCGATTCAAATTCTGGGCCTAACGTCACCCAAATACGACAGTCAAACCATTCCAAGACATCTAAATCCTCAAAAATCTCGCGTGCAACAGTAGTCTTCCCAATACCTGCCATCCCCACAATTGAGAAAAATAGTCCCTCGACCCAGTAGCCTACAAGTTCCTCTTTTATCTTACTGTACTCATCAGATAACCCGATCATCTTTGACTTGTATTTGCCACCAGACGACGAAGCAGCTCCGTCTTCCGCCAACTTTATCTTCCATTCCTCCATATCTTGTTGTAGAAGTTCCAGAAGGATGGAGATGGATAGAACGATCAAACGGAATTCAGCACTTGTTTCATCAGATGAAGTCAACATTTCCAGAAGACGCATAAAAACTTCATGTTGTAACCATATTTTCTGAGCGATCATTCCAAGAGAAGCATTCGTCGTCTTCCTGGTGCTGCTGTCCAGTCTTTCCAGAAACTCTTGAAAATACTTCAGCCCCCTCTTTGCAACTTCTAAATTTTCCAGCAAGGGGGCAGGAACCACAAAATCAAAAAAATTCATTAACGACTCAATCTGGTGCCTGAAACTAACGATTGCAACATAAGCTGCCATCTCTCTCTCTCAAAAAAATAACACAGAAGCATTCATTTGGTAGTCTAAGTATGAAAACTGGATCTGCAGAGCTGCAATAATTTCAAGTCAACCCTACCCACTTTGTTGCATATTTGAATAATCAACGGAACTTGTTCAACAATTGTAGTGGCAAAATCGACCCGGACGATATTTTAGATGAGTCGGGCCATAAACATATAATTATTTGGCCCGGTTTGATGGGTCAAAAGTTCGACGTGTCTCGGACCGGTTCGATAATCTTAGTATATTATAGGAAAATACTTCGAACTGGACCAACTAATTTTAGGCCTGACCAAATTTAACCCGATCCAAAATATAACATTGGCCCGATCAAATCGGGCCGTCTGAATTTTGATCCAACCCGATCCGCCCCGCTTTGTTCCAAGATATTTGCCGCAGGGTAAAACCTGATAAGTACTAGGACGGGGCGGGTCGAGGCTCGTTTACTAAATTAATATTTTTTTATATATTATATATAATATTATGTAAAATTATATATGTAGACATGTAAAAACATTATATTATTATATATAAAATTTGATGTATAATATGTATATATATATTTGTATACATGTCATTTTAACTTCTAATTAAACTAGATAAAAATATAATATAGTTCTCTAATTGGTTCGGTTCTGTTATCAGTTTATGTTTTAAAGTTTTTACATTCTTATTTTTTACAGCAATAAATCTCGATTTTCACAACATATTTCCTCTTAAATAGACAAATTAAAGAAGTGATCAAAACATTGAGATAAACTTTAATTTTCATACATGTTAAATATAAAAATTATTTATGTATATCAACTTTATCAAGAAAAATAATATAAAATAAATATATTAATTGAAAATATATAATTAAATATGAGTAATTCGGTTCAATTCGACCAACCAAAATATTTCTAATTAAGAACCGGACAAAAACAAATTATAAATCGATTTTAATATTTGAAATCAAACCGATTCTATATACAGCAGTCCCTGCCTTTGAGATTGAGAAGATGCAACGCAATAATAATTTAGTCAACCTTATCAACTCATAATTAATTGTACAAATTGCAACTTGCATTTTGATTAATATCAATTTAGATGCCCAAAATATTAATCCAATAAAAAACTACCTGTCATTTTGGACTTTTAATGTTCCGATACACCAACCCCTCACCCCACCTCTTGTTCGGATTTTTGTCTCATATTTACACTCTATTAATTGTCTCTCACTTTGAAATCGAGTCATATAATATAAATCGTGAATTTCTAACACCATATGAGTCCTAAACGATGAACTATTGACTTATAAATACTGAACCATTAAGTCATAAATCATTAACCGTAAATCGTGAAATCGTAAATTTAGAATAGAAAATATACCCTAATCCAGAAAATGCCGAACCCTTGACCTTAAACATAGAATCTAAACCCCAATCATGAATCATAAACCTAAATCATGAACTTTAAATTCACAAATCGCAAAAAGAAAATATAACTGGCTCGATTTCAGAGTAGAACACACTACAAGAAAAACAGCCTTTTGAGACCACAAAAAGTGGTCTCAAATAATGAGTATTTGTCACAACTTTTGAGTATTTGTCACAACTTTATTGTCGTCTCAATAACTCCGTCGCAAATAATATATTTGTGACTACAAAAGTGATCTCAAATGCGTCCGAAATATTTTTGCAACAACTAGTTGTCTCTAAAAGTAGTCTTAAAATGGTCTCAAATAATTTGTATAGAGATTTGTGATAACAAGTGGTCACAAAAGATCTCTTTTGTTGTAGTGATACGGTTGAGACAGGGTAACAAGAAGAAATATAAAACAATTGAACCGCGCGCTGAGGATTTTCGACAGTTTCACCAACTTGTTTAAGTGAGCATTCCTGCAGCCAGCACTTATTAGCAAGAAGAAATATAATTTCTTACCTTAGTGATTTTAATGGTTTCTTCACATGAATATCCATTGCCGATCTGCATTGATGAATGACACATATACAATAAGAATGTCAAAAATTGAATTTTGGAAAATGTTTTAGTTAGGGATTTTGAAGATTCTCAATTAAGCACTTGAAATTTGGAGTTCTTATTCAATTAATAGTCTAGATTTTGAATTTTATCCTTAATTAGGGCTTGAATATTGAATTTTTTTCGATTAGGGACTTAAATTTTGAATTTTATTTTTAATTTAGGCCTTGCGTCTTGATAAAAATAAAATATTATTTGATGTACTGAAGATTCAGCACTGAGTATATCGAAATTTTCGATATATCGCACTGAATCATCCGTACATTGGGTAATGTGTTATTTTTCAAGACGTAAGTTCTAAATTTAGAACAAAATTCAAAATCTAGTCCCCTGATCAAGAAAAACTCAAATTTCAGGTCCGAATTGAGAATTCATAAAATTCATGTCCCGAATTGAGACACTTTCTAAAATTCGGACCTTCTAGTGGAATTTTCGCAACTAGTAATTCATTATCAACAATTGTGGGTCATGAATTGATGCTATTGAATTAGGAGATAGACATAAACTTGTGTACGACGGTCACACGCATCTCATTTCGTGTGACGGATATAATCTATGACTAAATTAATGGTCCAACACTCATATCTAAATCCTGACTTTATTCAGAAAGTAAAATTACTCTTGGTCACACGAAACAATGTCATACACAAGACCCGTGTGACCATCATAAACAAAACCCACTCACGAGATATTAAGCAATTAGCATTAGATGATACATTTATATTGTACGAAATCGATCAATCCCAAAATCATCGAGCCTAATTTCACAAAAGATAAATAAAATAAATTATATGGAATATAGTCTTGATGGAACTCCACAAGTAATTTATAGTCACATTTAAGTATTTATAATACAAAATATAGGATGTATTTGTTTAACGTTGAGAAGTGTTTGATATATTATGCATAAGAAACGAATTAGAAATGAAATCAGTTATTTGTATTTAGAGTAAAATGAAAGAAAATTATCAGAAGTGACAAAAAGTTACAAATTATAGTGTAAAAATTATGAGGAAAAGTTAAAATGAATACCCTCTATTTAACTTTTAAATATATATAGATAATAATTATATCAATAATCATAATAATACTTTTGTGAGTATCCAAGTTTAATTTTCAAGATACATGAAGACCGAGTCAGTAATATGACGTGCAGATTAAAACTACAATTATAATTAAAACTAAATCCACATAATAAACATTCTCCAATTGTCACGTTTGCAGCTTCCACCTCTAATTTTTTAGGCCACATCTGCGCTATCTCAACAATTCCGGCAAAATTAGTAACCTTCGGCGAAATTTAATCTCAAATTGAACATTTTTTTAACTTACAAAATTATGCGAGATACAAGAAGCTTTTAGCACTCATGCTGAGTTACAAGATTAAAGAAGAAATTTTCCGTAATTAAAACTGAACACATGTAATAAACGTTCTTCAATTGTTCCAAGCTACAAATAGAAACACACATATATATACAAAGATACAAAAAGTTTTTGGTACTCGTCCTGAATTACACAACTAAAGAAGAAATTTTCCCTAATCAAAACTAAAACACACATAATAAACGTCCTCCAATTATTCCAAGCCACACAAATAGAGACACACATAAAAACATACATACACCATAAGAATCTTCTATTGAATGCTTGATTGTTATTATGGGACACTTGAACATCTTCAACTCTTCCTCCACCATTTCCTTATAGGAACAACAACTGCCATTGTGATTATTTTGTTCAAGAGATAAGTAAAGGGGAAAACATAAAATTGTATATTATAAAACAACCAAGAGGGTGTTTGACTAAACTTATTTTAAACATTTTATAAGTTGTTTTAAGAGTTTAAAAGAGCGTATAAGCTTCCACTTGAGTAGAATGATTTAACTATGAATTTGGGGACTAATTTGATCACACACACGTTTTGATTAGTGTATGTGAAATGTGTGTAGTGTGTGTGTTGTGTGTATGTGAATTATGGGTAATGTGTGTATATGTGTGTAGTGTGCGAAATTTGAGTGTAACTTATAAAATCTTAAAAATAAAGTGGAGTAGCGCAACTTATTTATTTTGGAGCTTATAAGCTCTAAGAGTTTATTCTGACATCTTATAAGTTGTTAAACATATTTAAAAAGCTCATAAGCTATAAAAAATCTTATAAAAAGTTCACTACAAGAAAAATATCAAATTCCAACGGTTGAAATATGGTAAAATTCCTTTGAAATTTTAATTCCAACGGGAAAATTATTCCAACTGTAATTTCAACGGAATCCTTTACCGTTGTAATTTTTTTCCAACAACTATTTCAGCGGTTTTTGCCATTGGAATTATTTTCAACCGTTCATTTTGCCTTTGGAAAAAATTTCAACAGTTCATCTTGTCGTTGGAATTACCATTGAAAATTTTAAATTTCCAACGGATTATTATTCGGTTGAAATATGACAGTTTTCTTGTAGTGATTTTGAGGAGCTTATAAGCTCGGCCAAACACCTCTAAATCGATTAAAATTGAATGACTAACCTTTGGGTCCAAGTTTCTGCTCATGAATTCCATGAAGAGTGGACACGAATATGCTCTGCGGCACTAGCTCTTAATATAATATCTTTCAAGTCATTAGTAACCGAAGGATTGCAGTCAACTACTTCAAACTTGGAAAAGTATTCACAGGAATCCAGATGTAGCTTTTTCAATTTGTAGCAGTGTTGCATTCTTATGTACTCAAGGTATTTGAAGCTTCCAGGCCCCCCCTTCAATTGCACAACATCCATGTCTTCCATTACAAGAAAGTGAAGCTTTTGGAATCCATTCTCTTCTATTTCCCAGTTCGGGCCTTGAAAAGCATTGCATCGTAGTTTCAACACCTCAAGATGTGGCAATGAAGCAATCTTGCTCATTTCTTTCCAGTGATAGCCCATTCCGCTCAAACTCAACTTGTTTAGAGAAAAAGGAAGGGATGGGAACGAAGCGATCGGGGGGAAAACGTTGAACTTGCATTCCGGATTCACGATGACAAATTTAAGTGACTCAAGATAGATTAGATGAGAAATATGATCAGAGAAACACAAGGGGTTTGCGACATGATCAGGTGTCAATTCGATCCGGATTCCTAGCTTCTTTATATTAGGCACTCTTTTAAGAATGGAGCAACTGCTAGTGCTCACACCGGAAATTGTTGAAAGCTCTTGCAAGTAAGTGTCACCAAGATCTGGTAGGTCCCATCCCATGACTTGAAGATACATCAGTTTTTTCATGTCCCATATCTCCATAGGCAAGTACGACGACATAGATCCATTTGGTTTGATACTCAAACGAGGATTGACAATCAAGAATTGGAGTTTCAAAAGCTTAGATATGGAAGGAGGGAGCTTTCTGTTGAACGTGAGAGCAAGGTACCTTAACTTGATCAGTTCCAGTATTTCCAACGGGAACTCATAAAAGCGAATGTTAAGAGCATCAAGTTTTTGAAGCAACTTTAATCCAAAACATAATGGTACTGGATATTGATGATATGGACCTAAACATAAGAGACAATTTGCAGTGGATGCACAATTTTTCTCAATTGAGTCGTGCACATCCTTGATGCCAAACAGAACGTTAGTGTGGATGCTCAACCTGCTCTGGTTTTTTATACCTTCTCCAAAACTGTCGTCATAACAATCGAGAATATGAAAAAAATTGCTCTTCCTAGCTTCTCGTTGGCAGAAGTGCCACCAAGAAGAATGGAGGCGACAAGATTTTATTTTTAGACCTGATTTTGGGAATGATCTAGTGCTTCTTTTGTAGATCATAATAAGACATTCGAAATGAAGAAAATGCAAGCATTGTTCAGCATGATATTCCAAATTTGGGTCTGTTTCTTTGGTAACAAGTTCCTCAACTATCCACAAATTAATGAGTTTGGATCGAGGAATCTCATATTTTTGCGGGAAAACTCCCATATAGAGAAAGTATAATTTGAAGTCACCATGTAAAGCCTCATAGCTTGGATATAGTACCTTTAATATTCTATCATATGTTTCGATGAAAAGTTGATGTTTCTTCTGTGTTGCTACATCAACCCAAAGTGATTCTTCGGTGGCCCCGGCCTTCAACAAGAGGTCGGCTAGTGTGATGATTGTAAGAGGAAGACCATCACACTTTTTGGCAATTTTCTTTCCTACTTTCTCAAGTTGAGGAGGGCACATGTGGCCTCCACCAAAGACATTGGCACACAAAAGATGCCAACTTTCTTTTTTGTTTAGTAGACGCATATTCATGACATGACAGTATGAAGAGCCATCCCAAGCTACAAGCAATCTCCTGGTTGTAAGCAAGACTCTACTTCCATTTGTTTCCTTTGATAACAAACTTTTCAAGTAACTATGGATCGAATAATCCCATATATCATCCAATACAATGAGGTATCGTGTATCCTTGAGATGCTTTCTCAAGTGTGCAACAATTTCCTCATATTCAGCTCTAGCAAGCACTTTGTGCACGTCAGGATCCACTTGAGCTAGAATGGTTTGTGCAATTTCTTCAGAGTTGAATTCTTTGCCTAGTGTCACCCAAATACGACAGTCAAACCATTCCAAGACATCTAAATCCTCAAAAATCTCCCTCGCCAGAGTAGTTTTCCCAATACCTGCCATCCCCACAATTGAGAAAAAGAGTTCGTCAACCATGTCGCCTACAAGTTCCTCTTTTAGCTTGCTATACTCCTCAAATAACCCGATCATCTTTGACTTGTAAATGCCACCAGAAACAACTCTTGACGACGAAGCAGCTCCATCTTCGGCCAACTCTATCTTCGATTCCTCCATATATTGGTTTAGACTTTCCAAAAGCGTGGACATGCAAAATACGGCCATAGTTAATTCATAACTGTCTTTATAAGATGGAATAAAAAGACTCATATACGTTTCATGATATTCCCATATTTTCTCTGCGATTATTCCAAGCGAAGTACTCCTCCTCTTCCTGGTGCTGCTGTCAAGTCTTTCTATAAACTCTTGAAAAGACTTCAGCCCCCTCTTTGCAACTTCTAAAGTTTCCACCAAGGGGGCAGAAAGCATAAAATCACCAAAATTTATTGTATGCTCAATCCTCCACTTGAAACAAACGATTGCAGCATAAGCTGCCATCTCTCCAATCTTCGGTAATTTCTCTCTCTCAAGCAAATAACACAGAAGCATTCAAATGAAAACTGGGTTTGCAGAGGTGCAATAGTTTCAAGTCAACCCTACCCACTTGTTGTATATTAGCTGTCACAACAAAAAAAAAGAGATATTTTGTAAGACATTTTTTGATAACACAATTGTGGTCACTAATAATAAGTTATTTGTGATCAGTTTTTGTCACAAATCTTTCTATAAATTATTTCAGACCACTTTAAGACTACTTTTAGAAACAACTAGTCGTTGCAAAAAATATTTGAGATGCATTTGAGACCACATTTGTGGTCACAAATATATTATTTGCGACTGAGTTATTGAGACGACAATAAAGTTGTGACAAATGCTCTAAAGTTGTGACAAATAGTCATTATTTGAGACTATTTCACTAAAGTTCTGTCAAATACTCATTATTTGAGACCATTTTTTGTGGTCTCAAAAGACCCTTTTTCTTGTAGTGTGTTCTCGCAATCAATGGAAGTTTTCACAACTGCTCGTCATCATGTGACAAACGTTTATTAAAAAAAAGTTAGAAAAGTCAATAAAATTGATGATTCCGGTTGTTGTTTGGGTTGGTCAATTAACCATTCCCTAATGTTGACATATTTTGAATAAAATCTGAAACTCTTTATTTTTCAATTCGTAATTCAACTTTTGCAATTTTAATTTAGTTATTATGTTAGTTCGTTATTTTAAGTGCATGAAAAAAATTCACCTTATTGTAATTGCGAAATTAAAATAAGAATTATTTCCCTTGAAATATATTAGAAAAAGCGCCCAAAATAATATGCAATTATTAAACCGAAATAAAAATATTGATTTTATTGGAAAATAGTGTATGTGGATAAAAGAAGTTAATATTTATTAAAATGTTGGGTTGTTGATAAAGTATAAAATTGTTGGAGTTGGATTGTGCAGTGGATTGTGCATATGAATGAGAGAGAAATGAATATTCTATTGGTCGGTGGATTGTTGATAAATGTAAAGTGATGAAATTGTGAAGTTTTGGACATCTCTAATAAAAATAGGGGGAAGGAGGAGGTGGCAGGTGACGGAGATGAGGGTTTTCGAGGAGGGCGGCGACCTCCTTATTGTATTATTCTTCTTTTCTTTTATTTTATTTTTATGAACATATTTAAAATAAAAATTTGAATTTAAAAAGATCAGATTTTTATTTTATGTTTTCTAATTTTTATATGTTATTTTAGAATTTTAATATTTATTTTTAAATGTTTTAAATAACATCGAAATGACATGTAACTTTATTTACCATGCTGATAGCTAAAAAATAAAAAATAAAGCCACCTCATATTTCCGCGCCGCGTGTCAAAATTCGCGCCGGCACGTGAATGGCATGTGCTATTTTTTTGTTACCGGGTCAAAATTAACAAAATAATAATAAATTGTGGGATCAAATTCGAAAAATAAAAAATTATGAGACATTTTGACTTTTTTTCCCTCACATATCACTAGTGCACGGCTCGCGAATCACAATTTTTAAGTAAAATAATTGTATTATCTAACAATTTCTATTGACATATCTAATTTAATACTATAATTTGCCATAATAATATCTTTAAGTATTATTATACTTAAATTTTAAAGATTCACCAATTCTTCGACGGGATGAATTCACCTATTTTAAATGGTATTTCATCATACTCAACTCGTCGATGAGGTTTAATTCATGTTGTTTAGAAGCGTTTTCAAGAGCTTTCCAAACGGCTTGGGATGTCTCACAACCAACAATAGCCACGAGGGCTTCTTCAGTGAAAGAAGAAATTAACAGACTCTTCAAACGTTGATCCTCGATGATCTTCCGTACCACTTTCAGTTTAAATAGTGATACTTTTTTATAGATACGTCCTGTAACTCGATGTGTAACTGATGTACACGAGAATTAGTGTAGAAATTAAGGATAGTCAAACACAACGCAATGATAAGATTGGAGACAGTTGATAATTATATGCATGGTTGGAAGTAAGCCGGCAAAATCGTTCCAACCCAATTGGCTAATCCAGTTCGCTCGGCTTTTTAAATGGGTTGGGTAAGAAATTTAGGTCTGTCAGATTCAGCAGGCCTGATTCGATGGCAAAAAGTTCAATAGATCACGGAAAGGCCCAATATTTTCTGTATATTTAAAGGGAATGTATTGGAATGGACTGGGTTCAATAATTATTGGTATACAAGATCATCTAGCCCAACAAATCAGCCCAACTTAATTATGGTCTTGGCTCGATAGGCTAGACCAGTCAGGGTGCGTCGGATGGCCACCTCTAATTGAAGGGATTTTTAAAGAGGATCTGATCCATGAGAGATGGATATATCTCATTCATCCACATAAAGAAATATTCAGACATGATTTTTTCAAATTCAAGAAGCATATGTATATTCTGAAAGCACACTTCCAATTATTCTTAGGGTCCGTTTGCTTAAAATTTGGCTCAGTAGATTTAGAGAATCTCAATAAAATTCACACATTAACTTTCTCAGCCAGATTTAGTCCAACACTCTCCAGTCTTAAGCAAACGGACCCTTATTCTGATTTATAAGTACAATACTTTGCTTTGGTGAAATTAAATAAAAAAGAGTAGGATGTTGTTTTCCTCACCCATTATTTTGGCATAAAATTCTAGAGAATTAGTAAGGAAATATCTGATTTTTTACACTGGCCTTCCATTTTGCAATGTCTACGATACTAAAATAAAAATGTAAAATATTAATAGGGTTTTATATAACCCTAGAAAAATCGACCCGCTATGATAGAGTGGCCCAGTACGCCCGACATTTTAGATTTATTGGGCCATAAAAATCTAGGACCATTGGGCCGACCAACTCCGACCTAATGAACTAAAAGTCCGACGAGCCATGGACCGACCAGAAAATTTTTATGTGTATAAAGGGGTGCACTGAGCTCAATAATTGTTTGTCCGTAGGACGGTCGGGCCTAATAGACCAGGCCCAACAAACTGGTCCAGTTCGTCGGACATTTTAGATGGATTGGGCCATAGAAATCTAGGTCCATGGGACCATCGAACACACAACAGGCCGGTGATGAGCTAAAAGCCCAAATGACCATGGGCCAATCCAAAAATCTGCTCAATAATTATTAGCCCAGAAGATTACTGGGTCCAACAAATCCGGACCGACTAATAATCTTAACACGATAGATTGGGCTTGACCGACCCGAGCAGATCGAATTGACGTCCTATGGGAATTAAGTTAGGTAAGTATAACGAAGAATCTAGCTCAAAGGCATTCCATTTTCCCAACAATTCCTTTAGCGTGGAAGAAGCCTCCTCCTCCTCCACCATTGTCGTCGGCGATAGCAGCTGCAGCCCCGCCATTGACCGCTGCAACCCCATTTACTGCTCCGTTTTGAATGTTATAATATTGACGTGCGGTTCGTAGAATTTCAAAAACTAAACACACATGATAAATATTCTCCAATGGCCACATTTGCAGTTTCGACAGAAACCTCTACCTAATTATTTTGCGCCACCTCAACAACTCCGGTAAAATTGGTAACCTCCGTCGGAATTTGATCTTAAACTGAACATTTTTCAAAATTTACAAAACTATGTGAGATGCAAGAAGCTTTTTGCACGCGTCCTGGGTTACAGGATTAAAGAAGAAATTTTCTCTAATTAAAACTAAACACACGTAATAAACGTTTTTCAACTATTTCAAGTCACAAATAGAGACACATATACATATATATAGTTACAATAAATTTTTGGCACTCGTCCTGAGATACACAATGTTTTCCCTAACTAAAATTAAAACACACGTAATAAACGTTCTCGAATTATTCCAAGCCACAAAAATGGAGACACGCACATACATACATATATACATACATACGTTCAGGGACAAGTCCTCACCATCGAGATCTTTTCTTGATTGTGATTATTGGTTATGGAACACTTAACAACATCTTCAAGTCTTCCTCCACCATTTTCTTACAGGAACAACATCTGCCATTTTGATTATAAAAAAATAAAGATTAAAGGAGAAAACATAAAATTGTATATTATACAACAACTAAGAGGATATTGGGCTAAGCTTATTTCAAACATCTTAAAAGTTATTTTAAGAGCTTATAAGTTCATAGAGTGTTTAGATAAAAGAGCTTAATTATAAGCTTTCACTCGAGTAAAATGGTTTAACCATGAACGCATTTTGATTGATGTATGTGAAATTTTTGTAGTATGTGTATGTGAATTATGGGTATTGTGTGTATACGTGTGTAGTATGTGAAATTTGAGTGTAATTAATAACATTTTAAAAAATAAGATGGAGTAGGGAACTTATTCATTTTGGAGCTTATAAGCTCTAAGAGCTTATTTTGACATCTTGTAAGTTGTTAAACATGTTTAAAGAGCTTATAAGGTCTCAAACATCTTATAAAATGATTTGAGGAACTTATAAACTTGACCAAACACCCTTTAAATCGATTAAAATTGAATGACTAACCTTTGGATCCAAGTTTTCGCTCATCAGCTCCATGAACAGTGGACACGAAGATGCTCTTTGGCCTTAGCTTTCATTATAATCTTTTTCAAGTCATTAGTAACCGAAGGATTGCAGTCAACAACTTCAAAGTTGGAAAACTTTTCACAACAATCCAGATGTAGCTCTTTCAATTTGTAGCAGTGTTGTATTCTGATGTACTCAAGGCATTTGAAGCTTCTAGGCCCCCCCTTCAATTGCACAACATCCATGTCTTGCATTACAAGAAAGTAAAGCTTTTGGAATCCATTCTCTTCTATTTCCCACTTTGGGCCTTGAAAAGCATTGCATCGCAGTTTCAACACCTCAAGATGTGGCAATGAAGCAATCTTGCTCATTTCTTTCCAGTGATAGCCCATCCCGCTCAAACTTAACTTGTTTAGAGAAAAAGGAAGGGGTGGGAACGAAGCGATTGGGGGGAAAACGTCAAACTTGCATTCAGGATTGACGATGACACATTTAAGTGATTCAAGATTGATTAGATGAGAAATATGATCAGAGAAACACAAGGGGTTTGTGACATGATCAGGTGTCAATTCAATTCGGATTCCTAGCTTCTTTAAATTAGGGACTCTTTTTAGAATGGAGCAACTGTCAGTGTTCACACCTGAAATTGTTGAAAGCTCTTGCAAACAAGTGTCACCATCTGGTAGGTCCCATCCCATGACTTGAAGATACTTCAGTTTTTTCATGTCCCATATCTCCATGGGCAAGTACGAAGACATAGATCCATTTGGTTTGATACTCAAATGAGGATTGACAATCAAGAACTGGAGTTTCGAAAGCTTAGATATGGAAGGAGGGAGCTTTCTGTTGAACGTGAGAGCAAGGTACCTTAACTTAATCAGTTCCAGTACTTCCAACGGGAACTCATAAAAGCGAATGTTAAGAGCATCAAGTTTCTGCAGCAACTTTAAGCCAAAACATAGTGGTACCGGATATTGATGATATGGACCTAAACATAAGAGAGAATGTGCAGTGGATGCACAATTTTCCTCGATTGAGTCGTGCACATCTTTGATGCCAAAGAGAACGTTAGTATGAATGCTCAACCTGCTCTGATTTTTTATACCTTCTCCAAAACCTTCGTCATAACAATCTAGGACATGAAAAAAGTTGTTCTTCCTAGCTTCTCGTTGGCAGAAGTGCCACCAGGAAGAATGGAGACCACAAGATTTTATTTTTTGATTAGATGGGAATGATCTAGTGCTTCTTTTGTAAACCATCATAACACTTTCCAAATGAAAACAATGCAAGTATAGTTCAGCATGATACTCTAAATTTGGGTTGGTAATAAGTTCCTCAACTATCCACAAATTAATGAGTTTGGATCGAGGAATCTCATACTTTTGCGGAAAAACTCCCATATAAAGAAAGTATAATTTGAACTCATCACCTAAAGCCTCATAGCTTGGATATAGTACCTTTGATATTCTATCATATGTTTTGATGAAAAGTTGATGTTTCTTTTGTGTTGCTACATCAATCCAAAGTGATTCTTCGGTGGCCCCGGCCTTCAACAGAAGGTTGGCAAGTGTGATGATTGTAAGAGGAAGACCATCACACTTTTCGGCAATCTTCTTTCCTACTTTCTCAAGTTGAGGAGGGCACGAGCCTTCACCAAAGATATTGGCACACAAAAGACGCCAACTTTCTTCTTTGTTTAGCAGACGCATGTTCATGAGATGACAATAAGAAGTGTCCACCATAGTTACAACCAATCTCCTAGTTGTAAGCAAGACTCTGCTTCCATTTTTGTCGTTTGGAAAGAAATTTTTTAAGTATCTATAGGATGAAATTTTCCATATATCATCGAATACAATGAGGTATCGCGTACCCTTGAGATGCTTTCTCAAGTGTGCAGCAATTTCCTCATATCCAGTTCCAGTAAGCATTTTGTGTGCGTCAGGATCCACTTGAGCTAGAATGGTTTGTGCAATTTCTTCCGATTCAAATTCTGGGCCTAATGTCACCCAAATACGAGCGTCAAACCATTCCAAGACATCCAAATCCTCAAAAATCTCACGTGCAACAGTAGTCTTCCCAATACCTGCCATCCCCACAATTGAGAAAAAGAGTCCTCCAACCCATTCACCTACAAGTTCCTCTTTTAGCTTACTATACTCATCAGATAACCCGATCATCTTTGACTTGTATTTGCCACCAGACGACGAAGCAGCTCCGTCTTTGGCCAACTTTATCTTCCATTCCTCCATATATTGTCGTAGATGTTCCAGAAGCATGGAGATGGATGATTCGGCCGTAGCTCTATCGTCACGTCTTTTATGAGATGAACCCAACACTTCAAAAAGATTCATGAAAATTTCATCATGTTTCCGTATTTTCTCTGCGATCATTCGAAGCGACGCAGTCGTCGTCTTCCTGGTGCTGCTGTCCAGTCTTTCTATGAACTCTTGAAAAGACTTCAGCCCCCTCTTTGCAACTTTTAAATTTTCCGGCAAGGGGGCAGGAAGGAAGAAATCAAAATAATTTATCATCGTCTCAATCCTCCACTTGAAACAAACGATTGCAGCATAAGCTGCCATCTCTCTCTCTCTCTCTTCTCTCTCTCACACACACACAGAGAACTCAGACAAATAACACAGAAACTCTCTCTCTCTCTCTCTCACAGAACTCAGACAAATAACACAGAAACTCTCTCTCTCTCTCTCTCTCACACAGAACTCAGACAAATAACACAGAAACATCCATTTGGTAGTCTAAATATGAAAACTGGGTTTGCAGAGGTGCAATAATATCACGTCAACCATACCCATTTGTTGCATATTTTAATACTCAAACTTGTTCAACAACAGGTACCTCTCACCAACTGTTTCTCGCAATTAAGTACTACCAGCGTCCCAACTAATTTTGTACATTTTTCATTTTCTCCGTCCCAATTAATTTTGCACACTCCTTAAAATGGAAGTTATAACACAATCTCCACCTTTAAAATCCCCACCCTCAATCCACCTTTGAAAAGTCAACTAACACTTAAAAAATAATTTTTCTTAATACTTGTGTCAACCTCCCCTATGCAAGATTAGCGGGTGCGGAGGTAGTAATTCGGTTTGTTCGGCCAACCGAATTATTTGTGGTTAAGAATCGAACATAATTATAAATCGGTTCTAATATTTGGAAATAAATCGAACCGATTCTATATTTTTTTCCAAATCGAACCGAACCGAATTGATTTTTCGGTTTCGGTTCGGCCAACCAAATTATTTCTATTAAGAACTGAACCGAATCGAATTATAAATCAATTCTTATATTTGGAACCGAATTAAATCACTCAATTCGAATTTTGAATTCATTATAGGATCAATTTTATTTTTTTATATTTTTTTAGGACGAACCGCTCTTGTAGAATTCCCAAAAAATTCTTGGATTTCTTCCGGAAGCAGATGAAACGAAATAAAAATAAAAGAGATTATTAATCCAAATTTCAGTTTAAAACTCATGTAATGAACCTCTTTGGTTAACCCGAAAAATGGGATAGATCCATGAGAAATCCAAGCACGTTGAAAATTCGTCCCAGATTTGATTTCGCTCACCCCAGTTTTACTTAGGTTAAGAAAAAATCTTTTGATAGTTGATACATATAAATTTTTTAATTATTAAATATTTATTTAATATGGAAAATTAAAGGATATATATATATATTTTGAAATAAAACTAAAGGATGTTAAGTACAAGTAACAAGTAGAAAAAAATGAACTATAAAAAAAGCTTTTACCAAACATACGGATCTTCAAAAATAAGTTTACGAATTGAACTAGATGAATTAGTGAGTAATTTTGGACTTTTTACATCTTGGATACGGACGTTCGGAGCTGAAGATGACCCGTACAATTTCTTTTTAGTCCATTAATAGGGTCCAACCGAAAGCTAGCCTTACTTATGTGATTATTACAATTATGCTGCCAGGTACAAAGAATTATATTTATGTCTTATGTCTTTATGTTGAGGGTTGACTTTTTTTCTTTTCGTTATTTTACTCGCCATTTTATATACACTTTTTTTCGTCTGGCTTGAGCGTCGAAGAGCCCACATCGAGAATCTCTCCAGATGTGTCTTTGCAGGCTAACGAAATAAGAACGGAGAGGAGGTGGCCATCGAAGAAGAATCGAATTTCTTGATGGTGTTCGAGGGCACTATAAAATATAATAGATAAATAAAAAGTTTCAAGAAATCACTCACAATTTTATAATAGCAATAGATAGTAGAGTACTAGAGTCAAATTACATAAGTGGATAAGTTTTGATTTCTTCTAGGGTCCGCTTGGTTGCAAATTATCAATGACAATGGTAATGAGTATGAATGAGGGGTCAATCGTACTATGGAATAATGTGGAGAGATTTGTTAATAAAATGGGGTATTGATTAACTTATTCATTATGTACCAAACATCATAAATAAAAATGAGTCATCATTCATTCTCATTCCCTGTCCCTAAACTCCTGACTAAGCGGGCCCTTGGTTATATTTATATATAGAGCTGCAGTGCCTACCTTTGAGATTGAGATGATGCAACGCAATAATAATTGAGTCAACCTTATAAAGTCATAATTAATTGTACAAATTGCAATTTGCATTTAGATTAATACCCATTTAGATGTTCAAAAGATTAATCCACCAAAAAACTACATGTCACTTTGGACTTTCAATGTTCCTATAAACCAACCCCCGCCCCCCACCCCATTCCCGTTCGGATCTTCTGTTTCATATTTATCTTGTTTCAACTGTGTCTTATTTTAAAATCGAGTCATATAACATGAGTCGTAAATTCTGAATACATGAATCATGAACCCTAAACTATAGTTTTCGGCATACCTATAGTATTTTGATCATATCTTGGACTAAAAAAATGATTTTTAAGTAAAACAAGATGCGTTGGAAAATTAAGACATAGGGCTACTAGAAAATGAAAAGAAAGTTTCAAAAAGTGCTTTTCATTTGGGGCTAATTAGATGTGAACTTTATACGAACGTTAATGTATAAAAGCACGATCACAACTCCTACTGTAGGAACCTCCCCGAAGTGACTCGACTATTTTTAGAAAGCTAAGTGAATTAGCTACAACTTTTGTGTTGGAACCATTCCAAATTTCTTGCAACAAAATGGCCAAAAGCTCAAAGGAAGTGACTGTGGTGCATTTTGAGGTACTTTCCAACATACCTTTAGTATTTTGGTCATAACTTGGGCTACAAAAATGATTTTTAGGTGAAACTTGATGCATTGCAAAGCTAGCACACAGGGCTACTGGAAAAGGATACAAAATGTTCAAAAAGTTGAAATTTCAAAAAGTGCTTTTTATTGGGGCCTATTGTATGCGAAATTTATATGAACGTTAATGTACAAATGCACAAATCACTAATCCCCATGTAGGAACCTCCACAAAGTGAATCTTTTATTTTTGGGAAGGTAAGTGAGTTAGCTACAACTTTTTTGATAGAACCATTCCAAAGTTCTTGCAAGAAAGGTTCCAAAAGCTCAAAGGAAGTGACAGTGGTGCATTGTAAGGTAGTTTTCGGCATACCTATAGTATTTTGATCATATCTTGGGCTAAAAAAATGATTTTTAAGTGAAACTAGATGCGTTGGAAAGCTAACACATAGGGCTACTAGAAAATGAAAAGAAAGTTTCAGAAAGTGCTTTTCATTTGGGGCTAATTAGATGTGAACTTTATACGAACGTTAATGTATAAAAGCACGATCACAACCCCTACTGTAGGAACCTCCCCGAAGTGACTCGACTATTTTTAGAAAGCTAAATGAATTAGATACAACTTTTATGTTGGAACCATTCCAAATTTCTTGCAAGAAAGTGGCCAAAAGCTCAAAGGAAGTGACTGTGGTGCATTTTGAGGTACTTTCCAACATACCTTTAGTATTTTGGTCATAACTTGGGCTACAAAAATGATTTTTAGGTGAGACTTGATGCATTGCAAAGCTAACACACAGGGCTACTGGAAAAGCATACAAAATGTTCAAAAAGTTAAAATTTCAAAAAGTTATTTTTATTGGGGCCTATTGTATGCGAAATTTATATGAACGTTAATGTACAAATGCGCAAATCTCTACTCCCCATGTAGGAACCTCCACAAAGTGAATCTTTTGTTTTTGGAAATGTAAGTGAGTTAGCTACAACTTTTGTGATAGAACCATTCCAAAGTTCTTGCAAGAAAGGTTCCAAAAGCTAAAAGGAAGTGACAGTGGTGCATTGAAAGGTAGTTTTCGGCATACCTATAGTATTTTGATCATATCTTGGGCTAAAAAAATGATTTTTAAGTGAAACAAGATGCATTGGAAAGCTAACATATAGGGATACTAGAAAATGAAAAGAAAATTTCAAAAAGTGCTTTTTATTTGGGGCTAATTAGATGTGAACTTTATACGAATGCTAATGAATAAAAGCACGATCACAACTCCTACTGTAGGAACCTCCCCGAAGTGACTCGACTATTTTTAGAAAGCTAAGTGAATTAGCTACAACTTTTGTATTGGAACCATTCCAAATTTCTAGCAAGAAAGTGGCCAAAAGCTCAAAGGAAGTGACTGTGGTGCATTTTGAGGTACTTTCCAGCATACCTTTAGTATTTTGGTCATAACTTGGGCTACAAAAATGATTTTTAGGTGAAACTTGATGCATTACAAAGCTAAAACACAGGGATACTGGAAAATTATACAAAATGTTCAAAAAGTTGAAATTTCAAAAAGTGCTTTTTATTGGGGCCTATTGTATGCGAAATTTATATGAACGTTAATGTACAAATGCACAAATCACTACTCCCCATGAAGGAACCTTCACAAAGTGAATCTTTTGTTTTTGCAAAGGTAAGTGAGTTAGCTACAACTTTTGTGATAGAACCAATCCAAAGTTCTTGCAAGAAAAGATCCAAAAGCGCAAAGGAAGTGACAGTGGTGCATTGTAAGGTAGTTTTCGGCATACCTATAGTATTTTGATCATATCTTGGGCTAAAAAAATTATTTTTAAGTGAAACAAGATGCGTTGGAAAGCTAACACATAGGGCTACTAGAAAATGAAAAGAAAATTTCAAAAAGTGCTTTTCATTTGGGGCTAATTAGATGTGAACTTTATACGAACGTTAATGTATAAAAGCACGATCACAACTCCTACTGTAGGAACCTCCCCAAAGTGACTCGACTATTTTTAGAAAGCTAAGTGAATTAGATACAACTTTTGTGTTGGAACCATTCCAAATTTCTTGCAAGAAAGTGGCCAAAAGCTCAAAGGAAGTGACTGTGGTGCATTTTGAGGTACTTTCCAGCACACCTTTAGTATTTTGGTCATAACTTGGGCTACAAAAATGATTTTTAGGTGAAACTTGATGCATTGCAAGGCTAACACACAGGGCTACTGGAAAATTATACAAATGTTCAAAAAGTTGAAATTTCAAAAAGTGCTTTATATTGGGGCCTATTGTATGCGAAATTTATATGAACGTTAATGTACAAATGGATAAATCACTACTCCCCATGTAGGAACCTCCACAAAGTGAATCTTTTGTTTTTGGATAGGTAAGTGAGTTAGCTACAACTTTTGTGATAAAACCATTCCAAAGTTCTTGCAAGAAAGGTTCCATAAGCTCAAAGAAAGTGACAGTCAGGCATTGTAAGGTTGTTTTCGGCATACCTATAGTATTTTGATCATATCTTTGGCTAAAAAAATGATTTTTAAGTGAAACAAGATGCGTTGGAAAGCTAACACATAGGGCTACTAGAAAATGAAAAGAAAATTTCAAAAAGTTCTTTTCATTTGGGGCTAATTAGATGTGAACTTTATACGAACGTTAATGTATAAAAGCACGATCACAACTCCTACTGTAGGAACCAACCCGAAGTGACTCGACTATTTTTAGAAAGCTAAGTGAATTAGCTACAACTTTTATGTTGGAACCATTTCAAATTTCTTGCAAGAAAGTGGCCAAAAGCTCAAAGGAAGTGACTGTGGTGCATTTTGAGGTACTTTCCAACATACCTTTAGTATTTTGGTCATAACTTGGGCTACAAAAATGATTTTTATGTGAAACTTGATGCATTGCAAAGCTAACACACAGGGCTACTGGAAAAGGATACAAAATGTTCAAAAAGTTGAAATTTCAAAAGTGCTTTTTATTGGGGCCTATTGTATGCGAAATTTATATGAACGTTAATGTACAAATGCACAAATCACTACTACCCATGTAGGAACCTCCACAAAGTGAATCTTTTGTTTTTGGAAACGTAAGTGAGTTAGCTACAACTTTTGTGATAGAACCATTCCAAAGTTCTTGCAAGAAAGGTTCCAAAAGCTCAAAGGAAGTGACAGTGGTGCATTGTAAGGTAGTTTTCGGCATACCTATAGTATTTTGATCATATCTTGGGCTAAAAAAATGATTTTTAAGTGAAACAAGATGCGTTGGAAAGCTAACACATAGGGATACTAGAAAATGAAAAGAAAATTTGAAAAAGTGCTTTTTATTTGGGGATAATTAGATGTGAACTTTATACGAACGTTAATGTATAAAAGCACAATCACAACTCCTACTGTAGGAACCTCCCCAAAGTGACTCGACTATTTTTAGAAATCTAAGTAAATTAGATACTAATTTTGTGTTGGAACCATTCCAAATTTCTTGCAAGAAAGTGGCCAAAAGAGGAAGTGACCGTGGTGCATTTTGAGGTACTTTCCAGTATACCTTTAGTATTTTAGTCATAACTTGGGCTACAAAAATGATTTTTAGGTGATGCATTGCAAAGCTAACAAACAGGGCTACTGGAAATTATACAAAATGTTCAAAAAGTTGAAATTTCAAAAAGTGCTTTTTATTGGGGCCTATTGTATGCGAAATTTATATGAACGTTAATGTACAAATGCACAAATCACTACTCCCCATGTAGGAACCTTCACAAAGTGAATCTTTTGTTTTTGCAAAGGTAAGTGAGTTAGCTACAACTTTTGTGATAGAACCATTCCAAAGTTCTTGCAAGAAAGGATCCAAAAGCGCAAAGCAAGTGACAGTGGTGCATTGTAAGGTAGTTTTCGGCATACCTATAGTATTTTGATCATATCTTGGGCTAAAAAAATGATTTTTAAGTGAAACAAGATGCGTTGGAAAGCTGACACATAGGGATACGAGAAAATGAAAAGAAAATTTGAAAAAGTGCTTTTTATTTTGGGCTAATTAGATGTGAACTTTATACGAACGTTAATGTATAAAAGCACAATCACAACTCCGACTGTAGGAACCTCCCCAAAGTGACTCGACTATTTTTAGAAATCTAAGTAAATTAGATACTAATTTTGTGTTGGAACCATTCCAAATTTCTTGCAAGAAAGTGGCCAAAAGAGGAAGTGACCGTGGTGCATTTTGAGGTACTTTCCAGTATACCTTTAGTATTTTAGTCATAACTTGGGCTACAAAAATGATTTTTAGGTGATGCATTGCAAAGCTAACAAACAGGGCTACTGGAAATTATACAAAATGTTCAAAAAGTTGAAATTTCAAAAAGTGCTTTTTATTGGGGCCTATTGTATGCGAAATTTATATGAACGTTAATGTACAAATGCACAAATCACTACTCCCCATGTAGGAACCTTCACAAAGTGAATATTTTGTTTTTGCAAAGGTAAGTGAGTTAGCTACAACTTTTGTGATAGAACCATTCCAAAGTTCTTGCAAGAAAGGATCCAAAAGCGCAAAGGAAGTGACAGTGGTGCATTGTAAGGTAGTTTTCGGCATACCTATAGTATTTTGATCATATCTTGGGCTAAAAAAATGATTTTTAAGTGAAACAAGATGCGTTGGAAAGCTAACACATAGGGATACGAGAAAATGAAAAGAAAATTTGAAAAAGTGCTTTTTATTTTGGGCTAATTAGATGTGAACTTTATACGAACGTTAATGTATAAAAGCACAATCACAACTCCGACTGTAGGAACCTCCCCAAAGTGACTCGACTATTTTTAGAAATCTAAGTAAATTAGATACTAATTTTGTGTTGGAACCATTCCAAATTTCTTGCAAGAAAGTGGCCAAAAGAGGAAGTGACCGTGGTGCATTTTGAGGTACTTTCCAGTATACCTTTAGTATTTTAGTCATAACTTGGGCTACAAAAATGATTTTTAGGTGATGCATTGCAAAGCTAACAAACAGGGCTACTGGAAATTATACAAAATGTTCAAAAAGTTGAAATTTCAAAAAGTGCTTTTTATTGGGGCCTATTGTATGCAAAATTTATATGAACGTTAATGTACAAATGCACAAATCACTACTCCCCATGTAGGAACCTCCACAAAGTGAATCTTTTGTTTTTGGAAAGGTAAGTGAGTTAGCTACAACTTTTGTGATAGAACCATTCCAAATTTCTTGCAAGAAAGGTTCCGAAAGCTTAAAGGAAGTGATAGTGGTGCATTGTAAGGTAGTTTTCGGCATACCTATAGTATTTTGATCATATCATGGGCTAAAAAAATGATTTTTAAGTGAAACAAGATGCGTTGGAAAGATAACACATAGGGCTACTAGAAAATGAAAAGAAAATTTCAAAAAGTGCTTTTCATTTGGGGCTAATTAGATGTGAACTTTATACGAACGTTAATGTATAAAAGCACGATCACAACTCCTACTGTAGGAACCTCCCCAAAGTGATTCGACTATTTTTAGAAATCTAAGTGAATTAGATACAACTTTTGTGTTGGAACCATTCCAAATTTCTTGCAAGAAAGTGGCCAAAAGCTCAAAGGAAGTGACTGTGGTGCATTTTGAGGTACTTTCCAGCATACCTTTAGTATTTTGGTCATAACTTGGGCTACAAAAATGATTTTTAAGTGAAAGTAGATGCATTGCAAAGCTAACACACAGGGCTACTGGAAAAGGATACAAAATGTTCAAAAAGTTGAAATTTCAAAAGTGCTTTTTATTGGGGCCTATTGTATGCGAAATTTATATGAACGTTAATGTACAAATGCACAAATCACTACTACCCATGTAGGAACCTCCACAAAGTGAATCTTTTGTTTTTGGAAACGTAAGTGAGTTAGCTACAACTTTTGTGATAGAACCATTCAAAAGTTCTTGCAAGAAAGGTTCCATAAGCTCAAAGAAAGTGACAGTGAGGCATTGTAAGGTTGTTTTCGGCATACCTATAGTATTTTGATCATATCTTTGGCTAAAAAAATGATTTTTAAGTGAAACAAGATGCGTTGGAAAGCTAACACATAGGGCTACTAGAAAATGAAAAGAAAATTTCAAAAAGTTCTTTTCATTTGGGGCTAATTAGATGTGAACTTTATACGAACGTTAATGTATAAAAGCACGATCACAACTCCTACTGTAGGAACCTCCCCGAAGTGACTCGACTATTTTTAGAAAGCTAAGTGAATTAGCTACAACATTTATGTTGGAACCATTTCAAATTTCTTGCAAGAAAGTGGCCAAAAGCTCAAAGGAAGTGACTGTGGTGCATTTTGAGGTACTTTCCAACATACCTTTAGTATTTTGGTCATAACTTGGGCTACAAAAATGATTATTATGTGAAACTTGATGCATTGCAAAGCTAACACACAGGGCTACTGGAAAAGGATACAAAATGTTCAAAAAGTTGAAATTTCAAAAGTGCTTTTTATTGGGGCCTATTGTATGCGAAATTTATATGAACGTTAATGTACAAATGCACAAATCACTACTACCCATGTAGGAACCTCCACAAAGTGAATCTTTTGTTTTTGGAAACGTAAGTGAGTTAGCTACAACTTTTGTGATAGAACCATTCCAAAGTTCTTGCAAGAAAGGTTCCAAAAGCTCAAAGGAAGTGACAGTGGTGCATTGTAAGGTAGTTTTCGGCATACCTATAGTATTTTGATCATACCTTGGGCTAAAAAAATGATTTTTAAGTGAAACAAGATGCGTTGGAAAGCTAACACATAGGGATACTAGAAAATGAAAAGAAAATTTGAAAAAGTGCTTTTTATTTGGGGATAATTAGATGTGAACTTTATACGAACGTTAATGTATAAAAGCACAATCACAACTCCTACTGTAGGAACCTCCCCAAAGTGACTCGACTATTTTTAGAAATCTAAGTAAATTAGATACTAATTTTGTGTTGGAACCATTCCAAATTTCTTGCAAGAAAGTGGCCAAAAGAGGAAGCGACTGTGGTGCATTTTGAGGTACTTTCCAGTATACCTTTAGTATTTTGGTCATAACATGGGCTACAAAAATGATTTTTAGGTGAAACTTGATGCATTGCAAAGCTAACACACAGGGCTACTGGAAAATTATACAAAATGTTCAAAAAGTTGAAATTTCAAAAAGTGCTTTTTATTGGGGCCTATTGTATGCGAAATTTATATGAACGTTAATGTACAAATGCAGAAATCACTACTCCCCATGTAGGAACCTTCACAAAGTGAATCTTTTGTTTTTGCAAAGGTAAGTGAGTTAGCTACAACTTTTGTGATAGAACCATTCCAAAGTTCTTGCAAGAAAGGATCCAAAAGCGCAAAGGAAGTGACAGTGGTGCATTGTAAGGTAGTTTTCGGCATACCTATAGTATTTTGATCATATCTTGGGCTAAAAAAATGATTTTTAAGTGAAACAAGATGCGTTGGAAAGCTAACACATAGGGATACGAGAAAATGAAAAGAAAATTTGAAAAAGTGCTTTTTATTTGGGGCTAATTAGATGTGAACTTTATACGAACGTTAATGTATAAAAGCACAATCACAACTCCGACTGTAGGAACCTCCCCAAAGTGACTCGACTATTTTTAGAAATCTAAGTAAATTAGATACTAATTTTGTGTTGGAACCATTCCAAATTTCTTGCAAGAAAGTGGCCAAAAGAGGAAGTGACCGTGGTGCATTTTGAGGTACTTTCCAGTATACCTTTAGTATTTTAGTCATAACTTGGGCTACAAAAATGATTTTTAGGTGATGCATTGCAAAGCTAACAAACAGGGCTACTGGAAATTATACAAAATGTTCAAAAAGTTGAAATTTCAAAAAGTGCTTTTTATTGGGGCCTATTGTATGCGAAATTTATATGAACGTTAATGTACAAATGCACAAATCACTACTCCCCATGTAGGAACCTTCACAAAGTGAATCTTTTGTTTTTGCAAAGGTAAGTGAGTTAGCTACAACTTTTGTGATAGAACCATTCCAAAGTTCTTGCAAGAAAGGATCCAAAAGCGCAAAGGAAGTGACAGTGGTGCATTGTAAGGTAGTTTTCGGCATACCTATAGTATTTTGATCATATCTTGGGCTAAAAAAATTATTTTTAAGTGAAACAAGATGCGTTGGAAAGCTAACACATAGGGCTACTAGAAAATGAAAAGAAAATTTCAAAAAGTGAGTTTCATTTGGGGATAATTAGATGTGAACTTTATACGAACGTTAATGTATAAAAACACGATCACAACTCCTACTGTAGGAACCTCCCCAAAGTGTCTCGACTATTTTTAGAAAGCTAAGTGAATTAGCTACAACTTTTGTGTTGGAACCATTCCAAATTTCTTGCAAGAAAGTGGCCAAAAGCTCAAAGGAAGTGACTGTGGTGCATTTTGAGGTACTTTCCAGCATACCTTTAGTATTTTGGTCATAACTTGGGCTACAAAAATGATTTTTAGGTGAAACTTGATGCATTGCAAAGCTAACACATAGGGCTACTAGAAAATTATACAAAATGTTCAAAAAGTTTAAATTTCAAAAAGTGCTTTTTATTGGGGCCTATTGTATGCGAAATTTATATGAACGTTAATGTACAAATGCAGAAATCACTACTCCCCATGTAGGAACCTTCACAAAGTGAATCTTTTGTTTTTGCAAAGGTAAGTGAGTTAGCTACAACTTTTGTGATAGAACCATTCCAAAGTTCTTGCAAGAAAGGATCCAAAAGCGCAAAGGAAGTGACAGTGGTGCATTGTAAGGTAGTTTTCGGCATACCTATAGTATTTTGATCATATCTTGGGCTAAAAAAATGATTTTTAAGTGAAACAAGATGCGTTGGATAGCTAACACATAGGGCTACTAGAAAATTAAAAGAAAATTTCAAAAAGTGCTTTTCATTTGGGGCTAATTAGAAGTGAACTTTATACGAACGTTAATGTATAAAAGCACGATCACAACTCCTACTGTAGGAACCTCCCCAAAGTGACTCGACTTTTTTTAGAAAGCTAAGTGAATTAGCTACAACTTTTGTGTTGGAACCATTCAAAATTTCTTGCAAGAAAGTGGCCAAAAGCTCAAAGGAAGTGACTGTGGTGCATTTTGAGGTACTTTCCAACATACCTTTAGTATTTTGGTCATAACATGGGCTACAAAAATGATTTTTAGGTGAAACTTGATGCATTGCAAAGCTAACACACAGGGCTACTGGAAAAGGATACAAAATGTTCAAAAAGTTGAAATTTCAAAAAGTGCTTTTTATTGGGGCCTATTGTATGCAAAATTTATATGAACGTTAATGTACAAATGCACAAATCACTACTCCCCATGTAGGAACCTCCACAATGTGAATCTTTTGTTTTTGGAAAGGTAAGTGAGTTAGCTACAACTTTTGTGATAGAACCATTCCAAATTTCTTGCAAGAAAGGTTCCGAAAGCTTAAAGGAAGTGATAGTGGTGCATTGTAAGGTAGTCTTCGGCATACCTATAGTATTTTGATCATATCATGGGCTAAAAAAATGATTTTTAAGTGAAACAAGATGCATTGGAAAGATAACACATAGGGCTACTAGAAAATGAAAAGAAAATTTCAAAAAGTGCTTTTCATTTGGGGCTAATTAGATGTGAACTTTATACGAACGTTAATGTATAAAAGCAAAATCACAACTCCTACTGTAGGAACCTCCCCAAAGTGACTCGACTATTTTTAGAAATCTAAGTGAATTAGCTACAACTTTTGTGTTGGAACCATTCCAAATTTCTTGCAAGAAAGTGGCCAAAAGCTTAAAGGAAGTGACTGTGGTGCATTTTGAGGTACTTTCCAGCATACCTTTAGTATTTTGGTCATAACTTGGGCTACAAAAATGATTTTTAAGTGAAAATAGATGCATTGCAAAGCTAACACACAGGGCTACTGGAAAAGTATACAAAATGTCCGAAAAGTTGAAATTTCAAAAAGTGCTTTTTATTGGGGCCTATTGAATGCAAAATTTATATGAACGTTAATGTACAAATGCACAAATCACTACTCCCCATGTAGGGACCACCACAAAGTGAATCTTTTTGTTTTTGGAAAGGTAAGTGAGTTAGCTACAACTTTTATGATAGAACCATTCCAAAGTTCTTGCAAGAAAGGTTCCTAAAGCTCAAAGGAAATGACAGTGGTGCATTGTGAGGTAGTTTTCGGCATACCTATAGTATTTTGATCATATCTTGGGCAAAAAAAATGATTTTTAAGTGAAAAAAGATGCGTTGGAAAGCTAACACATAGGGCTACTAGAAAATGAAAAGAAAATTTCAAAAAGTGCTTTTCATTTGGGGCTAATTAGATGTGAACTTTATACGAACGTTAATGTATAAAAGCACGATCACAACTCCTACAGTCGGAACCTCCCCGAAGTGACTCAACTATTTTTAGAAATCTAAGTGAATTAGCTACAACTTTTATGTTGGAACCATTCCAAATTTCTTTCAAGAAAGTGGCCAAAAGCTCAGAGGAAGTGACTGTGGTGCATTTTGAGGTACTTTCCAACATACCTTTAGTATTTTGGTCATAACTTGGGCTACAAAAATGATTTTTAGGTGAAAATTGAGGCATTGAAAAGCTAACACACAGGGCTACTAGAAAATTATACAAAATGTTAAAAAAATTGAAATTTCAAAAAGTGCTTTTTATTGGGGCCTATTGTATTCGAAATTTATATGAACGTTAATGTACAAATGGACAAATCACTTCTCCCCATGTAGGAACCTCCACAAAGTGAATCTTTTGTTTTTGGAAAGGTAAGTGAGTTAGCTACAACTTTTGTGATAGAACCATTCCAAAGTTCTTGCTAGAAAGGTTCCATACGCTCAAAGAAAGTGACAGTGGTGCATTGTAAGGTTGTTTTCGGCATACCTATAGTATTTTGATCATATCTTGGGCTAAAAAAATGATTTTTAAGTGAAACAAGATGCGTTGGAAAGCTAACACATAGGGATACTAGAAAATGAAAAGAAAATTTTAAAAAGTGATTTTTATTTGGGGCTAATTAGATGTGAACTTTATACGAACGTTAATGAAAAAAAGCACAATCACAACTCCTACTGTAGGAACCTCCCCGAAGTGACTCGACTATTTTTAGAAATCTAAGTAAATTAGCTACAACTTTTGTGTTGGAACCATTCCAAATTTCTTGCAAGAAAGTGGCCAAAAGCTCAAAGGAAGTGACTGTGGTGCATTTTGAGGTACTTTCCAACATACCTTTAGTATTTTGGTCATAACTTGGGCTACAAAAATGATTTTTAGGTGAAAATTGAGGCATTGCAAAGCTAACACATAGGGCTACTAGAAAATTATACAAAATGTTCAAAAAATTGAAATTTCAAAAAGCGCTTTTTATTGGGGCCTATTGTATTCGAAATTTATATGAACGTTAATGTACAAATGGACAAATCACTTCTCCCCATGTAGGAACCTCCACAAAGTGAATCTTTTGTTTTTGGAAAGGTAAGTGAGTTAGCTACAACTTTTGTGATAGAACCATTCCAAAGTTCTTGCTAGAAAGGTTCCATAAGCTCAAAGAAAGTGACAGTGGTGCAATGTAAGGTTGTTTTCGGCATACCTATAGTATTTTGATCATATCTTGGGCTAAAAAAATGATTTTTAAGTGAAACAAGATGCGTTGGAAAGCTAACACATAGGGATACTAGAAAATGAAAAGAAAATTTCAAAAAGTGATTTTTATTCGGGGCTAATTAGATGTGAACTTTATACGAACGTTAATGTATAAAAGCACAATCACAACTCCTACTGTAGGAACCTCCCCGAAGTGACTCGACTATTTTTAGAAATCTAAGTAAATTAGCTACAACTTTTGTGTTGGAACCATTCCAAATTTCTTGCAAGAAAGTGGCCAGTAGCTCAAAGGAAGTGACTGTGGTGCATTTTGAGGTACTTTCCAACATACCTTTAGTATTTTGGTCATAACTTGGGCTACAAAAATGATTTTTAGGTGAAAATTGAGGCATTGCAAAGTTAACACAAAGGGCTACTGGAAAAGGATACAAAATGTTAAAAAATTTGTAATTTCAAAAAGTGCTTTTCATTGGGGCCTATTGTATGCAAAATTTATATGAACGTTAATGTACAAATGCACAAATCACTACTACCCATGTAGGAACCTCCACAAAGTGAATCTTTTGTTTTTGGAAAGGTAAGTGAGTTAGCTGCAACTTTTGTGATAGAACCATTCCAAAGTTCTTGCAAGAAAGGTTCCAAAAGCTCAAAGGAAGTGACAGTGGTGCATTGTAAGGTAGTTTTCGGCATACCTATAGTATTTTGATCATATCTTGGGCTAAAAAAATGATTTTTAAGTGAAACAAGATGCGTTGGAAAGCTAACACATAGGGCTACTAGAAAATGAAAAGAAAATTTCAAAAAGTGCTTTTTATTTGGGGCTAATTAGATGTGAACTTTATACGAACGTTAATGTATAAAAGCACAATCACAACTCCTACTGTAGGAACCTCCCCGTAGTGACTCGACTATTTTTAGAAAGCTAAGTGAATTAGCTACAACTTTTGTGTTGGAACAATTCCAAATTTCTTGCAAGAAAGTGGCCAAAAGCTCAAAGGAAGTGACTGTGGTGCATTTTGAGGTACTTTCCAACATACCTTTAGTATTTTGGTCATAACATGGGCTACAAAAAATGATTTTTAGGTGAAAATTGAGGCATTGCAAAGCTAACACATAGGGCTACTGGAAAAGGATACAAAATGTTCAAAAATTTAAAATTTCAAAAAGTGCTTTTCATTGGGGCCTATTGTTTGCAAAATTTATATGAACGTTAATGTACAAATGCACAAATCACTACTACCCATATAGGAACCTCCACAAAGTGAATCTTTTGTTTTTGGAAAGGTAAGTGAGTTAGCTACAACTTTTGTGATAGAACCATTCCAAAGTTCTTGCAAGAAAGGTTCCAAAAGCTCAAAGGAAGTGACAGTGGTGCATTGTACGGTAGTTTTCGGCATACCTATAGTATTTTGATCATATCTTGGGCTAAAAAAATGATTTTTAAGTGAAACAAGATGCGTTGGAAAGCTAACACATAGGGATACTAGAAAATAAAAAGAAAATTTCAAAAAGTGCTTTTTATTTGGGGCTAATTAGATGTGAACTTTATACGAACGTTAATGTATAAAAGCACAATCACAACTCCTACTGTAGGAACCTCCCCGAAGTGACTCGACTATTTTTAGAAATCTAAGTAAATTAGCTACAACTTTTGTGTTGGAACCATTCCAAATTTCTTACAAGAAAGTGGCCAAAAGCTCAAAGGAAGTGACTGTGGTGCATTTTGAGGTACTTTCCAACATACCTTTAGTATTTTGGTCATAACTTGGGCTACAAAAATGATTTTTAGGTGAAACTTGATGCATTGCAAAGCTAACACACAGGGCTACTGGAAAAGGATACAAAATGTTCAAAAAGTTGAAATTTCAAAAAGTGCTTTTTATTGGGGCCTATTGTATGCGAAATTTATATGAACGTTAATGTACAAATGCACAAATCACTACTACCCATGTAGGAACATCCACAAACTGAATCTTTTGTTTTTGGAAAGGTAAGTGAGTTAGCTGCAACTTTTGTGATAGAACCATTCCAAAGTTCTTGCAAGAAAGGTTCCAAAAGCTCAAAGGAAGTGACAGTGGTGCATTGTAAGGTAGTTTTCGGCATACCTATAGTATTTTGATCATATCTTGGGCTAAAAAAATGATTTTTAAGTGAAACAAGATGCGTTGGAAAGCTCACACATAGGGCTACTAGAAAATGAAAAGAAAATTTCAAAAAGTGCTTTTCATTTGGGGCTAATTAGATGTGAACTTTATACGAACGTTAATGTATAAAAGCACGATCACAACTCCTACTATAGGAACCTCCCCGAAGTGACTCGACTATTTTTAGAAATCTAAGTGAATTAGCTACAAATTTTATGTTGGAACCATTCCAAATTTCTTGCAAGAAAGTGGCCAAAAGATCAACGGATTTGACTATGGTGCATTTTGAGGTACTTTCCAACATACCTTTAGTATTTTGGTCGTAACTTGGGCTACAAAAATGATTTTTAGGTGAAAATAGATGCATTGCAAAGCTAACACACAGGGCTACTGGAAAAGTATACAAAATGTCCAAAAAGTTGAAATTTTAAAAAGTGCTTTTTATTGGGGCCTATTGTATGCGAAATTTATATGAACGTTAATGTACAAATGCACAAATCACTACTCCCCATGTAGGAACCACCACAAAGTGAATATTTTTGTTTTTGGAAAGGTAAGTGAGTTAGCTACAACTTTTGTGATAGAACCATTCCAAAGTTCTTGCAAGAAAGGTTCCAAAAGCTCAAAGGAAATGACAGTGGTGCATTGTGAGGTAGTTTTCGGCATACCTATACTATTTTGATCATATCTTGGGCAAAAAAAATGATTTTTATGTGAAACAAGATGCGTTGGAAAGCTAACACATAGAACTACTAGAAAATTAAAAGAATATTTCAAAAAGTGCTTTTCATTTGGGGCTAATTAGATGTGAACTTTATACGAACGTTAATGTATAAAAGCACGATCACAACTCCTACAGTAGAAACCTCCCCGAAGTGACTCGACTATTTTTAGAAATCTAAGTGAATTAGCTACAACTTTTGTGTTGGAACCATTCCAAATTTCTTTCAATAAAGTGGCCAAAAGCTCAAAGGAAGTGACTGTGGTGCATTTTGAGGTACTTTCCAACATACCTTTAGTATTTTGGTCATAACTTGGGCTACAAAAATGATTTTTAGGTGAAACTTGATGCATTGGAAGGCTAACATACAGGGCTACTAGAAAATTATACAAAATGTTCAAAAAATTAAAATTTCAAAAAGTGCTTTTTATTGGGGCCTATTGTATGCAAAATTTATATGAACGTTAATGTAGAAATGCACAAATCACTACTACCCATGTAGGAACCTCCACAAGGTGAATCTTTTGTTTTTTAAAAGGTAAGTGAGTTAGCTACAACTTTTGTGATAGAACCATTCCAAAGTTCTTGCAAGAAAGGTTCCAAAACCTCAAAGGAAGTGACAGTGGTGCATTGTAAGGTAGTTTTCGGCATACCTATAGTATTTTGATCATATCTTGGGCTAAAAAAATGATTTTTAAGTGAAACAAGATGTTTTGGAAAGCTAACACATAGGGATACTAGAAAATGAAAAGAAAATTTCAAAAAGTGCTTTTTATTTGGGGCTAATTAGATGTGAACTTTATACGAACGTTAATGTATAAAAGCACAATCACAACTCCTACTGTAGGAACCTCCCCGAAGTGACTCGACTATTTTTAGAAATCTAAGTAAATTAGCTACAACTTTTGTGTTGGAACCATTCCAAATTTCTTTCAAGAAAGTGGCCAAAAGCTCAAAGGAAGTGACTGTGGTGCATTTTGAGGTACTTTCCAACATACCTTTAGTATTTTGGTCATAACTTGGGCTACAAAAATGATTTTTAGGTGAAACTTGATGCATTGCAAAGCTAACACACAGGGCTACTGGAAAAGGATACAAAATGTTCAAAAAGTTGAAATTTCAAAAAGTGCTTTTTATTGGGGCCTATTGTATGCGAAATTTATATGAACGTTAATGTACAAATGCACAAATCACTACTACCCATGTAGGAACCTCCACAAAGAGAATCTTTTGTTTTTGGAAAGGTAAGTGAGTTAGCTACAACTTTTGTGATAGAACCATTCCAAAGTTCGTGCAAGAAAGGTTCCAAAAGCTCAAAGGAAATGACAGTGGTGCATTGTGAGGTAGTTTTCGGCATACCTATAGTATTTTGATCATATCTTGGGAAAAAAAAATGATTTTTATGTGAAACAAGATGCGTTGGAAAGCTAACACATAGGACTACTAGAAAATGAAAAATATATTTCAAAAAGTGCTTTTCATTTGGGGCTAATTAGATGTGAACTTTATACGAACGTTAATGTATAAAAGCACGATCACAACTCCTACAGTAGGAACTTCCCCAAAGTGACTCGACTATTTTTAGAAATGTAAGTGAATTAGCTACAACTTTTGTGTTGGAACCATTTCAAATTTCTTTCAAGAAAGTGGCCAAAAGCTCAAAGGAAGTGACTGTGGTGCATTTTGAGGTACTTTCCAACATACCTTTAGTATTTTGGTCATAACTTGGCTACAAAAATGATTTTTAGGTGAAACTTGATGCATTGGAAGGCTAACATACAGGGCTACTAGAAAATTATACAAAATGTTCAAAAAATTGAAATTTCAAAAAGTGCTTTTTATTGGGGCCTATTGTATGCAAAATTTGTATGAACGTTAATGTAGAAATGCACAAATCACTACTACCCATGTAGGAACCTCCACAAAGTGAATCTTTTGTTTTTGGAAAGGTAAGTGAGTTAGCTACAACTTTTGTGATAGAACCATTCCAAAGTTCTTGCAAGAAAGGTTCCAAAAGCTCAAAGGAAGTGACAGTGGTGCATTGTAAGGTAGTTTTCGGCATACCTATAGTATTTTGATCATATCTTGGGCTAAAAAAATGATTTTTAAGTGAAACAAGATGTGTTGGAAAGCTAACACATAGGGATACTAGAAAATGAAAAGAAAATTTCAAAAAGTGCTTTTTATTTGGGGCTAATTAGATGTGAACTTTATACGAACGTTAATGTATAAAAGCACAATCACAACTCCTACTGTAGGAACCTCCCTGAAGTGACTCGACTATTTTTAGAAATCTAAGTAAATTAGCTACAACTTTTGTGTTGGAACCATTCCAAATTTCTTGCAAGAAAGTGGCCAAAATCTCAAAGGAAGTGACTGTGGTGCATTTTGAGGTACTTTCCAACATACCTTTAGTATTTTGGTCATAACTTGGGCTACAAAAATGATTTTTAGGTGAAACTTGATGCATTGCAAAGCTAACACACAGGGCTACTGGAAAAGGATACAAAATGTTCAAAAAGTTGAAATTTCAAAAAGTGCTTTTTATTGGGGCCTATTGTATGCGAAATTTATATGAACGTTAATGTACAAATGCACAAATCACTACTACCCATGTAGGAACCTCCACAAAGTGAATCTTTTCTTTTTGGAAAGGTAAGTGAGTTAGCTACAACTTTTGTGATAGAACCATTCCAAAGTTCTTGCAAGAAAGGTTCCAAAAGCTCAAAGGAAGTGACAGTGGTGCATTGTAAGGTAGTTTTCGGCATACCTATAGTATTTTGATCATATCTTGGGCTAAAAAAATGATTTTTAAGTGAAACAAGATGCGTTGGAAAGCTAACACATAGGGCTACTAGAAAATGAAAAGAAAATTTCAAAAAGTGCTTTTCATTTGGGGCTAATTAGATGTGATCTTTATACGAACGTTAATGTATAAAAGCACGATCACAACTCCTACTATAGGAACCTCCCCGAAGTGACTCGACTATTTTTAGAAATATAAGTGAATTAGCTACAAATTTTATGTTGGAACCATTCCAAATTTCTTGCAAGAAAGTGGCCAAAAGCTCAACGGATTTGACTATGGTGCATTTTGAGGTACTTTCCAACATACCTTTAGTATTTTGGTCGTAACTTGGGCTACAAAAATGATTTTTAGGTGAAAATAGATGCATTGCAAAGCTAACACACAGGGCTACTGGAAAAGTATACAAAATGTCCAAAAAGTTGAAATTTCAAAAAGTGCTTTTTATTGGGGCCTATTGTATGCGAAATTTATATGAACGTTAATGTACAAATGCACAAATCACTACTCCCCATGTAGGAACCACCACAAAGTGAATATTTTTGTTTTTGGAAAGGTAAGTGAGTTAGCTACAACTTTTGTGATAGAACCATTCCAAAGTTCTTGCAAGAAAGGTTCCAAAAGCTCAAAGGAAATGACAGTGGTGCATTGTGAGGTAGTTTTCGGCATACCTATAGTATTTTGATCATATCTTGGGCAAAAAAAATGATTTTTATGTGAAACAAGATGCGTTGGAAAGCTAACACATAGGACTACTAGAAAATTAAAAGAAAATTTCAAAAAGTGCTTTTCATTTGGGGTTAATTAGATGTGAACTTTATACGAACGTTAATGTATAAAAGCACGATCACAACTCCTACAGTAGGAACCTCCCCGAAGTGACTCGACTATTTTTAGAAATCTAAGTGAATTAGCTACAACTTTTGTGTTGGAACCATTCCAAATTTCTTTCAAGAAAGTGGCCAAAAGCTCAAAGGAAGTGACTGTGGTGCATTTTGAGGTACTTTCCAACATACCTTTAGTATTTTGGTCATAACTTGGGCTACAAAAATGATTTTTAGGTGAAACTTGATGCATTGCAAGGCTAACACACAGGGCTACTAGAAAATTATACAAAATGTTCAAAAAATTGAAATTTCAAAAAGTGCTTTTTATTGGGGCCTATTGTATGCAAAATTTATATGAACGTTAATGTACAAATGCACAAATCACTACTACCCATGTAGGAACCTCCACAAAGTGAATCTTTTGTTTTTGGAAAGGTAAGTGAGTTAGCTACAACTTTTGTGATAGAACCATTCCAAAGTTCTTGCAAGAAAGGTTCCAAAAGCTCAAAGGAAGTGACAGTGGTGCATTGTAAGGTAGTTTTCGGCATACCTATAGTATTTTGATCATATCATGGGCTAAAAAAATGATTTTTAAGTGAAACAAGATGCGTTGGAAAGCTAACACATAGGGCTACTAGAAAATGAAAAGAAAATTTCAAAAAGTGCTTTTCATTTGGGGCTAATTAGATGTGAACTTTATACGAACGTTAATGTATAAAAGCACGATCACAACTCCTACTGTAGGAACCTCCCCGAAGTGACTCGACTATTTTTAGAAAGCTAAGTGAATTAGCTACAACTTTTGTGTTGGAACCATTCCAAATTTCTTGCAAGAAAGTGGCCAAAAGCTCGAAGGAAGTGACTGTGGTGCATTTTGAGGTACTTTCCAACATACCCTTAGTATTTTGGTCATAACGTGGGCTACAAAAATGATTTTTAGGTGAAACTTGATGCATTTTGCAAAGCTAACACACAGGGCTACTGGAAAATTATACAAAATGTTCAAAAAGTTGAAATTTCAAAAAGTGCTTTTTATTGGGGCCTATTGTATGCGAAATTTATATGAACGTTAATGTACAAATGCACAAATCACTAGTACCCATGTAGGAACCACCACAAAGTGAATCTTTTTGTTTTTGGAAAGGTAAGTGAGTTAGCTACAACTTTTGTGATAGAACCATTCCAAAGTTCTTGCAAGAAAGGTTCCAAAAGCTCAAAGGAAATGACAGTGGTGCATTGTGAGGTAGTTTTCGGCATACCTATAGTATTTTGATCATATCTTGGGCAAAAAAAATGATTTTTAAGTGAAACAAGATGCGTTGGATAGCTAACACATAGGGCTACTAGAAAATTAAAAGAAAATTTCAAAAAGTGCTTTTCATTTGGGGCTAATTAGATGTGAACTTTATACGAACGTTAATGTATAAAAGCACGATCACAACTCCTACTGTAGGAACCTCTCCGAAGTGACTCGACTATTTTTAGAAAGCTAAGTGAATTAGGTACAACTTTTGTGTTGGAACCATTCCAAATTTCCTGCAAGAAAGTGGCCAAAAGCTAAAAGGAAGTGACTGTGGTGCATTTTGAGGTACTTTCCAACATACCTTTAGTATTTTGGTCATAACGTGGGCTACAAAAATGATTTTTAGGTGAAACTTGATGCATTTTGCAAAGCTAACACACAGGGCTACTGGAAAATTATACAAAATGTTCAAAAAGTTGAAATTTTAAAAAGTGCTTTTTATTGGGGCCTATTGTATGCGAAATTTATATGAACGTTAATGTACGAATGCACAAATCACTACTACCCATGTAGGAACCTCCACAAAGTGAATCTTTTGTTTTTGGAAAGGTAAGTGAGTTAGCTACAACTTTTGTGATAGAACCATTCCAAAGTTCTTGCAAGAAAGGTTCCAAAAGCTCAAAGGAAATGACAGTGGTGCATTGTGAGGTAGTTTTCGGCATACCTATAGTATTTTGATCATATCTTGGGCAAAAAAAATGATTTTTAAGTGAAACAAGATGCGTTGGATAGCTAACACATAGGGCTACTAGAAAATTAAAAGAAAATTTCAAAAAGTGCTTTTCATTTGGGGCTAATTAGATGTGAACTTTATACGAACGTTAATGTATAAAAGCACGATCACAACTCCTACTGTAGGAACCTCTCCGAAGTGACTCGACTATTTTTAGAAAGCTAAGTGAATTAGGTACAACTTTTGTGTTGGAACCATTCCAAATTTCCTGCAAGAAAGTGGCCAAAAGCTAAAAGGAAGTGACTGTGGTGCATTTTGAGGTACTTTCCAACATACCTTTAGTATTTTGGTCATAACGTGGGCTACAAAAATGATTTTTAGGTGAAACTTGATGCATTTTGCAAAGCTAACACACAGGGCTACTGGAAAATTATACAAAATGTTCAAAAAGTTGAAATTTTAAAAAGTGCTTTTTATTGGGGCCTATTGTATGCGAAATTTATATGAACGTTAATGTACGAATGCACAAATCACTACTACCCATGTAGGAACCTCCACAAAGTGAATCTTTTGTTTTTGGAAAGGTAAGTGAGTTAGCTACAACTTTTGTGATAGAACCATTCCAAAGTTCTTGCAAGAAAGGTTCCAAAAGCTCAAAGGAAGTGACAGTGGTGCATTGTAAGGTAGTTTTCGGCATACCTATAGTATTTTGATCATATCTTGGGCTAAAAAAATGATTTTTAAGTGAAACAAGATGCGTTGGAAAGCAAACACATAGGGCTACTAGAAAATGAAAAGAAAATTTCAAAAAGTGCTTTTCATTTGGGGCTAATTAGATGTGAACTTTATACGAACGTTAATGTATAAAAGCACGATCACAACTCCTACTGTAGGAACCTCCCCGAAGTGACTCGACTATTTTTAGAAAGCTAAGTGAATTAGCTACAACTTTTGTGTTGGAACCATTCCAAATTTCTTGCAAGAAAGTGGCCAAAAGCTCGAAGGAAGTGACTGTGGTGCATTTTGAGGTACTTTCCAACATACCTTTAGTATTTTGGTCATAACGTGGGCTACAAAAATGATTTTTAGGTGAAACTTGATGCATTTTGCAAAGCTAACACACAGGGCTACTGGAAAATTATACAAAATGTTCAAAAAGTTGAAATTTCAAAAAGTGCTTTTTATTGGGGCCTATTGTATACGACATTTATATGAACGTTAATGTACAAATGCACAAATCACTAGTCCCCATGTAGGAACCACCACAAAGTGAATCTTTTTGTTTTTGGAAAGGTAAGTGAGTTAGCTACAACTTTTGTGATAGAACCATTCCAAAGTTCTTGCAAGAAAGGTTCCAAAAGCTCAAAGGAAATGACAGTGGTGCATTGTGAGGTAGTTTTCGGCATACCTATAGTATTTTGATCATATCTTGGGCAAAAAAAATGATTTTTAAGTGAAACAAGATGCGTTGGATAGCTAACACATAGGGCTACTAGAAAATTAAAAGAAAATTTCAAAAAGTGCTTTTCATTTGGGGCTAATTAGATGTGAACTTTATACGAACGTTAATGTATAAAAGCACGATCACAACTCCTACTGTAGGAACCTCCCCGAAGTGACTCGACTATTTTTAGAAAGCTAAGTGAATTAGGTACAACTTTTGTGTTGGAACCATTCCAAATTTCTTGCAAGAAAGTGGCCAAAAGCTAAAAGGAAGTGACTGTGGTGCATTTTGAGGTACTTTCCAACATACCTTTAGTATTTTGGTCATAACGTGGGCTACAAAAATGATTTTTAGGTGAAACTTGATGCATTTTGCAAAGCTAACACACAGGGCTACTGGAAAATTATACAAAATGTTCAAAAAGTTGAAATTTCAAAAAGTGCTTTTTATTGGGGCCTATTGTATGCGAAATTTATATGAACGTTAATGTACAAATGCACAAATCACTACTACCCATGTAGGAACCTCCACAAAGTGAATCTTTTGTTTTTGGAAAGGTAAGTGAGTTAGCTACAACTTTTGTGCTAGAACCATTCCAAAGTTCTTGCAAGAAAGGTTCCAAAAGCTCAAAGGAAGTGACAGTGGTGCATTGTAAGGTAGTTTTCGGCATACCTATAGTATTTTGATCATATATTGGGCTAAAAAAATGATTTTTAAGTGAAACAAGATGCGTTGGAAAGCTAACACATAGGGATACTAGAAAATGAAAAGAAAATTTCAAAAAGTGCTTTTTATTTGGGGCTAATTAGATGTGAACTTTATACGAACGTTAATGTATAAAAGCACGATCACAACTCCTACTATACGAACCTCCCCGAAGTGACTCGACTATTTTTAGAAATCTAAGTGAATTAGCTACAAATTTTATGTTGGAACCATTCCAAATTTCTTGCAAGAAAGTGGCCAAAAGCTCAACGGATTTGACTTTGGTGCATTTTGAGGTACTTTCCAACATACCTTTAGTATTTTGGTCGTAACTTGGGCTACAAAAAATGATTTTTAGGTGAAAATAGATGCATTGCAAAGCAAACACACAGGGCTACTGGAAAAGTATACAAAATGTCCAAAAAGTTGAAATTTCATAAAGTGCTTTTTATTGGGGCCTATTGTATGCGAAATTTATATGAACGTTAATGTACAAATGCACAAATCACTACTCCCCATGTAGGAACCACCACAAAGTGAATATTTTTGTTTTTGGAAAGGTAAGTGAGTTAGCTACAACTTTTGTGATAGAACCATTCCAAAGTTCTTGCAAGAAAGGTTCCAAAAGCTCAAAGGAAATGACAGTGGTGCATTGTGAGGTAGTTTTCGGCATACCTATAGTATTTTGATCATATCTTGGGCAAAAAAAATGATTTTTATGTGAAACAAGATGCGTTGGAAAGCTAACACATAGGACTACTAGAAAATTAAAAGAAAATTTCAAAAAGTGCTTTTCATTTGGGGCTAATTAGATGTGAACTTTATACGAACGTTAATGTATAAAAGCACGATCACAACTCCTACAGTAGGAACCTCCCCGAAGTGACTCGACTATTTTTAGAAATCTAAGTGAATTAGCTACAACTTTTGTGTTGGAACCATTCCAAATTTCTTTCAAGAAAGTGGCCAAAAGCTCAAAGGAAGTGACTGTGGTGCATTTTGAGGTACTTTCCAACATACCTTTAGTATTTTGGTCATAACTTGGGCTACAAAAATGTTTTTAGGTGAAACTTGATGCATTGCAAGGTTAACACACAGGGCTACTAGAAAATTATACAAAATGTTCAAAAAATTGAAATTTCAAAAAGTGCTTTTTATTGGGGCCTATTGTATGCAAAATTTATATGAACGTTAATGTACCAATGCACAAATCACTACTACCCATGTAGGAACCTCCACAAAGTGAATCTTTTGTTTTTGGAAAGGTAAGTGAGTTAGCTACAACTTTTGTGATAGAACCATTCCAAAGTTCTTGCAAGAAAGGTTCCAAAAGCTCAAAGGAAGTGACAGTGGTGCATTGTAAGGTAGTTTTCGGCATACCTATAGTATTTTGATCATATCTTGGGCTAAAAAAATGATTTTTAAGTGAAATTAGATGCGTTGGAAAGCTAACACATAGGGATACTAGAAAATGAAAAGAAAATTTCAAAAAGTGCTTTTTATTTGGGGCTAATTAGATGTGAACTTTATACGAACGTTAATGTATAAAAGCACGATCACAACTCCTACTGTAGGAACCTCCCCGAAGTGACTCGACTATTTTTAGAAAGCTAAGTGAATTAGCTACAACTTTTGTGTTGGAACCATTCCAAATTTCTTGCAAGAAAGTGGCCAAAAGCTCAAAGGAAGTGACTGTGGTGCATTTTGAGGTACTTTCCAACATACCTTTAGTATTTTGGTCATAACATGGGCTACAAAAATGATTTTTAGGTGAAACTTGATGCATTTTGCAAAGCTAACAAATAGGGCTACTGGAAAAGGATACAAAATGTTCAAAAAGTTGAAATTTCAAAAAGTGCTTTTTATTGGGGCCTATTGTATGCGAAATTTATATGAACGTTAATGTACAAATGCACAAATCACTACTACCCATGTAGGAACCTCCACAAAGTGAATCTTTTGTTTTTGGAAAGGTAAGTGAGTTAGCTACAACTTTTGTGATAGAACCATTCCAAAGTTCTTGCAAGAAAGGTTCCAAAAGCTCAAAGGAAGTGACAGTGGTGCATTGTAAGGTAGTTTTCGGCATACCTATAGTATTTTGATCATATCATGGGCTAAAAAAATGATTTTTAAGTGAAACAAGATGCGTTGGAAAGCTAACACATAGGGCTACTAGAAAATGAAAAGAAAATTTCAAAAAGTGCTTTTCATTTGGGGCTAATTAGATGTGAACTTTATACGAACGTTAATGTATAAAAGCACGATCACAACTCCTACTGTAGGAACCTCCCCGAAGTGACTCGACTATTTTTAGAAAGCTAAGTGAATTAGCTACAACTTTTGTGTTGGAACCATTCCAAATTTCTTGCAAGAAAGTGGCCAAAAGCTCGAAGGAAGTGACTGTGGTGCATTTTGAGGTACTTTCCAACATACCTTTAGTATTTTGGTCATAACGTGGGGTACAAAAATGATTTTTAGGTGAAACTTGATGCATTTTGCAAAGCTAACACACAGGGCTACTGGAAAATTATACAAAATGTTCAAAAAGTTGGAATTTCAAAAAGTGCTTTTTATTGGGGCCTATTGTATGCGAAATTTATATGAACGTTAATGTACAAATGCACAAATCACTAGTACCCATGTAGGAACCACCACAAAGTGAATCTTTTTGTTTTTGGAAAGGTAAGTGAGTTAGCTACAACTTTTGTGATAGAACCATTCCAAAGTTCTTGCAAGAAAGGTTCCAAAAGCTCAAAGGAAATGACAGTGGTGCATTGTGAGGTAGTTTTCGGCATACCTATAGTATTTTGATCATATCTTGGGCAAAAAAAATGATTTTTAAGTGAAACAAGATGCGTTGGATAGCTAACACATAGGGCTACTAGAAAATTAAAAGAAAATTTCAAAAAGTGCTTTTCATTTGGGGCTAATTAGATGTGAACTTTATACGAACGTTAATGTATAAAAGCACGATCACAACTCCTACTGTAGGAACCTCTCCGAAGTGACTCGACTATTTTTAGAAAGCTAAGTGAATTAGGTACAACTTTTGTGTTGGAACCATTCCAAATTTCTTGCAAGAAAGTGGCCAAAAGCTAAAAGGAAGTGACTGTGGTGCATTTTGAGGTACTTTCCAACATACCTTTAGTATTTTGGTCATAACGTGGGCTACAAAAATGATTTTTAGGTGAAACTTGATGCATTTTGCAAAGCTAACACACAGGGCTACTGGAAAATTATACAAAATGTTCAAAAAGTTGAAATTTTAAAAAGTGCTTTTTATTGGGGCCTATTGTATGCGAAATTTATATGAACGTTAATGTACAAATGCACAAATCACTACTACCCATGTAGGAACCTCCACAAAGTGAATCTTTTGTTTTTGGAAAGGTAAGTGAGTTAGCTACAACTTTTGTGATAGAACCATTCCAAAGTTCTTGCAAGAAAGGTTCCAAAAGCTCAAAGGAAGTGACAGTGGTGCATTGTAAGGTAGTTTTCGGCATACCTATAGTATTTTGATCATATCTTGGGCTAAAAAAATGATTTTTAAGTGAAACAAGATGCGTTGGAAAGCTAACACATAGAGCTACTAGAAAATGAAAAGAAAATTTCAAAAAGTGCTTTTCATTTGGGGCTAATTAGATGTGAACTTTATACGAACGTTAATGTATAAAAGCACGATCAAAACTCCTACTGTAGGAACCTCCCCGAAGTGACTCGACTATTTTTAGAAAGCTAAGTGAATTAGCTACAACTTTTGTGTTGGAACCATTCCAAATTTCTTGCAAGAAAGTGGCCAAAAGCTCGAAGGAAGTGACTGTGGTGCATTTTGAGGTACTTTCCAACATACCTTTAGTATTTTGGTCATAACGTGGGCTACAAAAATGATTTTTAGGTGAAACTTGATGCATTTTGCAAAGCTAACACACAGGGCTACTGGAAAATTATACAAAATGTTCAAAAAGTTGAAATTTCAAAAAGTGCTTTTTATTGGGGCCTATTGTATACGAAATTTATATGAACGTTAATGTACAAATGCACAAATCACTAGTCCCCATGTAGGAACCACCACAAAGTGAATCTTTTTGTTTTTGGAAAGGTAAGTGAGTTAGCTACAACTTTTGTGATAGAACCATTCCAAAGTTCTTGCAAGAAAGGTTCCAAAAGCTCACAGGAAAGGACAGTGGTGCATTGTGAGGTAGTTTTCGGCATACCTATAGTATTTTGATCATATCTTGGGCAAAAAAAATGATTTTTAAGTGAAACAAGATGCGTTGGATAGCTAACACATAGGGCTACTAGAAAATTAAAAGAAAATTTCAAAAAGTGCTTTTCATTTGGGGCTAATTAGATGTGAACTTTATACGAACGTTAATGTATAAAAGCACGATCACAACTCCTACTGTAGGAACCTCCCCGAAGTGACTCGACTATTTTTAGAAAGCTAAGTGAATTAGGTACAACTTTTGTGTTGGAACCATTCCAAATTTCTTGCAAGAAAGTGGCCAAAAGCTAAAAGGAAGTGACTGTGGTGCATTTTGAGGTACTTTCCAACATACCTTTAGTATTTTGGTCATAACGTGGGCTACAAAAATGATTTTTAGGTGAAACTTGATGCATTTTGCAAAGCTAACACACAGGGCTACTGGAAAATTATACAAAATGTTCAAAAAGTTGAAATTTCAAAAAGTGCTTTTTATTGGGGCCTATTGTATGCGAAATTTATATGAACATTAATGTACAAATGCACAAATCACTACTACCCATGTAGGAACCTCCACAAAGTGAATCTTTTGTTTTTGGAAAGGTAAGTGAGTTAGCTACAACTTTTGTGCTAGAACCATTCCAAAGTTCTTGCAAGAAAGGTTCCAAAAGCTCAAAGGAAGTGACAGTGGTGCATTGTAAGGTAGTTTTCGGCATACCTATAGTATTTTGATCATATATTGGGCTAAAAAAATGATTTTTAAGTGAAACAAGATGCGTTGGAAAGCTAACACATAGGGATACTAGAAAATGAAAAGAAAATTTCAAAAAGTGCTTTTTATTTGGGGCTAATTAGATGTGAACTTTATACGAACGTTAATGTATAAAAGCACGATCACAACTCCTACTATACGAACCTCCCCGAAGTGACTCGACTATTTTTAGAAATCTAAGTGAATTAGCTACAAATTTTATGTTGGAACCATTCCAAATTTCTTGCAAGAAAGTGGCCAAAAGCTCAACGGATTTGACTTTGGTGCATTTTGAGGTACTTTCCAACATACCTTTAGTATTTTGGTCGTAACTTGGGCTACAAAAATGATTTTTAGGTGAAAATAGATGCATTGCAAAGCAAACACACAGGGCTACTGGAAAAGTATACAAAATGTCCAAAAAGTTGAAATTTCATAAAGTGCTTTTTATTGGGGCCTATTGTATGCGAAATTTATATGAACGTTAATGTACAAATGCACAAATCACTACTCCCCATGTAGGAACCACCACAAAGTGAATATTTTTGTTTTTGGAAAGGTAAGTGAGTTAGCTACAACTTTTGTGATAGAACCATTCCAAAGTTCTTGCAAGAAAGGTTCCAAAAGCTCAAAGGAAATGACAGTGGTGCATTGTGAGGTAGTTTTCGGCATACCTATAGTATTTTGATCATATCTTGGGCAAAAAAAATGATTTTTATGTGAAACAAGATGCGTTGGAAAGCTAACACATAGGACTACTAGAAAATTAAAAGAAAATTTCAAAAAGTGCTTTTCATTTGGGGCTAATTAGATGTGAACTTTATACGAACGTTAATGTATAAAAGCACGATCACAACTCCTACAGTAGGAACCTCCCCGAAGTGACTCGACTATTTTTAGAAATCTAAGTGAATTAGCTACAACTTTTGTGTTGGAACCATTCCAAATTTCTTTCAAGAAAGTGGCCAAAAGCTCAAAGGAAGTGACTGTGGTGCATTTTGAGGTACTTTCCAACATACCTTTAGTATTTTGGTCATAACTTGGGCTACAAAAATGTTTTTAGGTGAAACTTGATGCATTGCAAGGTTAACACACAGGGCTACTAGAAAATTATACAAAATGTTCAAAAAATTGAAATTTCAAAAAGTGCTTTTTATTGGGGCCTATTGTATGCAAAATTTATATGAACGTTAATGTACAAATGCACAAATCACTACTACCCATGTAGGAACCTCCACAAAGTGAATCTTTTGTTTTTGGAAAGGTAAGTGAGTTAGCTACAACTTTTGTGATAGAACCATTCCAAAGTTCTTGCAAGAAAGGTTCCAAAAGCTCAAAGGAAGTGACAGTGGTGCATTGTAAGGTAGTTTTCGGCATACCTATAGTATTTTGATCATATCTTGGGCTAAAAAAATGATTTTTAAGTGAAACAAGATGCGTTGGAAAGCTAACACATAGGGATACTAGAAAATGAAAAGAAAATTTCAAAAAGTGCTTTTTATTTGGGGCTAATTAGATGTGAAGTTTATACGAACGTTAATGTATAAAAGCACGATCACAACTCCTACTGTAGGAACCTCCCCGAAGTGACTCGACTATTTTTAGAAAGCTAAGTGAATTAGCTACAACTTTTGTGTTGGAACCATTCCAAATTTCTTGCAAGAAAGTGGCCAAAAGCTCAAAGGAAGTGACTGTGGTGCATTTTGAGGTACTTTCCAACATACCTTTAGTATTTTGGTCATAACGTGGGCTACAAAAATGATTTTTAGGTGAAACTTGATGCATTTTGCAAAGCTAACAAACAGGGCTACTGGAAAAGGATACAAAATGTTCAAAAAGTTGAAATTTCAAAAAGTGCTTTTTATTGGGGCCTATTGTATGCGAAATTTATATGAACGTTAATGTACAAATGCACAAATCACTACTACCCATGTAGGAACCTCCACAGAGTGAATCTTTTGTTTTTGGAAAGGTAAGTGAGTTAGCTACAACTTTTGTGCTAGAACCATTCCAAAGTTCTTGCAAGAAAGGTTCCAAAAGCTCAAAGGAAGTGACAGTGGTGCATTGTAAGGTAGTTTTCGGCATACCTATAGTATTTTGATCATATCTTGGGCTAAAAAAAATGATTTTTAAGTGAAACAAGATGCGTTGGAAAGCTAACACATAGGGATACTAGAAAATGAAAAGAAAATTTCAAAAAGTGCTTTTTATTTGGGGCTAATTAGATGTGAACTTTATACGAACGTTAATGTATAAAAGCACGATCACAACTCCTACTGTAGGAACCTCCCCGAAGTGACTCGACTATTTTTAGAAAGCTAAGTGAATTAGCTACAACTTTTGTGTTGGAACCATTCCAAATTTCTTGCAAGAAAGTGGCCAAAAGCTCAAAGGAAGTGACTGTGGTGCATTTTGAGGTACTTTCCAACATACCTTTAGTATTTTGGTCATAACGTGGGCTAAAAAATGATTTTTAGGTGAAACTTGATGCATTTTGCAAAGCTAACAAACAGGGCTACTGGAAAAGGATACAAAATGTTCAAAAAGTTGAAATTTCAAAAAGTGCTTTTTATTGGGGCCTATTGTATGCGAAATTTATATGAACGTTAATGTACAAATGCACAAATCACTACTACCCATGTAGGAACCTCCACAAAGTGAATCTTTTGTTTTTGGAAAGGTAAGTGAGTTAGCTACAACTTTTGTGCTAGAACCATTCCAAAGTTCTTGCAAGAAAGGTTCCAAAAGCTCAAAGGAAGTGACAGTGGTGCATTGTAAGGTAGTTTTCGGCATACCTATAGTATTTTGATCATATATTGGGCTAAAAATATGATTTTTAAGTGAAACAAGATGCGTTGGAAAGCTAACACATAGGGATACTAGAAAATGAAAAGAAAATTTCAAAAAGTGCTTTTTATTTGGGGCTAATTAGATGTGAACTTTATACGAACGTTAATGTATAAAAGCACGATCACAACTCCTACTATAGGAACCTCCCCGAAGTGACTCGACTATTTTTAGAAATCTAAGTGAATTAGCTACAAATTTTATGTTGGAACCATTCCAAATTTCTTGCAAGAAAGTGGCCAAAAGCTCAACGGATTTGACTTTGGTGCATTTTGAGGTATTTTCCAACATACCTTTAGTATTTTAGTCGTAACTTGGGCTACAAAAATGATTTTTAGGTGAAAATAGATGCATTGCAAAGCTAACACACAGGGCTACTGGAAAAGTATACAAAATGTCCAAAAAGTTGAAATTTCATAAAGTGCTTTTTATTGGGGCCTATTGTATGCGAAATTTATATGAACGTTAATGTACAAATGCACAAATCACTACTCCCCATGTAGGAACCACCACAAAGTGAATATTTTTGTTTTTGGAAAGGTAAGTGAGTTAGCTACAACTTTTGTGATAGAACCATTCCAAAGTTCTTGCAAGAAAGGTTCCAAAAGCTCAAAGGAAATGACAGTGGTGCATTGTGAGGTAGTTTTCGGCATACCTATAGTATTTTGATTATATCTTGGGCAAAAAAAATGATTTTTATGTGAAACAAGATGCGTTGGAAAGCTAACACATAGGACTACTAGAAAATTAAAAGAAAATTTCAAAAAGTGCTTTTCATTTGGGGCTAATTAGATGTGAACTTTATACGAACGTTAATGTATAAAAGCACGATCACAACTCCTACAGTAGGAACCTCCCCGAAGTGACTCGACTATTTTTAGAAATCTAAGTGAATTAGCTACAACTTTTGTGTTGGAACCATTCTAAATTTCTTTCAAGAAAGTGGCCAAAAGCTCAAAGGAAGTGACTGTGGTGCATTTTGAGGTACTTTCCAACATACCTTTAGTATTTTGGTCATAACTTGGGCTACAAAAATGTTTTTAGGTGAAACTTGATGCATTGCAAGGTTAACACACAGGGCTACTAGAAAATTATACAAAATGTTCAAAAAATTGAAATTTCAAAAAGTGCTTTTTATTGAGGCCTATTGTATGCAAAATTTATATGAACGTTAATGTACAAATGCACAAATCACTACTACCCATGTAGGAACCTCCACAAAGTGAATCTTTTGTTTTTGGAAAGGTAAGTGAGTTAGCTACAACTTTTGTGATAGAACCATTCCAAAGTTCTTGCAAGAAAGGTTCCAAAAGCTCAAAGGATGTGACAGTGGTGCATTGTAAGGTAGTTTTCGGCATACCTATAGTATTTTGATCATATCTTGGGCTAAAAAAATGATTTTTAAGTGAAACAAGATGCGTTGGAAAGCTAACACATAGGGATACTAGAAAATGAAAAGAAAATTTCAAAAAGTGCTTTTTATTTGGGGCTAATTAGATGTGAACTTTATACGAACGTTAATGTATAAAAGCACGATCACAACTCCTACTGTAGGAACCTCCCCGAAGTGACTCGACTATTTTTAGAAAGCTAAGTGAATTAGCTACAACTTTTGTGTTGGAACCATTCCAAATTTCTTGCAAGAAAGTGGCCAAAAGCTCAAAGGAAGTGACTGTGGTGCATTTTGAGGTACTTTCCAACATACCTTTAGTATTTTGGTCATAACGTGGGCTACAAAAATGATTTTTAGGTGAAACTTGATGCATTTTGCAAAGCTAACAAACAGGGCTACTGGAAAAGGATACAAAATGTTCAAAAAGTTGAAATTTCAAAAAGTGCTTTTTATTGGGGCCTATTGTATGCGAAATTTATATGAACGTTAATGTACAAATGCACAAATCACTACTACCCATGTAGGAACCTCCACAGAGTGAATCTTTTGTTTTTGGAAAGGTAAGTGAGTTAGCTACAACTTTTGTGCTAGAACCATTCCAAAGTTCTTGCAAGAAAGGTTCCAAAAGCTCAAAGGAAGTGACAGTGGTGCATTGTAAGGTAGTTTTCGGCATACCTATAGTATTTTGATCATATCTTGGGCTAAAAAAATGATTTTTAAGTGAAACAAGATGCGTTGGAAAGCTAACACATAGGGATACTAGAAAATGAAAAGAAAATTTCAAAAAGTGCTTTTTATTTGGGGCTAATTAGATGTGAACTTTATACGAACGTTAATGTATAAAAGCACGATCACAACTCCTACTGTAGGAACCTCCCCGAAGTGACTCGACTATTTTTAGAAAGCTAAGTGAATTAGCTACAACTTTTGTGTTGGAACCATTCCAAATTTCTTGCAAGAAAGTGGCCAAAAGCTCAAAGGAAGTGACTGTGGTGCATTTTGAGGTACTTTCCAACATACCTTTAGTATTTTGGTCATAACGTGGGCTACAAAAATGATTTTTAGGTGAAACTTGATGCATTTTGCAAAGCTAACAAACAGGGCTACTGGAAAAGGATACAAAATGTTCAAAGAGTTGAAATTTCAAAAAGTGCTTTTTATTGGGGCCTATTGTATGCGAAATTTATATGAACGTTAATGTACAAATGCACAAATCACTACTACCCATGTAGGAACCTCCACAAAGTGAATCTTTTGTTTTTGGAAAGGTAAGTGAGTTAGCTACAACTTTTGTGCTAGAACCATTCCAAAGTTCTTGCAATAAAGGTTCCAAAAGCTCAAAGGAAGTGACAGTGGTGCATTGTAAGGTAGTTTTCGGCATACCTATAGTATTTTGATCATATATTGGGCTAAAAATATGATTTTTAAGTGAAACAAGATGCGTTGGAAAGCTAACACATAGGGATACTAGAAAATGAAAAGAAAATTTCAAAAAGTGCTTTTTATTTGGGGCTAATTAGATGTGAACTTTATACGAACGTTAATGTATAAAAGCACGATCACAACTCCTACTGTAGGAACCTCCCCGAAGTGACTCGACTATTTTTAGAAAGCTAAGTGAATTAGCTACAACTTTTGTGTTGGAACCATTCCAAATTTCTTGCAAGAAAGTGGCCAAAAGCTCAAAGGAAGTGACTGTGGTGCATTTTGAGGTACTTTCCAACATACCTTTAGTATTTTGGTCATAACGTGGGCTACAAAAATGATTTTTAGGTGAAACTTGATGCATTTTGCAAAGCTAACAAACAGGGCTACTGGAAAAGGATACAAAATGTTCAAAAAGTTGAAATTTCAAAAAGTGCTTTTTATTGGGGCCTATTGTATGCGAAATTTATATGAACGTTAATGTACAAATGCACAAATCACTACTACCCATGTAGGAACCTCCACAAAGTGAATCTTTTGTTTTTGGAAAGGTAAGTGAGTTAGCTACAACTTTTGTGCTAGAACCATTCCAAAGTTCTTGCAATAAAGGTTCCAAAAGCTCAAAGGAAGTGACAGTGGTGCATTGTAAGGTAGTTTTCGGCATACCTATCGTATTTTGATCATATATTGGGCTAAAAATATGATTTTTAAGTGAAACAAGATGCGTTGGAAAGCTAACACATAGGGATACTAGAAAATGAAAAGAAAATTTCAAAAAGTGCTTTTTATTTGGGGCTAATTAGATGTGAACTTTATACGAACGTTAATGTATAAAAGCACGATCACAACTCCTACTGTAGGAACCTCCCCGAAGTGACTCGACTATTTTTAGAAAGCTAAGTGAATTAGCTACAACTTTTGTGTTGGAACCATTCCAAATTTCTTGCAAGAAAGTGGCCAAAAGCTCAAAGGAAGTGACTGTGGTGCATTTTGAGGTACTTTCCAACATACCTTTAGTATTTTGGTCATAACGTGGGCTACAAAAATGATTTTTAGGTGAAACTTGATGCATTTTGCAAAGCTAACAAACAGGGCTACTGGAAAAGGATACAAAATGTTCAAAAAGTTGAAATTTCAAAAAGTGCTTTTTATTGGGGCCTATTGTATGCGAAATTTATATGAACGTTAATGTACAAATGCACAAATCACTACTACCCATGTAGGAACCTCCACAGAGTGAATCTTTTGTTTTTGGAAAGGTAAGTGAGTTAGCTACAACTTTTGTGCTAGAACCATTCCAAAGTTCTTGCAAGAAAGGTTCCAAAAGCTCAAAGGAAGTGACAGTGGTGCATTGTAAGGTAGTTTTCGGCATACCTATAGTATTTTGATCATATCTTGGGCTAAAAAAATGATTTTTAAGTGAAACAAGATGCGTTGGAAAGCTAACACATAGGGATACTAGAAAATGAAAAGAAAATTTCAAAAAGTGCTTTTTATTTGGGGCTAATTAGATGTGAACTTTATACGAACGTTAATGTATAAAAGCACGATCACAACTCCTACTGTAGGAACCTCCCCGAAGTGACTCGACTATTTTTAGAAAGCTAAGTGAATTAGCTACAACTTTTGTGTTGGAACCATTCCAAATTTCTTGCAAGAAAGTGGCCAAAAGCTCAAAGGAAGTGACTGTGGTGCATTTTGAGGTACTTTCCAACATACCTTTAGTATTTTGGTCATAACGTGGGCTACAAAAATGATTTTTAGGTGAAACTTGATGCATTTTGCAAAGCTAACAAACAGGGCTACTGGAAAAGGATACAAAATGTTCAAAAAGTTGAAATTTCAAAAAGTGCTTTTTATTGGGGCCTATTGTATGCGAAATTTATATGAACGTTAATGTACAAATGCACAAATCACTACTACCCATGTAGGAACCTCCACAAAGTGAATCTTTTGTTTTTGGAAAGGTAAGTGAGTTAGCTACAACTTTTGTGCTAGAACCATTCCAAAGTTCTTGCAATAAAGGTTCCAAAAGCTCAAAGGAAGTGACAGTGGTGCATTGTAAGGTAGTTTTCGGCATACCTATAGTATTTTGATCATATATTGGGCTAAAAATATGATTTTTAAGTGAAACAAGATGCGTTGGAAAGCTAACACATAGGGATACTAGAAAATGAAAAGAAAATTTCAAAAAGTGCTTTTTATTTGGGGCTAATTAGATGTGAACTTTATACGAACGTTAATGTATAAAAGCACGATCACAACTCCTACTGTAGGAACCTCCCCGAAGTGACTCGACTATTTTTAGAAAGCTAAGTGAATTAGCTACAACTTTTGTGTTGGAACCATTCCAAATTTCTTGCAAGAAAGTGGCCAAAAGCTCAAAGGAAGTGACTGTGGTGCATTTTGAGGTACTTTCCAACATACCTTTAGTATTTTGGTCATAACGTGGGCTACAAAAATGATTTTTAGGTGAAACTTGATGCATTTTGCAAAGCTAACAAACAGGGCTACTGGAAAAGGATACAAAATGTTCAAAAAGTTGAAATTTCAAAAAGTGCTTTTTATTGGGGCCTATTGTATGCGAAATTTATATGAACGTTAATGTACAAATGCACAAATCACTACTACCCATGTAGGAACCTCCACAAAGTGAATCTTTTGTTTTTGGAAAGGTAAGTGAGTTAGCTACAACTTTTGTGCTAGAACCATTCCAAAGTTCTTGCAATAAAGGTTCCAAAAGCTCAAAGGAAGTGACAGTGGTGCATTGTAAGGTAGTTTTCGGCATACCTATAGTATTTTGATCATATATTGGGCTAAAAATATGATTTTTAAGTGAAACAAGATGCGTTGGAAAGCTAACACATAGGGATACTAGAAAATGAAAAGAAAATTTCAAAAAGTGCTTTTTATTTGGGGCTAATTAGATGTGAACTTTATACGAACGTTAATGTATAAAAGCACGATCACAACTCCTACTGTAGGAACCTCCCCGAAGTGACTCGACTATTTTTAGAAAGCTAAGTGAATTAGCTACAACTTTTGTGTTGGAACCATTCCAAATTTCTTGCAAGAAAGTGGCCAAAAGCTCAAAGGAAGTGACTGTGGTGCATTTTGAGGTACTTTCCAACATACCTTTAGTATTTTGGTCATAACGTGGGCTACAAAAATGATTTTTAGGTGAAACTTGATGCATTTTGCAAAGCTAACAAACAGGGCTACTGGAAAAGGATACAAAATGTTCAAAAAGTTGAAATTTCAAAAAGTGCTTTTTATTGGGGCCTATTGTATGCGAAATTTATATGAACGTTAATGTACAAATGCACAAATCACTACTACCCATGTAGGAACCTCCACAAAGTGAATCTTTTGTTTTTGGAAAGGTAAGTGAGTTAGCTACAACTTTTGTGCTAGAACCATTCCAAAGTTCTTGCAATAAAGGTTCCAAAAGCTCAAAGGAAGTGACAGTGGTGCATTGTAAGGTAGTTTTCGGCATACCTATCGTATTTTGATCATATATTGGGCTAAAAATATGATTTTTAAGTGAAACAAGATGCGTTGGAAAGCTAACACATAGGGATACTAGAAAATGAAAAGAAAATTTCAAAAAGTGCTTTTTATTTGGGGCTAATTAGATGTGAACTTTATACGAACGTTAATGTATAAAAGCACGATCACAACTCCTACTGTAGGAACCTCCCCGAAGTGACTCGACTATTTTTAGAAAGCTAAGTGAATTAGCTACAACTTTTGTGTTGGAACCATTCCAAATTTCTTGCAAGAAAGTGGCCAAAAGCTCAAAGGAAGTGACTGTGGTGCATTTTGAGGTACTTTCCAACATACCTTTAGTATTTTGGTCATAACGTGGGCTACAAAAATGATTTTTAGGTGAAACTTGATGCATTTTGCAAAGCTAACAAACAGGGCTACTGGAAAAGGATACAAAATGTTCAAAAAGTTGAAATTTCAAAAAGTGCTTTTTATTGGGGCCTATTGTATGCGAAATTTATATGAACGTTAATGTACAAATGCACAAATCACTACTACCCATGTAGGAACCTCCACAGAGTGAATCTTTTGTTTTTGGAAAGGTAAGTGAGTTAGCTACAACTTTTGTGCTAGAACCATTCCAAAGTTCTTGCAAGAAAGGTTCCAAAAGCTCAAAGGAAGTGACAGTGGTGCATTGTAAGGTAGTTTTCGGCATACCTATAGTATTTTGATCATATCTTGGGCTAAAAAAATGATTTTTAAGTGAAACAAGATGCGTTGGAAAGCTAACACATAGGGATACTAGAAAATGAAAAGAAAATTTCAAAAAGTGCTTTTTATTTGGGGCTAATTAGATGTGAACTTTATACGAACGTTAATGTATAAAAGCACGATCACAACTCCTACTGTAGGAACCTCCCCGAAGTGACTCGACTATTTTTAGAAAGCTAAGTGAATTAGCTACAACTTTTGTGTTGGAACCATTCCAAATTTCTTGCAAGAAAGTGGCCAAAAGCTCAAAGGAAGTGACTGTGGTGCATTTTGAGGTACTTTCCAACATACCTTTAGTATTTTGGTCATAACGTGGGCTACAAAAATGATTTTTAGGTGAAACTTGATGCATTTTGCAAAGCTAACAAACAGGGCTACTGGAAAAGGATACAAAATGTTCAAAAAGTTGAAATTTCAAAAAGTGCTTTTTATTGGGGCCTATTGTATGCGAAATTTATATGAACGTTAATGTACAAATGCACAAATCACTACTACCCATGTAGGAACCTCCACAAAGTGAATCTTTTGTTTTTGGAAAGGTAAGTGAGTTAGCTACAACTTTTGTGCTAGAACCATTCCAAAGTTCTTGCAATAAAGGTTCCAAAAGCTCAAAGGAAGTGACAGTGGTGCATTGTAAGGTAGTTTTCGGCATACCTATAGTATTTTGATCATATATTGGGCTAAAAATATGATTTTTAAGTGAAACAAGATGCGTTGGAAAGCTAACACATAAGGATACTAGAAAATGAAAAGAAAATTTCAAAAAGTGCTTTTTATTTGGGGCTAATTAGATGTGAACTTTATACGAACGTTAATGTATAAAAGCACGATCACAACTCCTACTATAGGAACCTCCCCGAAGTGACTCGACTATTTTTAGAAATCTAAGTGAATTAGCTACAAATTTTATGTTGGAACCATTCCAAATTTCTTGCAAGAAAGTGGCCAAAAGCTCAACGGATTTGACTTTGGTGCATTTTGAGGTACTTTCCAACATACCTTTAGTATTTTAGTCGTAACTTGGGCTACAAAAATGATTTTTAGGTGAAAATAGATGCATTGCAAAGCTAACACACAGGGCTACTGGAAAAGTATACAAAATGTCCAAAAAGTTGAAATTTCATAAAGTGCTTTTTATTGGGGCCTATTGTATGCGAAATTTATATGAACGTTAATGTACAAATGCACAAATCACTACTCCCCATGTAGGAACCACCACAAAGTGAATATTTTTGTTTTTGGAAAGGTAAGTGAGTTAGCTACAACTTTTGTGATAGAACCATTCCAAAGTTCTTGCAAGAAAGGTTCCAAAAGCTCAAAGGAAATGACAGTGGTGCATTGTGAGGTAGTTTTCGGCATACCTATACTATTTTGATCATATCTTGGGCAAAAAAAATGATTTTTATGTGAAACAAGATGCGTTGGAAAGCTAACACATAGGACTACTAGAAAATTAAAAGAAAATTTCAAAAAGTGCTTTTCATTTGGGGCTAATTAGATGTGAACTTTATACGAACGTTAATGTATAAAAGCACGATCACAACTCCTACAGTAGGAACCTCCCCGAAGTGACTCGACTATTTTTAGAAATCTAAGTGAATTAGCTACAACTTTTGTGTTGGAACCATTCCAAATTTCTTTCAAGAAAGTGGCCAAAAGCTCAAAGGAAGTGACTGTGGTGCATTTTGAGGTACTTTCCAACATACCTTTAGTATTTTGGTCATAACTTGGGCTACAAAAATGTTTTTAGGTGAAACTTGATGCATTGCAAGGTTAACACACAGGGCTACTAGAAAATTATACAAAATGTTCAAAAAATTGAAATTTCAAAAAGTGCTTTTTATTGGGGCCTATTGTATGCAAAATTTATATGAACGTTAATGTACAAATGCACAAATCACTACTACCCATGTAGGAACCTCCACAAAGTGAATCTTTTGTTTTTGGAAAGGTAAGTGAGTTAGCTACAACTTTTGTGATAGAACCATTCCAAAGTTCTTGCAAGAAAGGTTCCAAAAGCTCAAAGGAAGTGACAGTGGTGCATTGTAAGGTAGTTTTCGGCATACCTATAGTATTTTGATCATATCTTGGGCTAAAAAAATGATTTTTAAGTGAAACAAGATGCGTTGGAAAGCTAACACATAGGGATACTAGAAAATGAAAAGAAAATTTCAAAAAGTGCTTTTTATTTGGGGCTAATTAGATGTGAACTTTATACGAACGTTAATGTATAAAAGCACGATCACAACTCCTACTGTAGGAACCTCCCCGAAGTGACTCGACTATTTTTAGAAAGCTAAGTGAATTAGCTACAACTTTTGTGTTGGAACCATTCCAAATTTCTTGCAAGAAAGTGGCCAAAAGCTCAGAGGAAGTGACTGTGGTGCATTTTGAGGTACTTTCCAACATACCTTTAGTATTTTGGTCATAACGTGGGCTACAAAAATGATTTTTAGGTGAAACTTGATGCATTTTGCAAAGCTAACAAACAGGGCTACTGGAAAAGGATACAAAATGTTCAAAAAGTTGAAATTTCAAAAAGTGCTTTTTATTGGGGCCTATTGTATGCGAAATTTATATGAACGTTAATGTACAAATGCACAAATCACTACTACCCATGTAGGAACCTCCACAGAGTGAATCTTTTGTTTTTGGAAAGGTAAGTGAGTTAGCTACAACTTTTGTGCTAGAACCATTCCAAAGTTCTTGCAAGAAAGGTTCCAAAAGCTCAAAGGAAGTGACAGTGGTGCATTGTAAGGTAGTTTTCGGCATACCTATAGTATTTTGATCATATCTTGGGCTAAAAAAATGATTTTTAAGTGAAACAAGATGCGTTGGAAAGCTAACACATAGGGATACTAGAAAATGAAAAGAAAATTTCAAAAAGTGCTTTTGATTTGGGGCTAATTAGATGTGAACTTTATACGAACGTTAATGTATAAAAGCACGATCACAACTCCTACTGTAGGAACCTCCCCGAAGTGACTCGACTATTTTTAGAAAGCTAAGTGAATTAGCTACAACTTTTGTGTTGGAACCATTCCAAATTTCTTGCAAGAAAGTGGCCAAAAGCTCAAAGGAAGTGACTGTGGTGCATTTTGAGGTACTTTCCAACATACCTTTAGTATTTTGGTCATAACGTGGGCTACAAAAATGATTTTTAGGTGAAACTTGATGCATTTTACAAAGCTAACAAACAGGGCTACTGGAAAAGGATACAAAATGTTCAAAAAGTTGAAATTTCAAAAAGTGCTTTTTATTGGGGCCTATTGTATGCGAAATTTATATGAACGTTAATGTACAAATGCACAAATCACTACTACCCATGTAGGAACCTCCATAAAGTGAATCTTTTGTTTTTGGAAAGGTAAGTGAGTTAGCTACAACTTTTGTGCTAGAACCATTCCAAAGTTCTTGCAAGAAAGGTTCCAAAAGCTCAAAGGAAGTGACAGTGGTGCATTGTAAGGTAGTTTTCGGCATACCTATAGTATTTTGATCATATATTGGGCTAAAAATATGATTTTTAAGTGAAACAAGATGCGTTGGAAAGCTAACACATAGGGATACTAGAAAATTTCAAAAAGTGCTTTTTATTTGGGGCTAATTAGATGTGAACTTTATATGAACGTTAATGTATAAAAGCACGATCACAACTCCTACTATAGGAACCTCCCCGAAGTGACTCGACTATTTTTAGAAATCTAAGTGAATTAGCTACAAATTTTATGTTGGAACCATTCCAAATTTCTTGCAAGAAAGTGGCCAAAAGCTCAACGGATTTGACTTTGGTGCATTTTGAGGTACTTTCCAACATACCTTTAGTATTTTAGTCGTAACTTGGGCTACAAAAATGATTTTTAGGTGAAAATAGATGCATTGCAAAGCTAACACACAGGGCTACTGGAAAAGTATACAAATTGTCCAAAAAGTTGAAATTTCATAAAGTGCTATTTATTGGGGCCTATTGTATGCGAAATTTATATGAACGTTAATGTACAAATGCACAAATCACTACTCCCCATGTAGGAACCACCACAAAGTGAATATTTTTGTTTTTGGAAAGGTAAGTGAGTTAGCTACAACTTTTGTGATAGAACCATTCCAAAGTTCTTGCAAGAAAGGTTCCAAAAGCTCAAAGGAAATGACAGTGGTGCATTGTGAGGTAGTTTTCGGCATACCTATAGTATTTTGATCATATCTTGGGCAAAAAAAATGATTTTTATGTGAAACAAGATGCGTTGGAAAGCTAACACATAGGACTACTAGAAAATTAAAAGAAAATTTCAAAAAGTGCTTTTCATTTGGGGCTAATTAGATGTGAACTTTATACGAACGTTAATGTATAAAAGCACGATCACAACTCCTACAGTAGGAACCTCCCCGAAGTGACTCGACTATTTTTAGAAATCTAAGTGAATTAGCTACAACTTTTGTGTTGGAACCATTCCAAATTTCTTTCAAGAAAGTGGCCAAAAGCTCAAAGGAAGTGACTGTGGTGCATTTTGAGGTACTTTCCAACATACCTTTAGTATTTTGGTCATAACTTGGGCTACAAAAATGTTTTTAGGTGAAACTTGATGCATTGCAAGGTTAACACACAGGGCTACTAGAAAATTATACAAAATGTTCAAAAAATTGAAATTTCAAAAAGTGCTTTTTATTGGGGCCTATTGTATGCAAAATTTATATGAACGTTAATGTACAAATGCACAAATCACTACTACCCATGTAGGAACCTCCACAAAGTGAATCTTTTGTTTTTGGAAAGGTAAGTGAGTTAGCTACAACTTTTGTGATAGAACCATTCCAAAGTTCTTGCAAGAAAGGTTCCAAAAGCTCAAAGGAAGTGACAGTGGTGCATTGTAAGGTAGTTTTCGGCATACCTATAGTATTTTGATCATATCTTGGGCTAAAAAAATGATTTTTAAGTGAAACAAGATGCGTTGGAAAGCTAACACATAGGGATACTAGAAAATGAAAAGAAAATTTCAAAAAGTGCTTTTTATTTGGGGCTAATTAGATGTGAACTTTATACGAACGTTAATGTATAAAAGCACAATCACAACTCCTACTGTAGGAACCTCCCCGAAGTGACTCGACTATTTTTAGAAATCTAAGTAAATTAGCTACAACTTTTATGTTGGAACCATTCCAAATTTCTTGCAAGAAAGTGGCCAAAAGCTGAAAGGAAGTGACTGTGGTGCATTTTGAGGTACTTTCCAACATACCTTTAGTATTTTGGTCATAACTTGGGCTACAAAAATGATTTTTAGGTGAAACTTGATGCATTGCAAAGCTAACAAACAGGGCTACTGGAAAAGGATACAAAATGTTCAAGAAGTTGAAATTTCAAAAAGTGCTTTTTATTGGGGCCTATTGTATGCGAAATTTATATGAACGTTAATGTACAAATTCACAAATCACTACTACCCATGTAGGAACCTCCACAAAGTGAATCTTTTTGTTTTTGGAAAGCTAAGAGAGTTAGCTACAACTTTTGTGATAGAACCATTCCAAAGTTCTTGCAAGAAAGGTTCCAAAAGCTCAAAGGAAATGACAGTGGTGCATTGTGAGGTAGTTTTCGGCATACCTATAGTATTTTGATCATATCTTGGGCAAAAAAAATGATTTTTAAGTGAAACAAGATGCGTTGGAAAGCTAACACATAGGGCTACTATAAAATTAAAAGAAAATTTCAAAAAGTGCTTTTCATTTGGGGCTAATTAGATGTGAACTTTATACGAACGTTAATGTATAAAAGCACAATCACAACTCCTACTGTAGGAACCTCCCCGAAGTGACTCGACTATTTTTAGAAAGCTAAGTGAATTAGCTACAACTTTTATGTTGGAACCATTCCAAATTTCTTGCAAGAAAGTGGCCAAAAGCTCAAAGGAAGTGACTGTGGTGCATTTTGAGGTACTTTCCAACATACCTTTAGTATTTTGGTCATAACGTGGGCTACAAAAATGATTTTTAGGTGAAACTTGATTCATTTTGCAAAGCTAACACATAGGGCTACTGGAAAATTATACAAAATGTTCAAAAAGATGAAATTTCAAAAAGTGCTTTTTATTGGGGCCTATTGTATGCGAAATTTATATGAACGTTAATCTACAAATGCAACAATCACTAGTCCCATGTAGGAACCACCACAAAGTGAATCTTTTTGTTTTTAGAAAGGTAAGTGAGTTAGCTACAACTTTTGTGATAGAACCATTCCAAAGTTCTTGCAAGAAAGGTTCCAAAAGCTCAAAGGAAATGACAGTGGTGCATTGTGAGGTAGTTTTCGGCATACCCATAGTATTTTGATCATATCTTGGGCAAAAAAAAATGATTTTTAAGTGAAACAAGATGCGTTGGAAAGCTAACACATAGGGCTACTAGAAAATTAAAAGAAAATTTCAAAAAGTGCTTTTCATTTGGGGCTAATTAGATGTGAACTTTATACGAACGTTAATGTATAAAAGCACAATCACAACTCCTACTGTAGGAACCTCCCCGAAGTGACTCGACTATTTTTAGAAATCTAAGTAAATTAGCTACAACTTTTGTGTTGGAACCATTCCAAATTTCTTTCAAGAAAGTGGCCAAAAGCTCAAAGGAAGTGACTGTGGTGCATTTTGAGGTACTTTCCAACATACCTTTAGTATTTTGGTCATAACTTGGGCTACAAAAATGATTTTTAGGTGAAACTTGATACATTGCAAAGCTAACAAACAGGGCTACTGGAAAAGGATACAAAATGTTCAAAAAGTTGAAATTTCAAAAAGTGCTTTTTATTGGGGCCTATTGTATGCGAAATTTATATGAACGTTAATGTACAAATTCACAAATCACTACTACCCATGTAGGAACCTCCAAAAAGTGAATCTTTTTGTTTTTGGAAAGGTAAGAGAGTTAGCTACAACTTTTGTGATAGAACCATTCCAAAGTTCTTGCAAGAAAGGTTCCAAAAGCTCAAAGGAAATGACAGTGGTGCATTGTGAGGTAGTTTTCGGCATACCTATAGTATTTTGATCATATCTTGGGCAAAGAAAATGATTTTGAAGTGAAACAAGATGCGTTGGAAAGCTAACACATAGGGCTACTATAAAATTAAAAGAAAATTTCAAAAAGTGCTTTTCATTTGGGGCTAATTAGATGTGAACTTTATACGAACGTTAATGTGTAAAAGCACGATCACAACTCCTACTGTAGGAACCTCCCCGAAGTGACTCGACTATTTTTAGAAAGCTAAGTGAATTAGCTACAACTTTTGTGTTGGAACCATTCCAAATTTCTTGCAAGAAAGTGGCCAAAAGCTCAAAGGAAGTGACTGTGGTGCATTTTGAGGTACTTTCCAACATACCTTTAGTATTTTGGTCATAACGTGGGCTACAAAAATGATTTTTAGGTGAAACTTGATGCATTTTGCAAAGCTAACACACAGGGCTACTGGAAAATTATACAAAATGTTCAAAAAGTTGAAATTTCAAAAAGTGCTTTTTATTGGGGCCTATTGTATGCGAAATTTATATGAACGTTAATCTACAAATGCACAAATCACTAGTCCCCATGTAGGAACCACCACAAAGTGAATCTTTTTGTTTTTGGAAAGGTAAGTGAGTTAGCTACAACTTTTATGATAGAACCATTCCAAAGTTCTTGCAAGAAAGGTTCCAAAAGCTCAAAGGAAGTGACAGTGGTGCATTGTAAGGTTGTTTTCGGCATACCTATAGTATTTTGATCATATCTTGGGCAAAGAAAATGATTTTGAAGTGAAACAAGATGCGTTGGAAAGCTAACACATAGGGCTACTATAAAATTAAAAGAAAATTTCAAAAAGTGCTTTTCATTTGGGGCTAATTAGATGTGAACTTTATACGAACGTTAATGTATAAAAGCACGATCACAACTCCTACTGTAGGAACCTCCCCGAAGTGACTCGACTATTTTTAGAAAGCTAAGTGAATTAGCTACAACTTTTGTGTTGGAACCTTTCCAAATTTCTTGCAAGAAAGTGGCCAAAAGCTCAAAGGAAGTGACTGTGGTGCATTTTGAGGTACTTTCCAACATACCTTTAGTATTTTGGTCATAACGTGGGCTACAAAAATGATTTTTAGGTGAAACTTGATGCATTTTGCAAAGCTAACACACAAGGCTACTGGAAAATTATACAAAATGTTCAAAAAGTTGAAATTTCAAAAAGTGCTTTTTATTGGGGCCTATTGTATGCGAAATTTATATGAACGTTAATCTACAAATGCACAAATCACTAGTCCCCATGTAGGAACCACCACAAAGTGAATCTTTTTGTTTTTGGAAAGGTAAGTGAGTTAGCTACAACTTTTGTGATAGAACCATTCCAAAGTTCTTGCAAGAAAGGTTCCAAAAGCTCAAAGGAAATGACAGTGGTGCATTGTGAGGTAGTTTTCGGCATACCTATAGTATTTTGATCATATCTTGGGCAAAAAAAATGATTTTTAAGTGAAACAAGATGCGTTGGAAAGCTAACACATAGGGCTACTAGAAAATTAAAAGAAAATTTCAAAAAGTGCTTTTCATTTGGGGCTAATTAGATGTGAACTTTATACGAACGTTAATGTATAAAAGCACGATTACAACTCCTACTGTAGGAACCTCCCTGAAGTGACTCGACTATTTTTAGAAAGCTAAGTGAATTAGCTACAACTTTTGTGTTGGAACCATTCCAAATTTCTTGCAACAAAGTGGCCAAAAGCTCAAAGGAAGTGATTGTGGTGCATTTTGAGGTACTTTCCAACATACCTTTAGTATTTTGGTCATAACTTGGGCTACAAAAATGATTTTTAGGTGAAACTTGATGCATTACAAAGCTAACACACAGGGCTACTGGAAAAGGATACAAAATGTTTAAAAAGTTGAAATTTCAAAAAGTGCTTTTTATTGGGGCCTATTGTATGCGAAATTTATATGAACGTTAATGTACAAATGCACAAATCACTACTCCCCATGTAGGAACCTCCACAAAGTGAATCTTTTGTTTTTGGAAAGGTAGGTGAGTTAGCTACAACTTTTGTAATAGAACCATTCCAAAGTTCTTGCATGAAAGGTTCCAAAAGCTCAAAGGAAGTGACAGTGGTGCATTGTAAGGTAGCTTTCAGCATACCTATAGTATTTTGATCATATCTTGAGCTAAAAAAATGATTTTTAAGTGAAACAAGATGCGTTGGAAAGCTAACACATAGGGCTACTATAAAATTAAAAGAAAATTTCAAAAAGTGCTTTTCATTTGGGGCTAATTAGATGTGAACTTTATACGAACGTTAATGTATAAAAGCACGATCACAACTCCTACTGTAGGAACCTCCCCGAAGTGACTCGACTATTTTTAGAAAGCTAAGTGAATTAGCTACAACTTTTGTGTTGGAACCATTCCAAATTTCTTGCAAGAAAGTGGCCAAAAGCTCAAAGGAAGTGACTGTGGTGCATTTTGAGGTACTTTCCAACATACCTTTAGTATTTTGGTCATAATGTGGGCTACAAAAATGATTTTTAGGTGAAACTTGATGCATTTTGCAAAGCTAACACACAGGGCTACTGGAAAATTATACAAAATGTTCAAAAAGTTGAAATTTCAAAAAGTGCTTTTTATTGGGGCCTATTGTATGCGAAATTTATATGAACGTTAATCTACAAATGCACAAATCACTAGTCCCCATGTAGGAACCACCACAAAGTGAATCTTTTTGTTTTTGGAAAGGTAAGTGAGTTAGCTACAACTTTTATGATAGAACCATTCCAAAGTTCTTGCAAGAAAGGTTCCAAAAGCTCAAAGGAAGTGACAGTGGTGCATTGTAAGGTTGTTTTCGGCATACCTATAGTATTTTGATCATATCTTGGGCAAAGAAATTGATTTTGAAGTGAAACAAGATGCGTTGGAAAGCTAACACATAGGGCTACTATAAAATTAAAAGAAAATTTCAAAAAGTGCTTTTCATTTGGGGCTAATTAGATGTGAACTTTATACGAACGTTAATGTATAAAAGCACGATCACAACTCCTACTGTAGGAACCTCCCCGAAGTGACTCGACTATTTTTAGAAAGCTAAGTGAATTAGCTACAACTTTTGTGTTGGAACCATTCCAAATTTCTTGCAAGAAAGTGGCCAAAAGCTCAAAGGAAGTGACTGTGGTGCATTTTGAGGTACTTTCCAACATACCTTTAGTATTTTGGTCATAACGTGGGCTACAAAAATGATTTTTAGGTGAAACTTGATGCATTTTGCAAAGCTAACACACAGGGCTACTGGAAAATTATACAAAATGTTCAAAAAGTTGAAATTTCAAAAAGTGCTTTTTATTGGGGCCTATTGTATGCGAAATTTATATGAACGTTAATCTACAAATGCACAAATCACTAGTCCCCATGTAGGAACCACCACAAAGTGAATCTTTTTGTTTTTGGAAAGGTAAGTGAGTTAGCTACAACTTTTGTGATAGAACCATTCCAAAGTTCTTGCAAGAAAGGTTCCAAAAGCTCAAAGGAAATGACAGTGGTGCATTGTGAGGTAGTTTTCGGCATACCTATAGTATTTTGATCATATCTTGGGCAAAAAAAATGATTTTTAAGTGAAACAAGATGCGTTGGAAAGCTAACACATAGGGCTACTAGAAAATTAAAAGAAAATTTCAAAAAGTGCTTTTCATTTGGGGCTAATTAGATGTGAACTTTATACGAACGTTAATGTATAAAAGCACGATTACAACTCCTACTGTAGGAACCTCCCTGAAGTGACTCGACTATTTTTAGAAAGCTAAGTGAATTAGCTACAACTTTTGTGTTGGAACCATTCCAAATTTCTTGCAACAAAGTGGCCAAAAGCTGAAAGGAAGTGATTGTGGTGCATTTTGAGGTACTTTCCAACATACCTTTAGTATTTTGGTCATAACTTGGGCTACAAAAATGATTTTTAGGTGAAACTTGATGCATTACAAAGCTAACACACAGGGCTACTGGAAAAGGATACAAAATGTTTAAAAAGATGAAATTTCAAAAAGTGCTTTTTATTGGGGCCTATTGTATGCGAAATTTATATGAACGTTAATGTACAAATGCACAAATCACTACTCCCCATGTAGGAACCTCCACAAAGTGAATCTTTTGTTTTTGGAAAGGTAGGTGAGTTAGCTACAACTTTTGTAATAGAACCATTCCAAAGTTCTTGCAAGAAAGGTTCCAAAAGCTCAAAGGAAGTGACAGTGGTGCATTGTAAGGTAGCTTTCAGCATACCTATAGTATTTTGATCATATCTTGAGCTAAAAAAATGATTTTTAAGTGAAACAAGATGCGTTGGAAAGCTAACACATAGGGCTACTATAAAATTAAAAGAAAATTTCAAAAAATGCTTTTCATTTGGGGCTAATTAGATGTGAACTTTATACGAACGTTAATGTATAAAAGCACGATCACAACTCCTACTGTAGGAACCTCCCCGAAGTGACTCGACTATTTTTAGAAAGGTAAGTGAATTAGCTACAACTTTTGTGTTGGAACCATTCCAAATTTCTTGCAAGAAAGTGGCCAAAAGCTCAAAGGAAGTGACTGTGGTGCATTTTGAGGTACTTTCCAACATACCTTTAGTATTTTGGTCATAACGTGGGCTACAAAAATGATTTTTAGGTGAAACTTGATGCATTTTGCAAAGCTAACACACAGGGCTACTGGAAAATTATACAAAATGTTCAAAAAGTTGAAATTTCAAAAAGTGCTTTTTATTGGGGCCTATTGTATGCGAAATTTATATGAACGTTAATCTACAAATGCACAAATCACTAGTCCCCATGTAGGAACCACCACAAAGTGAATCTTTTTGTTTTTGGAAAGGTAAGTGAGTTAGCTACAACTTTTATGATAGAACCATTCCAAAGTTCTTGCAAGAAAGGTTCCAAAAGCTCAAAGGAAGTGACAGTGGTGCATTGTAAGGTTGTTTTCGGCATACCTATAGTATTTTGATCATATCTTGGGCAAAGAAATTGATTTTGAAGTGAAACAAGATGCGTTGGAAAGCTAACACATAGGGCTACTATAAAATTAAAAGAAAATTTCAAAAAGTGCTTTTCATTTGGGGCTAATTAGATGTGAACTTTATACGAACGTTAATGTATAAAAGCACGATCACAACTCCTACTGTAGGAACCTCCCCAAAGTGACTCGACTATTTTTAGAAAGCTAAGTGAATTAGCTACAACTTTTGTGTTGGAACCATTCCAAATTTCTTGCAAGAAAGTGGCCAAAAGCTCAAAGGAAGTGACTGTGGTGCATTTTGAGGTACTTTCCAACATACCTTTAGTATTTTGGTCATAACGTGGGCTACAAAAATGATTTTTAGGTGAAACTTGATGCATTTTGCAAAGCTAACACACAGGGCTACTGGAAAATTATACAAAATGTTCAAAAAGTTGAAATTTCAAAAAGTGCTTTTTATTGGGGCCTATTGTATGCGAAATTTATATGAACGTTAATCTACAAATGCACAAATCACTAGTCCCCATGTAGGAACCACCACAAAGTGAATCTTTTTGTTTTTGGAAAGGTAAGTGAGTTAGCTACAACTTTTGTGATAGAACCATTCCAAAGTTCTTGCAAGAAAGGTTCCAAAAGCTCAAAGGAAATGACAGTGGTGCATTGTGAGGTAGTTTTCGGCATACCTATAGTATTTTGATCATATCTTGGGCAAAAAAAATGATTTTTAAGTGAAACAAGATGCGTTGGAAAGCTAACACATAGGGCTACTAGAAAATTAAAAGAAAATTTCAAAAAGTGCTTTTCATTTGGGGCTAATTAGATGTGAACTTTATACGAACATTAATGTATAAAAGCACGATCACAACTCCTACTGTAGGAACCTCCCCGAAGTGACTCGACTATTTTTAGAAAGCTAAGTGAATTAGCTACAACTTTTGTGTTGGAACCATTCCAAATTTCTTGCAAGAAAGTGGCCAAAAGCTCAAAGGAAGTGACTGTGGTGCATTTTGAGGTACTTTCCAACATACCTTTAGTATTTTGGTCATAACGTGGGCTACAAAAATGATTTTTAGGTGAAACTTGATGCATTTTGCAAAGCTAACACACAGGGCTACTGGAAAATTATACAAAATGTTCAAAAAGTTGAAATTTCAAAAAGTGCTTTTTATTGGGGCCTATTGTATGCGAAATTTATATGAACGTTAATCTACAAATGCACAAATCACTAGTCCCCATGTAGGAACCACCACAAAGTGAATCTTTTTGTTTTTGGAAAGGTAAGTGAGTTAGCTACAACTTTTGTGATAGAACCATTCCAAAGTTCTTGCAAGAAAGGTTCCAAAAGCTCAAAGGAAATGACAGTGGTGCATTGTGAGGTAGTTTTCGGCATACCTATAGTATTTTGATCATATCTTGGGCAAAAAAAATGATTTTTAAGTGAAACAAGATGCGTTGGAAAGCTAACACATAGGGCTACTAGAAAACTAAAAGAAAATTTCAAAAAGTGCTTTTCATTTGGGGCTAATTAGATGTGAACTTTATACGAACGTTAATGTATAAAAGCACGATTACAACTCCTACTGTAGGAACCTCCCTGAAGTGACTCGACTATTTTTAGAAAGCTAAGTGAATTAGCTACAACTTTTGTGTTGGAACCATTCCAAATTTCTTGCAACAAAGTGGCCAAAAGCTCAAAGGAAGTGATTGTGGTGCATTTTGAGGTACTTTCCAACATACCTTTAGTATTTTGGTCATAACTTGGGCTACAAAAATGATTTTTAGGTGAAACTTGATGCATTACAAAGCTAACACACAGGGCTACTGGAAAAGGATACAAAATGTTTAAAAAGTTGAAATTTCAAAAAGTGCTTTTTATTGGGGCCTATTGTATGCGAAATTTATATGAACGTTAATGTACAAATGCACAAATCACTACTCCCCATGTAGGAACCTCCACAAAGTGAATCTTTTGTTTTTGGAAAGGTAGGTGAGTTAGCTACAACTTTTGTAATAGAACCATTCCAAAGTTCTTGCAAGAAAGGTTCCAAAAGCTCAAAGGAAGTGACAGTGGTGCATTGTAAGATAGCTTTCAGCATACCTATAGTATTTTGATCATATCTTGAGCTAAAAAAATGATTTTTAAGTGAAACAAGATGCGTTGGAAAGCTAACACATAGGGCTACTAGAAAATGAAAAGAAATTTTCAAAAAGTGCTTTTCATTTGGGGCTAATTAGATGTGAACTTTATACGAACGTTAATGTATAAAAGCACGATCACAACTCCTACAGTAGGAACCTCCCCGAAGTGACTCGACTATTTTTATAAAGCTAAGTGAATTAGCTACAACTTTTGTGTTGGAACAATTCCAAATTTCTTGCAAGAAAGTGGCCAAAAGCTCAAAGGAAGTGACTGTGGTGCATTTTGAGGTACTTTCCAACATACCTTTAGTATTTTGGTCATAACGTGGGCTACAAAAATGATTTTTAGGTGAAACTTGATGCATTTTGCAAAGCTAACACACAGGGCTACTGGAAAATTATACAAAATGTTAAAAAATTTGAAATTTCAAAAAGTGCTTTTTATTGGGGCCTATTGTATGCGAAATTTATATGAACGTTAATGTACAAATGCACAAATCATTACTCCCCATGTAGGAACCTTCACAAAGTGAATCTTTTGTTTTTGCAAAGTTAAGTGAGTTAGCTACAACTTTTGTGATAGAACCATTCCAAAGTTCTTTCAAGAATGGTTCCAAAAGCGCAAAGGAAGTGACAGTGGTGCATTGTAAGGTAGTTTTCGGCATACCTATAGTATTTTGATCATATCTTGGGCTAAAACAATGATTTTTAAGTGAAACAAGATGCGTTGGAAAGCTATCACATAGGGATACTAGAAAATGAAAAGAAAATTTCAAAAAGTGATTTTTATTTGGTGCTAATTGGATGTGAACTTTATACGAACGTTAATGTATAAAAGCACGATCACAACTCCTACAGTAGGAACCTCCCCGAAGTGACTCGACTATTTTTATAAAGCTAAGTGAATTAGCTACAACTTTTGTGTTGGAACAATTCCAAATTTCTTGCAAGAAAGTGGCCAAAAGCTCAAAGGAAGTGACTGTGGTGCATTTTGAGGTACTTTCCAACATACCATTAGTATTTTGGTCATAACTTGGGCTACAAAAATAATTTTTAGGTGAAACTTGATGCATTGCAAGGTTAACACACAGGGCTACTAGAAAATTATACAAAATGTTCAAAAAATTGAAATTTCAAAAAGTGCTTTTTATTGGGGCCTATTGTATGCAAAATTTATATGAACGTTAATGTACAAATGCACAAATCACTACTACCCATGTAGGAACCTCCACAAAGTGAATCTTTTGTTTTTGGAAAGGTAAGTGAGTTAGCTACAACTTTTGTGATAGAACCATTCCAAAGTTCTTGCAAGAAAGGTTCCAAAAGCTCAAAGGAAGTGACAGTGGTGCATTGTAAGGTTGTTTTCGGCATACCTATAGTATTTTGATCATATCTTGAGCAAAAAAAATGATTTTTAAGTGAAACAAGATGCGTTGGAAAGCTAACACATAGGGCTACTAGAAAATGAAAAGAAATTTTCAAAAAGTGCTTTTCATTTGGGGCTAATTAGATGTGAACTTTATACGAACGTTAATGTATAAAAGCACGATCACAACTCCTACTGTAGGAACCTCCCCGAAGTGACTCGACTATTTTTAGAAAGCTAAGTGAATTAGCTATAACTTTTGCGTTGGAACCATTCCAAATTTCTTGCAAGAAAGTGGCCAAAAGCTCAAAGGAAGTGACTGTGGTGCATTTTGAGGTACTTTCCAACATACCTTTAGTATTTTGGTCATAACGTGGGCTACAAAAATGATTTTTAGGTGAAACTTGATGCATTTTGCAAAGCTAACACACAGGGCTACTGGAAAATTATACAAAATGTTAAAAAATTTGAAATTTCAAAAAGTGCTTTTTATTGGGGCCTATTGTATGCGAAATTTATATGAACGTTAATGTACAAATGCACAAATCACTACTCCCCATGTAGGAACCTTCACAAAGTGAATCTTTTGTTTTTGCAAAGTTAAGTGAGTTAGCTACAACTTTTGTGATAGAACAATTCAAAGTTCTTTCAAGAATGGTTCGAAAAGCGCAAAGGAAGTGACAGTGGTGCATTGTAAGGTAGTTTTCGGCATACCTATAGTATTTTGATCATATCTTAGGCTAAAAAAATGATTTTTAAGTGAAACAAGATGCGTTGGAAAGCTATCACATAGGGATACTAGAAAACGAAAAGAAAATTTCAAAAAGTGATTTTTATTTGGGGCTAATTAGATGTGAACTTTATACGAACGTTAATGTATAAAAGCACAATCACAACTCCTACTGTAGGAACCTCCCCGAAGTGACTCGACAATTTTTAGAAATCTTAGTAAATTAGCTACATCTTTTGTGTTGGAACCATTCCAAATTTCTTGCAAGAAAGTGGCCAAAAGCTCAGAGGAAGTGACTGTGGTGCATTTTGAGGTACTTTCCAACATACCTTTAGTATTTTGGTCATAACTTGGGCTACAAAAATGATTTTTAGGTGAAACTTGATGCATTGCAAGGCTAACACATGGGGCTCCTGGAAAATTATACAAAATGTTCAAAAAATTGAAATTTCAAAAAGTGGTTTTTATTTGGGCCTATTGTATTCGAAATTTATATGAACGTTAATGTACAAATGGACAAATCACCACTCCCCATGTAGGAACCTCCACAAAGTGAATCTTTTGTTTTTGGAAAGGTAAGTGAGTTAGCTACAACTTTTGTGATAGAACCATTCCAAAGTTCTTGCTAGAAAGGTTCCATAAGCTCAAAGAAAGTGACAGTGGTGCATTGTAAGGTTGTTTTCGGCATACCTATAGTATTTTGATCATATCTTGGGCTAGAAAAATGATTTTTAAGTGAAACAAGATGCGTTGGAAAGCTAACACATAGGGATACTAGAAAATGAAAAGAAAATTTCAAAAAGTGATTTTTATTTGGGGCTAATTAGATGTGAACTTTATACGAACGTTAATGTATAAAAGCACAATCACAACTCCTACTGTAGGAACCTCCCCGAAGTGACTCGACTATTTTTAGAAAGCTAAGTGAATTAGCTACAACTTTTGTGTCGGAACCATTCCAAATTTCTTGCAAGAAAGTGGCCAAAAGCTCAAAGGAAGTGACTGTGGTGCATTTTGAGGTATTTTCCAACATACCTTTAGTATTTTGGTCATAACTTGGGCTACAAAAATGATTTTTAGGTGAAAATTGAGGCATTGCAAAGCTAACACATAGGGCTACTGGAAAAGGATACAAAATGTTCAAAAATTTGAAATTTCAAAAAGTGCTTTTCATTGGGGCCTATTGTATGCAAAATTTATATGAACGTTAATGTACAAATGCACAAATCACTACTACCCATATAGGAACCTCCACAAAGTGAATCTTTTGTTTTTGAAAAGGTAAGTGAGTTAGCTACAACTTTTGTGATAGAACCATTCCAAAGTTCTTGCAAGAAAGGTTCCAAAAGCTCAAAGGAAGTGACAGTGGTGCATTGTACGGTAGTTTTCGGCATACCTGTAGTATTTTGATCATATCTTGGACTAAAAAAATGATTTTTAAGTGAAAAAAGATGCGTTGGAAAGCTAACACATAGGGATACTAGAAAATGAAAAGAAAATTTCAAAAAGTGCTTTTTATTTGGGGCTAATTAGATGTGAACTTTATACGAACGTTAATGTATAAAAGCACAATCACAACTCCTACTGTAGGAACCTCCCCGAAGTGACTCGACTATTTTTAGAAATCTAAGTAAATTAGCTACAACTTTTGTGTTGGATCCATTCCAAATTTCTTGCAAGAATGTGGCCAAAAGCTCAAAGGAAGTGACTGTGGTGCATTTTGAGATACTTTCCAACATACCTTTAGTATTTTGGTCATAACTTGGGCTACAAAAATGATTTTTAGGTGAAACTTGATGCATTGCAAAGCTAACACGCAGGGCTACTGGAAAAGGATACAAAATGTTCAAAAAGTTGAAATTTCAAAAAGTGCTTTTTATTGGGGACTATTGTATGCGAAATTTATATGAACGTTAATGTACAAATGCACAAATCACTACAACCCATGTAGGAACCTCCACAAAGCGAATCGTTTGTTTTTGGAAAGGTAAGTGAGTTAGCTGCAACTTTTGTGATAGAACCATTCCAAAGTTCTTGCAAGAAAGGTTCCAAAAGCTCAAAGGAAGTGACAGTGGTGCATTGTAAGGTAGTTTTCGGCATACCTATAGTATTTTGATCATATCTTGGGCTAAAAGAATGATTTTTAAGTGAAACAAGATGCGTTGGAAAGCTAACACATAGGGCTACTAGAAAATTAAAAGAAAATTTCAAAAAGTGCTTTTCATTTGGGGCTAATTAGATGTGAACTTTATACGAACGTTAATGTATAAAAGCACGATCACAACTCCTACTATAGGAACCTCCCCGAAGTGACTCGACTATTTTTAGAAATCTAAGTGAATTAGCTACAAATTTTATGTTGGAACCATTCCAAATTTCTTGCAAGAAAGTGGCCAAAAGATCAACGGATTTGACTATGGTGCATTTTGAGGTACTTTCCAACATACCTGTAGTATTTTGGTCGTAACTTGGGCTACAAAAATGATTTTTAGGTAAAAATAGATGCATTGCAAAGCTAACACACAGGGCTACTGGAAAAGTATACAAAATGTCCAAAAAGTTGAAATTTCAAAAAGTGCTTTTTATTGGGGCCTATTGTATGCGAAATTTATATGAACGTTAATGTACAAATGCACAAATCACTACTACCCATATAGGAACCTCCACAAAGTGAATATTTTTGTTTTTGGAAAGGTAAGTGAGTTAGCTACAACTTTTTTGATAGAACCATTCCAAAGTTCTTGCAAGAAAGGTTCCAAAAGCTCAAAGGAAATGACAGTGGTGCATTGTGAGGTAGTTTTCGGCATACCTATAGTATTTTTTGATCATATCTTGGGCAAAAAAAATGATTTTTATGTGAAACAAGATGCGTTGGAAAGCTAACACATAGGACTACTAGAAAATTAAAAGAAAATTTCAAAAAGTGCTTTTCATTTGGGGCTAATTAGATGTGAACTTTATACGAACGTTAATGTATAAAAGCACGATCACAACTCCTACAGTAGGAACCTCCCCGAAGTGACTCGACTATTTTTATAAAGCTAAGTGAATTAGCTACAACTTTTGTGTTGGAAAAATTCCAAATTTCTTGCAGGAAAGTGGCCAAAAGCTCAAAGGAAGTGAATGTGGTGCATTTTGAGGTACTTTCCAACATACCTTTAGTATTTTGGTCATAACTTGGGCTACAAAAATGATTTTTAGGTGAAACTTGATGCATTGCAAAGCTAACACACAGGGCTACTGGAAAAGGATACAAAATGTTCAAAAAGTTGAAATTTCAAAAAGTGCTTTTTATTGGGGCCTATTGTATGCGAAATTTATATGAACGTTAATGTACAAATGCACAAATCACTACTACCCATGTAGGAACCTCCACAAAGTGAATCGTTTGTTTTTGGAAAGGTAAGTGAGTTAGCTACAAATTTTGTGATAGAACCATTCCAAAGTTCTTGCAAGAAAGGTTCCAAAAGCTCAAAGGAAGTGACAGTGGTGCATTGTACGGTAGTTTTCGGCATACCTATAGTATTTTGATCATATCTTGGACTAAAAAAATGATTTTTAAGTGAAACAAGATGCGTTGGAAAGCTAACACATAGGGATACTAGAAAATGAAAAGAAAATTTTAAAAAGTGCTTTTTATTTGGGGCTAATTAGATGTGAACTTTATACGAACGTTAATGTATAAAAGCACAATCACAACTCCTACTGTAGGAACCTCCCCGAAGTGACTCAACTATTTTTAGAAATCTAAGTAAATTAGCTACAACTTTTGTGTTGGAACCATTCCAAATTTCTTGCAAGAAAGTGGCCAAAAGCTCAAAGGAAGTGACTGTGGTGCATTTTGAGGTACTTTCCAACATACCTTTAGTATTTTGGTCATAACTTGGGCTACAAAAATGATTTTTAGGTGAAAATAGATGCATTGCAAAGCTAACACACAGGGCTACTGGAAAAGGATACAAAATGTCCAAAAAGTTGAAATTTCAAAAAGTGCTTTTTATTGGGGCCTATTGTATGCGAAATTTATATGAACGTTAATGTACAAATGCACAAATCACTACTCCCCATGTAGGAACCACCACAAAGTGAACATTTTTGTTTTTGGAAAGGTAAGTGAGTTAGCTACAACTTTTGTGATAGAACCATTCCAAAGTTCTTGCAAGAAAGGTTTCAAAAGCTCAAAGGAAATGACAGTGGTGCATTGTGAGGTAGTTTTCGGCATACCTATAGTATTTTGATCATATCTTGGGCAAAAAAAATGATTTTTATGTGAAACAAGATGCGTTGGAAAGCTAACACATAGGACTACTAGAAAATTAAAAGAAAATTTCAAAAAGTGCTTTTCATTTGGGGCTAATTAGATGTGAACTTTATACGAACGTTAATGTATAAAAGCACGATCACAACTCCTACTGTAGGAACCTCCCCGAAGTGACTCGACTATTTTTATAAAGCTAAGTGAATTAGCTACAACTTTTGTGTTGGAAAAATTCCAAATTTCTTGCAAGAAAGTGGCCAAAAGCTCAAAGGAAGTGACTGTGGTGCATTTTGAGGTACTTTCCAACATACCTTTAGTATTTTGGTCATAACTTGGGCTACAAAAATGATTTTTTGGTGAAACTTGATGCATTGCAAAGCTAACACACAGGGGTACTGGAAAAGGATACAAAATGTTCAAAAAGTTGAAATTTCAAAAAGTGCTTTTTATTGGGGCCTATTGTATGCGGAATTTATATGAACGTTAATGTACAAATGCACAAATCACTACTACCCATGTAGGAACCTCCACAAAGTGAATCTTTTTGTTTTTGGAAAGTTAAGAGAGTTAGCTACAACTTTTGTGATAGAACCATTCCAAAGTTCTTGCAAGAAAGGTTCCAAAAGCTCAAAGGAAATGACAGTGGTGCATTGTGAGGTAGTTTTCGGCATACCTATAGTATTTTGGTCATATCTTGGGCAAAAAAAATGATTTTTAAGTGAAACAAGATGCGTTGGAAAGCTAACACATAGGGCTACTAGAAAATTAAAAGAAAATTTCAAAAAGTGCTTTTCATTTGGTGCTAATTAGATGTGAACTTTATACGAACGTTAATGTATAAAAGCACGATCACAACTCCTACTGTAGGAACCTCCCCGAAGTGACTCGACTATTTTTAGAAATCTAAGTGAATTAGCTACAACTTTTGTGTTGGAACCATTCCAAATTTCTTGCAAGAAAGTGGCCAAAAGCTCAAAGGAAGTGACTGTGGTGCATTTTGAGGTACTTTCCAACATACCTTTAGTATTTTGGTCATAACTTGGGCTACAAAAATGATTTTTAGGTGAAACTTGATGCATTGCAAAGCTAACACACAGGGCTACTGGAAAAGGATACAAAATGTTCAAAAAGTTGAAATTTCAAAAAGTGCTTTTTATTGGGGCCTATTGTATGCAAAATTTATATGAACGTTAATGTACAAATGCACAAATCACTACTACCCATGTAGGAACCTCCACAAAGTGAATCTTTTTGTTTTTGGAATGGTAAGTGAGTTAGCTACAACTTTTGTGATAGAACCATTCCAAAGTTCTTGCAAGAAAGGTTCCAAAAGCTCAAAGGAAATGACAGTGGTGCATTGTGAGGTAGTTTTCGGCATACCTATAGTATTTTGATCATATCTTGGGCAAAAAAAATGATTTTTAAGTGAAACAAGATGCGTTGGAAAGCTAACACATAGGGCTACTAGAAAATTAAAAGAAAATTTCAAAAAGTGCTTTTCATTTGGGGCTAATTAGATGTGAACTTTATACGAACGTTAATGTATAAAAGCACGATCACAACTCCTACTGTAGGAACCTCCCCGAAGTGACTCGACTATTTTTAGAAAGCTAAGTAAATTAGCTACAACTTTTGTGTTGGAACCATTCCAAATTTCTTGCAAGAAAGTGGCCAAAAGCTCAAAGGAAGTGACTGTGGTGGATTTTGAGGTACTTTCCAACATACCTTTAGTATTTTGGTCATAACGTGGGCTACAAAAATGATTTTTAGGTGAAACTTGATGCATTATGCAAAGCTAACACACAGGGCTACTGGAAAATTATACAAAATGTTCAAAAAGTTGAAATTTCAAAAAGTGCTTTTTATTGGGGCCTATTGTATGCGAAATTTATATGAACGTTAATGTACAAATGCACAAATCACTAGTCCCCATGTAGGAACCACCACAAAGTGAATCTTTTTGTTTTTGGAAAGGTAAGTGAGTTAGCTACAACTTTTGTGATAGAACCATTCCAAAGTTCTTGCAAGAAAGGTTCCAAAAGCTCAAAGGAAATGACAGTTGTGCATTGTGAGGTAGTTTTCGGCATACCTATAGTATTTTGATCATATCTTGGGCAAAAAAAATGATTTTTAAGTGAAACAAGATGCGTTGGAAAGCTAACACATAGGGCTACTAGAAAATTAAAAGAAAAATTCAAAAAGTGCTTTTCATTTGGGGCTAATTAGATGTGAACTTTATACGAACAATAATGTATAAAAGCACGATCACAACTCCTACTGTAAGAACCTCTCCGAAGTGACTCGACTATTTTTAGAAAGCTAAGTGAATTAGCTGCAACTTTTGTGTTGGAACCATTCCAAATTTCTTGCAAGAAAGTGGCCAAAAGCTCAAAGGAAGTGACTGTGGTGCATTTTGAGGTACTTTCCAACATACCTTTAGTATTTTGGTAATAACGTGGGCTACAAAAATGATTTTTAGGTGAAACTTGATGCATTTTGCAAAGCTAACACACAGGGCTACTGGAAAATTATACAAAATGTTCAAAAAGTTGAAATTTCAAAAAGTGCTTTTTATTGGGGCCTATTGTATGCGAAATTTATATGAACGTTAATTTACAAATGCACAAATCACTACTCCCCATGTAGGAACCTTCACAAAGTGAATCTTTTGTTTTTGCAAAGTTAAGTGAGTTAGCTACAACTTTTGTGATAGAACCATTCCAAAGTTCTTTCAAGAATGGTTCCAAAAGCGCAAAGGAAGTGACAGTGGTGCATTGTAAGGTAGTTTTCGGCATACCTATAGTATTTTGATCATATCTTGGGCTAAAAAAATGATTTTTAAGTGAAACAAGATGCGTTGGAAAGCTACCACATAGGGCTACTAGAAAATGAAAAGAAAATTTCAAAAAGTTATTTTTGTTTGGGGCTAATTAGATGTGAACTTTATACGAACGTTAATGTATAAAAGCACAATCACAACTCCTACTGTAGGAACCTCCCCGAAGTGACTCGACTATTTTTAGAAATCTAAGTAAATTAGCTACATCTTTTTTGTTGGAACCATTCCAAATTTCTTGCAAGAAAGTGGCCAAAAGTTCAAAGGAAGTGACTGTGGTGCATTTTGAGGTACTTTCCAGCATACCTTTAGTATTTTGGTCGTAACTTGGGCTACAAAAATGATTTTTAGGTGAAACTTGATGCATTGCAAAGCTAACACACAGGGCTACTGAAAAATTATACAAAATATTCAAAAAGTTGAAATTTCAAAAAGTGCTTTTTATTGGGGCCTATTGTATGCGAAATTTATATGAACGTTAATGTACAAATGCACAAATCACTACTCCCCATGTAGGAACCTTCACAAAGTGTATCTTTTGTTTTTGCAAAGGTAAGTGAGTTAGCTACAACTTTTGTGATAGAACCATTCCAATATTCTTGCAAAAAGGATCCAAAACTGCAAAGGAAGTGACAGTGGTGCATTCTAAGGTAGTTTTCGGCATACCTATAGTATTTTGATCATATCTTGGGCAAAAAAAATGATTTTTAAGTGAAACAAGATGCGTTGGAAAGCTAACACATAGGGCTACTAGAAAATGAAAAGAAAATTTCAAAAAGTGCTTTTCATTTGGGGCTAATTAGATGTGAACTTTATACGAACATTAATGTATAAAAGCACGATCACAACTCCTACTGTAGGAACCTCCTCGAAGTGACTCGACTATTTTTAGAAATCTAAGTGAATTAGCTACAACTTTTGTGTTGGAACCATTCCAAATTTCTTGCAAGAAAGTGGCCAAAAGCTCAAAATAAGTGACTGTGGTGCATTTTGAGGTACTTTCCTGCATACCTTTAGTATTTTGGTCATAACTTGGGCTACAAAAATGATTTTTAGGTGAAACTTGATGCATTTTGCAAAGCTAACACACAGGGCTACTGGAAAAGGATACAAAATGTTCAAAAAGTTGAAATTTCAAAAAGTGCTTTTTATTGGGGCCTATTGTATGCGAAATTCATATGAACGTTAATGTACAAATGCACAAATCACTACTCCCCATGTAGGAACCTCCACAAAGTGAATCTTTTGTTTTTGGAAAGGTAAGTGAGTTAGCTACAACTTTTGTGATAGAACCATTCCAAAGTTCTTGCAAGAAAGGTTCCAAAAGCACAAAGGAAGTGACAGTGGTGCATTGTAAGGTAGTTTTCGGCATACCTATAGTATTTTGATTATATCTTGGGCTAAAAACATGATTTTTAAGTGAAACAAGATGCGTTGGAAAGCTAACACATAGGGCTACTACAAAATGAAAAGAAAATTTCAAAAAGTGCTTTTCATTTGGGGCTAATTAGATGTGAACTTTATACGAACATTAATGTATAAAAGCACGATCACAACTCCTACTGTAGAAACCTCCGCGAAGTGACTCGACTATTTTTAGAAAGCTAAGTGAATTAGCTACAACTTTTGTGGTTGAACCATTCCAAATTTCTTGCAACAAAGTGGCCAAAAGCTCAAAGGAAGTGACTGTGGAGCATTTTGAGGTACTTTCTAGCATACCTTTAGTATTTTGGTCATAACTTGGGCTACAAAAATGATTTTTAGGTGAAACTTGATGCATTGCAAGGCTAACACACGGGGCTACTGGAAAATTATACAAAATGTTCAAAAAGTTGAAATTTCAAAAAGTGCTTTTTATTGGGGCGTATTGTATGCGAAATTTATATGAACGTTAATGTACAAATGCACAAATCACTACTCCCCATGTAGGAACCTCCACAAAGTGAATCTTTTGTTTTTGGAAAGGTAAGTGAGTTAGCTACAACTTTTGTTATAGAACCATTCCAAAGTTCTTGCAAGAAAGGTTCCATAAGCTCAAAGGAAGTGATAGTGGTGCATTGTAAGGTTGTTTTCAGCATACCTATAGTATTTTGATTATATTTTGGGCTAAAAAAATGATTTTTAAGTGAAACAAGATGTGTTGGAAACTAACACATAGGGCTACCAGAAAATGAAAAGAAAATTTCAAAAAGTGCTTTTCATTTGGGGCTAATTAGATGTGAACTTTATACGAACGTTAATGTATAAAAGCACGATCACAACTCCTACTGTAGGAACCTTCCCGAAGTGAGTCGACTATTTTTAGAAAGCTAAGTGAATTAGCTACAACTTTTGTGTTGGAACCATTCCAAATTTCTTGCAAGAAAGTGGCCAAAAGCTCAAAGGAAGTGACTGTGGTGCATTTTGAGGTACTTTCCAGCATATCTTTAGTATTTTGGTCATAAATTGGGCTACAAAAATGATTTTTAGGTGAAACTTGATGCATTGCAAGGCTAACACATGGGGCTACTGGAAAATTATACAAAACGTTCAAAAAGTTGAAATTTCAAAAAGTGTTTTTTATTGGGGCCTATTGTATGCGAAATTTATATGAACGTTAATGTACAAATGGGCAAATCACTACTCCCCATGTAGGAACCTCCACAAAGTGAATCTTTTGTTTTTGGAAAAGGTAAGTGAGTTAGCTACAACTTTTGTGATAGAACCATTCCAAAGTTCTTGCTAGAAAGGTTCCATAAGCTCAAAGGAAGTGACAGTGGTGCATTGTAAGGTTGTTTTCGGCATACCTATAGTATTTTGATCATATCTTGGGTGAAAAAAATGATTTTTAAGTGAAACAAGATGCGTTGGAAAGCTAACACATAGGGCTACTAGAAAATGAAAAGAAAATTTCAAAAAGTGCTTTTTATTTGGGGCTAATTAGATGTAAACTTTATACGAACGTTAATGTATAAAAGCACAATCACAACTCCTACTGTAGGAACCTCCCCGAAGTGACTCGACTATTTTTACAAATCTAAGTAAATTAGCTACAACTTTTGTGTTGGAACCATTCCAAATTTCTTGGAAGAAAGTGGCCAAAAGCTCAAAGGAAGTGACTGTGGTGCATTTTGAGGTACTTTCCAACATACCTTTAGTATTTTGGTCATAACTTGGGCTACAAAAATGATTTTTTGGTGAAACTTGATGCATTGCAAAGCTAACACACAGGGGTACTGGAAAAGGATACAAAATATTCAAAAAGTTGAAATTTCAAAAAGTGCTTTTTATTGGGGCCTATTGTATGCGGAATTTATATGAACGTTAATGTACAAATGCACAAATCACTACTACCCATGTAGGAACCTCCACAAAGTGAATCTTTTTGTTTTTGGAAAGTTAAGAGAGTTAGCTACAACTTTTGTGATAGAACCATTCCAAAGTTCTTGCAAGAAAGGTTCCAAAAGCTCAAAGGAAATGACAGTGGTGCATTGTGAGGTAGTTTTCGGCATACCTATAGTATTTTGGTCATATCTTGGGCAAAAAAAATGATTTTTAAGTGAAACAAGATGCATTGGAAAGCTAACACATAGGGCTACTAGAAAATTAAAAGAAAATTTCAAAAAGTGCTTTTCATTTGGTGCTAATTAGATGTGAACTTTATACGAACGTTAATGTATAAAAGCACGATCATAACTCCTACTGTAGGAACCTCCCCGAAGTGACTCGACTATTTTTAGAAATCTAAGTGAATTAGCTACAACTTTTGTGTTGGAACCATTCCAAATTTCTTGCAAGAAAGTGGCCAAAAGCTCAAAGGAAGTGACTGTGGTGCATTTTGAGGTACTTTCCAACATACCTTTAGTATTTTGGTCATAACTTGGGCTACAAAAATGATTTTTAGGTGAAACTTGATGCATTGCAAAGCTAACACACAGGGCTACTGGAAAAGGATACAAAATGTTCAAAAAGTTGAAATTTCAAAAAGTGCTTTTTATTGGGGCCTATTGTATGCAAAATTTATATGAACGTTAATGTACAAATGCACAAATCACTACTACCCATGTAGGAACCTCCACAAAGTGAATCTTTTTGTTTTTGGAATGGTAAGTGAGTTAGCTACAACTTTTGTGATAGAACCATTCCAAAGTTCTTGCAAGAAAGGTTCCAAAAGCTCAAAGGAAATGACAGTGGTGCATTGTGAGGTAGTTTTCGGCATACCTATAGTATTTTGATCATATCTTGGGCAAAAAAAATGATTTTTAAGTGAAACAAGATGCGTTGGAAAGCTAACACATAGGGCTACTAGAAAATTAAAAGAAAATTTCAAAAAGTGCTTTTCATTTGGGGCTAATTAGATGTGAACTTTATACGAACGTTAATGTATAAAAGCACGATCACAACTCCTACTGTAGGAACCTCCCCGAAGTGACTCGACTATTTTTAGAAAGCTAAGTAAATTAGCTACAACTTTTGTGTTGGAACCATTCCAAATTTCTTGCAAGAAAGTGGCCAAAAGCTCAAAGGAAGTGACTGTGGTGCATTTTGAGGTACTTTCCAACATACCTTTAGTATTTTGGTCATAACGTGGGCTACAAAAATGATTTTTAGGTGAAACTTGATGCATTATGCAAAGCTAACACACAGGGCTACTGGAAAATTATACAAAATGTTCAAAAAGTTGAAATTTCAAAAAGTGCTTTTTATTGGGGCCTATTGTATGCGAAATTTATATGAACGTTAATGTACAAATGCACAAATCACTAGTCCCCATGTAGGAACCACCACAAAGTGAATCTTTTTGTTTTTGGAAAGGTAAGTGAGTTAGCTACAACTTTTGTGATAGAACCATTCCAAAGTTCTTGCAAGAAAGGTTCCAAAAGCTCAAAGGAAATGACAGTTGTGCATTGTGAGGTAGTTTTCGGCATACCTATAGTATTTTGATCATATCTTGGGCAAAAAAAATGATTTTTAAGTGAAACAAGATGCGTTGGAAAGCTAACACATAGGGCTACTAGAAAATTAAAAGAAAATTTCAAAAAGTGCTTTTCATTTGGGGCTAATTAGATGTGAACTTTATACGAACAATAATGTATAAAAGCACGATCACAACTCCTACTGTAAGAACCTCTCCGAAGTGACTCGACTATTTTTAGAAAGCTAAGTGAATTAGCTGCAACTTTTGTGTTGGAACCATTCCAAATTTCTTGCAAGAAAGTGGCCAAAAGCTCAAAGGAAGTGACTGTGGTGCATTTTGAGGTACTTTCCAACATACCTTTAGTATTTTGGTAATAACGTGGGCTACAAAAATGATTTTTAGGTGAAACTTGATGCATTTTGCAAAGCTAACACACAGGGCTACTGGAAAATTATACAAAATGTTCAAAAAGTTGAAATTTCAAAAAGTGCTTTTTATTGGGGCCTATTGTATGCGAAATTTATATGAACGTTAATTTACAAATGCACAAATCACTACTCCCCATGTAGGAACCTTCACAAAGTGAATCTTTTGTTTTTGCAAAGTTAAGTGAGTTAGCTACAACTTTTGTGATAGAACCATTCCAAAGTTCTTTCAAGAATGGTTCCAAAAGCGCAAAGGAAGTGACAGTGGTGCATTGTAAGGTAGTTTTCGGCATACCTATAGTATTTTGATCATATCTTGGGCTAAAAAAATGATTTTTAAGTGAAACAAGATGCGTTGGAAAGCTACCACATAGGGCTACTAGAAAATGAAAAGAAAATTTCAAAAAGTTATTTTTATTTGGGGCTAATTAGATGTGAACTTTATACGAACGTTAATGTATAAAAGCACAATCACAACTCCTACTGTAGGAACCTCCCCGAAGTGACTCGACTATTTTTAGAAATCTAAGTAAATTAGCTACATCTTTTTTGTTGGAACCATTCCAAATTTCTTGCAAGAAAGTGGCCAAAAGTTCAAAGGAAGTGACTGTGGTGCATTTTGAGGTACTTTCCAGCATACCTTTAGTATTTTGGTCGTAACTTGGGCTACAAAAATGATTTTTAGGTGAAACTTGATGCATTGCAAAGCTAACACACAGGGCTACTGAAAAATTATACAAAATATTCAAAAAGTTGAAATTTCAAAAAGTGCTTTTTATTGGGGCCTATTGTATGCGAAATTTATATGAACGTTAATGTACAAATGCACAAATCACTACTCCCCATGTAGGAACCTTCACAAAGTGTATCTTTTGTTTTTGCAAAGGTAAGTGAGTTAGCTACAACTTTTGTGATAGAACCATTCCAATATTCTTGCAAAAAGGATCCAAAACTGCAAAGGAAGTGACAGTGGTGCATTCTAAGGTAGTTTTCGGCATACCTATAGTATTTTGATCATATCTTGGGCAAAAAAAATGATTTTTAAGTGAAACAAGATGCGTTGGAAAGCTAACACATAGGGCTACTAGAAAATGAAAAGAAAATTTCAAAAAGTGCTTTTCATTTGGGGCTAATTAGATGTGAACTTTATACGAACATTAATGTATAAAAGCACGATCACAACTCCTACTGTAGGAACCTCCTCGAAGTGACTCGACTATTTTTAGAAATCTAAGTGAATTAGCTACAACTTTTGTGTTGGAACCATTCCAAATTTCTTGCAAGAAAGTGGCCAAAAGCTCAAAATAAGTGACTGTGGTGCATTTTGAGGTACTTTCCTGCATACCTTTAGTATTTTGGTCATAACTTGGGCTACAAAAATGATTTTTAGGTGAAACTTGATGCATTTTGCAAAGCTAACACACAGGGCTACTGGAAAAGGATACAAAATGTTCAAAAAGTTGAAATTTCAAAAAGTGCTTTTTATTGGGGCCTATTGTATGCGAAATTCATATGAACGTTAATGTACAAATGCACAAATCACTACTCCCCATGTAGGAACCTCCACAAAGTGAATCTTTTGTTTTTGGAAAGGTAAGTGAGTTAGCTACAACTTTTGTGATAGAACCATTCCAAAGTTCTTGCAAGAAAGGTTCCAAAAGCACAAAGGAAGTGACAGTGGTGCATTGTAAGGTAGTTTTCGGCATACCTATAGTATTTTGATTATATCTTGGGCTAAAAACATGATTTTTAAGTGAAACAAGATGCGTTGGAAAGCTAACACATAGGGCTACTACAAAATGAAAAGAAAATTTCAAAAAGTGCTTTTCATTTGGGGCTAATTAGATGTGAACTTTATACGAACATTAATGTATAAAAGCACGATCACAACTCCTACTGTAGAAACCTCCGCGAAGTGACTCGACTATTTTTAGAAAGCTAAGTGAATTAGCTACAACTTTTGTGGTTGAACCATTCCAAATTTCTTGCAACAAAGTGGCCAAAAGCTCAAAGGAAGTGACTGTGGAGCATTTTGAGGTACTTTCTAGCATACCTTTAGTATTTTGGTCATAACTTGGGCTACAAAAATGATTTTTAGGTGAAACTTGATGCATTGCAAGGCTAACACACGGGGCTACTGGAAAATTATACAAAATGTTCAAAAAGTTGAAATTTCAAAAAGTGCTTTTTATTGGGGCGTATTGTATGCGAAATTTATATGAACGTTAATGTACAAATGCACAAATCACTACTCCCCATGTAGGAACCTCCACAAAGTGAATCTTTTGTTTTTGGAAAGGTAAGTGGGTTAGCTACAACTTTTGTTATAGAACCATTCCAAAGTTCTTGCAAGAAAGGTTCCATAAGCTCAAAGGAAGTGATAGTGGTGCATTGTAAGGTTGTTTTCAGCATACCTATAGTATTTTGATTATATTTTGGGCTAAAAAAATGATTTTTAAGTGAAACAAGATGTGTTGGAAACTAACACATAGGGCTACCAGAAAATGAAAAGAAAATTTCAAAAAGTGCTTTTCATTTGGGGCTAATTAGATGTGAACTTTATACGAACGTTAATGTATAAAAGCACGATCACAACTCCTACTGTAGGAACCTTCCCGAAGTGAGTCGACTATTTTTAGAAAGCTAAGTGAATTAGCTACAACTTTTGTGTTGGAACCATTCCAAATTTCTTGCAAGAAAGTGGCCAAAAGCTCAAAGGAAGTGACTGTGGTGCATTTTGAGGTACTTTCCAGCATATCTTTAGTATTTTGGTCATAAATTGGGCTACAAAAATGATTTTTAGGTGAAACTTGATGCATTGCAAGGCTAACACATGGGGCTACTGGAAAATTATACAAAACGTTCAAAAAGTTGAAATTTCAAAAAGTGTTTTTTATTGGGGCCTATTGTATGCGAAATTTATATGAACGTTAATGTACAAATGGGCAAATCACTACTCCCCATGTAGGAACCTCCACAAAGTGAATCTTTTGTTTTTGGAAAGGTAAGTGAGTTAGCTACAACTTTTGTGATAGAACCATTCCAAAGTTCTTGCTAGAAAGGTTCCATAAGCTCAAAGGAAGTGACAGTGGTGCATTGTAAGGTTGTTTTCGGCATACCTATAGTATTTTGATCATATCTTGGGTGAAAAAAATGATTTTTAAGTGAAACAAGATGCGTTGGAAAGCTAACACATAGGGCTACTAGAAAATGAAAAGAAAATTTCAAAAAGTGCTTTTGATTTGGGGCTAATTAGATGTGAACTTTATACGAACGTTAATGTATAAAAACACGATCACAACTCCTACTGTAGGAACCTCCCCGAAGTGACTCGACTATTTTTAGAAAGCTAAGTGAATTAGCAACAACTTTTATGTTGGAACCATTCCAAATTTCTTGCAAGAAAGTGGCCAAAAGCTCAGAGGAAGTGACTGTGGTGCATTTTGAGGTACTTTCCAACATACCTTTAGTATTTTGGTCATAACTTGGGCTACAAAAATGATTTTCAGGTGAAACTTGATGCATTGCAAAGCTAACACACAGGGCTACTGGAAAAGGATACAAAATGTTCAAAAAGTTGAAATTTCAAAAAGTGCTTTTTATTGGGGCCTATTGTATGCGAAATTTATATGAACGTTCATGTACAAATGCACAAATCACTACTCCCCATGTAGGAACCTCCACAAAGTGAATCTTTTATTTTTGGAAAGGTAAGTGCGTTAGCTACAACTTTTGTGATAGAACCATTCCAAAGTTCTTGCAAGAAAGGTTCCAAAAGCGCAAAGGAAGTGACAGTGGTGCATTGTAAGGTAGTTTTCGGCATACCTATAGTATTTTGAACATATCTTGGGCTCAAAAAAATGATTTTTAAGTGAAACAAGATGCGTTGGAAAGCTAACACATAGGGGTACTAGAAAATAAAAAGAAAATTTCAAAAAGTGCTTTTCATTTGGGGCTAATTAGATGTGAACTTTATACGAACGTTAATGTATAAAAGCACGATCAGAACTCCTACTGTAGGAACCTCCCCGAAGTGACTCGACTATTTTTAGCAAGCTAAGTGAATTAGCTACAACTTTTGCGGTTGAACCATTCCAAAGTTCTTGCAAGAAAGTGGCCAAAAGCTCAAAGGAAGTGACTGTGGTGCATTTTGAGGTACTTTCCAGCATACCTTTAGTATTTTGGTCATAACTTGGGCTACAAAAAAGATTTTTAGGTGAAATTTGATGCATTGCAAGGCTAACACACGGGGCTACTAGAAAATTATACAAAATGTTAAAAAATTTGAAATTTCAAAAAGTGCTTTTTATTGGGGCCTGTTGTATGCGAAATTTATATGAACGTTAATGTATAAATGGACAAATCACTACTCCCCATGTAGGAACCTCCACAAAGTGAATCTTTTGTTTTTAGAAAGGTAATTGAGTTAGCTACAACTTTTGTGATAGAACCATTCCAAAGTTCTTGCTAGAAAGGTTCCATAAGCTCAAAGGAAGTGACAGTGGTGCATTGTAAGGTTGTTTTCAGCATACCTATAGTATTTTGATCATATCTTGGGCAAAAAAAATGATTTTTAAGTGAAACAAGATGCGTTGGAAAGCTAACACATAGGGCTACTAGAAAATGAAAAGAAAATTTCAAAAAGTGCTTTTGATTTGGGGCTAATTAGATGTGAACTTTATACGAACGTTAATGTATAAAAACACGATCACAACTCCTACTGTAGGAACCTTCCCGAAGTGACTTGACTATTTTTAGAATGCTAAGTGAATTAGCTACAACTTTTATGTTGGAACCATTCCAAATTTCCTGCAAGAAAGTGGCCAAAAGCTCAGAGGAAGTGACTGTGGTGCATTTAGAGGTACTTTCCAACATACCTTTAGTATTTTGGTCATAACGTGGGCTACAAAAATGATTTTTAGGTGAAACTTGATGCATTGCAAGGCTAACACACAGGGCTACTAGAAAATTATACAAAATGTTCAAAAAATTGAAATTTCAAAAAGTGCTTTTTATTGGGGCCTATTGTATGCAAAATTTATATGAACGTTAATATACAAATGCACAAATCACTACTACCCATGTAGGAACCTCCACAGAGTGAATCTTTTGTTTTTGGAAAGGTAAGTGAGTCAGCTACAACTTTTGTGATAGAACCATTCCAAAGTTCTTGCAAGAAAGGTTCCAAAAGCTCAAAGGAAGTGACAGTGATGCATTGTAAGGTAGTTTTCGGCATACCTATAGTATTTTGATCATATCTTGGGCTAAAAAAATGATTTTTAAGTGAAACAAGATGCGTTGGAAAGCTAACACATAGGGATACTAGAAAATGAAAAGAAAATTTCAAAAAGTGCTTTTTATTTAGGGCTAATTAGATGTGAACTTTATACGAACGTTAATGTATAAAAGCACAATCACAACTCCTACTGTAGGAACCTCCCCGAAGTGATTCGACTATTTTTAGAAATCTATGTAAATTAGCTACAACTTTTGTGTTGGATCCATTCCAAATTTCTTGCAAGAAAGTGGCCAAAAGCTCAAAGGAAGTGACTGTGGTGCATTTTGAGGTACTTTCCAACATACCTTTAGTATTTTGGTCATAACTTGGGCTACAAAAATGATTTTTAGGTGAAACTTGATGCATTGCAAAGCTAACACACAGGGCTACTGGAAAAGGATACAAAATGTTCAAAAAGTTGAAATTTCAAAAAGTGCTTTTTATTGGGGCCTATTGTATGCAAAATTTATATGAACGTTAATGTACAAATGCACAAATCACTACTACCCATGTAGGAACCTCCACAAAGTGAATCTTTTTGTTTTTGGAATGGTAAGTGAGTTAGCTACAACTTTTGTGATAGAACCATTCCAAAGTTCTTGCAAGAAAGGTTCCAAAAGCTCAAAGGAAATGACAGTGGTGCATTGTGAGGTAGTTTTCGGCATACCTATAGTATTTTGATCATATCTTGGGCAAAAAAAATGATTTTTAAGTGAAACAAGATGCGTTGGAAAGCTAACACATAGGGCTACTAGAAAATTAAAAGAAAATTTCAAAAAGTGCTTTTCATTTGGGGCTAATTAGATGTGAACTTTATACGAACGTTAATGTATAAAAGCACGATCACAACTCCTACTGTAGGAACCTCCCCGAAGTGACTCGACTATTTTTAGAAAGCTAAGTAAATTAGCTACAACTTTTGTGTTGGAACCATTCCAAATTTCTTGCAAGAAAGTGGCCAAAAGCTCAAAGGAAGTGACTGTGGTGCATTTTGAGGTACTTTCCAACATACCTTTAGTATTTTGGTCATAACGTGGGCTACAAAAATGATTTTTAGGTGAAACTTGATGCATTATGCAAAGCTAACACACAGGGCTACTGGAAAATTATACAAAATGTTCAAAAAGTTGAAATTTCAAAAAGTGCTTTTTATTGGGGCCTATTGTATGCGAAATTTATATGAACGTTAATGTACAAATGCACAAATCACTAGTCCCCATGTAGGAACCACCACAAAGTGAATCTTTTTGTTTTTGCAAAGGTAAGTGAGTTAGCTACAACTTTTGTGATAGAACCATTCCAAAGTTCTTGCAAGAAAGGTTCCAAAAGCTCAAAGGAAATGACAGTTGTGCATTGTGAGGTAGTTTTCGGCATACCTATAGTATTTTGATCATATCTTGGGCAAAAAAAATGATTTTTAAGTGAAACAAGATGCGTTGGAAAGCTAACACATAGGGCTACTAGAAAATTAAAAGAAAATTTCAAAAAGTGCTTTTCATTTGGGGCTAATTAGATGTGAACTTTATACGAACAATAATGTATAAAAGCACGATCACAACTCCTACTGTAAGAACCTCTCCGAAGTGACTCGACTATTTTTAGAAAGCTAAGTGAATTAGCTGCAACTTTTGTGTTGGAACCATTCCAAATTTCTTGCAAGAAAGTGGCCAAAAGCTCAAAGGAAGTGACTGTGGTGCATTTTGAGGTACTTTCCAACATACCTTTAGTATTTTGGTAATAACGTGGGCTACAAAAATGATTTTTAGGTGAAACTTGATGCATTTTGCAAAGCTAACACACAGGGCTACTGGAAAAGGATACAAAATGTTCAAAAAGTTGAAATTTCAAAAAGTGCTTTTTATTGGGGCCTATTGTATGCGAAATTCATATGAACGTTAATGTACAAATGCACAAATCACTACTCCCCATGTAGGAACCTCCACAAAGTGAATCTTTTGTTTTTGGAAAGGTAAGTGAGTTAGCTACAACTTTTGTGATAGAACCATTCCAAAGTTCTTGCAAGAAAGGTTCCAAAAGCACAAAGGAAGTGACAGTGGTGCATTGTAAGGTAGTTTTCGGCATACCTATAGTATTTTGATTATATCTTGGGCTAAAAACATGATTTTTAAGTGAAACAAGATGCGTTGGAAAGCTAACACATAGGGCTACTACAAAATGAAAAGAAAATTTCAAAAAGTGCTTTTCATTTGGGGCTAATTAGATGTGAACTTTATACGAACATTAATGTATAAAAGCACGATCACAACTCCTACTGTAGAAACCTCCGCGAAGTGACTCGACTATTTTTAGAAAGCTAAGTGAATTAGCTACAACTTTTGTGGTTGAACCATTCCAAATTTCTTGCAACAAAGTGGCCAAAAGCTCAAAGGAAGTGACTGTGGAGCATTTTGAGGTACTTTCTAGCATACCTTTAGTATTTTGGTCATAACTTGGGCTACAAAAATGATTTTTAGGTGAAACTTGATGCATTGCAAGGCTAACACACGGGGCTACTGGAAAATTATACAAAATGTTCAAAAAGTTGAAATTTCAAAAAGTGCTTTTTATTGGGGCGTATTGTATGCGAAATTTATATGAACGTTAATGTACAAATGCACAAATCACTACTCCCCATGTAGGAACCTCCACAAAGTGAATCTTTTGTTTTTGGAAAGGTAAGTGAGTTAGCTACAACTTTTGTTATAGAACCATTCCAAAGTTCTTGCAAGAAAGGTTCCATAAGCTCAAAGGAAGTGATAGTGGTGCATTGTAAGGTTGTTTTCAGCATACCTATAGTATTTTGATTATATTTTGGGCTAAAAAAATGATTTTTAAGTGAAACAAGATGTGTTGGAAACTAACACATAGGGCTACCAGAAAATGAAAAGAAAATTTCAAAAAGTGCTTTTCATTTGGGGCTAATTAGATGTGAACTTTATACGAACGTTAATGTATAAAAGCACGATCACAACTCCTACTGTAGGAACCTTCCCGAAGTGAGTCGACTATTTTTAGAAAGCTAAGTGAATTAGCTACAACTTTTGTGTTGGAACCATTCCAAATTTCTTGCAAGAAAGTGGCCAAAAGCTCAAAGGAAGTGACTGTGGTGCATTTTGAGGTACTTTCCAGCATATCTTTAGTATTTTGGTCATAAATTGGGCTACAAAAATGATTTTTAGGTGAAACTTGATGCATTGCAAGGCTAACACATGGGGCTACTGGAAAATTATACAAAACATTCAAAAAGTTGAAATTTCAAAAAGTGTTTTTTATTGGGGCCTATTGTATGCGAAATTTATATGAACGTTAATGTACAAATGGGCAAATCACTACTCCCCATGTAGGAACCTCCACAAAGTGAATCTTTTGTTTTTGGAAAGGTAAGTGAGTTAGCTACAACTTTTGTGATAGAACCATTCCAAAGTTCTTGCTAGAAAGGTTCCATAAGCTCAAAGGAAGTGACAGTGGTGCATTGTAAGGTTGTTTTCGGCATACCTATAGTATTTTGATCATATCTTGGGTGAAAAAAATGATTTTTAAGTGAAACAAGATGCGTTGGAAAGCTAACACATAGGGCTACTAGAAAATGAAAAGAAAATTTCAAAAAGTGCTTTTGATTTGGGGCTAATTAGATGTGAACTTTATACGAACGTTAATGTATAAAAACACGATCACAACTCCTACTGTAGGAACCTCCCCGAAGTGACTCGACTATTTTTAGAAAGCTAAGTGAATTAGCTACAACTTTTATGTTGGAACCATTCCAAATTTCTTGCAAGAAAGTGGCCAAAAGCTCAGAGGAAGTGACTGTGGTGCATTTTGAGGTACTTTCCAACATACCTTTAGTATTTTGGTCATAACTTGGGCTACAAAAATGATTTTCAGGTGAAACTTGATGCATTGCAAAGCTAACAGACAGGGCTACTGGAAAAGGATACAAAATGTTCAAAAAGTTGAAATTTCAAAAAGTGCTTTTTATTGGGGCCTATTGTATGCGAAATTTATATGAACGTTCATGTACAAATGCACAAATCACTACTCCCCATGTAGGAACCTCCACAAAGTGAATCTTTTATTTTTGGAAAGGTAAGTGGGTTAGCTACAACTTTTGTGATAGAACCATTCCAAAGTTCTTGCAAGAAAGGTTCCAAAAGCGCAAAGGAAGTGACAGTGGTGCATTGTAAGGTAGTTTTCGGCATACCTATAGTATTTTGAACATATCTTGGGCTCAAAAAAATGATTTTTAAGTGAAACAAGATGCGTTGGAAAGCTAACACATAGGGGTACTAGAAAATAAAAAGGAAATTTCAAAAAGTGCTTTTCATTTGGGGCAAATTAGATGTGAACTTTATACGAACGTTAATGTATAAAAGCACGATCACAACTCCTACTGTAGGAACCTCCCCGAAGTGACTCGACTATTTTTAGAAATCTAAGTGAATTAGCTACAACTTTTGTGGTTGAACCATTCCAAAGTTCTTGCAAGAATGTGGCCAAAAGCTCAAAGGAAGTGACTATGGTGCATTTTGAGGTACTTTCCAACATACCTTTAGTATTTTGGTCGTAACTTGGGCTACAAAAATGATTTTTAGGTGAAAATAGATGCATTGCAAAGCTAACACACAGGGCTACTGGAAAAGTATACAAAATGTCCAAAAAGTTGAAATTTCAAAAAGTGCTTTTTATTGGGGCCTATTGTATGCGAAATTTATATGAACGTTAATGTACAAATGCACAAATCACTACTCCCCATGTAGGAACCACCACAAAGTGAATATTTTTGTATTTGGAAAGGTAAGTGAGTTAGCTACAACTTTTGTGATAGAACCATTCCAAAGTTCTTGCAAGAAAGGTTCCAAAAGCTCAAAGGAAATGACAGTGGTGCATTGTGAGGTTGTTTTCGGCATACCTATAGTATTTTGATCATATCTTGGGCAAAAAAAATGATTTTTATGTGAAACAAGATGCGTTGGAAAGCTAACACATAGGACTACTAGAAAATTAAAAGAAAATTTCAAAAAGTGCTTTTCATTTGGGTCTAATTAGATGTGAACTTTATACGAACGTTAATGTATAAAAGCACGATCACAACTCCTACAGTAGGAACCTCCCCGATGTGACTCGACTATTTTTAGAAATCTAAGTGAATTAGCTACAACTTTTGTGTTGGAACCATTCCAAATTTCTTTCAAGAAAGTGGCCAAAAGCTCAAAGGAAGTGACTGTGGTGCATTTTGAGGTACTTTCCAGCATACCTTTAGTATTTTGGTCATAACTTGGGCTACAAAAATGATTTTAGGTGAAACTTGATGCATTGCAATGCTAACACACAGGGCTACTAGAAAATTATACAAAATGTTCAAAAAATTGAAATTTCAAAAAGTGCTTTTTATTGGGGCCTATTGTATGCAAAATTTATATGAACGTTAATGTACAAATGCACAAATCACTACTCCCCATGTAGGAACCTCCACAAAGTGAATCTTTTATTTTTGCAAAGGTAAGTTAGTTAGCAAAACTTTTGTGATAGAACCATTCCGAAGTTCTTGGAAAAAGGATCCAGAACTGCAAAGGAAGTGACAGTGGTGCATTGTAAGGTAGTTTTCGGCATACCTATAGTATTTTGATCATATCTTGGGCAAAAAAAATGATTTTTAAGTGAAACAAGATGCATTGGAAAGCTAACACATAGGGCTACTAGAAAATGAAAAGAAAATTTCAAAAAGTGCTTTTCATTTGGGGCAAATTAGATGTGAACTTTATACGAACATTAATGTATAAAAGCACGATCACAACTCCTACTGTAGGAACCTCCTCGAAGTGACTCGACTATTTTTAGAAAGCTAAGTGAATTAGCTACAACATTTGTGTTGGAACCATTCCAAATTTCTTGCAACAAAGTGGCCAAAAGCTCAAAGGAAGTGACTGTGGTGCATTTTGAGGTACTTTCCAACATACCTTTAGTATTTTAGTCATAACTTGGACTAAAAAAATGATTTTTAGGTGAAACTTGATGCATTGCAAGGCTAACACACAGGGCTACTGGGAAAGGATACAAAATGTTCAAAAAGTGCTTTGTATTGGGGCCTATTGTATGCAAAATTTATATGAACGTTAATGTACAAATGCACAAATCACTACTCCCCATGTAGGAACCTCCACAAAGTGATCTTTTGTTTTTGGAAAGGTAAGTGAGTTAGCTACAATTCTTGTGATAGAACCATTCCAAAGTTCTTGCAAGAAAGGTTCCAAAAGCACAAAGGAAGTGACAGTGGTGCATTGTAAGTTGTTTTCGGCATACCTATAGTATTTTGATTATATCTTGGGCTAAAAACATGATTTTTAAGTGAAACAGGATGCGTTGGAAAGCTAACACATAGGGCTACTACAAAATGAAAAGAAAATTTCAAAAAGTGCTTTTCATTTGGGGCTAATTAGATGTGAACTTTATACGAACGTTAAATGTATAAAAGCACGATCACAACTCCTACTGTAGAAACCTCCGCGAAGTGACTCGACTATTTTTAGAAAGCTAAGTGAATTAGCTACAACTTTTGTGGTAGAACCATTCCAAATTTCTTGCAACAAAGTGGCCAAAAGCTCAAAGGAAGTGACTGTGGTGCATTTTGAGGTACTTTCTAGTATACCTTTAGTATTTTGGTCATCACTTGGGCTACAAAAATGATTTTCAGGTGAAACTTGATGCATTGCAAGGCTAACACACGGGCTACTGGAAAATTATACAAAATGTTCAAAAAGTTGAAATTTCAAAAAGTGCTTTTTATTGGGGCCTATTGTATGCGAAATTTATATGAACGTTAATGTACAAATGCACAAATCACTACTCCCCATGTAGGAACCTCCACAAAGTGAATCTTTTGTTTTTGGAAAGGTAAGTGACTTAGCTACAACTTTTGTGATAGGACCATTCCAAAGTTCTTGCAAGAAAGGTTCCATAAGCTCAAAGGAAGTGATAGTGGTGCATTGTAAGGTTGTTTTCAGCATACCTATAGTATTTTGATCATATCTAGGGCTAAAAAAAATGATTTTTATGTGAAACAAGATGCATTGGAAAGCTAACACATAGGGCTCCTAGAAAACGAAAAGAAAATTTCAAAAAGTGCTTTTGATTTGGGGCTAATTAGATGTGAACTTTATACGAACGTTAATGTATAAAAGCACGATCACAACTCCTACTGTAGGAACCTTCCCGAAGTGACTCGACTATTTTTAGAAAGCTAAGTGAATTAGCTACAACTTTTATGTTTGAGTCATTTCAAATTTCTTGCAAGAAAGTGGCCAAAAGCTCAGAGGAAGTGATTGTGGTGCATTTTGAGGTACTTTCCAACATACCTTTAGTATTTTGGTCATAACTTGGGCTACAAAAATGATTTTTAGGTGAAACTTGATGCATTGCAAGGCTAACACACAGGGCTACTAGAAAATTATACAAAATGTTCAAAAAGTTGAAATTTCAAAAAGTGCTTTTTATTGGGGCCTATTGTATGCGAAATTTATATGAACGTTAATGTACAAATGCACAAATCACTACTCCCCATGTAGGAACCTCCACAAAGTGAATCTTTTATTTTTGCAAAGGTAAGTGAGTTAGCTACAACTTTTGTGATAGAACCATTCCAAAGTTCTTGCAAGAAAGGTTCCAAAAGCGCAAAGGAAGTGACAGTGGTGCATTGTAAGGTAGTTTTCGGCATACCTATAGTATTTTGAACATATCTTGGATGCAAAAAAAAATGATTTTTAAGTGAAACAAGATGCGTTGGAAAGCTAACACATAGGGCTACTAGAAAATGAAAATAAAATTTCAAAAAGTGCTTTTGATTTGGGGCTAATTAGATGTGAACTTTATACGAACGTTAATGTATAAAAACACGATCACAACTCCTACTGTAGGAACCTCCCCGAAGTGACTCGACTATTTTTAGAAAGCTAAGTGAATTAGCTACAACTTTTATGTTGGAATCATTTCAAATTTCTTGCAAGAAAGTGGCCAAAAGCTCAGAGGAAGTGACTGTGGTGCATTTTGAGGTACTTTCCAACATACCTTTAGTATTTTGGTCATAACTTGGGCTACAAAAATGATTTTTAGGTGAAACTTGATGCATTGCATAGCTAACACACAGGGCTACTGGAAAAGGATACAAAATGTTCAAAAAGTTGAAATTTCAAAAAGTGTTTTTTATTGGGGCCTATTGTATGCGAAATTTATATGAACGTTAATGTACAAATGCACAAATCACTACTCCCCATGTAGGAACCTCCACAAAGTGAATCTTTTATTTTTGCAAAGGTAAGTTAGTTAGCTACAACTTTTGTGATAGAACCATTCCAAAGTTCTTGCAAGAAAGGTTCCAAAAGCGCAAAGGAAGTGACAGTGGTGCATTGTAAGGTAGTTTTCGGCATACCTATAGTATTTTGAACATATCTTGGGCTCAAAAAAATGATTTTTAAGTGAAACAAGATGCGTTGGAAAGCTAACACATAGGGGTACTAGAAAATAAAAAGAAAATTTCAAAAAGTGCTTTTCATTTGGGGATAATTAGATGTGAACTTTATACGAACGTTAATGTATAAAAGCACGATCACAACTCCTACTGTAGGAACCTCCCCGAAGTGACTCGACTATTTTTAGAAAGCTAAGTGAATTAGCTACAACTTTTGTGGTTGAACCATTCCAAAGTTCTTGCAAGAAAGTGGCCAAAAGCTCAAAAGAAGTGACTGTGGTGCATTTTGAGGTACTTTCCAGCATACCTTTAGTATTTTGGTCATAACTTGGGCTACAAAAATGATTTTTAGGTGAAATTTGATGCATTGCAAGGCTAACACACGGGGCTACTAGAAAATTATACAAAATGTTATAAAATTTGAAATTTCAAAAAGTGCTTTTTATTGGGGCCTATTGTATGCGAAATTTATATGAACGTTAATGTACAAATGGACAAATCACTACTCCCCATGTAGGAACCTCCACAAAGTGAATCTTTTGTTTTTAGAAAGGTAATTGAGTTAGCTACAACTTTTGTGATAGAACCATTCCAAAGTTCTTGCTAGAAAGGTTCCATAAGCTCAAAGGAAGTGACAGTGGTGCATTGTAAGGTTGTTTTCGGCATACCTATAGTATTTTGGTCATAACTTGGGCTAAAAAAATGATTTTTAAGTGAAACAAGATGCGTTGGAAAGCTAACACATAGGGCTACTAGAAAACGAAAAGAAAATTTCAAAAAGTGCTTTTCATTTGGGGCTAATTAGATGTGAACTTTATACGAATGTTAATGTATAAAAGCACGATCACAACTCCTACTGTAGGAACCTTCCCGAAGTGAGTCGACTATTTTTAGAAAGCTAAGTGAATTAGCTACAACTTTTATGTTGGAACCATTCCAAATTTCTTGCAAGAAAGTGGCCAAAAGCTCAAAGGAAGTGATTGTGGTGCATTTTGAGGTACTTTCCAGCATACCTTTAGTATTTTGGTCATAAATTTGGGCTACACAAATGATTTTTAGGTGAAACTTGATGCATTGCAAAGCTAACACACGGGGCTACTGGAAAATTATACAAAATGTTCAAAAAGTTGAAATTTCAAAAAGTGCTTTTTATTGGGGCCTATTGTATGCGAAATTTATATGAACGTTAATGTACAAATGCACAAATCACTACTCCCCATGTGGGAACCTCCACAAAGTGAATCTTTTGTTTTTGCAAAGGTAAGTGAGTTAGCTACAACTTTTGTGATAGAACCATTCCAAAGTTCTTGCAAGAAAGGTTCCAAAAGCGCAAAGGAAGTGACAGTGGTGCATTGTAAGGTAGTTTTCGGCATACCTATAGTGTTTTTATCATATCTTGGGCTAAAAAAATGATTTTTAAGTGAAACAAGATGTGTTGGAAAGCTAACACATAGGGCTACTAGAAAATGAAAAGAAAATTTCAAAAAGTGCTTTTCATTTGGGGCTAATTAGATGTGAACTTTATACGAACGTTAATGTATAAAAGCACGATCACAACTCCTACTGTAGGAACCTCCCCGAAGTAACTCGACTATTTTTAGAAATCTAAGTGAATTAGCTACAACTTTTGTGGTTGAACCATTCCAAATTTCTTGCAACAAAGTGGCCAAAAGCTCAAAGGAAGTGACTGTGGTGCATTTTGAGGTACTTTCCAACATACCTTTAGTATTTTAGTCATAACTTGGACTACAAAAATGATTTTTAGGTGAAACTTGATGCATTGCAAGGCTAACACACAGGGCTACTGGAAAAGGATACAAAATGATCAAAAAGTTGAAATTTCAAAAAGTGCTTTTTATTGGGGCCTATTGTATGCGAAATTTATATGAACGTTAATGTACAAATGGACAAATCACTACTCCCCATGTAGGAACCTCCACAAAGTGAATCTTTTGTTTTTGGAAAGGTAAGTGATTTAGCTACAACTTTTGTGATAGGACCATTCCAAAGTTCTTGCAAGAAAGGTTCCATAAGCTCAAAGGAAGTGATAGTGGTGCATTGTAAGGTTGTTTTCAGCATACCTATAGTATTTTGATCATATCTAGGGCTAAAAAAAATGATTTTTATGTGAAACAAGATGCATTGGAAAGCTAACACATAGGGCTCCTAGAAAACGAAAAGAAAATTTCAAAAAGTGCTTTTCATTTGGGGCTAATTAGATGTGAACTTTATACGAACGTTAATGTATAAAAGCACGATCACAACTCCTACTGTAGGAACCTTCCCGAAGTGACTCGACTATTTTTAGAAAGCTAAGTGAATTAGCTACAACTTTTATGTTTGAATCATTCCAAATTTCTTGCAAGAAAGTGGCCAAAAGCTCAGAGGAAGTGATTGTGGTGCATTTTGAGGTACTTTCCAACATACCTTTAGTATTTTGGTCATAACTTGGGCTACAAAAATGATTTTTAGGTGAAACTTGATGCATTGCATATCTAACACACAGGGCTACTGGAAAATGATACAAAATGTTCAAAAAGTTGAAATTTCAAAAAGTGCTTTTTATTGGGGCCTATTGTATGCGAAATTTATATGAACGTTAATGTACAAATGCACAAATCACTACTCCCCATGTAGGAACCTCCACAAAGTGAATCTTTTATTTTTGCAAAGGTAAGTGAGTTAGCTACAACTTTTGTGATAGAACCATTCCAAAGTTCTTGCAAGAAAGGTTCCAAAAGCGCAAAGGAAGTGACAGTGGTGCATTGTAAGGTAGTTTTCGGCATACCTATAGTATTTTGAACATATCTTGGATGCAAAAAAAATGATTTTTAAGTGAAACAAGATGCGTTGGAAAGCTAACACATAGGGGTACTAGAAAATAAAAAGAAAATTTCAAAAAGTGCTTTTCATTTGGGGATAATTAGATGTGAACTTTATACGAACGTTAATGTATAAAAGCACGATCACAACTCCTACTGTAGGAACCTCCCCGAAGTGACTCGACTATTTTTAGAAAGCTAAGTGAATTAGCTACAACTTTTGTGGTTGAACCATTCCAAAGTTCTTGCAAGAAAGTGGCCAAAAGCTCAAAAGAAGTGACTGTGGTGCATTTTGAGGTACTTTGCAGCATACCTTTAGTATTTTGGTCATAACTTGGGCTACAAAAATGATTTTTAGGTGAAATTTGATGCATTGCAAGGCTAACACACGGGGCTACTAGAAAATTATACAAAATGTTATAAAATTTGAAATTTCAAAAAGTGCTTTTTATTGGGGCCTATTGTATGCGAAATTTATATGAACGTTAATGTACAAATGGACAAATCACTACTCCCCATGTAGGAACCTCCACAAAGTGAATCTTTTGTTTTTAGAAAGGTAATTGAGTTAGCTACAACTTTTGTGATAGAACCATTCCAAAGTTCTTGCTAGAAAGGTTCCATAAGCTCAAAGGAAGTGACAGTGGTGCATTGTAAGGTTGTTTTCGGCATACCTATAGTATTTTGATCATATCTTGGGCAAAAAAAATGATTTTTAAATGAAACAAGATGCGATGGAAAGCTAACACATAGAGCTACTAGAAAATGAAAAGAAAATTTCAAAAAGTGCTTTTGATTTAGGGCTAATTAGATGTGAACTTTATACGAACGTTAATGTATAAAAACACGATCACAACTCCTACTGTAGGAACCTCCCCGAAGTGACTCGACTATTTTTAGAAAGCTAAGTGAATTAGCTACAACTTTTGTGGTTGAACCATTTCAAAGTTCTTGCAAGAAAGTGGCCAAAAGCTCAAAAGAAGTGACTGTGGTGCATTTTGAGGTACTTTCCAGCATACCTTTAGTATTTTAGTCATAACTTGGACTACAAAAATGATTTTTAGGTGAAACTTGATGCATTGCAAGGCTAACACACAGGGCTACTGGAAAAGGATACAAATTGTTCAAAAAGTTGAAATTTCAAAAAGTTCTTTTTATTGGGGCTTATTGTATGCGAAATTTATATGAACGTTAATGTACAAATGGACAAATCACTACTCCCCATGTAGGAACCTCCACAAAGTGAATCTTTTGTTTTTGGAAAGGTAAGTGATTTAGCTACAACTTTTGTGATAGGACCATTCCAAAGTTCTTGCAAGAAAGGTTCCATAAGCTCAAAGGAAGTGATAGTGGTGCATTGTAAGGTTGTTTTCAGCATACCTATAGTATTTTGATCATATCTAGGGCTAAAAAAAATGATTTTTATGTGAAACAAGATGCATTGGAAAGCTAACACATAGGGCTACTAGAAAACGAAAAGAAAACTTCAAAAAGTGCTTTTCATTTGGGGCTAATTAGATGTGAACTTTATACGAACGTTAATGTATAAAAGCACGATCACAACTCCTACTGTAGGAACCTTCCCGAAGTGACTCGACTATTTTTAGAAAGCTAAGTGAATTAGCTACAACTTTTGTGTTGGAACCATTCCAAATTTCTTGCAAGAAAGTGGCCAAAAGCTTAAAGGAAGTGACTGTGGTGCATTTTGAGGTACTTTCCTGCATACCTTTAGTATTTTGGTCATAACTTGGGCTACAAAAATGATTTTTAGGTGAAACTTGATGCATTGCAAGGCTAACACATAGGGCTACTGGGAAATTATACAAAATGTTCAAAAAGTTGAAATTTCAAAAAGTGCTTTTTATTGGGGCCTATTGTATGCGAAATTTATATGAACGTTAATGTACAAATGCACAAATCACTACTCCCTATGTAGGAACCTTGACAAAGTGAATCTTTTTTCTTTGCAAAGGTAAGTGAGTTAGCTACAACTTTTGTGATAGAACCATTCCAAAGTTCTTGCAAGAAAGGATCCAAAAGCGCAAAGGAAGTGACAGTGGTGTATTGTAAGGTAGTTTTCGGCATACCTATTGTATTTTGATCATATCTTGGGCTAAAAAAATAATTTTTAAGTGAAACAAGATGCGTTGGAAAGCTAACACATAGGGCTACTAGAAAATGAAAAGAAAATTTCAAAAAGTGCTTTTCATTTGGGGCTAATTAGATGTGAACTTTATACGAACGTTAATGTATAAAAGCACGATCACAACTCCTACTGTAGGAACCTCCCCAAAGTGACTCGAATATTTTCAGAAAGCTAAGTGAATTAGCTACAACTTTTGTGTTGGAACCATTCCAAATTTCTTGCAAGAAAGTGGCCAAAAGCTCAAAGGAAATGACTGTGGTGCATTTTGAGGTACTTTCCTGCATACCTTTAGTATTTTGGTCATAACTTGGGCTACAAAAATGATTTTTAGGTGAAACTTGATGCATTGCAAGGCTAACACAAAGGGCTACTGAAAAATTGTACAAAATGTTCAAAAAGTTGAAATTTCAAAAAGTGCTTTTTATTGGGGCCTATTGTATGCGAAATTTATATGAACGTTAATGTACAAATGCACAAATCACTACTCCCCATGTAGGAACCTCCACGAAGTGAATCTTTTGTTTTTGGAAAGGTAAGTGAGTTAGCTACAACTTTTGTGATAGAACCATACCAAATTTCTTGCAAGAAAGGTTCCAAAAGCTCAAAGGAAGTGACAGTGGTGCATTGTAAGGTAGTTTTCGGCATACCTATAGTATTTTGATCATATCTTGGGCTAAAAAAATGATTTTTAAGTGAAACAAGATGCGTTGGAAAGCTAACACATAGGGCTACTAGAAAATGAAAAGAAAATTTCAAAAAGTGTTTTTGATTTGGGGCTAATTAGATGTGAACTTTATACGAACGTTAATGTATAAAAGCACGATCACAACTCCTACTGTAGGAACGTCCCCGAAGTGACTCGACTATTTTTAGAAAGCTAAGTGAATTAGCTACAACTTCTGTGTTGGAACCATTCCAAATTTCTTGCAAGAAAGTGACCAAAAGCTCAAAGGAAGTGACTGTGGTGCATTTTGAGGTACTTTCCAGCATACCTTTAGTATTTTGGTCATAACTTGGGCTACAAAAATGATTTTTAGGTGAAACTTGATGCATTGCAAAGCTAACACACAGGGCTACTGGAAAAGGATACAAAATGTTCAAAAAGTTGAAATTTCAAAAAGTGCTTTTTGTTGGGGCCTATTGTATGCGAAATTTATATGAACGTTAATGTACAAATGTACAAATCACTACTCCCCATGTAGGAACCTCCACAAAGTGAATCTTTTGTTTTTGGAAAGGTAGGTGAGTTAGCTACAACTTTTGTGACAGAACCATCCCAAAGTTCTTGCAAGAAAGGTTCCAAAAGCTCAAAGGAAGTGACAGTGGTGCATTGTAAGGTAGTTTTCAGCATGCCTATAGTATTTTGATCATATCTTGGGCTAAACAAATGATTTTTAAGTGAAACAAGATGTGTTGGAAATCTATCATATAGGGCTTCTATAAAATGAAAAGAAAATTTCAAAAAGTGCTTTTCATTTGGGGCTAATTAGAAGTGAACTTTATACGAACGTTAATGTATAAAAGCACGATCACAACTCCTACTGTAGGAACCTCCCCAAAGTGACTCGACTATTTTTAGAAAGCTAAGTGAATTATCTACAACTTTTGTGTTGGAACCATTCCAAATTTGTTGCAAGAAAGTGGCCAAAAGCTCAAAGGAAGTGATTGTGGTGCATTTTGAGGTACTGTCATGCATACCTTTAGTATTTTGGTCATAACTTGGGCAACAAAAATGATTTTTTGGTGAAACTTGATGCATTGCAAGGCTAACACACAGGGCTACTGGAAAATTATACAAAATGTTCAAAAATTTGAAATTTCAAAAAGTGCTTTTTATTGGGGCCTATTGTATGCGAAATTTATATGAACGTTAATGTACAAATGCACAAATCACTACTCCCCATGTAGGAACCTCCACAAAGTGAATCTTTTGTTTTTGGAAAGGTAGGTGAGTTAGCTACAACTTTTTTGACAGAACCATTCCAAAGTTCTTGCAAGAAAGGTTCCAAAAGCTCAAAGAAAGTGACAGTGGTGCACTGTAAGGTAGTTTTCGGCATACCTATAGTATTTTGATCATATCTTGGGCTAAACAAATGATTTTTAAGTGAAACAAGATGCGTTGGAAAGCTATCACATAGGGCTACTAGAAAATGAAAAGAAAATTTCAAAAAGTGCTTTTCATTTGGGGCTAATTAGATGTGAACTTTATACGAACGTTAATGTATAAAAGCACGATCACAACTCCTACTGTAGGAACCTCCCCAAAGTGACTCGAATATTTTCAGAAAGCTAAGTGAATTAGCTACAACTTTTGTGTTGGAACCATTCCAAATTTCTTGCAAGAAAGTGGCCAAAAGCTCAAAGGAAATGACTGTGGTGCATTTTGAGGTACTTTCCTGCATACCTTTAGTATTTTGGTCATAACTTGGGCTACAAAAATGATTTTTAGGTGAAACTTGATGCATTGCAAGCCTAACACAAAGGGCTACTGAAAAATTGTACAAAATGTTCAAAAAGTTGAAATTTCAAAAAGTGCTTTTTATTGGGGCCTATTGTATGCGAAATTTATATGAACGTTAATGTACAAATGCACAAATCACTACTCCCCATGTAGGAACCTCCACAAAGTGAATCTTTTGTTTTTGGAAAGGTAGGTGAGTTAGCTACAACTTTTGTGACAGAACCATTCCAAAGTTCTTGCAAGAAAGGTTCCAAAAGCTCAAAGGAAGTGACAGTGGTGCATTGTAAGGTAGTTTTCGGCATACTTATAGTATTTTGATCATATCTTGGGCTAAACAAATGATTTTTAAGTGAAACAAGATGCGTTAGAAAGCTATCACATAGGGATACTAGAAAATGAAAAGAAAATTTCAAAAATTTCTTTTCATTAGGGGCTAATTAGATGTGAACTTTATACAAACGTTAATGTATAAAAGCACGATCACAACTCCTACTGTAGGAACCTCCCCAAAGTGACTCGAATATTTTTAGAAAGCTAAGTGAATTAGCTACAACTTTTATGTTGGAACCATTCCAAATTTCTTGCAAGAAAGTGGCCAAAAGATCAAAGGATGTGACTGTGGTGCATTTTGAGGTACTATCCTGCATACCTTTAGTATTTTGGTCATAACTTGGGCTACAAAAATGATTTTTAGGTGAAACTTGATGCATGGCAAGGCTAACACACAGGGCTACTGGAAAATTATACAAAATGTTCAAAAAGTTGAAATTTCAAAAAGTGCTTTTTATTGGGGCCTATTGTATGCGAAATTTATATGAACGTTAATGTACAAATGCACAAATCACTACTCCCCATGTAGGAACCTCCACGAAGTGAATCTTTTGTTTTTGGAAAGGTAAGTGAGTTAGCTACAACTTTTGTGATAGAACCATACCAAATTTCTTGCAAGAAAGGTTCCAAAAGCTCAAAGGAAGTGACAGTGGTGCATTGTAAGGTAGTTTTCGGCATACCTATAGTATTTTGATCATATCTTGGGCTAAAAAAATGATTTTTAAGTGAAACAAGATGCGTTGGAAAGCTAACACATAGGGCTACTAGAAAATGAAAAGAAAATTTCAAAAAGTGTTTTTGATTTGGGGCTAATTAGATGTGAACTTTATACGAACGTTAATGTATAAAAGCACGATCACAACTCCTACTGTAGGAACGTCCCCGAAGTGACTCGACTATTTTTAGAAAGCTAAGTGAATTAGCTACAACTTCTGTGTTGGAACCATTCCAAATTTCTTGCAAGAAAGTGACCAAAAGCTCAAAGGAAGTGACTGTGGTGCATTTTGAGGTACTTTCCAGCATACCTTTAGTATTTTGGTCATAACTTGGGCTACAAAAATGATTTTTAGGTGAAACTTGATGCATTGCAAAGCTAACACACAGGGCTACTGGAAAAGGATACAAAATGTTCAAAAAGTTGAAATTTCAAAAAGTGCTTTTTGTTGGGGCCTATTGTATGCGAAATTTATATGAACGTTAATGTACAAATGTACAAATCACTACTCCCCATGTGGGAACCTCCACAAAGTGAATCTTTTGTTTTTGGAAAGGTAGGTGAGTTAGCTACAACTTTTGTGACAGAACCATCCCAAAGTTCTTGCAAGAAAGGTTCCAAAAGCTCAAAGGAAGTGACAGTGGTGCATTGTAAGGTAGTTTTCAGCATGCCTATAGTATTTTGATCATATCTTGGGCTAAACAAATGATTTTTAAGTGAAACAAGATGTGTTGGAAATCTATCATATAGGGCTTCTATAAAATGAAAAGTAAATTTCAAAAAGTGCTTTTCATTTGGGGCTAATTAGAAGTGAACTTTATACGAACGTTAATGTATAAAAGCACGATCACAACTCCTACTGTAGGAACCTCCCCAAAGTGACTCGACTATTTTTAGAAAGCTAAGTGAATTATCTACAACTTTTGTGTTGGAACCATTCCAAATTTGTTGCAAGAAAGTGGCCAAAAGCTCAAAGGAAGTGATTGTGGTGCATTTTGAGGTACTGTCATGCATACCTTTAGTATTTTGGTCATAACTTGGGCAACAAAAATGATTTTTTGGTGAAACTTGATGCATTGCAAGGCTAACACACAGGGCTACTGGAAAATTATACAAAATGTTCAAAAATTTGAAATTTCAAAAAGTGCTTTTTATTGGGGCCTATTGTATGCGAAATTTATATGAACGTTAATGTACAAATGCACAAATCACTACTCCCCATGTAGGAACCTCCACAAAGTGAATCTTTTGTTTTTGGAAAGGTAGGTGAGTTAGCTACAACTTTTTTGATAGAACCATTCCAAAGTTCTTGCAAGAAAGGTTCCAAAAGCTCAAAGGAAGTGACAGTGGTGCACTGTAAGGTAGTTTTCGGCATACCTATAGTATTTTGATCATATCTTGGGCTAAACAAATGATTTTTAAGTGAAACAAGATGCGTTGGAAAGCTATCACATAGGCTACTAGAAAATGAAAAGAAAATTTCAAAAAGTGCTTTTCATTTGGGGCTAATTAGATGTGAACTTTATACGAACGTTAATGTATAAAAGCACGATCACAACTCCTACTGTAGGAACCTCCCCAAAGTGACTCGAATATTTTCAGAAAGCTAAGTGAATTAGCTACAACTTTTGTGTTGGAACCATTCCAAATTTCTTGCAAGAAAGTGGCCAAAAGCTCAAAGGAAATGACTGTGGTGCATTTTGAGGTACTTTCCTGCATACCTTTAGTATTTTGGTCATAACTTGGGCTACAAAAATGATTTTTAGGTGAAACTTGATGCATTGCAAGCCTAACACAAAGGGCTACTGAAAAATTGTACAAAATGTTCAAAAAGTTGAAATTTCAAAAAGTGCTTTTTATTGGGGCCTATTGTATGCGAAATTTATATGAACGTTAATGTACAAATGCACAAATCACTACTCCCCATGTAGGAACCTCCACAAAGTGAATCTTTTGTTTTTGGAAAGGTAGGTGAGTTAGCTACAACTTTTGTGACAGAACCATTCCAAAGTTCTTGCAGGAAAGGTTCCGAAAGCTCAAAGGAAGTGACAGTGGTGCATTATAAGGTAGTTTTCAGCATACCTATAGTATTTTGATCATATCTTGGGCTAAAAAAATGATTTTTAAGTGAAACAAGATGCGTTGGAAAGCTAACACACAGGGCTACTAGAAAATAAAAAGAAAAATTCAGAAAGTGCTTTTTATTCGGGGCTAATTAGATGTGAACTTTATACGAACGTTAATGTATAAACGCACGATCACAACTCCTACTGTAGGAACCTCCCCGAAGTGACTCAAATATCTTTAGAAAGCTAAGTGAATTAGCTACAACTTTTGTGTTGGAACCATTCCAAATTTCTTGCAAGAAAGTGGCCAAAAGCTCAAAGGAAATGACTGTGGTGCATTTTGAGGTACTTTCCTGCATACCTTTAGTATTTTGGTCATAACTTGGGCTACAAAAATGATTTTTAGGTGAAACTTGATGCATTGCAAGCCTAACACAAAGGGCTACTGAAAAATTGTACAAAATGTTCAAAAAGTTGAAATTTCAAAAAGTGCTTTTTATTGGGGCCTATTGTATGCGAAATTTATATGAACGTTAATGTACAAATGCACAAATCACTACTCCCCATGTAGGAACCTCCACAAAGTGAATCTTTTGTTTTTGGAAAGGTAGGTGAGTTAGCTACAACTTTTGTGACAGAACCATTCCAAAGTTCTTGCAAGAAAGGTTCCAAAAGCTCAAAGGAAGTGACAGTGGTGCATTGTAAGGTAGTTTTCGGCATACTTATAGTATTTTGATCATATCTTGGGCTAAACAAATGATTTTTAAGTGAAACAAGATGCGTTAGAAAGCTATCACATAGGGATACTAGAAAATGAAAAGAAAATTTCAAAAATTTCTTTTCATTAGGGGCTAATTAGATGTGAACTTTATACAAACGTTAATGTATAAAAGCACGATCACAACTCCTACTGTAGGAACCTCCCCAAAGTGACTCGAATATTTTTAGAAAGCTAAGTGAATTAGCTACAACTTTTATGTTGGAACCATTCCAAATTTCTTGCAAGAAAGTGGCCAAAAGATCAAAGGATGTGACTGTGGTGCATTTTGAGGTACTATCCTGCATACCTTTAGTATTTTGGTCATAACTTGGGCTACAAAAATGATTTTTAGGTGAAACTTGATGCATGGCAAGGCTAACACACAGGGCTACTGGAAAATTATACAAAATGTTCAAAAAGTTGAAATTTCAAAAAGTGCTTTTTATTGGGGCCTATTGTATGCGAAATTTATATGAACGTTAATGTACAAATGCACAAATCACTACTCCCCATGTAGGAACCTCCACGAAGTGAATCTTTTGTTTTTGGAAAGGTAAGTGAGTTAGCTACAACTTTTGTGATAGAACCATACCAAATTTCTTGCAAGAAAGGTTCCAAAAGCTCAAAGGAAGTGACAGTGGTGCATTGTAAGGTAGTTTTCGGCATACCTATAGTATTTTGATCATATCTTGGGCTAAAAAAATGATTTTTAAGTGAAACAAGATGCGTTGGAAAGCTAACACATAGGGCCACTAGAAAATGAAAAGAAAATTTCAAAAAGTGTTTTTGATTTGGGGCTAATTAGATGTGAACTTTATACGAACGTTAATGTATAAAAGCACGATCACAACTCCTACTGTAGGAACGTCCCCGAAGTGACTCGACTATTTTTAGAAAGCTAAGTGAATTAGCTACAACTTTTGTGTTGGAACCATTCCAAATTTCTTGCAAGAAAGTGACCAAAAGCTCAAAGGAAGTGACTGTGGTGCATTTTGAGGTACTTTCCAGCATACCTTTAGTATTTTGGTCATAACTTGGGCTACAAAAATGATGTTTAGGTGAAACTTGATGCATTGCAAAGCTAACACACAGGGCTACTGGAAAAGGATACAAAATGTTCAAAAAGTTGAAATTTCAAAAAGTGCTTTTTATTGGGGCCTATTGTATGCGAAATTTATATGAACGTTAATGTACAAATGTACAAATCACTACTCCCCATGTAGGAACCTCCACAAAGTGAATCTTTTGTTTTTGGAAAGGTAGGTGAGTTAGCTACAACTTTTGTGACAGAACCATCCCAAAGTTCTTGCAAGAAAGGTTCCAAAAGCTCAAAGGAAGTGACAGTGGTGCATTGTAAGGTAGTTTTCAGCATGCCTATAGTATTTTGATCATATCTTGGGCTAAACAAATGATTTTTAAGTGAAACAAGATGTGTTGGAAATCTATCATATAGGGCTTCTATAAAATGAAAAGAAAATTTCAAAAAGTGCTTTTCATTTGGGGCTAATTAGAAGTGAACTTTATACGAACGTTAATGTATAAAAGCACGATCACAACTCCTACTGTAGGAACCTCCCCAAAGTGACTCGACTATTTTTAGAAAGCTAAGTGAATTATCTACAACTTTTGTGTTGGAACCATTCCAAATTTGTTGCAAGAAAGTGGCCAAAAGCTCAAAGGAAGTGACTGTGGTGCATTTTGAGGTACTGTCATGCATACCTTTAGTATTTTGGTCATAACTTGGGCAACAAAAATGATTTTTTGGTGAAACTTGATGCATTGCAAGGCTAACACGCAGGGCTACTGGAAAATTATACAAAATGTTCAAAAATTTGAAATTTCAAAAAGTGCTTTTTATTGGGGCCTATTGTATGCGAAATTTATATGAACGTTAATGTACAAATGCACAAATCACTACTCCCCATGTAGGAACCTCCACAAAGTGAATCTTTTGTTTTTGGAAAGGTAGGTGAGTTAGCTACAACTTTTGTGACAGAACCATTCCAAAGTTCTTGCAAGAAAGGTTCCAAAAGCTCAAAGGAAGTGACAGTGGTGCACTGTAAGGTAGTTTTCGGCATACCTATAGTATTTTGATCATATCTTGGGCTAAACAAATGATTTTTAAGTGAAACAAGATGCGTTGGAAAGCTATCACATAGGGCTACTAGAAAATGAAAAGAAAATTTCAAAAAGTGCTTTTCATTTAGGTCTAATTAGATGTGAACTTTATACGAATGTTAATGTGTAAAAGCACGATCACAACTCCTACTGTAGGGACCTCCCCAAAGTGACTCGACTATTTTTAGAAAGCTAAGTGAATTATCTACAACTTTTGTGTTGGAAACATTCCAAATTTCTTGCAAGAAAGTGGCCAAAAGCTCAAAGGAAGTGACTGTGGTGCATTTTGAGGTACTTTCCTGCATACCTTTAGTATTTTGGTCATAGCTTGGGCTACATAAATGATTTTTAGGTGAAACTTGATGCATTGCAAGGCTAACACACAGGGCTACTGGAAAATTATACAAAATGTTCAAAAAAATGAAATTTCAAAAAGTGCTTTTTATTGGGGCCTATTGTATGCGAAATTTATATGAACGTTAATGTACAAATGCACAAATCACTACTCCCCATGTAGGAATATCCACAAAGTGAATCTTTTGTTTTTGGAAAGGTAAGTGAGTTAGCTACAACTTTTGTGATAGAACCATTCCAAAGTTCTTGCAAGAAAGGTTCCAAAAGCTCAAAGGAAGTGATAGTGGTGCATTGTAAGGTAGTTTTCGGCATACCTATAGTATTTTGATCATATATTGGGCTAAAAAAATGATTTTTAAGTGAAACAAGATGCGTTGGACAGCTAACACATAGGGCTACTATAAAATGAAAAGAAATTTTCAAAAAGTGCTTTTCATTTGGGGCTAATTAGATGTGAACTTTATACGAACGTTAATGTATAAAAGCACGATCACAACTCCTACTGTAGGAACCTCCCCAAAGTGACTCGACTATTTTTAGAAAGCTAAGTGAATTAGCTACAACTTTTATGGTGGAACCATTCCAAATTTCTTGCAAGAAAGTGACCAAAAGCTCAAAGGAAGTGACTGTGGTGCATTTTGAGGTACTTTCCAGCATACCTTTAGTATTTTGGTCATAACTTGGGCTACAAAAATGATTTTTAGGTGAAACTTGATGCATTGTAAAGCTAACACACAGGGCTACCGGAAAAGGATACAAAATATTCAAAAAGTTGAAATTTCAAAAAGTGCTTTTTATTGGGGCCTATTGTATGCAAAATTTATATGAACGTTAATGTACAAATGCACAAATCACTACTCCCCATGTAGGAACCTCCACAAAGTGAATCTTTTGTTTTTGGAAAGGTAGGTGAGTTAGCTACAACTTTTGTAATAGAACCATTCGAAAGTTCTTGCAAGAAAGGTTCCAAAAGCTCAAAGGAAGTGACAGTGGTGCATTGTAAGGTTGTTTTCGGCATACCTATAGTATTTTGATCATATATTGGGCTAAAAAATTGATTTTTAAGTGAAACCAGATGCGTTGGAAAGCTAACACATAGGGCTACTAGAAAATGAAAAGTAAATTTCAAAAAGTGCTTTTCATTTGGGGCTAATTAGATGTGAACTTTATACGAACGTTAATGTATAAAAGCACGATCACAACTCCTACTATAGGAACCTCCCCAAAGTGACTCGACTATTTTTAGAAAGCTAAGTGAATTAGCTACAACTTTTGTGTTGGAACCATTCCAAATTTTCTTGCAAGAAAGTGGCCAAAAGATCAAAGGAAGTGACTGTGGTGCATTTTGAGGTACTTTCCTGCATACCTTTAGTATTTTGGTCATAACTTGGGCTACAAAAATGATTTTTTGGTGAAACTTGATGCATTGCAAGGCTAACACACAGGGCTACTGGAAAATTATACAAAATGTTCAAAAATTTGAAATTTCAAAAAGTGCTTTTTATTGGGGCCTATTGTATGCGAAATTTATGTGAACGTTAATGTACAAATGCACAAATCACTACTCCCCATGTAGGAACCTCCACAAAGTGAATCTTTTGTTTTTGGAAAGGTAGGTGAGTTAGCTACAACTTTCGTGACAGAACCATTCCAAAGTTCTTGCAAGAAAGGTTCCAAAAGCTCAAAGGAAGTGACAGTGGTGCACTGTAAGGTAGTTTTCGGCATACCTATAGTATTTTGATCATATCTTGGGCTAAACAAATGATTTTTAAGTGAAACAAGATGCGTTGGAAAGCTATCACATAGGGCTACTAGAAAATGAAAACAAAATTTCAAAAAGTGCTTTTCATTTGGGTCTAATTAGATGTGAACTTTATACGAATGTTAATGTGTAAAAGCACGATCACAACTCCTACTGTAGGGACCTCCCCAAAGTGACTCGACTATTTTTAGAAAGCTAAGTGAATTATCTACAACTTTTGTGTTGGAAACATTCCAAATTTCTTGCAAGAAAGTGGCCAAAAGCTCAAAGGAAGTGACTGTGGTGCATTTTGAGGTACTTTCCTGCATACCTTTAGTATTTTGGTCATAGCTTGGGCTACATAAATGATTTTTAGGTGAAACTTGATGCATTGCAAGGCTAACACACAGGGCTACTGGAAAATTATACAAAATGTTCAAAAAGTTGAAATTTCAAAAAGTGCTTTTTATTGGGGCCTATTGTATGCGAAATTTATATGAACGTTAATGTACAAATGCACAAATCACTACTCCCCATGTAGGAACATCCACAAAGTGAATCTTTTGTTTTTGGAAAGGTAAGTGAGTTAGCTACAACTTTTGTGATAGAACCATTCCAAAGTTCTTGCAAGAAAGGTTCCAAAAGCTCAAAGGAAGTGATAGTGGTGCATTGTAAGGTAGTTTTCGGCATACCTATAGTATTTTGATCATATCTTGGACTAAAAAAATGATTTTTAAGTGAAACAAGATGCGTTGGACAGCTAACACATAGGGCTACTATAAAATGAAAAGAAATTTTCAAAAAGTGTTTTTGATTTGGGGCTAATTAGATGTGAACTTTATACGAACGTTAATGTATAAAAGCACGATCACAACTCCTACTGTAGGAACGTCCCCGAAGTGACTCGACTATTTTTAGAAAGCTAAGTGAATTAGCTACAACTTTTGTGTTGGAACCATTCCAAATTTCTTGCAAGAAAGTGACCAAAAGCTCAAAGGAAGTGACTGTGGTGCATTTTGAGGTACTTTCCAGCATACCTTTAGTATTTTGGTCATAACTTGGGCTACAAAAATGATGTTTAGGTGAAACTTGATGCATTGGAAAGCTAACACACAGGGCTACTGGAAAAGGATACAAAATGTTCAAAAAGTTGAAATTTCAAAAAGTGCTTTTTATTGGGGCCTATTGTATGCGAAATTTATATGAACGTTAATGTACAAATGTACAAATCACTACTCCCCATGTAGGAACCTCCACAAAGTGAATCTTTTGTTTTTGGAAAGGTAGGTGAGTTAGCTACAACTTTTGTGACAGAACCATCCCAAAGTTCTTGCAAGAAAGGTTCCAAAAGCTCAAAGGAAGTGACAGTGGTGCATTGTAAGGTAGTTTTCAGCATGCCTATAGTATTTTGATCATATCTTGGGCTAAACAAATGATTTTTAAGTGAAACAAGATGTGTTGGAAATCTATCATATAGGGCTTCTATAAAATGAAAAGAAAATTTCAAAAAGTGCTTTTCATTTAGGGCTAATTAGAAGTGAACTTTATACGAACGTTAATGTATAAAAGCACGATCACAACTCCTACTATAGGAACCTCCCCAAAGTGACTCGACTATTTTTAGAAAGCTAAGTGAATTATCTACAACTTTTGTGTTGGAACCATTCCAAATTTGTTGCAAGAAAGTGGCCAAAAGCTCAAAGGAAGTGACTGTGGTGCATTTTGAGGTACTGTCATGCATACCTTTAGTATTTTGGTCATAACTTGGGCAACAAAAATGATTTTTTGGTGAAACTTGATGCATTGCAAGGCTAACACACAGGGCTACTGGAAAATTATACAAAATGTTCAAAAATTTGAAATTTCAAAAAGTGCTTTTTATTGGGGCCTATTGTATGCGAAATTTATATGAACGTTAATGTACAAATGCACAAATCACTACTCCCCATTTAGGAACCTCCACAAAGTGAATCTTTTGTTTTTGGAAAGGTAGGTGAGTTAGCTACAACTTTTGTGACAGAACCATTCCAAAGTTCTTGCAAGAAAGGTTCCAAAAGCTCAAAGGAAGTGACAGTGGTGCACTGTAAGGTAGTTTTCGGCATACCTATAGTATTTTGATCATATCTTGGGCTAAACAAATGATTTTTAAGTGAAACAAGATGCGTTGGAAAGCTATCACATAGGGCTACTAGAAAATGAAAAGAAAATTTCAAAAAGTGCTTTTCATTTGGGTCTAATTAGATGTGAACTTTATACGAATGTTAATGTGTAAAAGCACGATCACAACTCCTACTGTAGGGACCTCCCCAAAGTGACTCGACTATTTTTAGAAAGCTAAGTGAATTATCTACAACTTTTGTGTTGGAAACATTCCAAATTTCTTGCAAGAAAGTGGCCAAAAGCTCAAAGGAAGTGACTGTGGTGCATTTTGAGGTACTTTCCTGCATACCTTTAGTATTTTGGTCATAGCTTGGGCTACATAAATGATTTTTAGGTGAAACTTGATGCATTGCAAGGCTAACACACAGGGCTACTGGAAAATTATACAAAATGTTCAAAAAGTTGAAATTTCAAAAAGTGCTTTTTGTTGGGGCCTATTGTATGCGAAATTTATATGAACGTTAATGTACAAATGCACAAATCACTACTCCCCATGTAGGAACATCCACAAAGTGAATCTTTTGTTTTTGGAAAGGTAAGTGAGTTAGCTACAACTTTTGTGATAGAACCATTCCAAAGTTCTTGCAAGAAAGGTTCCAAAAGCTCAAAGGAAGTGATAGTGGTGCATTGTAAGGTAGTTTTCGGCATACCTATAGTATTTTGATCATATCTTGGACTAAAAAAATGATTTTTAAGTGAAACAAGATGCGTTGGACAGCTAACACATAGGGCTACTATAAAATGAAAAGAAATTTTCAAAAAGTGCTTTTCATTTGGGGCTAATTAGATGTGAACTTTATACGAACGTTAATGTATAAAAGCACGATCACAACTCCTACTGTAGGAACCTTCCCGAAGTGACTCGACTATTTTTAGAAAGCTAAGTGAATTAGCTACAACTTTTATGTTTGAATCATTTCAAATTTCTTTCAAGAAAGTGGCCAAAAGCTCAGAGGAAGTGACTGTGGTGCATTTGGAGGTACTTTCCAACATACCTTTAGTATTTTGGTCATAACTTGGGCTACAAAAATGATTTTTAGGTGAAACTTGATGCATTGCATAGCTAACACATAGGGCTACTGGAAAATGATACAAAATGTTCAAAAAGTTGAAATTTCAAAAAGTGCTTCTTATTGGGGCCTATTGTATGCGAAATTTATATGAACGTTAATGTACAAATGCACAAATCACTACTCCCATGTGGGAACCTCCACAAAGTGAATCTTTTGTTTTTGCAAAGGTAAGTGAGTTAGCTACAACTTTTGTGATAGAACCATTCCAAAGTTCTTGCAAGAAAGGTTCCAAATGCGCAAAGGAAGTGACAGTGGTGCATTGTAAGGTTGTTTTCGGCATACCTATAGTATTTTGATCATATCTTGGGCTAAAAAAATGATTTTTAAGTGAAACAAGATGTGTTGGAAAGCTAACACATAGGGCTACTAGAAAATGAAAAGAAAATTTCAAAAAGTGCTTTTCATTTGGGGCTAATTAGATGTGAACTTTATACGAACGTTAATGTATAAAAGCACGATCACAACTCCTACTGTAGGAACCTCCCCGAAGTAACTCGACTATTTTTAGAAATCTAAGTGAATTATCTACAACTTTTGTGGTTGAACCATTCCAAATTTCTTGCAACAAAGTGGCCAAAAGCTCAAAGGAAGTGACTGTGGTGCATTTTGAGGTACTTTCCAACATACCTTTAGTATTTTAGTCATAACTTGGACTACAAAAATGATTTTTAGGTGAAACTTGATGCATTGCAAGGCTAACACACAGGGCTACTGGAAAAGGATACAAAATGTTCAAAAAGTTGAAATTTCAAAAAGTGCTTTTTATTGGGGCCTATTGTATGCGAAATTTATATGAACGTTAATGTACAAATGGACAAATCACTACTCCCCATGTAGGAACCTCCACAAAGTGAATCTTTTGTTTTTGGAAAGGTAAAAGATTTAGCTACAACTTTTGTGATAGGACCATTCCAAAGTTCTTGCAAGAAAGGTTCCATAAGCTCAAAGGAAGTGATAGTGGTGCATTGTAAGGTTGTTTTCAGCATACCTATAGTATTTTGATCATATCTAGGGCTAAAAAAAATGATTTTTATGTGAAACAAGATGCATTGGAAAGCTAACACATAGGGCTACTAGAAAACGAAAAGAAAATTTCAAAAAGTGCTTTTCATTTGGGGCTAATTAGATGTGAACTTTATACGAACGTTAATGTATAAAAGCACGATCACAACTCCTACTGTAGGAACCTTCCCGAAGTGACTCGACTATTTTTAGAAAGCTAAGTGAATTAGCTACAACTTTTGTGTTGGAACCATTCCAAATTTCTTGCAAGAAAGTGGCCAAAAGCTCAAAGGAAGTGACTGTGGTGCATTTTGAGGTACTTTCCAACATACCTTTAGTATTTTGGTCATAACTTGGGCTACAAAAATGATTTTTAGGTGAAACTTGATGCATTGCAAGGCTAACACACAGGGCTACTGGAAACTTATACAAAATGTTCAAAAAGTTGAAATTTCAAAAAGTGCTTTTTATTGGGGCCTATTGTATGCGAAATTTATATGAACGTTAATGTACAAATGGACAAATCACTACTCCCCAAGTAGGAACCTCCACAAAGTGATTCTTTTGTTTTTGGAAAGGTAAGTGAGTTAGGTACAAATTTTGTGATAGAACCATTCCAAAGTTCTTGCAAGAAAGGTTCCATAAGCTCAAAGGAAGTGACAGTGAGGCATTTTAAGGTTGTTTTCGGCATACCTATAGTACCTTGATCATATCTTAGGATAAAAAAATGATTTTTAAGTGAAACAAGATTCGTTGGAAAGCTAACACATAGGGCTACTAGAAAATGAAAAGAAAATTTCAAAAAGAGCTTTTTATTTGGGGCTAATTAGATGTGAACTTTATACGAACGTTAATGTATAAAAGCACGATCACAACTCCTACTGTAGGAACCTCCCCAAAGTGGCTCGACTATTTTTAGAAAGCTAAGTGAATTAGCTACAACTTTTGTGTTGGAACCATTCCAAATTTCTTGCAAGAAAGTGGCCAAAAGCTTAAAGGAAGTGACTGTGGTGCATTTTGAGGTACTTTCCTGCATACCTTTAGTATTTTGGTCATAACTTGGGCTACAAAAATGATTTTTAGGTGAAACTTGATGCATTGCAAGGCTAACACATAGGGCTACTGGGAAATTATACAAAATGTTCAAAAAGTTGAAATTTCAAAAAGTGCTTTTTATTGGGGCCTATTGTATGCGAAATTTATATGAACGTTAATGTACAAATGCACAAATCACTACTCCCTATGTAGGAACCTTCACAAAGTGAATCTTTTTTCTTTGCAAAGGTAAGTGAGTTAGCTACAACTTTTGTGATAGAACCATTCCAAAGTTCTTGCAAGAAAGGATCCAAAAGCGCAAAGGAAGTGACAGTGGTGTATTGTAAGGTAGTTTTCGGCATACCTATTGTATTTTGATCATATCTTGGGCTAAAAAAATAATTTTTAAGTGAAACAAGATGCGTTGGAAAGCTAACACATAGGGCTACTAGAAAATGAAAAGAAAATTTCAAAAAGTGCTTTTCATTTGGGGCTAATTAGATGTGAACTTTATACGAACGTTAATGTATAAAAGCACGATCACAACTCCTACTGTAGGAACCTCCCCAAAGTGACTCGAATATTTTCAGAAAGCTAAGTGAATTAGCTACAACTTTTGTGTTGGAACCATTCCAAATTTCTTGCAAGAAAGTGGCCAAAAGCTCAAAGGAAATGACTGTGGTGCATTTTGAGGTACTTTCCTGCATACCTTTAGTATTTTGGTCATAACTTGGGCTACAAAAATGATTTTTAGGTGAAACTTGATGCATTGCAAGGCTAACACAAAGGCTACTGAAAAATTGTACAAAATGTTCAAAAAGTTGAAATTTCAAAAAGTGCTTTTTATTGGGGCCTATTGTATGCGAAATTTATATGAACGTTAATGTACAAATGCACAAATCACTACTCCCCATGTAGGAACCTCCACGAAGTGAATCTTTTGTTTTTGGAAAGGTAAGTGAGTTAGCTACAACTTTTGTGATAGAACCATACCAAATTTCTTGCAAGAAAGGTTCCAAAAGCTCAAAGGAAGTGACAGTGGTGCATTGTAAGGTAGTTTTCGGCATACCTATAGTATTTTGATCATATCTTGGGCTAAAAAAATGATTTTTAAGTGAAACAAGATGCGTTGGAAAGCTAACACATAGGGCCACTAGAAAATGAAAAGAAAATTTCAAAAAGTGTTTTTGATTTGGGGCTAATTAGATGTGAACTTTATACGAACGTTAATGTATAAAAGCACGATCACAACTCCTACTGTAGGAACGTCCCCAAAGTGACTCGACTATTTTTAGAAAGCTAAGTGAATTAGCTACAACTTTTGTGTTGGAACCATTCCAAATTTCTTGCAAGAAAGTGACCAAAAGCTCAAAGGAAGTGACTGTGGTGCATTTTGAGGTACTTTCCAGCATACCTTTAGTATTTTGGTCATAACTTGGGCTACAAAAATGATTTTTAGGTGAAACTTGATGCATTGCAAAGCTAACACACAGGGCTACTGGAAAAGGATACAAAATGTTCAAAAAGTTGAAATTTCAAAAAGTGCTTTTTATTGGGGCCGATTGTATGCGAAATTTATATGAACGTTAATGTACAAATGTACAAATCACTACTCCCCATGTAGGAACCTCCACAAAGTGAATCTTTTGTTTTTGGAAAGGTAGGTGAGTTAGCTACAACTTTTGTGACAGAACCATCCCAAAGTTCTTGCAAGAAAGGTTCCAAAAGCTCAAAGGAAGTGACAGTGGTGCATTGTAAGGTAGTTTTCAGCATGCCTATAGTATTTTGATCATATCTTGGGCTAAACAAATGATTTTTAAGTGAAACAAGATGTGTTGGAAATCTATCATATAGGGCTTCTATAAAATGAAAAGAAAATTTCAAAAAGTGCTTTTCATTTGGGGCTAATTAGAAGTGAACTTTATACGAACGTTAATGTATAAAAGCACGATCACAACTCCTACTGTAGGAACCTCCCCAAAGTGACTCGACTATTTTTAGAAAGCTAAGTGAATTATCTACAACTTTTGTGTTGGAACCATTCCAAATTTGTTGCAAGAAAGTGGCCAAAAGCTCAAAGGAAGTGACTGTGGTGCATTTTGAGGTACTGTCATGCATACCTTTAGTATTTTGGTCATAACTTGGGCAACAAAAATGATTTTTTGGTGAAACTTGATGCATTGCAAGGCTAACACACAGGGCTACTGGAAAATTATACAAAATGTTCAAAAATTTGAAATTTCAAAAAGTGTTTTTTATTGGGGCCTATTGTATGCGAAATTTATATGAACGTTAATGTACAAATGCACAAATCACTACTCCCCATGTAGGAACCTCCACAAAGTGAATCTTTTGTTTTTGGAAAGGTAGGTGAGTTAGCTACAACTTTTGTGACAGAACCATTCCAAAGTTCTTGCAAGAAAGGTTCCAAAAGCTCAAAGGAAGTGACAGTGGTGCATTGTAAGGTAGTTTTCGGCATACTTATAGTATTTTGATCATATCTTGGGCTAAACAAATGATTTTTAAGTGAAACAAGATGCGTTAGAGAGCTATCACATAGGGATACTAGAAAATGAAAAGAAAATTTCAAAAATTTCTTTTCATTAGGGGCTAATTAGATGTGAACTTTATACAAACGTTAATGTATAAAAGCACGATCACAACTCCTACTGTAGGAACCTCCCCAAAGTGACTCGAATATTTTTAGAAAGCTAAGTGAATTAGCTACAACTTTTATGTTGGAACCATTCCAAATTTCTTGCAAGAAAGTGGCCAAAAGATCAAAGGATGTGACTGTGGTGCATTTTGAGGTACTATCCTGCATACCTTTAGTATTTTGGTCATAACTTGGGCTACAAAAATGATTTTTAGGTGAAACTTGATGCATGGAAAGGCTAACACACAGGGCTACTGGAAAATTATACAAAATGTTCAAAAAGTTGAAATTTCAAAAAGTGCTTTTTATTGGGGCCTATTGTATGCGAAATTTATATGAACGTTAATGTACAAATGCACAAATCACTACTCCCCATGTAGGAACCTCCACGAAGTGAATCTTTTGTTTTTGGAAAGGTAAGTGAGTTAGCTACAACTTTTGTGATAGAACCATACCAAATTTCTTGCAAGAAAGGTTCCAAAAGCTCAAAGGAAGTGACAGTGGTGCATTGTAAAGTCGTTTTCGGCATACCTATAGTATTTTGATCATATCTTGGGCTAAGAAAATGATTTTTAAGTGAAACAAGATGCGTTGGAAAGCTAATACATAGGGCTACTAGAAAATGAAAAGAAAATTTCAAAAAGTGTTTTTGATTTGGGGCTAATTAGATGTGAACTTTATACGAACGTTAATGTATAAAAGCACGATCACAACTCCTACTGTAGGAACGTCCCCGAAGTGACTCGACTATTTTTAGAAAGCTAAGTGAATTAGCTACAACTTTTGTGTTGGAACCATTCCAAATTTCTTGCAAGAAAGTGACCAAAAGCTCAAAGGAAGTAACTGTGGTGCATTTTGAGGTACTTTCCAGCATACCTTTAGTATTTTGGTCATAACTTGGGCTACAAAAATGATGTTTAGGTGAAACTTGATGCATTGCAAAGCTAACACACAGGGCTACTGGAAAAGGATACAAAATGTTCAAAAATTTGAAATTTCAAAAAGTGCTTTTTATTGGGGCCTATTGTATGCGAAATTTATATGAACGTTAATGTACAAATGTACAAATCACTACTCCCCATGTAGGAACCTCCACAAAGTGAATCTTTTGTTTTTGGAAAGGTAGGTGAGTTAGCTACAACTTTTGTGACAGAACCATCCCAAAGTTCTTGCAAGAAAGGTTCAAAAAGCTCAAAGGAAGTGACAGTGGTGCATTGTAAGGTAGTTTTCAGCATGCCTATAGTATTTTGATCATATCTTGGGCTAAACAAATCATTTTTAAGTGAAAAAAGATGCGTTAGAAAGCTATCACATAGGGATACTAGAAAATGAAAAGAAAATTTCAAAAAGTGCTTTTCATTTGGGGCTAATTAGAAGTGAACTTTATACGAACGTTAATGTATAAAAGCACGATCACAACTCCTACTGTAGGAACCTCCCCAAAGTGACTCGACTATTTTTAGAAAGCTAAGTGAATTATCTACAACTTTTGTGTTGGAACCATTCCAAATTTGTTGCAAGAAAGTGGCCAAAAGCTCAAAGGAAGTGACTGTGGTGCATTTTGAGGTACTGTCATGCATACCTTTAGTATTTTGGTCATAACTTGGGCAACAAAAATGATTTTTTGGTGAAACTTGATGCATTGCAAGGCTAACACACAGGGCTACTGGAAAATTATACAAAATGTTCAAAAATTTGAAATTTCAAAAAGTGCTTTTTATTGGGGCCTATTGTATGCGAAATTTATATGAACGTTAATGTACAAATGCACAAATCAATACTCCCCATGTAGGAACCTCCACGAAGTGAATCTTTTGTTTTTGGAAAGGTAAGTGAGTTAGCTACAACTTTTGTGATAGAACCATACCAAATTTCTTGCAAGAAAGGTTCCAAAAGCTCAAAGGAAGTGACAGTGGTGCATTGTAAAGTCGTTTTCGGCATACCTATAGTATTTTGATCATATCTTGGGCTAAAAAAATGATTTTTAAGTGAAACAAGATGCGTTGGAAAGCTAATACATAGGGCTACTAGAAAATGAAAAGAAAATTTCAAAAAGTGTTTTTGATTTGGGGCTAATTAGATGTGAACTTTATACGAACGTTAATGTATAAAAGCACGATCACAACTCCTACTGTAGGAACGTCCCCGAAGTGACTCGACTATTTTTAGAAAGCTAAGTGAATTAGCTACAACTTTTGTGTTGGAACCATTCCAAATTTCTTGCAAGAAAGTGACCAAAAGCTCAAAGGAAGTGACTGTGGTGCATTTTGAGGTACTTTCCATCATACCTTTAGTATTTTGGTCATAACTTGGGCTACAAAAATGATGTTTAGGTGAAACTTGATGCATTGCAAAGCTAACACACAGGGCTACTGGAAAAGGATACAAAATGTTCAAAAATTTGAAATTTCAAAAAGTGCTTTTTATTGGGGCCTATTGTATGCGAAATTTATATGAACGTTAATGTACAAATGTACAAATCACTACTCCCCATGTAGGAACCTCCACAAAGTGAATCTTTTGTTTTTGGAAAGGTAGGTGAGTTAGCTACAACTTTTGTGACAGAACCATCCCAAAGTTCTTGCAAGAAAGGTTCCAAAAGCTCAAAGGAAGTGACAGTGGTGCATTGTAAGGTAGTTTTCAGCATGCCTATAGTATTTTGATCATATCTTGGGCTAAACAAATGATTTTTAAGTGAAACAAGATGTGTTGGAAATCTATCATATAGGGCTTCTATAAAATGAAAAGAAGATTTCAAAAAGTGCTTTTCATTTGGGGCTAATTAGAAGTGAACTTTATACGAACGTTAATGTATAAAAGCACGATCACAACTCCTACTGTAGGAACCTCCCCAAAGTGACTCGACTATTTTTAGAAAGCTAAGTGAATTATCTACAACTTTTGTGTTGGAACCATTCCAAATTTGTTGCAAGAAAGTGGCCAAAAGCTCAAAGGAAATGACTGTGGTGCATTTTGAGGTACTGTCATGCATACCTTTAGTATTTTGGTCATAACTTGGGCAACAAAAATGATTTTTTGGTGAAACTTGATGCATTGCAAGGCTAACACACAGGGCTACTGGAAAATTATACAAAATGTTCAAAAATTTGAAATTTCAAAAAGTGCTTTTTATTGGGGCCTATTGTATGCGAAATTTATATGAACGTTAATGTACAAATGCACAAATCACTACTCCCCATGTAGGAACCTCCACAAAGTGAATCTTTTGTTTTTGGAAAGGTAGGTGAGTTAGCTACAACTTTTGTGACAGAACCATTCCAAAGTTCTTGCAAGAAAGGTTCCAAAAGCTCAAAGGAAGTGACAGTGGTGCACTGTAAGGTAGTTTTCGGCATACCTATAGTATTTTGATCATATCTTGGGCTAAACAAATGATTTTTAAGTGAAACAAGATGCGTTGGAAAGCTATCACATAGGGCTACTAGAAAATGAAAAGAAAATTTCAAAAAGTGCTTTTCATTTGGGTCTAATTAGATGTGAACTTTATACGAATGTTAATGTGTAAAAGCACGATCACAACTCCTACTGTAGGGACCTCCCCAAAGTGACTCGACTATTTTTAGAAAGCTAAGTGAATTATCTACAACTTTTGTGTTGGAAACATTCCAAATTTCTTGCAAGAAAGTGGCCAAAAGCTCAAAGGAAGTGACTGTGGTGCATTTTGAGGTACTTTCCTGCATACCTTTAGTATTTTGGTCATAGCTTGGGCTACATAAATGATTTTTAGGTGAAACTTGATGCATTGCAAGGCTAACACACAGGGCTACTGGAAAATTATACAAAATGTTCAAAAAGTTGAAATTTCAAAAAGTGCTTTTTATTGGGGCCTATTGTATGCGAAATTTATATGAACGTTAATGTACAAATGCACAAATCACTACTCCCCATGTAGGAACATCCACAAAGTGAATCTTTTGTTTTTGGAAAGGTAGGTGAGTTAGCTACAACTTTTGTGATAGAACCATTCCAAAGTTCTTGCAAGAAAGGTTCCAAAAGCTCAAAGGAAGTGATAGTGGTGCATTGTAAGGTAGTTTTCGGCATACCTATAGTATTTTGATCATATCTTGGGCTAAAAAAATGATTTTTAAGTGAAACAAGATGCGTTGGACAGCTAACACATAGGGCTACTATAAAATGAAAAGAAATTTTCAAAAAGTGCTTTTCATTTGGGGCTAATTAGATGTGAACTTTATACGAACGTTAATGTATAAAAGCACGATCACAACTCCTACTGTAGGAACCTCCCCAAAGTGACTCGACTATTTTTAGAAAGCTAAGTGAATTAGCTACAACATTTGTGTTGGAACCATTCCAAATTTCTTGCAAGAAAGTGGCCAAAAGCTCAAAGAAAGTGACTGTGGTGCATTTTGAGGTACTTTCCAGCATACCTTTAGTATTTTGGTCATAACTTGGGCTACAAAAATGATTTTTAGGAGCAACTTGATGCATTGCTAGGCTAACACACAGGGCTACTGGAAAATTATACAAAATGTTCAAAAAGTTGAAATTTCAAAAAGTGCTTTTTATTGGGGCCTATTGTATGCAAAATTTATATGAACGTTAATGTACAAATGCACAAATCACTACTCCCCATGTAGGAACCTCCACAAAGTGAATCTTTTGTTTTTGGAAAGGTAGGTGAGTTAGCTACAACTTTTGTGACAGAACCATTCCAAAGTTCTTGCAAGAAAGGTTCCAAAAGCTCAAAGGAAGTGACAGTGGTGCACTGTAAGGTAGTTTTCGGCATACCTATAGTATTTTGATCATATCTTGGGCTAAACAAATGATTTTTAAGTGAAACAAGATGCGTTGGAAAGCTATCACATAGGGCTACTAGAAAATGAAAAGAAAATTTCAAAAAGTGCTTTTCATTTGGGTCTAATTAGATGTGAACTTTATACGAATGTTAATGTGTAAAAGCACGATCACAACTCCTACTGTAGGGACCTCCCCAAAGTGACTCGACTATTTTTAGAAAGCTAAGTGAATTATCTACAACTTTTGTGTTGGAAACATTCCAAATTTCTTGCAAGAAAGTGGCCAAAAGCTCAAAGGAAGTGACTGTGGTGCATTTTGAGGTACTTTCCTGCATACCTTTAGTATTTTGGTCATAGCTTGGGCTACATAAATGATTTTTAGGTGAAACTTGATGCATTGCAAGGCTAACACACAGGGCTACTGGAAAATTATACAAAATGTTCAAAAAGTTGAAATTTCAAAAAGTGCTTTTTATTGGGGCCTATTGTATGCGAAATTTATATGAACGTTAATGTACAAATGCACAAATCACTACTCCCCATGTAGGAACATCCACAAAGTGAATCTTTTGTTTTTGGAAAGGTACGTGAGTTAGCTACAACTTTTGTGATAGAACCATTCCAAAGTTCTTGCAAGAAAGGTTCCAAAAGCTCAAAGGAAGTGATAGTGGTGCATTGTAAGGTAGTTTTCGGCATACCTATAGTATTTTGATCATATCTTGGGCTAAAAAAATGATTTTTAAGTGAAACAAGATGCGTTGGACAGCTAACACATAGGGCTACTATAAAATGAAAAGAAATTTTCAAAAAGTGCTTTTCATTTGGGGCTAATTAGATGTGAACTTTATACGAACGTTAATGTATAAAAGCACGATCACAACTCCTACTGTAGGAACCTCCCCAAAGTGACTCGACTATTTTTAGAAAGCTAAGTGAATTAGCTACAACTTTTATGGTGGAACCATTCCAAATTTCTTGCAAGAAAGTGACCAAAAGCTCAAAGGAAGTGACTGTGGTGCATTTTGAGGTACTTTCCAGCATACCTTTAGTATTTTGGTCATAACTTGGGCTACAAAAATGATTTTTAGGTGAAACTTGATGCATTGTAAAGCTAACACACAGGGCTACCGGAAAAGGATACAAAATATTCAAAAAGTTGAAATTTCAAAAAGTGCTTTTTATTGGGGCCTATTGTATGCAAAATTTATATGAACGTTAATGTACAAATGCACAAATCACTACTCCCCATGTAGGAACCTCCACAAAGTGAATCTTTTGTTTTTGGAAAGGTAGGTGAGTTAGCTACAACTTTTGTGACAGAACCATTCCAAAGTTCTTGCAAGAAAGGTTCCAAAAGCTCAAAGGAAGTGACAGTGGTGCACTGTAAGGTAGTTTTCGGCATACCTATAGTATTTTGATCATATCTTGGGCTAAACAAATGATTTTTAAGTGAAACAAGATGCGTTGGAAAGATATCACATAGGGCTACTAGAAAATGAAAACAAAATTTCAAAAAGTGCTTTTCATTTGGGTCTAATTAGATGTGAACTTTATACGAATGTTAATGTGTAAAAGCACGATCACAACTCCTACTGTAGGGACCTCCCCAAAGTGACTCGACTATTTTTAGAAAGCTAAGTGAATTATCTACAACTTTTGTGTTGGAAACATTCCAAATTTCTTGCAAGAAAGTGGCCAAAAGCTCAAAGGAAGTGACTGTGGTGCATTTTGAGGTACTTTCCTGCATACCTTTAGTATTTTGGTCATAGCTTGGGCTACATAAATGATTTTTAGGTGAAACTTGATGCATTGCAAGGCTAACACACAGGCTACTGGAAAATTATACAAAATGTTCAAAAAGTTGAAATTTCAAAAAGTGCTTTTTATTGGGGCCTATTGTATGCGAAATTTATATGAACGTTAATGTACAAATGCACAAATCACTACTCCCCATGTAGGAACATCCACAAAGTGAATCTTTTGTTTTTGGAAAGGTAAGTGAGTTAGCTACAACTTTTGTGATAGAACCATTCCAAAGTTCTTGCAAGAAAGGTTCCAAAAGCTCAAAGGAAGTGATAGTGGTGCATTGTAAGGTAGTTTTCGGCATACCTATAGTATTTTGATCATATCTTGGACTAAAAAAATGATTTTTAAGTGAAACAAGATGCGTTGGACAGCTAACACATAGGGCTACTATAAAATGAAAAGAAATTTTCAAAAAGTGCTTTTCATTTGGGGCTAATTAGATGTGAACTTTATACGAACGTTAATGTATAAAAGCACGATCACAACTCCTACTGTAGGAACCTCCCCAAAGTGACTCGACTATTTTTAGAAAGCTAAGTGAATTAGCTACAACTTTTATGGTGGAACCATTCCAAATTTCTTGCAAGAAAGTGACCAAAAGCTCTAAGGAAGTGACTGTGGTGCATTTTGAGGTACTTTCCAGCATACCTTTAGTATTTTGGTCATAACTTGGGCTACAAAAATGATTTTTAGGTGAAACTTGATGCATTGTAAAGCTAACACATAGGGCTACCGGAAAAGGATACAAAATATTCAAAAAGTTGAAATTTCAAAAAGTGCTTTTTATTGGGGCCTATTGTATGCGAAATTTATATGAACGTTAATGTACAAATGCACAAATCACTACTCCCCATGTAGGAACCTCCACAAAGTGAATCTTTTGTTTTTGGAAAGGTAGGTGAGTTAGCTACAACTTTTGTAATAGAACCATTCGAAAGTTCTTGCAAGAAAGGTTCCAAAAGCTCAAAGGAAGTGACAGTGGTGCATTGTAAGGTTGTTTTCGGCATACCTATAGTATTTTGATCATATCTTGGGCTAAAAAATTGATTTTTAAGTGAAACCAGATGCGTTGGAAAGCTAACACATAGGGCTACTAGAAAATGAAAAGGAAATTTCAAAAAGTGCTTTTCATTTGGGGCTAATTAGATGTGAACTTTATACGAACGTTAATGTATAAAAGCACGATCACAACTCCTACTATAGGAACCTCCCCAAAGTGACTCGACTATTTTTAGAAAGCTAAGTGAATTAGCTACAACTTTTGTGTTGGAACCATTCCAAATTTCTTGCAAGAAAGTGGCCAAAAGATCAAAGGAAGTGACTGTGGTGCATTTTGAGGTACTTTCATGCATACCTTTAGTATTTTGGTCATAACTTGGGCTACAAAAATGATATTTAGGAGCAACTTGATGCATTGCTAGGCTAACACACAGGGCTACTGGAAAATTATACAAAATGTTCAAAAAGTTGAAATTTCAAAAAGTGTTTTTTATTGGGGCCTATGGTATGCGAAATTTATATGACCGTTAATGTACAAATACACAAATCACTACTCCCCATGTAGGAACCTCCATAAAGTGAATCTTTTATTTTTTGGAAAGGTAAGTGAGTTAGCTACAACTTTTGTGATAGAACCACTCCAAAGTTCTTGCAAGAAAGGTTCCAAAAGCTCAAAGGAAGTGACAGTGGTGCATTGTAAGGTAGTTTTCGGCATACCTATAGTATTTTGATCATATCTTGGGCTAAAAAAATGATTTTTAAGGGAAACAAGATGAATTGGAAAGCTAACACATAGGGCTACTAGAAAATGAAAAGAAAATTTCAAAAAGTGCTTTTCATTTGGGGCTAATTAGATGTGAACTTTATACGAACGTTAATGTATAAAAGCACGATCACAACTCCTACTGTAGGAACCTCCCCGAAGTGACTCGACTATTTTTAGAAATCTAAGTGAATTAGCTACAACTTTTGTGTTGGAACCATTCCAAATTTCTAGCAAGAAAGTGGCCAAAAGCTCAAAGGAAGTGAATGTGGTGCATTTTGAGGTACTTTCCAGCATACCTTTAGTATTTTGGTCATAACTTGGGCTACAAAAATGATTTTTAGGTGAAACTTGATGCATTGCAAGGCTAACACACAGGGCTACTAGAACATTATACAAAATGTTCAAAAAGTTGAAGTTTCAAAAAGTGCTTTTTATTGGGGCCTATTGTATGCGAAATTTATATGAACGTTAATGTGCAAATGCACAAATCACTACTCCCCATGTAGGAACCTCCACAAAGTGAATCTTTTGTTTCTGGAAAGGTAAGTGAGTTAGCTACAACGTTTGTGATAGAACCATTCCAAAGTTCTTGCAAGAAAGGTTCCAAAAGCTCAAAGGAAGTGACAGTGCTGCATTGTAAGGTAGTTTTCGGCATACCTATAGTATTTTGAACATATCTTGGGCTAAAAAAATGATTTTAAGTGAAACAAGATGCGTTGGAAAGCTAACACATAGGGCTACTAGAAAATGAAAAGAAAAATTCAAAAAGTGCTTTTCATTTGGGGCTAATTAGATGTGAACTTTATACGAATGTTAATGTATAAAAGCACGATCACAACTCCTACTGTAGGAACCTCCCGGAAGTGACTCGACTATTTTTAGAAAGCTAACTGAATTAGCTACAACATTTGTGTTGGAACCATTCCAAATTTCTTGCAAGAAAGTGGCCAAAAGCTCAAAGGAAGTGAATGTGGTGCATTTTGAGGTACTTTCCAGCATACCTTTTGTATTTTGGTCATAACTTGGGCTACAAAAATGATTTTTAGGTGAAACTTGATGCATTGCAAGGCTAACACATAGGGCTACTGGAAAATTATACAAAATGTTCAAAAAGTTGAAGTTTCAAAAAGTGCTTTTTATTGAGGCCTATTGTATGCGAAATTTATATGAACGTTAATGTGCAAATGCACAAATCACTACTCCCCATGTAGGAACCTCCACAAAGTGAATCTTTTATTTCTGGAAAGGTAAGTGAGTTAGCTACAACTTTTGTGATAGAATCATTCCAAAGTTCTTGCAAGAAAGGTTCCAAAAGCTCAAAGGAAGTGACAGTGATGCATTGTAAGGTAGTTTTCAGCATACCTATAGTATTTTGAACATATCTTGGGCTAAAAAAATTATTTTTAAGTGAAACAAGATGCGTTGGAAAGCTAACACATAGGGCTACTAGAAAATGAAAAGAAAATTTCAAAAAGTGCTTTTCATTTGGGGCTAATTAGATGTGAACTTTATACGAACGTTAATGTATAAAAGCACGATCACAACTCCTACTGTAGGAACCTCCCCGAAGTGACTCGACTATTTTTAGAAAGCTAAGTGAATTAGCTACAACTTTTGTGTTGGAACCATTCCAAATTTCTTGCAACAAAGTGGCCAAAAGCTCAAAGGAAGTGACTGTGGTGCATTTTGAGGTACTTTCCAACATACCTTTAGTATTTTGGTCATAACTTGGGCTACAAAAATGATTTTTAGGTGAAACTTGATGCATTGCAAAGCTAACACACAGGGCTACTGGAAAAAGATACAAAATGTTTAAAAAGTTGAAATTTCAAAAAGTGCTTTTTATTGGGGCCTATTGTATGCGAAATTTATATGAACGTTAATGTACAAATGCACAAATCACTACTCCCCATGTAGGAACCTCCACAAAGTGAATCTTTTGTTTTTGGAAAGGTAGGTGAGTTAGCTACAACTTTTGTAATAGAACCATTCCAAAGTTCTTGCAAGAAAGGTTCCAAAAGCTCAAAGGAAGTGACAGTGGTGCATTGTAAGGTAGTTTTCAGCATACCTATAGTATTTTGATCATATCTTGAGCTAAAAAAATGATTTTTAAGTGAAACAAGATGCGTTGGAAAGCTAACACATAGGGCTACTAGAAAATGAAAAGAAAATTTCAAAAAGTGCTTTTCATTTGGGGCTAATTAGATGTGAACTTTATACGAACGTTAATGTATAAAAGCACGATCACAACTCCTACTGTAGGAACCTCCCCAAAGTGACTCGACTATTTTTAGAAAGCTAAGTGAATTAGCTACAACATTTGTGTTGGAACCATTCCAAATTTCTTGCAAGAAAGTGGCCAAAAGCTCAAAGGAAGTGACTGTGGTGCATTTTGAGGTACTTTCCAGCATACCTTTAGTATTTTGGTCATAACTTGGGCTACAAAAATGATTTTTAGGAGCAACTTGATGCATTGCTAGGCTAACACACAGGGCTACTGGAAAATTATACAAAATGTTCAAAAAGTTGAAATTTCAAAAAGTGTTTTTTATTGGAGCCTATTGTATGCGAAATTTATATGAACGTTAATGTACAAATGCACAAATCATTACTCCCCATGTAGGAACCTCCACAAAGTGAATCTTTTGTTTTTGGAAAGGTAGGTGAGTTAGCTACAACTTTTGTTATAGAACCATTCCAAAGTTCTTGCAAGAAAGGTTCCAAAAGCTCAAAGGAAGTGACAGTAGTGCATTGTAAGGTAGTTTTCGGCATACCTATTAACAGAAAATGGGTTAGACAATAATTATTCGTTCAATAGTAGTTTGGGTTCACCTGACCTAGCCCGAGGGTGTAGGCCACATTGAATAATCAATCGTACATAGAATTTTCTATAATTTGTCTAAAAAGATTCTACAACTTGTATGATATTTCTATAACTTGTCTTGGATGTGTAGGAATGAATCATCTGTTACTTGTCTTGAATAATCGGATAATAAATGTTTTTAAGTAGAGAGATATAGGAAACTTTAGAAGATGAATAATAGCTTTAGAATAAAGTAATACATTCGTGTATAAAAAGCTTTCCCCATAGTCCTTCTCTTCGTGAGAGTAGGGATAGTAAATTGTGCGGATTGGATCGTTATGGCTAGCTGGATAAGACCTAAGCATATAAATAGAATCGTCGTATGACTTTTAGTAAATATAAAAAATAATCCTCTTCGTGAAAGTAGGGATAGTAAATTGTGCGGATTGAATCGTTATGGCTAGTTGGATAAGACCTATGCATATAGACAGAATCGTGGTATGACTTTTAGTAAATATAAAAATTGTCCTTCTTTTCCAAGTGAGAATAGGGGTAGCAGGGAGTCGTCACAAAAAAGACATAATTTCACAATAAATAAATAAAATAAATTATGGATCAATCCATAAATTATGGATCAATCGTCACAAAAAAAATAACTGTCCTTACCTCGATAAGACATATAGGGGAATCGTCACAAAAAAAAAAGAACTAACAAACGTCATAACCAACATTGTTTCAAATGTAGATGGATCAATACCAAAATCATCAAGCATAATTTCGCAATAAATAAATAAAATAAATTATGGTGCTAGAAAAATATATAGAGGTTATTGATTTCGTAGTAGGGAGGTTATTGATTTCGTAGTAGGACTTGAGAGGTTTAAGATAAGTGGGAGCCGAAAGTAGAAAGTAAAATATTACTACTTTTTAATGTCATTTTCTGTGAATCGGAGGTGGAGCAATGTCCCTCTTTTTAACCCAACCTCGACTCAGCGGAATGTCACCGATGTCCCTCTTTTTGAACCCAAGCTCGACTCAGCGGAATGTCACTCCTTTTGAACCCAACTCGACTCAGCGGAATGTCCCACTTTTTGAACCCAGCTCGACTCGGCGGGCCAATCTGGGCGGAAGGTATTGTCAGGCGGAAAGTGGGAGGTGGCGGTCGGAAATCAGATGGTGAATTAAGGGCGGATCTGAAAGGATGTGGAGGCGTATTCCTACTGCTTATTCACGAGCCTTTAATTCTTTTTTCTCATGAATTCGTCCATGTATTCCGAACAAATGTAGAACGAAGGATCAACTAAATAGGAACCCAATTGCTGACCGGCGAGAGAGATGATGCGCATGTGCGGCACCCTAGCATCTCCGGCACCGTAGCATTTTATTCACATAATAGATAAAAACGTTGATATAGGTAATAAAATGTAAAATGAATATGGTTTTTGAAACCATGAGCATTTCTACACAGAAGATATTAAGTCTTCCCCTTAACCTCTCGAGCAAACCAGCAAATATAGCATTTATATAGTGATTCATTTTATTTATATAATTCTTTTGAAGATATAAAAGAATATTATTATTTTGAAACAAAACTATTATAATTATTAATAAAATGCAGGATTATTAACCCCTATATAATCACATTCCATATACACAACATGATAATACATATTTACAGATGAGAAAATAATCAAAACGCAAATGGCTGAAGACTACATCTTATCATGTAAATTCACCAATAATCTTTACACGAACAGGCACCATCCCGGAAGTGGTGGAAGCAGGAGGCGTCACGAACTATGATCTCTTGATTCATGGTGGCTGATACAAACTTCATAAACTCATGACAATCTCCACAGATGCGAAGATTCTTGAAGATTCTGATTTTTCCGTTACTGCTCTTATTTATCAGAGCAAACCCCAAAGCCAATCTTTCACTATGATTGAAAAGATTATCTACTCTTTCCTTGTCCGACACGTTATGAAGCGCATACTTTGGATTGGCCACATACCCTGCCTCGGTAATTCTCTGCCTCAGCTCGTCCAACTTCCGGTGGATATCTGGTAGTCGTGGATGCGATGTATCCTGAGCTAAGAAAACGTTAACTTGAGCATTAACCTCAATCCAACTGCACCCTGGTTCCTTCTTGATGCCTCTACTCGACATGGATGCTCTAACCTTAGCCACATCATTCCACCTCCCTCGGCTAGCATAGATATTAGATAACAAAATGTAGTTTGAATCTGTTTCAGGGTCAATTTGGAAAAGTTTATTTGCAGCTCTTTCACCAAGGTCAACGTTTCCATGGAGCCTACATGCACCAAGAACGTTCTCCCAGATCGAAGCATTTGGAGTTAGCTCCATACTCTCGATAAGACTTTCAACCTCATTGAATTTGCCTGCTCTACCGAGTAAATCAACCAAGCAAGCGTAGTGCTCAATCCCAGGAGTGATTCCGTAGGATTCGCTCATTGAGTAGAAGTGCTTTTTCCCTTGTTCAACCAATCCAATGTGGCTGCATGCAGAAAGTATCCCAACAAAAGTAACTCCATCAGGCAACACTCCTTCTTTTAGCATTAAATTAAATGCTTGAAGAGCTTTATCGCCCTCTCCATGTTGAGAGTATCCACATATAATCGTGTTCCACATAACAGTGTCGCGTGATTCCATGCCATTAAACAACGTTTCTGCATCACTAATATATCCACATTTCCCGTACATGTCAACCAGTGCACTGGATACAAACATGTCAGCAAACAGCCCCGACTTAATTGCCAACGAATGCAACTGTCTTCCACTCTCAAGGATTGCGATCCCAGAACAACCCCTTAAACAACTAGCAAGAGTGAACTCATTCGGAATAACACCTTCTCTTCGCATCTCATTGAAGCAATGAGCGGCCTTTTCTCCTTGATTAGTTTGTGAATAACCTGAAATCATAACTGTCCAAGCAAAAACATCTTTCGCCTTTAATCTACTAAAAATAGATTCCACAGCCCCCATGCTACCACACTTGGCATACATGTCGATCAGAGCAGTTCCAACATAACCATCACTGACAAAGTTATCTTTAATAATGAGCGCATGTACTTGTTTTCCAAATTCAACATTCAAGAGACTCGAACAACACCTTAGAATGCTAATAAATGTATAAATATTGGGCCTAAAACCATCGGTAAGCATCTGCTTGAAAGTCCTGGTTCCTTGATCAAAAGTTTCTTCATCATGGAATCCAGATAAGAGGGCATTCCAGGAAATTACATCCCGGTTAGGCATTTTATTGAAGATACGGTACCCATCAGATACTGATCCAAGTTTCATATACATAGCAGTTAATGCATTACTGACCAAATCATCAGATTCAAACCCAAATTTGTGCGCACAGGCGTGGATGCTCCGACCATACTGAAGGTCACCCAAATCAGTTGCAGCACTAGCAAGACAGGACAGAGTAAACTGATTAGGCTTCATACCAGAATGCCTCATCAGGTTGAACAACTTGGCTGCTTCTTCCTTCAAACCTTGGTGATCAAGCACACTGATAATTGAACTCCATGCAACTATATCGGGATTTCGCATCGTCTCAAACACTTTAAGGGAATCATTAGCTACACCACATTTCGAGTACATATTAAGGAGGCTACATCTAACAAAATCATCAAAAACGCCTCCGGTCTTAATCACTAGTGAATGAATCGTCTGGCCATCTCGAAGAGCACCGGAGTTAGCAATTCCTTTTAAAACAATGGACAGTGTGTAATTACTAAACCTCAATTCCGGCTCTGTCATTTTGCAAAACAATCGTAAGACTGCCTCTCCATTTCCCACCTGTGCATAACCATTGAGTAAAGCATTCCACAAGACAGCATTCTTCTCTGGCATCATACAGAAAACATCATCTGCGTATTCCATCTCTCCACTTTTGGAGTATAGATCAATTAAAGAGGAACCGATATAAGCATCTGAAAGAATCCCAACCTTAACAACTTCAGCATGAACTTGCTTCCCAAAATCTAAATCTGAAGACAGTGAACAGCCCTTTAAAACGGTGGCCAACGTAAACTCATTTGGTCTCACATCCTCCCTCTTCATTTCACAGAACAACTCAGCACTTTCCATTCCACGCCCTTGAGCCACAAAACCCGATATTAAAGCAGTCCATGAAACCACATCTTTTGGCTGCATTTGCTCAAATACGTGATAAGAAACTTCTAACGCCCCACATTTTGCATAGAAATTGATTAGAGAAACCCACAGGTGTGAATCAGGCTCAATCCCACTTCTAATGATACAACCGTGAATCACTTTACCTTCTCTGAAACGTGTTTCAGATGCACAATCTCTCAGCATTCCGGAATACAATTTAAGCCTACTCTTCTCACACACACTTACCCAAGTCCCTCTTGAGCTCTTACTCCTTATGCCATTATTAACTGAAACCTCTAAACAAGAATTGTATATCGCATTTAACTCATGCCAAGATCCTATCTTTCCTGAGTGTTTTTTATAACCAAGCTCCCGATTCGGCTTTCCCGTACTTCTTAGAGCAGAAGTACAAAAGGAATTATTGTGGAAAAACGTCGAACACCTTCCGGGCAGTCCATGGAAAGATGAAATAATGCCCTGAATTACTGTTTGGGGTGAGTTGCCCATATGTATACAGGCAAAATCGCATCCCATTATCTTGGAGAAGAGATTACGAAAAATTGTATCTCATGCCAACGGGATATTACTTTGGATGAAGCTGTATGAAGGTATGGCGGCAGTTTGCAACTTGGTTCACCGAAATATGAAAAAACGAATACTGATTCACACTAGCAGAACTTGAAATCAGAGGCGTATCCAGCCTAGAACAAGGGGTACAGCCGTACCCCTAAGATATTTAGTTTTTTTCACTTGTAATTGTCATGTCGGAGCAGCCGTAATATATAGTTGTACTTTCAAAATATTTAGATTTTTTCATTTATAGGTAGCATATTTAAGAATTATTGTCATGTTACCGCAGCACTAACACGTGTGAACTCTCTTTTCAATAATTGGAGTTTGAATTTTATTTATAGTTGTTTTCATACGTGTGAACTCTCTTTTCAATAATTGGAGTTTGAATTTTGTTCATAGTTGTTTTCGTTTTTGTGTTCTATTATGATAGGTATTTATAATATTTTTATAAAATGTATATCGTACCTCCAATTTTCAATCCTGAATACGCCACTGTCGGTTATGGTGGATTATTTAAGGTTATATGGGATATAGTCTTGATGGGACTACCAATAATATATAGTCACATTTAAATACGTATAATACGAATATAGGGTATGTTCATTTAAAGCTGAGGAATGTTGTTTGATATATTATGCATAACAAATTTATTAGAAATGAATAAGTTAACGAATTAGAAATGAATATAGCATAAGCATGATTAGACGAGAGGTTAATGCCTAGGCGTAAATTAATCGGAATAAGCCAATAATTTTTGTTGGGAGGTTTTGTTTCTCCGCCTGAAAATTTAATTTTTGCATGAAAATTATTCTGGTTGTTGACAATTAAGGTTTTTATATATACCCTCAACTTTTTTTTATAAGTTAATGCTCTTTGAAGAAAACAATGAGTAAAAAATAAATGATATATTTCACAACAAATTAAAGAAGGTTACCTCAATTTCCAAATAACCATTTTATTATACATAATATTCCACTATGTATTTCATGCACCGTAAAAGTAACATATATTTCATAACTTACATTTATTTTCAAATTAAAAGGTTATGAAAATGTATCACTTTTACGGTATATGAAACAAATTGTGAAATACTACTTCGGTAGTTACCAAGTTACATTATGACAAGGGGATTGATAAGAGGATCGTAAAAGTTCAACGACCAATACAGGGGTGGAAAATCAGCGTGTTGGATTGTTATTGGATCAGTTTGATAAGGTTCAAATCAACAAGGACTAACCTTAACTCGCTCATTAATTTTATTGGATTGAAAATCAACAAGGTGCAGAAATTGGAAAAATAGGATGTGTCTGCTTATGGTTTACCTAAGTGAATTTAGGAGACAAAATTCCAATAAAGTACACTACTCATTAACTGCCTCAGCCGAGTTTGGCAAAGCATTCCCCATAGTGTTTGACATTGTATGTCATGAATAAGAAAACTTTAAGCAAACACATCCACAGTGTTTGACATTGTATGTCATGAATAAGTTAAATGCTAAAAACTAAGTGCAACCCGTAAAACCTAACAAAATTCAGAAGGCAGGTAGAAACAAAAATATAAAATCTTGCAGCAATCAACTTGTAAATGTTTTTTGTCAAATAATCTTGTTTTGCATGGAAACCAGAGAGGTATAGATATAATGTCAATAAACTGACCAAAAACAAGAAACACTAGTAAAGATATGCAAGGAAAGGCTGAATTCAGTACAAAACTGAGAGTTGCATCAAAGTATCTAGCACGAACAGTAACATCAAAAGAAAATAGACGTAAAACAAACATCTTCTACACTTAGAAGAGGGAGGTACCCTTGCCCTTCTTGTCTCCACCAATCTCAAAGTGCTTGCACCGCTGCAAAACCAGAGACGGTGAACCATTATTAAGAAATATTTACCTTTTTTCATTCTGTTTTGGTGAAAGCTAACAAAACAATGAAGCGCTTACCTTGATCGGGTGCTGGGAAACATGTTTGCATCCCTGGCACTGCAACCTCAGTACAATCTTCTTGGTCGTTTTTGCCTAACCACAAAAGAATTATTAGAGCTCTAAACCAAAAAAAAAACTACAATATTTATACTTGTAAAATCTTCCTTATAAAACCTTTCTCAATTTCTAGCACATGCAATCACAATTTTAATGTTGACTATCCTCATCAGCATTGAAATGAATATAACAAGGAAATCATGTTCACCTTCTTGTGGAAAACAGGCTTGGTCTGACCACCATACCCAGACTGTTTGCGGTCATAACGACGCTTCCCCTGAGCAGCCAAACTGTCCTTACCCTTCTTGTACTGGGTGACCTTATGCAAGGTGTGCTTTTTGCACTCCTTTGACTTGCAGTAAGTCTTCTTTGTCTTTGGAACGTTCACCTGTTATACACCAACAAGAAATAAGATAAATCACCAGCGCCAAAGCACAGACATCATAAGAGCTTTGCATATAAACAAAGCTCAAATACATCAAATCCCTATCAAGAAAACTTCTATTACAATTAAACCTATCACAGAAAGTCGAACAAATAACCTAAATCAAGTTACACGACAAATAATAGGTCATTTAACACATTCTGCGTGATGATATAAGCATTAACCGAAATATGAAATCAAATAGTCAATTGCAACTAGTGACCAAAAGCCTTAGAAATTAAAATCAAAACGACACAGTTTCACTCAGTCTTGGTCACTGAATAGCAAGAACAACATTCAGCGATCTAATAGGTCGAGACTGAGAATAATCCCCATCATTTCTCCTCAAACCCCCTAGCCAATGCTAATGAAACGGAAACGGAAACGGAAACGAACAACAGAACCTAATTTAATTCACGCGCACACATGAAGATACACTTTTACAGCTCAAATTTGTTCATTTTTATTATTAACACCATAAATGACTGAGATTAATCTCCATCATTTCTCCTCAAAATCCCTAGCCAATGCTAATGAAACGGAAACGAACAACAGAACCTAAATTAATACAAGCGCGCACATGAAGATACAGTTTTACAGCTCAATTTGTTCATTTTTGTTATTAACACCATAAATGCAACAGTATCATCTTGTATCAGTTTTGCTTGTTAATTCAGAAACGAATACACCAAGAAGCAACTAAATCAAACCAACATAGTTGATGCATATAAAAGAATACATGAAAATAAGCAGAAATCAAGCTCTAACCATGGCTGACGGCGAGAGGGGAGCACCGGAGGTCAAGATTCAATTTCAATTGGATTTAAGAAAGGCTAGGGTTTGGGATGTGTGGTAATATTTATAGTAGGGCTTGTTAACTATGGACCTGTTTCAATAGGCCGGCCCATTTCAGTAATTCGAGAAGACCAAATGCCATTGTTTATACCGGGGCTTGTTAACTGCAAAGCGTACTTTACTTGGGCCGGCCCATTTTAGTAACGTTTTCTATATAGCAGGAGATGTAATGTATGCTACTATGCTGTATAGATAGAGAGCGGTTAAAATGGTCGGGTCAGGCCAGTCCAGCCCAGCCCAGTTTAGTTGGGCCAACAGATAAAATTGATTGGGCTAAATTTTTGCGTTGCAGAAATTCTAATCAGTCCATCTTCGGATCATCGGGTTATCAGGCCAATTTCGGCCCAATGCATTTTTTCCGAAAAAATTGTTCAATACTAAATTCAATACAAATACAAATTAAAAATATTAAAAATTAAATATGCTTATATAATAAAGAAATAAGAAAAGAGACTTACATTGTTCAAACTTTTAAAACTCACTTTTATTATTTATGTATATTAAATTTAAAAAAAAAATGGAGAGATTTTTTCCTCTAAAAATTAATTGGAGCAAAAAATATTTTGTTATCTCAAATAAGTTAAGTATTTAATAGATAGTGCCAGTGTGGATTTTGAGCCTTCTATTTAAATATATATATATATATATATATATATAAAATAATAAAGTCGGGTCATTTTCAGGCTAAATCGGGTTGTCGGGCCCAATCGAGCTGAGCTCATTTGGCCTGTCGGGTTGCTCGGGTCGGGCCATATGGGCTCAATTTTTTTGGACCAATATAAAATCGAACCGGCCAATCTTTTTTTCGAGTCAGACTCATTTTGACAGCTCTACGTATAGATCTGTCCAATTAGAATTTTATATTTTCAAATAGGTTTTTAATTATTTAAGTGAATTGAATAACAAATGGAGCAGCTGGGAGATTGTATCTTTCGCAGGCGGATTATGTCCAGAAGGTCCTGGAAAGATTCAACATGGAGAATTCGAAGCCTGTGAGTGCTCCGTTAGGAAGTCATTTTAAGTTGTCGATGAAAGAGTCGTCGAATACTAAGGAAGAACGTGTCCAAATGAAGAAGATCCTCTATGCTTCGGCAATTGCCAGTATAATGTATGCTATGGTGTGTACTAGGCTGGATATTGAGCATGCAGTGGGGTAGTGAGCCGGTTCATGAGTGATTCGGGGAAACAACATTAGGAAGTTGTGAAGTGGGTACTGCGGTACTTGAGAGGTACCACGAATAAAGCGTTGTTCTTTGATGGGAGAAATTCCAAGTTGGTTGGTTATGTTGATGCAGACTTGACATCAAATGATCTTGATGGAAGAAGGAGCACTACCGGGTGTGTCTTTACTTATGGTAGTACAACAATTTCTTGGACATCGAAGTTGCATAAGGTTGTTGCTCTATCCACCACAGAGGCTGAGTATGTAGTTGTGACGGAAGCGAACAAAGAGATGGTGTGGTTGCAGAATTTCTTGGATGAACTTGAGAAGAAACATGAAAATAGTGTTCTCTACAACGATAGTCAGAGTGCAATTTTCTTGGTTAGTAATCCGGCTTTTCATTCGAGGACAAAACACATTGAGTTGAAAAATAAGACCTTGCAACTTGTGAAAATTCTTGGTTGTGAGAATCCAGCTGACATGTTTACTAAGGTGGTGACCTTAGAGAAATTGAAGTTATGCATAACTTCAATTGACCTTTGTACTTGAAGAAGAGGCTAGGCGATACTAAGCAGATACAGGGAAAGAAGAGTATAAGAAGACATGATAATTTGAGAATGATCATTCTCCAAGTGGGAGATTGTTGTGGTGGAGTCTGATTTGCGAGAAGGGCCGCGGCCGCGACATAGGGAAAGTCGCGGTCGTGACAAAACCATGCAGGATAGGGTGTTTGGAGTTGTGAAGACGTCGTAAGTCGCGGTCGCGAAGTAAGTGTGCCCGTTTGTGAATTCAACAATGAGGACGTATCGAGGCCGCGGAAGGTATTAGTCGCGATCGCGACAAATTTGGCTGGTTAAGCAATTGGAGTGCTTGACGTATCGCGGCCACGACTGTTTACATGGAGTTTTTCTTGGGCCTCAAGTTTGAGGTCGAAATTTTGGTCCATTAGCTATTATATATAATCGTTCTCTCATTGTTATGATTGTTGGGTGAGAAATAGTGAAATCACTGGCTTGGTATCGCCCCCAGACGTAGTTACACATCGTAACGAACTGGGTAACCAGATGTTGTATGTTTTCTTGTTCTTTATTTTCTTCAATTTCGTGATCGTGTGTGGGTTTAATTCCTAACATTAAGATAGCGGAATAGGCTGACCCGGAGTGACTAATTTTAGGTCCTACCAAATTTTGGCCCGATTCAATCCGTAATATGACGTTGGCCCGACGAGTCGGGCCTAACTGGGTCAGGCCGTCTAAATTGCCACCCCTAGTTGTGACGCTGGTTATGCATTTTATTTTTCACGTAAATTAGTTCGAAAGGTATGTGACTATGTGTATCCTAGAGTAGTTCTTTTATACACTTAGATCCGTGCAATTTTTCATGAAAAAATATTAGTGTATATACTGAAGGATATTATCTTGTTCAGAAGAAATGTATCATGCTAAAAAGGTATTAGTGTTTTTGTTGAAAGATATTAGTTATTATGAAGAAATGTATTATACTAAAAAGTAATACATATCTTTCGAACAAGTGATGTCTTTCAATTTAAACAGTGATACATTTTTATGAATACGTTCTTTAACCAATATATACGAATTTATAATCCGTGTAACTTGGTGTAGATGTAGAAAACCAAGTGCGCAGAAGGATCTGATTCCCTTGATAGATGGATATATATCATTCATCCACAAAAAGAAAAATTCCGACATGATTTTTTCAAATTCAAGAAGCATATGTTCTAAAAGCACTTTTCCAATTATTCTTATTCTCGTTTATAAGTACACTACCTTTGCTTTTTGTCCAAAAGAGAGCCAGAAAAGCTAAAAAAGGAATAACATTTACAGCCATAATTGAAATTAAATAGAAAAGACTAGAATGTCAAATATTAAATTATGTACATTGGAAAATATGGCAACAACTCTTTCTAATAATAGGGTCTTATGTGGAGCGGCAAAATTGGCTTAGGTCGGTCTAGCTTATCCGACGTTTTAGATGGGTTGAATCATAAAAATTTAGGTTCATAACGCCATCAAACCAAACAAATTCAACTTGATGCTAAAAGTTTAACGGGTAATGAGGCGGTTCGTAAATCTTTTGTATATTTGACGGGGTGGCTGGGCTGGTCCCAATAGTTGCCGGCCCGCAGGACCATTGGGTCTATTAGATCCGGTTCAATTTGCTCGATTTTTTAATGCGCTGAACCATAGAAATCTAGACCTGCAGGATCATCGGATCCAACAAACCTGACTTGATGGGCTAAAAGTCCGACGGGTCATAGACTGACACGGAATTTTTTGTATATTTAAAGGGAGTGGACTGGACTAGGCTAGGCTCAATAATTATTGGCCCGCATGACCATCCGGCCCAACAAACCTGGCACAACTTATGATCTTGACCCAATGAATTAAGTTGGACATGCCGAATTGACACCTTTAATTTTATGAGAGTTAAGTTAGGTAAGTATACGAAGAATCTAGCTGAGAGGCATGCTTTTTCCAAAAGTTATAGAAGTAGCTAGATGCTAAACTACGGCCTAGCGATTAGTCAGAGTCTAGTAAGCGGATTAGAATATAGATGGAGAGAAATCGAGAAATTAATATAAACAGCCAATAAAAACCTAACAAACTGGGACCTAGCGATTAGTCAGAATCTAGACAGATTGATTAGGATATAGTCAGGGAGAAATCAAGAAATAAACATAAACAGTCAATATAAACCTAACAGATTGGGATATAGCGATTAGTCAGAGCCTAGACATACTAATTAGGATATAGACGGAGAAAAATCGAGAAATAAACATAAACAGTCAATAAAAGCCTAGCACCTAAGCAGGAATTAGTCGGAGCTAGTCGAAAATATTTACAACAAACGCTTTTTCCAACAATTTGATTCCCGAATCATTATGATTCCCATTTTCTAAAGAAATGGATATATTCTGCAGCTCACAAGCTATACTTTAGTCTTTAGCATGGAAGAAGCCTCCTCCTCCTCCTCCTCCACCATTCTTGTCGGCGATGGGAGTTGCAGCCCGGCCATCGACCGGTGCAACCCCATCATCACCGACTCGAGACGAACCCCCAAGCCCCTCCCACCTCTCATCCCAAAACCTCGTACAAAGAAGAAGCATCAAAAACCTCCCCCTAACATCAACGACGATAACAAGGAAATCAGTACCAACAGCAGTGCTGTGAGAAACAAGGCCGGTGACTTTATCAGCCCACCTGGTTCTACCAGGTTTTTGTTGAGTGAAAAGGTTTCGTTGTCAGATTTGGTGAATGAATCCTTCCATGCAAAACCGCCTTCTCCCTCTGCCTCTCATGACCAGGTTCTTTTTTCACTCGAAATAAATAAGTCGAGCTCGACCTGCAGCTACTCAAGAAGTTATTGTGTTTGAGCTCGTTAATACTCAGCTCCCAGGCTCGTGAGCTTAACGAATTTGTGTTAAATTACTAGTTTACTGTTTATGATTGACATAATTATAAATATATTATATTCTAAATTAAAAAAAGTTAAACCCTAAAGTCCTAAGCTTTTGTAGTATAATTAAGGTTTTCAATCTTAATTTATTATTTTATATTTTTCTATATTTTATTTTGTATCAATCGAGTCGAGTCGAATCGATCTTGAGCTCAGTGAATTTCTACAAAACCAAGCTCGATTTTAAGAAAACTGAACTTGATCGAGCTCGAACTTGTCAATACTCAACTTGAGTAGACTCATTTACACCCGTACTCTATACATTGAACTAATTACTCCCTCCGTCTTAAATGAATTTGCACACTTTTCATTTTCGTCCGTCTCAAGAAAACTTGCACACTTCTTAATAAGGAAAGTTATAACACAATCTCCACCATCAAAATCTTCACCCTCAATCCACCTTTAAAAAATTAACACTTATCTGTGCAAGTTCATTTGGGACGCAAGGAGTACTAATCGGAGCAATTTTAGTTAATTCTAACATACGTATATATTTTTGGCAGGTGGTAGTTCTAAGAGTGTCATTACATTGCAGAGGCTGTGAAAGGAAAATGAGAAAGCATATCTCTAGAATGGAAGGTCTGTTTTTATTGCTATGTTCCTGTTTATATTTTTTATTGTAAAAAATCTCGATTTGCTTTAATTAATTTCTGTCTGGACTCTAGATTTTCATTGAACGTCTACATTGATTTTTCAATTTCTCCCGTCTAATCACTCCTATACGCAGGAGTGAGCTGCTTCAACATAGATTTTGCAGCAAAGAAGGTGACTGTAACGGGGAAGATAACGGCGTTGGAGGTGCTTTCGAGCATATCTAAGGTCAAGAATGCACAGCTATGGCCTCCTACCATATCTTCATCATCCATCATCAACACAGAATTGAAGAATGCATGGGATATCGATAAAACACCTAATTTTGTTATGTAAATTAGTCGAGAGTCCAACTTCGATATCGTTGTGATACCGACTACTGTGAGAAAAAAATACATATATATGATACCGGTATCACTGTGCTACCATAGAATCATCCATTAGGTGATCAATCCTCAAGGACTATAATACAAGCTCTTTAAATTATTTTACCATGTTATTATCTTGTACTCCGTCCGTTCGTTTTTATGTGTCCAATTTTATCCGAAACATCGTTTCTTTTTATCTTGTTCCATTTTCATTATTGATATCATTTTATCATCTTTCTTCCATCAATAACCATAATAAATGAACAAGAAATTGAGAATTTGATAAAATCAATGAGTTCGGAGTGGTTAAAAGGTTTTGGATATGTTTTGGGATGTATTTTAATATCCTAACTAATAAAAAAATTGATTTGTGCGAATGAATAGAATGGGACACATAAAAAGGAACGGAGGGAGTATTTTGTTTCAAAGAAGTAGAGCTGACAATTCGGCCAAACAGGCCAAATCTATCGGATCAAAACCATAAGTTATGTTGGGCATGTTGAGCCCGATAATCCTGTGGACCAACAACTATTGAACTCAATCCAACCCAACCCTTAAATATACATAGATTTTCAGGTCGATTGATCTGTGCTCATTGAGTTTTTTGGCCAATTGGATAGGATCTGCTAGACTCAATAGTCCTACGACCTAAATTTCTATGATCTATTTCATTTAAAATGTCGGACGAATTGGGCCAGTTTTGCCGACTAATTGTTATCCCGGTCAATGACTCTAGTTCGTGTGGGAACCGTTGGATCATATAAATGAATGAAACAGATGAATTCAATAAAATAACATCGAATCAACTGGATTTGGAGGCAAGTTATTGGTAATTTAACAATAATAACATAATAGAAAATAATTGATTAAAAATTGAATTTATTTTCTTATAAATATAGAATATTTGATCAATCAAACATTAATACTTGTAATTTATTAGCATACATAAAATATTACATCATCGGGTAATATGTCACTTATGACAAGAACTAAGATCCGTTATCTCTTCGGGTACATATAGACGGAACATACAAAATATAAAATTCTACATTGAATAATAGAGATGGAAATTCAGCTCGTCCAATCTAGTCGAACTTGGTCATCGGATCAAGATCATATGTTATGTCGGGCTGACAATTATTGAACACTTATCAAACCATCCCTTAATTATACAAAGATATTTTGGTCAGTTCATGGATCAGGTATATAACCCATAAGTTGGGTCTGTCGGACCCAATGGTCCAATTCACTTAAAATGTCGGACGGATTGGACCCATTGAGCCGGACCCATTTTAGTATGAATCCTCTAATGTATGTGTAGAAGTAGGATGAGGAATGTAGGAATTTCTTTATAAAATTCTTAGAATGTATATATAGAATTGGATAATAAATATTTTATGTGGAGATATATGGAAAATTCTAGAGGATGTATACTAGCTTTAGAATTAAGTAATCCCGTCGTCCATTAATGAGGTAGAGTAGTATAAAATATATTACCTCCGTCCCGTTTTAATTTGCTTGCTTTTCTTTTCGGTTTGTTACAATTTAATTTGTTAGTTCATAAATGATAAATTATTCTCACAATCTCCATCCTTAAAATCTCCACCTTTAAAAAAAATCAAAGATTCAATAAAATTTAATTTTGCTTAACTTTCGTACCCGATTAAAATAGGCAAATTAAGTTGAGACGAAGATAGTAAATAGGTGTATGATTTTAAGTGAAGTAAATATTAAAACATTTTTATACATACCATTGTCTTTAAAGTTTGAGTGAGTTTCTCTTCCAAATGCTCATTAGTGCTTCTCTTCGAAACGAAATACTCATTAATCCTTCTGTTCGAAGCGAGAGGCGAGAACATGGTAAAATGTGAGGGTCGAGTTACTTTCACCATAATTTGATAAAACTATAAATCAGTAAGAACTAATCTAAGTTGGCTTATTAGATTGAAAATTTCAATCGAGCACGAGCGGTTATCGACTGACTGATATGAAAGGAAAAAAATAGAGTTGCAGTGTAGCATTTATTTCTCTTGCAGAATGAAGAAAAAATATATTAGGTAAAAGGAATATTTAACATAGAATGTATCTAGATGTAAAATGAATAAACAAAGTGTAAAAGAAATACCGAGCTTTTTTCTTCAAAATATATTAGGTAAAATGAATAAACAAAATTACAAAATGTAGTTTTTTTTTTCTTCGGAAGAATAGATAACATATATATTAAGTAAAATTGATATTTAAGATAAAAATGTTACTATGGATAAAATAAACAAATGAAAAAGAATATTTAAAATAAAAATATAATTATTGGTAAAATAAATAAACAAGATATAAAATTGAAACATAACTATAGGCAAAATAAAAAACAAAATTTAAAATATAGAAAACAAACGAAAAATTGGTGAACAAGTTGCCCACAGAAAATTTAAAAAAATGATTTCATTTTTGCCCACTTTTTGTCGAGAAAAAATCCTCCTGTAATGGTTTTAGGAAAAGTTGCCGAAAATGTCTTTGTTTGGAATATTTATTTATGAAAATACTAACTTTTGACTTTGAAAAAATTCATCTCATAAAAAATTGATAAAAATGTTCATAACCGCAATTGCTCGTGGAGAGTGTTTTGCTACCCTAATCTGTGGAGAGTGTTTTGCTACCCTAATCAGAGAGTGATTTGACATTTTTCTAATGTGCGTTTGAACATTTTAATTTTATTAGATCGAGATTCACCCACCAATTCTGTTACTTTGAGTCCTACAATGGAAGAGGTTGCTGTGGAGCAGGAGCCGCCAGTATTTAATGGGGGCAGGCGGATCATTGGCGACGGCGGGTCACTGTGGAGGCGCGGGGGCGGGACATTGCCGAGGGCGGGTAGGGAGGATGGGAGGATATTCTTTGACGGAGCTGAGGATAGGAACCGGCAAGGGAGGATATTTCTCTCACAGAACTGGCAGAAGAGGATCAGAGCCGGTCGAATATTTTTTGAAGGGGTCTGGAGCAAGAAAATAAAAGAGAGAACTGGCAGAAGAGGATCAGAGCCGGTCGAATATTTTTTGAAGGGGTCTGGAGCAAGAAAATAAAAGAGGACGTTTGAGCTCAGACGAGGCCCTTTTAATCCACTAAAAAGATATTCTTATAACAAAAATAATTTTTATCGTCTAAATATATAGATATTGATTAGACTAGCGTAAATAAAATGAAAGATAGCCAAATAAAGATTAAATAAAAAGATTGAACAATATACAATAAAATATTAGAGTGTTTTTTTTTTTTTTTAAATTATAATGAAGATATCTTAATTGTGTAAATAAAAAAGAAAAAAATTAATGGTTGATGTTGTCAATTAAGAATTATAATTGTATTGCTTAGTTTGTCTTTTGATTTTCTTAATTGTCGAAGATCCAGCCACAATTAAAGCAAAAAAAATCGACCAGGATAAGGCTTCGGCGCAAACAGTGGACTCGGTGGCCGGTGCCAGGGTGCAACCGGAGGATTCCAACAGTATTTGTTGAGTTTAGTCGTCATCAATATTTTCTTTTTTTTCGTACTATTTATGTTTGAAGCATTGACTACGACAATAATTTACAAATAGTCCATTACCGAAATGCAATTCTATTAATCAAATTATATATGTTATGTAATGTTGTTTATTCGTTGATATTATGTCAGTTAAATTGTAGGATTTATTATGGGTTGAACCATTTTATATTATATTTGAACTAAAAAAAGGAATGAGTTAAATTAAAATAATCAAATAATTTTTGTTTCTTAAAATGTGATTAATCAATTTATTTTATTAAAAAAATAAATTAAGATCTATACTAATATAATTAGAAATATGACAATTACAATTATCGCGCCAGACAACTATTATGATCAAATGAGAACTTGATCGATTTATCTAAATAACTTTTCTTAATATGTGTGTTTACTGTATAACTTCGTTCGAGACGGAGAGAGTATTTTGTGAAACAGAAATACATTTAGTGAGCCTAAATAAAATAATAAGACATGAATATGTGCGCGCGCAAGTATTGACGGACTTCTCGAGTTGGGTTGTTGGGTCTTCATTGATTTGTATTCGAGTTAAGATTTTCAATCCAATGAACTTAATGGACGTGTTCGGACTAATCCTTAATGGTTTGAGCCTTGAGTCTTATCGGAGTGGTCCAATAATAACCCAACACGCACGATTTGGGACCCCTTTATGTAAATTTGTAATTGGTAGAATATTGTAGTAATGCCGATTAGTGTGTTCCCTAATCTGAACTTAGCGTTTTATGCTAAGTACGACTTGTGATTGGAGACCTCTTAGTCATCTTCTGATTTCCGTCCTCTCCGACCATCCTCACGCACACATTAGCACACAGTTAGCCGTGCCATCGGAAACTATTAGCACCGCCCCCCTCCGGTAATCTCTTATAGGACTTCTCTCTCTCTTTTTATGTTTCAGTTTTCATGAAGCGTATTTTCGCTCCTCCGAGTGATGATAAAACATTACTGGAGATACTAGCTGCGTTTTGATTTGTTGATATCTTAAACAAAAGCTGATGCATCGTCGGCAATAGAATTTGAAATGGCCCCAGATTGATTACTCTGCATAGTTTTAATGCCCCGATAAGAAGCACATGTAGTGTTTGATAAAATGCCTGAATGAGTTTTACTTGTTAACAGAATGATTGAATGGGTTGTGTTCGATTCTAGCTGTGTTCGCATTTGATTTGTTGATCTCTTTTGAAATGCGCCCAGATTGATTTTCTGCATGGTTTTTAATGTCCCCAATAAGAAGCGCATGTTGTGTTCGATAAAATGCCTGAATGAGTTTTCTTGTTTTTCCCTTAGGTGTAAGTACCTATTGTGTTCTATTGAAAATGTGGGAGCGGCTCAAAGATGGCTGGTTAGAAATTCTGAATATTCAGAAGTTTCGAAGGTTGACGGGTTATACTGCGTTTTACTGCTTTACTGCACTAATCAGCTATGCTTACTGTAACAACACGTAAGTTTTACTGCCTTTTTCTTCTTCTTGTTTTGTTTTTGGGATCAAAAGTTGGAAACTGAGTGTGGAAAGCATTGTCTTTACTATGTCTAATAATAAATTTCCATGAAAAAAGGGAGGGGGGTGGGGGGGCGCGGGGGCCCTTAGATATTATGAAATTTTGTATTAGATCAAATATTATCCTATATTTTATCATTTAAAATCTTAGGGGGTGTTTGCAAATGCTTAAAATAAGTGCTTTTGAGCTTTTGACTTCATATGAGCTCAAAATAGTGGTTGCAACATTAGGAGGTGTTTGCAAATGCTTAAAATAAGTGTTTTGAGCTTTTGACTTCATATTGGCTCAAAATAGTGTTTGCAACATTAGGGGGTTTGCAAATACTTAAAAGAAGTGTTTTTGAGCTTTTAAATTTAAGTTGATCTGGGCCAAAAATTTGAAGCTAGAAATTGTTGCTTTTTAGACTCACTTAATTCAATCTCTTCTTTAAAAGCAGAAGCAACGGTAAACAACCCCTTAATATCTAAGTATTTGTCCCCTACTTATGGGGTGTTTGCAAACAAATGTGCTTCTGGAAAAGTGATTTAAATTGATTTATGAAGTAAATCAGAATTTGGTAGTGTTTAGTAACAAAGTGATTTTTAAAATCAGCTTCTTAAAATCTGGGTCTTCTTGGCTTCTCAAAAGCAGCTTTAAATCACTCTTCAAAAGTGATTTTAGTGGCCAAATATGACATTGTAAACACCCCTTCAAAATTAGAAGTACTTCTCAAAAGTGATTTTAGTGTCCATATTGTGTTTGCAAACACCCTCTTATTCAAGGTTTGCAGCTCTTGCTTGGTGATATAATAATATTGCCTCCTTATGATCAAATCCTATATCCGTCTCCGTTTGTGTATTTATATATTTCTGAAAAAAGTTTCATTCTTTATTGGGGATAATGCAGAAAGAGAGCTGGATTTTCGAATGCGGACCAATTCTATGCATCTTATCCTTCTGGGACTGAGCTTCTTACAGACACAGGGAAGGTTTGTTCACTGAAAACAAACAAATTTCTTATTTGGATATAAATCATCTCATTAACTTTCTTTTTTGTATTATAGCTGATAAAATTTATCAAAGATACATGTCTTAGTCCAAAATGTAGCCCGTTAAGCCTATTTAGCTTTTTTACGTTCTTTTTGCTCTAGAAGTTTATTCTAGGTACTCTTGTTGGCTGATGAAACCGAAGTAACTGCTGAAATGACAACATGGTTTACCTCGGTTGTGTCCGTTTTCTGTTATATGTTTTGGTTGACAAGTTTAAATGGTTCATTAATTGCTGCAAGCTTTAGATTTCTCTTTATTTCATATTCTCATCTATGTGTGCGTGAGTGATAATCTTCATCTGTATATACTCTGTAAAGAATGTTCCTATATTTGTGCTCTGTACTTGAGGCAATTTGGGAGTACATTGAACAATGAAAGCTTCGATTTCTTGAGTTTGGCTAATTGAGGTTTCGACATGCTTGTAGTTATATAAAGCTGCCCTTGGCAATTGCTTTGAGATAGAGGAATGGGGACCAATTGAATGGAGCATTTTAGCGAAGCACTTTGAGCGCCAAGGGAAATCACCGTACGCATATCATGCAGTAAGTAAACTACGCTATCACCTCTTTTTCCACTTCAGTTTCTTCATCATATACCGTTGTTACATTATGTTACTTCATTTGGTGTTGCTGTCCTTTTTCTTTTCTGAAAATACAACATCCATAAAAATGAAATCTGTAATTCGCCTCCCGATATGACCTTTCTTACATGGATCTTGCTTCACCCGCTTTTACCACATGCCGTACTATACTTCGCATTGTATCACAAGAATTTCCAATATGAGATGCTGTCGATCCTGTCGTTGTCAATTACAAAATGTTATGTTATTTCTCTTCACCGCAACTTGAAACACACCTTTCCAAAAAGAAGAAAGAAGAAGGAGAATGATCTGTAATGGTTAATAATATACATCTTAGCCCACTTGTGACTATACTATATCTATTGTAACAAGGCCTTTGCTAGATTTCCCTTCTGTGTGCGCGGATCTGACTTAAAAGACGGATCCATGAAAATGTATGCTAAAAGATATTACTTGTTCTGAAGAAAGATATTACGTTTCAGCATAGTATCTTTCTTCATAAGAAATAATAGATTTCAACATAAACATTAATTGTTTTTCAGTATGATACTTTCTACGGAAAACTGTCTATGTAGATTCGTGCAACTGGTGTACAAAAGAACAACTCTCTATTTTATATATCATTTAGACAGCGCGTTGGCATCAAAGTAGTTAGCATAACAATTGATATCAAATGAATCCATAACTTGGTGAATCATATTGGAACACTGAAATGGTGTGTATGCTTCTGGAACAAATGCTATGATATTTATATTTTTGTTTTAAGTAATTTTATTACTCATCTTCTACTTACTTTCTCTTCACTTTTTCTTTTGATGAAGCAATATATGGCACACCTGGCCTCTCTTGGCCAACTTGACGGAAGCGGCTAGCTCATCGACCCATTTCAAGAACCCGGGGCGCATCTACGAGCAACATCTGCAAACGGGTTCGAATTTCTGGAAGATTTTATTTTGGGGAAAAAAAAATTACGAGTAGCATATCAATCTGTATATAGCAGAAGAAGAGCAATGTTGATTTTTCATATTGTATTCTATATTGGTGCTACTGGCTCATCTTATCAGTTGCAAAATTCAAATTATTCCATAAGTTAATTTTAATAAGTGAAACAGTTTGTATGTAAATAAATCCATCAATTTCGGATAATTTCACTGTTTCCTCAAAAAATATTTACTCCTACAAAAATATTCCTGCTTCGAGGTGGTAATTTGGGTCGCCTGGCCTTGGCCAACCTAAGCTCGGTAAGTCAATGCCAGATGTTGGATTGGTCGTTTCAAAACTAAATGGGGCTGGAAAATTATGAGCTTAGTCCGACTCATTCTCTTAAAATACATTAAGATGAAGATGGGTGTAGTGATACTTCACGTGACGAATTTTATGGCCCATCCTAACTAGAATGTCGAGCAGTCTTGAACAATCTTGCTACCTCTACTTGTACCACTTAAAAGAGGTTTTTATCTATAGTAAAAAAGAAAAGGGTTAAAAACTATAGTTGTAATACTCTCTCCGTCCAACCCTAATTTATACACTTTTTTTTTTTTTTCGATCGTTCCATCCTATTTTGCACATTCCCAAAATAGAAAGAAATCTTAAAATCTTCACCCTTAAAATCTTCGCCCTCAATTTTCACCTTTGAGAAAGTCAACTAAAAAGCAAAAAATTAATTTTTTCTTAATACACGCATCGGAGTAGATGTGTGCAAATTAAGTCAGAATGGAGGAAATATTTTTTTATGATGCTCCAAAATTACACATCTCAAAAGAAGCACGTTTTCCTCCCCAGTTTGTTTTTACCTTCAAATCCACTACCAAAAATAAAATAAAATTAAGCCAGTAAAATAAACTAAAAAATTCAAAACCATAGTCATCCCTAAAATAAGCACAGTTGGTTAAGTCGCTTGTAACTTTTATCATCTCATATTTTAAAATAGACACTACATACCACGTATATTAAGTAATATTATTAATCAATATGTGATATATATTAAAAAATAATAAAATACGAGATGAAACATCACGTGACAATGTGACATGTATTAGAAGCAATCGAATACCAGATGAAATATCATCTGTCCATCTGAAACAGAAGATCTCATCTATTAAACAACACATGCACAAATCCATCAATTTATTTATTTTTGACAATTAGTTGCTCGGTGCAAATAATCGAGAAAAAGTGGGACGTGGAAAATGTGGACGGCCGTAACATTAACATGGTTGATGCTGCAAATGCAGTTCATGGGAGGATTTGGGATCAGATTTGTAATAGAAAAAGAAGAGTGTTTGGCGCATAATATCCCTTACGAAGGCGACACCGTACATGTCTCTTTCGTCGTCATCCATGCCGACTCCTCATTTTTCAACGGCGAGCCGCCCGGCGTTGATCTCACGGTAAGATCTCGATTTGAAAAAGTATTTGTTCTAAATTGTTCGTTAATCTAAACGAAACTAGCTCCAGCTTGAGAATGGGAGCTGAACTCGAGCTTATTAGTATTTGGCTTGTAAGATCTGTGAGCTTTTTTGTGAACTCTGATTAGCGAGCTGGCCCGGATTATATATATTTTTTAGAATTTCGAATTAAGTTGATTTTCTAGTTTCGGTATGAATGTGGGATAGTTTATATGTTTTTTTAGTTGATATATTGGTCTCATTTTCGAATTGATAAATAATATGTTCATGTGAGTTTTGTTATAGAGATTTCTATTCCTATAGAGTGAGTTTGATGAGCTATTAATGCCGAGATAGAGCTCAACTGCATGCATAACGAATTCAAATTCAAACTATACTTGTTTAATACGTTCGTGAGCTTTTAGTGAATAGAATCGGACTAATCGCGAGCTCAGTATTTGTAAGACAAATAGAACTCGAGAATAACTATGAAAGCTTAAATCGAGCTCGAGCCCATAAAAAAGTCAAACGAGCCAAACTCGAACCTATTAATATTTGATTCGTAAGGTATGCGAACTTGTTCGCGAACTTTGGCTCACGAGCTGGCTCGGGTTATATATATTTTTGTAGTTAATATATTTGTACCAATTTTTAATTGATAATAATATGTTCATATGAGTTTTGTTAGAGATATTTCTACTCTCATAGAATGAGTTTATCGAGCTCCTCGAGCTCGAACAATAGTCGCTTACTATGTTGTCGAGCTTTCAATGAGCCGAGTTCGAACTGTTCACGAGCTCAATATTTGTAAGACCAATTAAATTTGAAAATAGCTACAAAAGTTTGAGTTGAGCTTGAGCCCTGTACTGTTCGACTTAATTAGGTTCGTTTTATTTTGTGTACAGATAAAGGGGCCAATGAGGGAGAATATTCATGAATTTGTTGACAAGACAAGTGATAAATATGAGTTTATGGCGCAGAAAAGAGGCGTTTATCGATTTTGCTTCAAGAATAAATCTCCCTTTCATGAGACTATAGATTTTGACATACATGTTGGTCACTTTAAGAGCTATGAGGAACATGCAAAGACTGGTATGGTATTGAATTTACGAGTAGTTCTCTTGTACACTAGTTTTACGGATTTTAGATTCGTGGAACTCGAGGTATGGAGAGTTTTTTTGTGAAACTATATCAGTGTTTATGCTGAAAAGTAGTACTTGTTTTGAAGAAATGTATTGTGCTGGAAACGTATTGGCGTTTATGCTGAAGACGAGATGTATTATGCTGAGAGATAATACATTTATTCAGAACAAGTATTATATTTCAGTATAAACAGTAATACCTTTTTATGGATCTGTCTGCTACTCGAATTCACGAATCTATGACCCCTACACCTGGATCCTCCGCAGGGCACCCGCTCCTGCACCGCAGGCTGGACATCAAAACGATACCGTTCGGTGTAATGTTTTTATCTTGTCCATAACAAAGTTATATTGTTTTGATACCCAGCATGCGGTGTAGGATAAATACCTGGCAGAGGATCCGAATCCCAAAATATAATAGTTAAGGGCCTAATAATGCATTTTGCCTAATTTTTATTGGGTTCCTAAATTCCACTTTTACAGAGAAATTTTATGCTACCTAGTCGAGCACTATCCGACTGAGTGATTTGACCATCCATCCAAAAAATGTATGAAAATCAAAGAAGAATTAATCACTGATCTCAATTCACTTTTTAAGTGAATGGTTGAATCACCCAGTCGGAGACTAGCCGACTGAGTAGCATAGAATTAGTCTTATTAATAAATGAGGTTTGATTGTTTATTTATTTGTGTGCAGAACATTTTAGCCCTTTAATGGAGCAGATTTCCAAGTTAGAAGATGCTCTCCACAATATCCAGTTTGAACAACACTGGTTAGAGGCACAAACTGACAGACAAGCAGTTGGTAATTTTTTTTTTATTCTTTTTTTTTTTGGGAAATTCATATATTAATTAGGATGTGAATTTCATTGATATTGTTCTAGAATAATGATGAACTCTGTAGCAAAAATCCCCGACTAGTTTAAACTAATTTCCGTCGTTCTCAATGGCCACCTACGTATTCCTCCTAATTCCTAGTTGCCTAAGGACGCCTATGCCCGATCTAACCCTGCCTAATTCTCGATAAATTGCTAAATCGCAGTCTACTGTTTGACTAGGATCTAGCAACTTGCACAATGTTGACGATGACCAGAGGTAGTTTAGTGAAATAGTTGTGTCTAGTTAATGACTATGGGGGTGTTTGTCGGATGAGATCATGTATTTTAAATGGTTTTTCATCTTTTATTACTAACTTCATTAATGTATAGAACCCATGTTAAATGATATTATTGCGACATCATAAACAGTACGTGATATGTATTTGTGGAGTTGAAAGTTGAAACATTCATCATTTAAAATATGTGATCTCATTTGGTTACTCATGGAAGCTTCTTCTAAGTGTTTATGAGCTTATGACTTGGATAAATTGTTTCTGAGTATTTGAGAAAACAACTTTAGCTTTAAAAAAAAGAATTGATTCTAGCCCAAAAGCTGGAAGCATGAATTTGACGTTTTTCTCTAATTTTACGATCTCTAAAATTAATCACTTCTTCCTAAGCAAAAACATTAGCAAACACTTCGTAAATATGGATGATTTACCAAAATAAGTGATGCAGCTTATATCATTTTTTTGTGCAGTGAATGAATCTATGAGCAGGAGAGCAATTCAGAAGGCAGTTCTTGAATCTATAGCACTTATGGGAGCAACCACCCTTCAAGTTTTCCTCCTTAAAACCCTTTTCGAGCGCAAGCTTGGGACGTCTAGAGTGTAGAACTTGTACCCGTGATGAGAGAATACCGCATGCTATTCATAAGGTTACCCTGTTCGACTGTGAGGTCAAGCATCCATATATGTCTCACAGTGATAAGGGTCGGAGCTATTTGGAAATTTTTGTTCTGCAATGCTTGTAACTTTGATAAAGAGTATTATACTATTACTACTTGTGTTTGGAAGAATTCATCATCTAGTTTTTGTTATTTTGAATGGGATTTTTATCAAGATAATATGGTGTTGTGAGAAAGTAGTAATAGGCGCTGTAAATTGGTTGTTTTGATGCTGATTTTGGTGTCTTGTTACAACAATAGATGTGTTTATTCTTGCTGTTATATTAAAATTTCAAACATATTGCTTATGGAATAGTATTTAAAGCTTGTATTCATGTTTCAAATTAGATTACGTCTTTTGTATATCAATTGTATTATTTTTAGATCCGTGTAATGCAGATCCTAGATAGTTTCACGGTTAAAAAGTACTAGTGTTTTATATCAATATTTCGCCTTGCGGAAATCGCTTCATTAGCCAAATGCTCGTTCACTGTAGAATGCAATAGACTGTTAAAATCTACTAAGATTTGTATATCACTGTCTAAAATTAAAGCTATCCCTTAATTATTAATGTTAATTGCAAACTGTACATTGAATGAGTAGTTCTTTCGTGCAAGACGTAATTCGGGTTATGGACAGATTTTCATTAAATAATGTAAGAGTGTTTATCCTGAAAGATATTATCTGTTCTAAATAAAGACACTATGCTGAAAGATAATACCTTTAATTCAGCATAAGTAAACATTTCAGTATAAACCCTTTAACCCGAATTGCACCGATCTAAGATCCATTCACCTAGTGTACAAGAGGACTAGTAATATCAAATTTACCCAGTCCCGGTCCTCTATCCACGATGGGCACAAGTTAATATGTCTATGATATGTGACAAGATCTCGTAAAATGCAGCTAATTACCGCTTCCATAATCTGGAGATGAGATATATTTACACATCAATGGTCGACACATTAATTTACGCTGCGTCGTGGATAGGGAAGCATTTCCATGAACTTACCTGATATACAATCTTTTCATAAATGAAAAGTGATACCAGAAAGCTGATACAAAGATGATACATTTGCTTTCCATCAATAAAAAAAGATGATACATTTGCTAGAAAACTCTGTTTCCAATGATACACTCTTCTACTATAATAATTAAACAAGTCAAACTTTATTGGCTTAAAAAAACACACAAAAGAAAACTCGACTTCATCTAAATCGAAAAAAACAAACAAACTAGTCTAGAGTACTCTGCTTTGTCCATGTCATCTCACCAATTGTCGGAAAGAAATCTGCAATAGACAGTTGTACAAGTAAAAATGTCAAAACGAGCATAAAATGTCAAACTACTTGCGCTCAAATCGTGTTTAAAGCTCGTTAAGTTCAAACACAAAGCTCAGTGATATTTCAAACAAACTTGAACAACTATATGCTCAGCTAGACTTCACTCATTTATGGCCCTAGTTGCAGCAACTTAACAATGCATAATTTCGTGTGCTTCCTATTACTGGAGTAGAGTTAGAGCGCTCAAAACTTACCGAAAAAATGGAAAAGAATTACACGAGCTCTACGACGAGGGCTGAGGCACCTCCTCCTCCATTGCAAACACCACCAACGCCATACTTCCCGTTCTTCTGTCTCAACACCTGAAACAAACGCATTTTAAAACATGTTCATGCACATTGTTCTGCTACTAGGTTTTTAGATCCATTTACATGAGAAATTTGTACAAAACTCATATTTCGTGATGTTTAATGGTTATTAATAGAGAAAATGCCCAACTGATGACAAACACAGTCCTAATGACATAATTCCAAAGGCAATTTAAGCCCCCACATGAAGAGAGCGATAGATTATCAACAAGAAACTTGATATTATTTGAGAAACAAGAGAATATTAGAGAGCGTGGTCTGCTTGATTGGAGAGAAACAAGAGAATATTCGGGAACCGTGAAGAGTCTACAGAGGAAGTGTGGGACGGCGTCAAGTTCAGTATAGCTAATTGGATATCAGTCCACAAAGATTTTAGGGGCTTTTATATATATCCAACGTGCATAGAGAAAAACATACCCCCAAAAGTGTGACCAAGATACGAGCGCCACTGCAACCGAGCGGATGCCCCAGTGACACAGCTCCGCCATGTACATTCACTTTTTCCTGCAATACATATCGACTTTAGAACAGGAACCAACATATTACAAGAATGCTTAAATGCAGATCTATATCTTAATATTAGGATACACAGATTACTCTTGAGGTTTAATCTAATTGCAAAAGAACCCACTGAAGATTCTTTTCTTTCATGTTCCCCCCCTTATACACACCTCCCTGAAGCTTGTGTTATTCTTGCAGACACCCTCCTCAAATGGTGCAATTTGTAAGGAAACAAAACTTGTGGGTTATTTTTATAACTAGGTTAAACCTCAAGGGTATTATTTGTAAAAATCCCTTACTTTTTACACTAATCAACTGACAGAATGCTTACCGGACTAATGCTCAAAAGCTTCTGATTTGCAAGAGCAACAACCTGCATGATGAGTACATACGTGGAATAAGATGATTAGATTTTAGTAGTAAGACAACTTTTTCTTGCCTTTTATAAATGAAACGTGACAACGTACCGCAAAGGCTTCATTAATTTCATAATAGTCTACTTTCGACGCTTCCAGACCAGCATTGGAAATTGCTTTCGGAATTGCTAGAGCTGGTGCTGTTGTAAACAATTCTGGTGCCTGCCAATATGCTCAATTTTATGCATCAATATAACAAATCCATGGGTTAGACTTTGCAAAGTAACGCATGTTTACACATACCTGAGCAGCATCAGCATATCCGGAGATTTTTGCAATCACTGTAAGCCCAAGCTCCAGAGCTTTCTGTCCACTTACTAAAACAAGAGCAGCGGCACCATCACTGCATAGGACAATCAATATTGTTCATCAACAAACTTATCAATATTGTAGCCAACATTTTTATAAATGGGTGCTCTAGGGTGCGATGCAGTGACAAAAGCTACATTATATGGGACCAATATTAATTGAAATTTAAAACACAAGAACGGATCAATCACCAGAAAGAATAAGAAGAATGAAACCATGGAATAGGTGCAGTTGAAATGTACATAACAGGAGAGACACGGATTTTCAGCAATTCTACTGAGTTGTATTCTTCTATCTAGTTGAGTTTTCACTCAATCACTAGAAATTACGAGTAACGGAAAAGAAGGAAAGGGAAGACACAAGACCTTATGCTAGAAGCGTTTCCAGCTGTGACAGTACCACCAGTTTCCTTGAAACTTGGTCTTAGCTTCCTCAACTTTGCAGGATCAAACTGACCAGAAAATGGAGGAGCATTTAGGACAGTAGCCTCCATTTGCAGACTAAGTAAATATATAACTACATGCACACAAACTCACGACAGTATCCTTCTTTGTGAAATATGGTAAGTTCTAATGCATCACACCGTCTAAATAAGGATTATTAATTTGCTAGATGCAGAACAATTAACATATTTAAAAAACTGTTTGCAGCAAGCAGGAACAAATGAAAAATTCTTCGAGTGGTATGCAATGGAGATTACCGTGACCTAGTGATATGATTATTTTCATTGTTCAATTAGATGTACAGACCTTTAAAATAGTGGTATATTGCCTAAAATCATTTCTTTTCAAGGATACTTTAACGACATGAGCAAAAAAGAGGTTTATCTGAGCACAAAAACAAAATAACATACTCAGAACACACAATAACTGAGGAGGTTGCGAATTCACCTTTCCAAGCCCTTCATCCTTATCGACAAGAGTCGATGGTCTTCCTCTCCCTCCAGACACTTCAACCTGCATACACAAGACTATAGTTTATAATGCAACAACAAGAGATACGACTCGTGTTTACAAGCTAATATGAATGTGAATTATCATACTGGAACAATCTCCCATGCGAAGGAACCAGCATCTTGAGCGGCGATTCCACGCTCAAAGCTTTGCACGGCATAATCATCCTGCATGGATTAAGCAATATCATAAATATCAAGTCGAACACAGATATGCTCTAGATCAAAAAATAACAGAGGCAGAAACAGAACGTAATTTGGTGATCCCCAACACCACCACCCCCACCACCCTCGCCCCTGTTAAAACAAAGATTCTTTATCCCACTTCTACAAAACTTCATCCGTCCAAAATAATTTTCATTATAGCATAAGAATTTTGTCTCAAAAGGATTGTCGTTTTTTGGAATTTAAGACATAATTTCCACTAATCGACCATTCCAATATCACCCATATTATAAATGAATCTTGGAATTGGAAAAATGGTTGTTAATAAGATAGAGAAAGAACACAACTTTAAAAAAAATGAAAGACAAATCTAGTAATTAAACTTAAATAAGGGCATATGACATTTTATGAGGTTCATTAATCTATGTGAAATTTTCTAAAGATACAATTATTTTGAACAGAGGGAGTATATGTTTAGATATGGGAGATGGAAACAATGGATTAACTGAGAAATTAATTAGAGAGTGAAACAAATGTCATTGATAGGGAGGGAGATGAGAAGTAATTAATGAGTATCAGAACGTAACAATTCACAGTAAAATGAAGTATACTAGAATTAAAAATCACCTAACTGTTGTATGGAGTTTTTCGACAAAGTAAAATTCTTGAGTGAAGGACTAAAACAAACCTGTTGCTCTCTTGTAATACTATGGTGCTCAGCACATAATTCAGCACAAACCCCCATGCCAACATCACTATAAACATCCCATAGTCCATCTTTCAGCATTCCATCAACAAGAGAATCATGTCCAAGTCGAGACCCTTTTCTGGAATATGCCAAGACATCACAAGGAAAGGACAAATATGATGTGTGTAAGCTAAGGTATATGGAGGAAATTAATGTTCAACCACGACTGCAATGAACTTGAAGTGTACGGCTGTTTGAGAATATCAAGCTCCTTTTAAAGGAAATAGCAGCTCATCCCTTGAAGAAATAAGACTCTATTTACTAGGGATATTATATGCATAAATAACAATAGTAGTAGTAGTAGTAGTAGTAGTAGTAATAATAATAATAATAATAATAGTAATAATAATAATAATAATTAAAAAAAAAAAAAAAAGACTCCATTAGTTTGCACTGGCAAATATTAATGGTGTTTTCCCTTGTTTACATGAAGATGCAAAGTGAAAACAATTAGCATAGTATCTTGCCATTAGCTAGTTGACGATGCATGATTCATCAATATCTTGTTGAGTTGCAATTAACATTCTCAACGAGTAAGAATAAAATAACCAATTTCACTCGGGAAATAAACAAAGTACCAACCTTGCTTCTGCCAGGTACTTTGGGACATTAGACATGCTCTCCATGCCACCAGCCACTACAACATCATTGACGCCTAACTGGATACTTTGTGATGCTAGTATAGTTGCTGTAATGTCAAATGAATAGTATTCAACACCACAAATAGAAAAATGGCCTTTGTATTAGGGGACCAGACACTTTAAACAATATGTAAAACAACACACTCAGAGTCTCACACACGCCACAATCAAAGAATGGCTTCCTATCAGTTCAAAGTAACTTCTTCAAGGGACACTAGTTTTACGAGTAGTATAAACCAGACCTTTCATTCCGGAGGCACAGACTTTGTTGATAGTTGTACAGACAACTGTATTGGGGATGCCTGCACCTAATGCTGCCTGCCTGGCTGGAGCCTGTCCTAAGTTCGCACTGAGTACATTTCCGAAGAAAACTTCTTGAACAAGTGACGGATCAAGATTTGCTCTCTTCAGAGCACCTGAAAGTTGTCCAGTTGCAAGAAAAGATTATAAATTGTTATTTATGATAATTAAAAGAAAAATATTTCCTATTTAAAGCTGGGTTCGTAATCTTACTCTCAATAGCAATAGATCCAAGCTTGGTTGCTGGTACTGATGAAAGTGAACCAAGGAAACCGCCCATAGGTGTTCGGGCAACACCAACAATGCAAACATCTACGTTACAGAAGTTTCTTAGAAATGTTAGAAAGAATCCGCATAATACAAGATAAATGCAGCAGAGCACATCAAACATCAGAAACAAGGAAAACAAGGTAAAGGGCCAACGAGCAAAAAGATAAGCTTCGAATTTAAGTTGTTCAAACAAGGTACAAAAATCACTAATCATAAGACTAGGGTAATAATAAAAGAATCGAAAATGGCAGCAGATACTCATAGGGTAGAGGATCCAACAATTCTAACTTGAGAGAGAACCATATCCAATAAGCATTTGACATTTTTCTTTTTCTTTTTTCCAGTTAGATTAGAAAGCTGTCAACTATCTTGAGTTTCAAGATGAAAATAAGACACTGCCAAGTGAAATCATTCTACAATTGCAAATAATTTGCATTAATTTTCCAGAAAATCATTTTATTCCGGCCAAGAATTTAGTGTGCACGTCCCAGATAAAAAAACTCAGTATCATGCCCAAAAGGATTTCCTAATGTACTCAATCAGCAAAATTAAGTGCAAGAGCCATTCCTAAGTGATCCAGAGATTAAAGAGTAACTAAAGACTAAACTCAAGATAAAAAGTTGCTAAGCAAAAACACAAAGAATCAGGAGAATACTCATAAAAACACACAGAGAGAAGCAAAAGCAGCTAGTATACTACAATATGCACAAACACACGCGTGCACGACAGTATAACCAAGTTACCTCGCGGCTTAATTGAATCTCCTGCTGGTGCCATGTCCAACTTTCGCCTAAATTAAGCCTGTTCAAGTGAATTTTATCAAATTTCAAGCTCAGTAAAATACTGATCAATGAATGGGGAAGTACAAAACAAGCAACATCTCGTGAATGACCCTCAACATTCTGACAAACGCTATTATAATAATAATAATAATGAAAGAATTTTGTTTTTTAAATCAGTGATCTCACTACCATAGTAAACTCCGTCCACCACTACGTTACAGATATCACTTCCGTTCCTTTCACTACACACAAATACGTATAGATCTCAATTATATGAGATGATCCAGTTAAAAACCTCTTCAATAAGCATCACTGATCCGGAAATTAGATCTAAAGAGTACGCAAAACAACAGAGGATTTGGTTCATGCAAAATTGGGTGAAAATCGACGAAAAGCCCTTGGAATCAGGGATATGAGATAAAATCCAGCTTTAGTAAACGCATCTAGGCATGCTCTTATACCGGATTCTAACCTGAGAAATTGACGGGGAAATCTTGGGATTGGAGCTGCCAAATATGCTATAATGGACATCCGACAGTGTTCGTTGTGCTATATATAGAGGGTGTGGGGTGGGGTGGGGTGGGGTTGGTGGTGTGAGTCTGCAGTGCGTGGTGTGGGAATGGGAGTAGTGGAATTTGAACAATTGAACTCTTGTGTTCACCGCTCTCCTCTTGACTCTCCGGGCAGTGGCGGATCTAGAAATTATAAACAGGGTATGCACAATTCCTTGAAATACTAAAAGATAAAACCATACAGTTCAAAAAAATGAGGAAAAAGACTGTGAAGAAGGTGTACTGTAAGTTTCTATGTTTTAATTCTAACTAGACAAATAGTGTATTACCATTATTTAAAAAAAAAATTGATTTAAGCAAAAAGTGGCTGGAATTGTTACTTACTTCATCATAAGTTAGTGGGTGTGGTGGGGCCCATTCACTACAATATAATTTAATTAATAATTTCATATCTTAAAATTTTGTGAATGAAGAACAGATATGAGATATATAATATATGTACTAATTTTTTTTCAAAAAATAGGGTATGCACATGCATACCCTCTTCCTTCTGTCCGTCCGCCACTGTCTCTGGGAGAGGTGACAACATGCTCGGCCCGATCAGGCCCAACTCATCGAGCCAACGTCATATATTATGTCGAATCGAAGTGATTCAAAGTTTTATTGGGCCAAAATTATTGAATTTAGTCTAGTTTATTTCTTTAACTATATTACTTCCTCCCTCCCGATTTATTTTGTGTACTTTCCGTTATTTGTCATCTCAGCTTATTTTGCAAACCGCTAAAATAAAAATTAATTCCTACAATATACACACTCTCAAAATTCCAACCGTCAATCTCCATCTTTAAAAGAGTCAAAGGAAAAATAAAATCTGTTTTTTCTTAACATTTGTACTCGATCAACTGTGCAAAATAAGTCGAAATGGAGGGAGTATAACTTTTAGGTCAGTCCATGATTTATAGAACTTATATCCTATTAAATTGATTATGTTGGGCCTGATAATATTTCGACTTTATATTTATCATCTAAAATATCTTATGAATTGAACCGACCCACTGAGATGGACCTATTTTACCCATCTGCCCTATATTGCAAATTGCATATTGTATAGAGAAAATGAAAGCATAATTACTTATTATAAATTGTACGGAGAAAATGAAAGGGGGTGTTTGGATTGATGTGACATTTCCGGCATGATTCTGGTTTTAGGTAGGGATGGTAATTTGAATTATGGGATTGATTCGTATTTGATTTCGAATCGATATAATTTACGTATTAAAAGTTGGATAAAATTACTTTTTTTATTTTGGTGAGAACCAAGAATTACTTTTAGTTCCATAACATACTATTTTTATAGAAATAGTCCCATAAATATTTACTTCATCAATTTTGTTCCATAAATTAAAACTTACCTAATCTTGACTTTTCTTTTTTTTTTTTCTGAAAGCTGCAACGTCAGAATTTTGCACGTTATGTGAGGGATTTGGATCCGGTGCTGTAACTGCACCCGATCCAGTGAACAATGTCTGAGAGACAAAGAGAGAGAGCATGTAGTGTGTGAAAGTGTGTGTGACAGAGTGTTGTGTGTGTATGTGTGAGAGAAAGAGAGATATTGCACTGGACCCGATACAGTTACTACACCGGATCCAGATGAGAGTTGAATTTGGGGTTTTCTGATAAGATCTATAATGAGGCATTAGTCCCGATGTGGCACTCATGTGGAAATAAAAATTTCTTTAAAATTTCGGATAACAATATTTCATGATGAATATGTAGTTTTCGAGAAGTTATTAGGAGAAAAGTTGAATAATTTATCTTTTCAAGATTAATTAATAATGATATATTATTGAATACTTAAACAAATTTTATCATATATCGTACTCCCTCCGTCCCGAATGAACTTGCACAGGCAAGTAGACACACATATTAAGAAAAAAATGATTTTTGGGATATTATTGTTTTTTCAAAGGTGGATTAAGGGTGGAGATTTTGAGGGTGAAGATTGAGGGTGGAGATTTTGAGGGTGGAGATTGTGTTATAACTTTTCTTATTAAGAAGCGTGTAAGTTTGCTTGGGACGGACAAAAACGAAAAGTGTGCAAGTTCATTCGAGACGGAGGGAGTAACTGACCTATATATTTGGGACACACAAAACAAGAATATAAGCCTATATAATTGGGACGTATGGAGTATCACTTTTTGTACCGAAAGTATCACATTTATTTATAAAAGTATTACTCCCTCCGTCCCAGTTAATTTTGCACACTTTCATTTTCGGTCCGTCCCACTTAACTTTGCACACCCTTAAAAAAGAAATTTCTCTCACAATCTTCACCTTCAATCTCTACCTTTGGAAAAAAGTCAAAGAAAAAATAAAATTTGTTTTTCCTTAATATTCGTGCCCGATCAACCTTGCAAAATTTAACCGGACGAAGGTAATATTCTTTAGGTAAAAATATTACTTTTATCTGTAAAAGTGCGTTCCCACTCCATCACAAGAAGAGACTGTCACACATAGTATACACTCAAAATGCAACTCATCTATTGTTACATTTATTGTTAATAAATGAGTACACAGCTTATAAATATTTCTCCTTACATGCTTCTTTCTGGTACAACGTTGGTAGTAAATAAAAGTAAATTTGTTTGGTGAAGCAGCATTCATCACTATGTAGACATTTTTTTCCTTTTCATTAAATTAATTCATATTTAGATTATTATAAAGTCAAAAAAAGGCACTTTACAGAAGATCTCTTACTGCATTTCATTTCACACTTTAAGAGGATTTAATATAAAATGGTGTGGTCAATACTTTAGACTTTAGAGGTTAGAGCCTCTCCGATGAATATCCATTGTCAACTCTCGTTAGAGCAGCCCGGCAGGCCAACGTAATATGTCGGGTTAGGATGGATTGGCCAAAATTTTCGTAAGATCTTAAGATAAGATATAACTTTTGGGTTGGTTTCGTCAAGCTTTTAGCTCATTAGATTGGTTCTATCAACCTTGATGGTACGTTGAATCAACATTTGTATGATCAGTTTATATAAAATGTCGGGCGGATATGATCGATTTTATCACCTCTAATCAGAGCACATGTCTAACAGTCTTAAGTACTCCTTTTTTTATGGAACAAATAATATATATTCCCTCCGTTTCAGTCTAATTTGAACACCTATTCCGACACGTATATTAAGAAAAATACCATCTTTTACTTTTTAGTTAACTTTTTTAAACAGGAAATGACAGTTATAATAATTTTTTAACTCCTTTATCCTACTTATGTACATGGGACATTGGGGTTTGACTTATTACGTATGAGATTTTTTTTATATTGTATTCGAAAGCAATCAAGAAACATCATGTGTGTTACGTGACACCATAACTAATATATGATATGTATTAGAAGAAATGCAATATGAAATATGATTTGAAGTAGATAGCTCTATATGGAATTCTTGACTTACAACATCTCAATGGTGAAGATCGGGAATCGGGTTTCTTATACTTAATTATGTGTTTTTTTGTCCTAAATAAGAGTCATGTTCCAATATTTATTTCTAGGAAAAAAAGTCACATTTCAAGATGAAATTTTGAAAGTTTAATTTTACAAATATAATTGAATAAGTCAAATTAACAAATAAAAAAAATCGTATAAACGAGAACTTATAATTCTTTCCTTATTAAATTGATAAAGAAGTAAAAAATGTTCAAATATATGATTATAGGATTACTGTTGGAAAAGCATGGAAAAAAAGTTAAAATAAACAATTATTTATAAACAAATCAAATAAGCTCGAATGACAACTAAAGACGGAGATAGTAGTAATCAATGGATGTGGTTTTAAGTATAGAAATAGAGATAAAAATTCCAACGAAAAGTAAACAAAAACAAATAAAAGATATTATAATACAATTCACTAAATTTTTAATATTCCATGTAATTGAAGCAATTTATGAATTCCATCAAATTTTATTTGTAGAGTTAAGTACTGTTAATGATACTCATGGACAGATTCAAGACAAAATTTTGTATGAGACCATCACACGGTCGTCACATGGTGTGACGGGAAAAAATATCATTTTTTGTAGTAAATATAGCATTTTTATCTGTTAAAGTACTACTTTTTTTTAACGAAAAAAAGTACCCCCTCCATCCAAAATGAACTTGCATAGGGGGGTCGGCCCCATATTCAGAATTTTTTTTTTTTGGTATTTTGTTGACTTTTCAAAGGTTGATTGAGGGTGGAGATTTTGAGGGTGAATATTGTGTTATAACTTTCTTTTTTAAGGGTGTGCAAGTTTACTTGGAACGAACGAAAACGGAAAGTGTGCAAGTTCATTAGAGACAGATGGAGTATCACATTTTGTAGCAAACATATCACTGTAGCAAAAATATCACTTTTATCTGTAAAAGTATCACATTTATTTGTAAAATAATCATTTTTTTTCCTGTAAAAATGTACTTCGACACACATCAGATCGTCACAGATTTAAAGTTCTTTCTTCCAAAATTTCTATTATTTTATTTTTACATATAATTACCTATGATTATTATTTTTTGGGTCCCATATTGAGAATAAATAATCCAAATGGGAGTATCAATCATTTTCTTGGTAATTTCAAAATAATAAAATTATTACAAAAATTTGTTTGGTGAGATGGGTTAATCATGTGTGTGTTCGATGTTTACAAAGTTGTTTTAACAAAAACATCTAAACATATTTGCACGTGATTTTCATCAATCTGATCTAGTCACGTGACACTTTGTATGTTGTGTTAAAATTGGCAAAACCAACTATTGGTCCAAAGACATTTATGCCATTGTTTGGCGTGGAATATTAATTAAAGGGGAAATTGATTTAAATGCCCCGTGTATTTCCACTAATTAATCACACATCCTTTATATTAATAACCTGCAGCCAGCTGCAGCTTGTAAATGAGCAGGTAAACAATATTTCAAACGAACTGATAATATAGAACTTGGGGTTAATAGAGGCTCGACTTAGTTGGGTTGTTTTAAACGAACTGACAATATGATGAAAGAGCTTCGTCTTGCAATTGCTTTCGAATTGTTTCGTAAGCATCCGCGCTCCACCGGAGTTGTACAAAGCCTCTGCCACATACCGTATCCTTGGTAATACTTGCCGCACTTACTAATCACCATTTTCTCTAGGCTAACTGCGCTTCTGATGATGTACGACAAAAACTCTATCTCATTTTCGATCCCATCAAATCGAATCATTTGCACCTTCTTCAACTTTGAGTGAAGTACTGCACCCTTAGCTCTCTTTTCGCCATCATATCTTAAGTCGAATCAAAATTATTATTTGTGCTATTGTCTCTGTGCATAAAATTCATAAAATATTGTTTGCTGTAAGCCTCGAAAAGAAAAACCTTTTGGCACCTTTTTAGTTGTAGCGTGAACATGTATAACATGCCCTAAAAGACTCAGTAAAGCATTTCAATATGTATGCTAGCAAAATGTCATCCCGGACAAAACATGAATTGGGGAATGACAAAGTCTCCTCTACATCAAGTGCACGATGCAATTTGAGTTGGGTATCACGATTTATGCTTAAAGTATTATTTGTTCTGGATAAATGTACCTTTACCCTTTACCCAAAATAAGTATAAACATTAATATCTTTTTATCCTGATACTTTTACCCAAAATATGTAATACCTTTAGACATAAACACTAATACTTTTTGCCCTGACACGAATTGTATGAACTTAAGATCCGTGCAATTAATGTACAAGAGACCTACTCAAAAGAAATATCTTGTGCCGGTAAAATTGCATAATCCTAAGGTTAGAATGAAGCAAGCCCTTAATAAATATTCATAAAGATTAAAATAGGGGGAAAAGGTATAAATTTTCCGTTCAAAAATGGAAATGCAAAATTGCCTTTTGAGAAACATTTTAAGGTTAACGGGGTGTTTGCGATATTGTACTAGAGATATAAAATTATTTTAAAAAATACTTAGAGGTTGATTCTTAAAAGTTGTCAATACTCAACTTCTACCAGCTTTTAGCTTAAACAATATTTTATTTTCAAACACTACTAAATTTTGATTTTTTACAAAATCAATTAAAAGCACCTTTCTAAAATCACAATTATTTACGCACACCCTCTTATTTTGGGAAAATTATATGCTACCTTTATGGGTAGTACTTGCACACCACATGATGTGTGACATAATACACACTTTAAAAAAGATGTGAGATATTAACGGTTGATTTGCTTAGATATACCACATACCACACATGCTGTACATGCCGGCACTACCCTTAAGGGCCTGTTTGGTTAGGTTGTTAAGCCCTTACTAAATAATATAACCAGAGTATTAGGTAGTTTGGTTGGGTTGTTCACAATTTTTTTTTTTAACAAACCCATGACGGTAACCCTCTGGCCCGGTTGATTGGATCCCAAAGGAGCACTACAAGAAAAGAGGTCTTTGTATACCACTTTTTGACACCACAATTGTAGGCACTAATAATAAGTTATTTGTGACCACTTGTTGTAAAAAAACTCTATACAAATTATTTGAGACCATTTTAAAACTACTTTTAGAGACAACTAGTTGTTGCAAAAAATATTTGAGACGCATTTGAGACTATTTTTATGGTCACAAATATATTATTTGCGACGGAGTTATTGAGACCACAATAAAGTTGTGACAAATACTCATAACTTGTGACAAATACTCATTATTTGAGACCACAAGTAAACCATTTTTCTTGTAGTGGAGGGGGTGGGTTTCATTATCCGCCATTTTAACCCATGTTGTAATATTAGAAATGGGACATTCACGTAATTAAAAACCCTACATGAATCAATTTGTCTTTTCAAGTTCCAACCAAACAAATATTTTACTTAACTAATGTATTATTAATCGACTGAGAGACATTTTTCTTGTAGTGTCTATTTGGTTCTATAAACCCCGTTGTAGGAGTGGGACCAAACAAGCACTAAGCAGCCCCCTTATTTTATTAGCGATTCCTTTGGTGAGAGCTACCTGCTGTTGAACAACTTCCGTTGATTATTAAAATATGCAAGAAATGGTTATGATTGACTTGAAATTATTGCACCTCTGCAGACCCAGTTTTCATATTCAGACTACCAAATGAGTGTTTCTGTGTTATTTGTTTGAGAGAGAGAGAGAGAGATGGCAGCTTATGCTGCAATCGCTTGTTTCAGGCACAGGATTGAGAGGATAATAAATTATGTTGATTTTTTGCTTCCTGCCCCCTTGGTGGAAAATTTTGAAGTTGCAAAGAGGGGGCTGAAGTCTTTTGAAGTGATTATAGAAAGACTGGACAGCAGCAGCAGGAACAGGAGGAGTGCTTCGCTTGGAATGATCGCACAGGAAATACGGAAATATCATAGAAATTTCATAAGACTTTTTGACCTATTTGATCCTGATGAAAGAGGTCATGACATAGCTGTGGTCGTATCAGACATCTCCATGGTTTTGGATGATCTACAACAATATATGGAGGAATGGAAGATGAAGTTGGCCGAAGACGGAGCTGTTTCGTCATCAAGAGGAAATTACAAGTCAAAGATGATCGGGTTATCTGATGAGTACAGTACGCTAAAAGAGGAACTTGTAGGCAAATGGAAGAAGGATCTCTTTTTCTCAATTGTGGGGATGGCAGGTATTGGGAAGACTACTGTTGCACGCGAGATTTTTGAGGATTTAGATGTCTTGGAATGGTTTGATTGTTGTGTTTGGGTGACATTAGGCAAAGAATTCAAATCTGAAGAAATTGGACAAGCCATTCTAGCTCAAGTGGATCCCGACGCACACAAAATGCTTACTGGAGCCGGATACGAGGAAATTGATGCACACTTGAGAAAGCATCTCAAGGGTACACGATACTTCATTGTGTTGGATGATGTATGGGATATTTCGATCCTTAGTTACTTGAAAAGTTTGTTTCCAGAGGAAAAAAAACGAAGTAGAGTCTTGCTAACAACCAGGAGATTGATTGCAATTATGGAGTTCTCTTTTTCTTGTCATCTCATGAACATGCGTCTGCTGAACAAAGAAGAAAGTTGGCATCTTTTATGTGTCAGTGTCTTTGGTGAAGGCCTGTGCCCTCCTCAACTTGAGAAAGCAGGAAAGAAGATTGCCGAAAAGTGTGATGGTCTTCCTCTTACAATCATCATACTTGCTGATCTCCTGTTGAAGGCCGGGGCCACCGAAGAATCACTCTGGATTGACGTAGCAACACGGAAGAAACATCAACTTTTCATTGAAACATATGATAGAATATCAAAGGTACTATATCCAAGCTATGAGGCTTTAATTAATGAGTTCAATTTACTCTTTCTCTTTATGGGAGTTTTCCCGCAAAAGTATGAAATTCCTCGATCAAAACTATTTAATTTGTGGATAGTTGAGGAATTTCTTGCAAAAGAAATGACCCAAAAGTACGAAGATTATGCTGAAATGTGCTTGCTATCTCTTCATTGCGAAAGTGTTATTATGGTCTACAAAAGAAGCACTAGATCATTCCCACAAGCTCTAAAAATAAAATCTTGTGGTCTCCATTCCTCCTGGTGGCACTTCTGCCAACGAGAATCTAGGATGAACAACTTTTTTCATGTCCTAGATTGTTATGACGACGGTTTTGGAGAAAGTATAAAAAATCAGAGCAGATTGAGCATCCACACTAACGTTCTATTTGGCATCAAAGATGTGCACGACTCAATTGAGGAAAATTGTGCATCCACAGCAGATTCTCTCTTATGTTTAGGTCCATATCATCAATATCCGCTGCCACTATGTTTTGGCTTAAAGTTGTTGCAGAAACTTGATGCTCTTAACACCCGCTTTTATGAGTTCCCGTTGGAAGTACTAGAACTACGAAAATTAAGGTACCTTGCTCTCACGTTCAACAGAAAGCTCCCTCCTTCCATATCTAAGCTTTTGAAACTCCAGTTCTTGATTGTCAATCCTCATTTGAGTATCAAACCAAATGGATCTATGTCATCATACTTGCCCATGGAGATATGGGATATGAAAAAACTGATGTATCTTCAAGTCATGGGATGGGACCTACCAGATATTGGTAACACTTGCTTGCAAGAGCTTTCAACAATTTCAGGTGTGAGCACTGCCAGTTGCTCCATTCTTAAAAGAGTGCCTAATTTAAAGAAACTAGGAATCCGAATTGAATTAACACCTAATCATGTCGCAAACCCCTTGTATTTCTCTGATCATATTTCTCATCTAATCAATCTTGAGTCACTTAAATGTGTCATCGTAAATCCTGAATGCAAGTTTAACGTTTTCCCCCCAATTGCTTCGTTCCCACCCCTCCCTTTGTCTCTAAATAAGTTGAGTTTGAGCGGGATGGGCTATCACTGGAAAGAGATGAGCAAGATTGCTTCATTGCAAAATCTTGAGGTGTTAAAACTGCGATGCAATGCTTTTCAAGGCCCAAACTGGAAAATAGAAGAGAATGGATTCCAAAAGCTTCAATTTCTTGTAATGGAAGATATGGATCTTGTGCAATTGAAGGGGGACCCTGGAAGCTTCAAATGCATTAAGTACATAAGAATGCAACACTGTTACAAATTAAAAGAGCTACATCTTGATCGTTGTAAATACTTTTCCAAGTTTGAAGTAGTTGACTGCAATCCTTCGGTTACAAATGACTTGAAAAGGATTATACTAAACGCTAATGCCCAAGACCATCTTCGTGTCCACTGTTCATGGAATTGATGAGAAGAAACTTGTACCCAAAGGTTAGTCATTCAATTTTAATCGATTAGAAATGTGTTTAGCAAAATAAGATGTTTAACAACTTATAAGATATAAACATAAGCTCTTAGAGCTTATAAATTCCAAACTACTCCATCTTATTATTTAAGATCTTATAAGTTACACTGAAATTTCACATATTACATATGTATACACACACTTCACACAAACTACACACATTTCACACACACTACTCAAAATGTATGTGATCAAATTAGTCCCCAAATTCTTAGTTAAATCACTCTACTCAAATGCAAGCTTATATACTGTTTTATCCAAACACTTTATGAACTCATAAGATCTTGAGAAATTACATCTTATGAGCTCTTAAAACAACTTATAAAATGTTTGAGCTCATAAGATGTTTGAAATAAGTTTAGCCGACATCCTCTTAGTTGTTGTATAATATACAATTTTATGTTTTTCCCCTTCTCTTATCTCTTGAAAATAAATGTATATTTTTCTTTGTACTCTTCTCTTTTTTAATCAAAATGGCAGTTGTTGTTCCTTCAAGGAGGATGTGGAGGAAGAGTTGAAGATGTTGTTCAAGTGTCCCATAATCAATAATCAAACATTAAAAAAATATTCCTATTGTGAGGGACTTGTCCTTGTATGTATGTGTGTGTTTTAATTTGTGACTTGGAATAATGGGAGAACGTTTATTATGTATGTTCAGTATCAATTTCGTTAGTCCTAAAACTCAGGACGAGTGCCAAAAAATTCTTGTATCTTGCGTAATTTTATAAGTATAAAAAAATGTTCAATTTGAGGTTAAATCCGGCGGAGATTACTAATTTTTTCTGGAGTTGCGGAGTTGCTGAGGTGGTGGGATGTAGCCTAAAAAATTGGAGGTTTCTGTCGAAGCTGCAGACATAGCAATTGGAGAATATTTATTATGTATGTTTAGCTTTAATTATAATTGTACTTTCCAAATAAATTGTCAACAAGGGTACTACATCAAATTTTCAGCTTGATCATATCGAAATACAACAAAAATTAGGAGAGCCTTCATCCTTGATGATCGTTCTTCAGAACCCTAGATGCCTCTTCCCCATTCTTCTCTTAGTTTTATGTTTGAGTGTTGCTCGTACTTTTTTATGCTTTAACTATTTTGTTTGTGTTAGATTATTTCTTACTACTCCCTCCATTCCATTTTAATTGACGTTTTAGAATAAAAGGGAAGAATTAAGAATGAAATTTTTTGACAGATATACCCTCACTTAATTATTTATGTCTCTCATATCAATCCTAAAATTTAGCATCTTTAAATAATTATTTTTCGTCTTCTCTTTCAAGATTCCATCTTCTTTTTTTGGATCATCGTATTTTTTATGGACTTCCATCTCTAACAATTATTTTCGAATATAATTTGATTAAATTGGTTAAGGAATCAAATTGTTCTGGTGAATCAAGAACCAACACTAGATACTCGACAACATTTTGTATCAAGAACCAGCACTAGATACTCGACAACATTTTGTATGGTAATATCTCTGATACGTCTATGGCTGCAAAACTGGGCCGGAATCTTGCACCGGAGAAGACGACATGGGGTGGTCTGTAAGTGTGGATTGCAAAATTAAAATGCAATGGAGAGGGAGAGTGAAGAAGGTGCTATAATGAAGGGAATATTTTAGCGGATAAAGATTTGATCAAATAAAAATATCTATGATAGATTTAAAAGTAGAGATATTTAAGGATTGAGTGCAGGGAGAAAACCGGGAGAATTAGTGAAAAATATGTAAAATCTATACTATATAATATAACAAAATCCGCCAAGAATAGTAATATCAACATTTTCCCGCCCAAAACAACACTGCTAATTCTGGAAAACTTCAATATTAGCTGTATTAATTAATTAAGTCCTATGTATGATATAATTTACTGCATTAATTGATATTACCTTATATATGTTAAAACATTCAAACCATTTAATTTCGGAAATGCATTTAAAGTTGGTAATAAGTTACAATTAATTTACACAAATATGCAACATAACCTTTTCAACTCAAACTCAAGACAGTATATCATATTATAATTTCCAAAGATTGTGATTGATAAATATTCATGTTCTGGGCTCGGTAATGAAGCCCAATTGATTTTTCTCCAGGAAGGTGTTTTTCTCCAGGAACCATTGTATTTCAGTCTGTGTAGTTTTGAGTGTCAGAGTTTAATAATAAACCATTCGGTAGTAAAAAAATAAATCCTCAAAAATATCATAAGTAGCTAAGAACAAAACAATTAAAAAGATATAACTGAATGTTTCTTACTCTTGAATTCTTGAACTCTTCCTTGAATCCCTTGCTTGACACTCCAAATTATGACAGAAGATGTATAAAATTTTATCTTTAGGTCCCCCTTTATAGTTGGAGAATTAAGATATGAGTTGAAGGGTGAAAATCCTAAAAAAATTAGGAAAAAACGCATGTAAGACTCGACTCATATCGCATGGGCCGTGTAATGGGCTGGGTGACCCAAAGCTGCATTCTTCTCCAACTTCAATGTCGTCATATTTGAAGGTCTTATGGTTAGAATTTGGAAACAACTATCTATACTTAATATAATAACAAAATCCACTGAAATCAGTAACTTTGAAGTTTTCCCGCTCAAAATCTATTACCAATTCTGGAAATCACAATTTTTGGTATATAAAATTCAACCCAATATAAAACATAATTATTGGTAATAACTTACCATATATTAGCCTAAATAAATATGATAAAGCTATTTGGGCTGATTTTGTCTGGGCCGAAAAAAATATATTTTCTTAAAATTATTTTCTTTTTATAAATTATTGACTATTATTAATGAAAAATTATTTATGAAGACGGTAACTAATTTTTAACATTACAAATATATCCTCTGTCAATCGCATATTGCAATTCCAGCCCCAATCATCAACATGACTTCTATAAAAGGATGCTAGAGATATTCATACATTAAAAAAATAAATATTCATTCTAATATATATTTTAGTCTTTAATACTTTTTACTGCACTCTTTTTCTATTAACATATAATTTTTTATATCTTATTATTTATTGATTGTAATATTTTATTATATTAAAATTATATAAAAATATAAAAAATATTAATTTATTCATTTGCACTTACAAACCGTGCATCGCACGGGGATACTACTAGTGTCAATTAATAGGAAAATAAGAAAACATCCTAAAACATCAATTAAAATAAGGCGGGAGTATAATTTAACGAGGATACAACTGAAATTAGGTGGATTTATTGAGAAGTTTATATTATTTTTTTTTAATATAAGGGGGAGTAGATTGAAAACCGGAGTATATTAAGAAACTTATTGGATTGTGAGCAGTTAACGCCTTAAATATTAATTACTATTGAATCGATCAATGCCGCGGTTGATAAAACTGCAACATAAAAATGGACGAGTACCATTTACATGCGTCAAGCACGTATGTTGGGGATAATATAAACCCCAAATTAAACCAAATTATGTATAATATATAAATCTCAACGCCAATTACTAGTTATCTGATATAAGTATTTTGTACAAAAAATACTAGTACTTTTTATTAAAATTGAGTATTATAAAAGACCTTAACATCAAATTATATATTCAGTTTTTCTCCGAATCAGCTGCATAAAATATCTCATATTAAATTACTTATTTTTGTCCTTGGCTTCACTCCAATGAATTTCGGAATAGTTAATAATGTTAATAATATACATATATATATATAGAGAGAGAGAGAACAAATTTCTCAGATGTTCTAAGTTTGCCTTTATATTTTTTGTTTGGGATGATACTCATATTATTTCCAATTTATTAGCTAATAAACATGGTTTTCGTATTATTTTAGAGCATGAATTGGGTACATTTTTGTCTTAACTTTATACTCCCTCCGTCCCAACTTAATCTGCCTACTTACCATTTCGGTGTGTCCCATCTTAACCTGTCAGCCCATAAATGACAAATTTCTCACACAATCTCTACCCTTAATCTTCACCTTTGAAAAAGTCAAAGATTCCACAAAATCTTTTTTTTTTCTTAACTTTTGTGTCCGATTAACCTAGGTAGATTAAGCCGGGATCGAGGGAGTATTATTTTTCATTCTTTTAACCTCGACAATTTAGTTTTGGAAAGTTGTATATTTTATAATAAATGACCTAACTTTTCCTTATTAATCTCTTGTATGTAAAGTGTAATTTCTTGGCTCATTTATGGTGGTGACTATGTTGGTTTATATGTTAACGGGTTATGAAAATTGACACCAGAAAGTTAAGTTATCATTTATGATTTGTATTTAACTAAAATGGAATTGGTAGATTTGTTTAAATATCTTATGTATAAGGTTTTTTTTTTTTCTTTTTTTTATAGAACATGTAACAAATTGTGTACAATTACATAATTTATTTAAGAATCTCTTGTATAAACTATTTTACAAGATTTTTAGCTTTTTAAGTTGGGGGTGACAATCCCGACATGAAACAATATTAGAACTATGCACATCTAGCAAGGGCAGGGGGGTTGACTGCGCCCTTAATAAATATTTTGGCGTTCGAACATGTGGTTTTGAGGGGGCCGATAGAACCAACGGGTGTCAAATTAATGTTTGACAATTCAACATTTTGACAGGGAAAAATGGAACTACAATTTAGGTTTATTGGGATTGCTGAAACAGTGGTGCCCCATATGTTTCTATAGTGAACATCCACTAACTGCACCTTTGATTGCTGCAAAAAACGAGCGGCTAAAAAATTAAAAAATTGTACTAAAAGCGTTACTAACTAATGTTGCCCATACATTGCATGAAGTACATATATTCTATTATAAATAAATGAGACCCACTTATATTATTGTTACCGAAGATTACAAAATGCAGGCGGAGGTCGCACCCTCCTCAAATTTTCCGATCAACGTAATATATATATAGAGTGTAATTGTAGTTTCAAAAATGATTTCGCCACCCTTAAAGTTCCTAAAACGTTTATATATAGATCAAAAAAAATTTCCCCCCCTCACTATAAAATCCTGGCTCCGTTCCTGAATCTACATAACTGAAAATTAAGGTCTCTCTCAAATCTACTTGAAGTATACTTTCTCGATATTATACTATAATGTTATTCTCTTAAAAGTCATCCGGCATATAATGAATTACATACTTTTAAATGCAAGAATTATATTGTTCATCGCGGCCCGTTTCATGAGCCTATTCTATCTCACCCACTTGAGATCTTCACCATCCATTTGGTATGATATTAAACTTCGATAGTATCCAAGTGAGTAGAATAGAATTAGCCGATTTAGCTTTTTAAAAAGATTTTACATCCTGGTAGGTTTTCGTCTATTTTTCAAGAAAATGTTTTCTTTTTTGGCAAAATGCATGTTTAGGTCCCTCAGGTCCTTAAATTATTATAATAGTGGTAAAGGTCCCTCAATTATTGAATATGAATTTGTATAAGTCCTTTCATTTTATTTTATTAGTGTTGTATACACAAGCCGATATGTTTGTGAATGAATTTTGGGGTATTAATACCACATAATTAAAAAGGACATGTCGGTTGCTAAGTTAGAAAGTATGGTGGGCATACAAACTTCTGTCACATTCCAACGTATAGGGACCTATATATACAAATTCATATTCAATAGCTGAGGGATCTCTACCACTATTATAATAATCGAGGGACCTATATAAATTTATACTCCCTCCGTCCCGGCCTAATTGTCCTACTTGCCTTATTTTTTTGTCCCAAGCTAATTGTCCTACCCCATAAATGACAAATTCTCCCACAATCTCCACAATCAAAATCTCCACATTTGAAAAAGTCAAAGATTCCACAAAATCTGTTTTTTCTAAGTCTTCGTGTTAAGCCAAGATAGGACAATTAACTTGGGACGGAAGGAGTATTCAATAATTGAAGGACCTCTACCACTATTATAATAACTGGGGGACCTTTACAAATATTCACGAATAACTGAGGAATCTAAACATGCGTTCTGTTTTTTTGATAACAACAATTATAAAAGCAAATGTACTTACCTGAGGTATTTTCTTGGAGTTATAATGTTGATCAATTATGATAGGATTTTTGACTTGATTCATCAAAATATCTTGGAAATATATTGCAGAAGCTTGAATCTGAGGAGATGCATGATAGGTTTTAATTCTGGCACCATTTGTTGTGCCTATCATTGTGCAGTTTATTATTGTGATTCCTTTCAAGCTTGTTTCTTGAGGACGTTTCCCCAAACTCCCAATACTAACAAGAGAAAAAACAAATGTCACTGCAAGAAAAACGGTATTTTGAGACAACAAAAAGTGGACTTAAATTTGAGTATTTTTCACAACTTAAGTGAAGTGGTCTCAAATAATGAGCATTTGTCACAACTTATGAGTATTTGTCACAACTTTCTTGTCGTCCCAAATAACTCGGACGCAAATAATATATGTGTGACCACAAAAGTGGGTCTCAAATGCGTCTCAAATATTTTTTGCAACAATTAGTTGTCTCTAAAAGCAGTGTTAAATAGTCTCAAATACTTTGTAGAGAGATTTGTGACAATAAGTGGTCTCAAATAATGAGCATTTGTCACAACTTATGAGTATTTGTCATAACTTTCTTGTCGTCTCAAATAACTCGGACGCAAATAATATATGTGTGACCACGAAAGTGGACTCAAATGCGTCTCAAATATTTTTTGCAACAATTAGTTGTCTTTAAAAGTAGTGTTAAAAAGTAGTGAAATTTGTGACAATAAGTGGTCACAAATAACTTATTTTCGTGGAATCGGGGAAAGGTTAGTTTTCAACTTATGTGTCATACAGAATAAAGTTATGGTTGTGGTAGTTTGTATAAGTAGTTGGAAGTGAAAATTTGGGAGAATTAAGTAGTACTCCCTCCGTTCCATCTTATCTTGCATAGGAGAGGTTGACACAAGTATTAAGAAAAGTTGTTTTTTGAGATTTTGTTGATTTTTCAAAAGTTAATTGAGAATGGAGATTTTGAAAGTAGAGATTGTGTTATAACTTTCCTTTTTAAGGATGTGCAAGTTCACCTGGGACAAACGAAAAAGAAAGTGTGCAAATTAGTATGGAACGGAGGAAGTACCTGATACCATGTCCAGGGCCACAAGTAATTCTAGCGACAAGAATGTTGATGGTGCCATGGCCGATGGAAATACAATCATCTCCAGTCCCAATAATGGAGTCAGTGATGTTGACATTAACAGAACTGCTCAAGTGGATGCCGTCGGTGTTCGGGCTGTTAGCAGGAGCGTCGATTTTGAGTCGGCTAATGGTGATGTTGTTGCTGTCTGTAACCTTCACGTGGAATCCCATGCTATTCAGGAAGTTTAGGTTGTTCATCTCTGCATTTTGCACTGTTTGAAACAAAACAGACTGTCCAAGAAAAAGAATGATTAGGTCATACAGGAAAGACTTACGTTCAGGTTTAGGTTTACGTTTAGGTTTTAACTTACTGACTGGAGAAGGAAAATCACTATCAGCACCGGTGCTATACTGCCAAACTTGTTGTCCACGAGCGTTAAGGGTTCCACCACCTGTAAGGACGAGGCCGTCAAATCGCTGAACTATGATCCACGCGCCATTCGCGTATTCGCTTATATCCTCAACCGCTAACAGGGTGCCCTGTATCTCAACGGTTATAGGTTTCGTGGCGTTGCACGGCCCATTCAATAGAACCACCGCAGCCACAAATTGTCCCCGCGGTATCAATACCTTCGACCTTCCTCGATACTGGCATGCTGCATTCCATGCTGCGATCACTGCCTATCCAACACCACCAAACTCATTAAGAAAAGTGTGCAAATTCGAATAAGACGGAGGTAGTACATGCAATACTCACCATTGCGTTGTCTGTCTTCCCATCACCCTTAGCCCCAAACTTAGTAATGTCAAAAACTGTCTCACCAACTTGCCTCGGTTGGCCGGAAGGACCGCCTCTGCATTGAACCACCGCCGTGACCAAAAAGGCTAGGCTCCATGCAACACCGATCAAACTCCCCCGACCACCGGCTACAGTTGTCATTTAGGACAGTTTTTGTAAATTCTAAAGTTTGGGAGGATGCTTTCTTTTAGCATGTCTAAATATATATGTGATCATGTCTATTTTTGTATTAGGAAATGCTAAATCGTACGGATGACACGTTCGGTCTCCTTAAGTTCCTCCGGTTCATATTATTTCTTTCTTCTACTTCGTCTATTCTTTAGCGGTCATAATTGAATTTGAAGAATTATTATCGTCGTTGTTTTTTCTTAATTTTCTGGATGAAGGGTACCATTTGGGCTCTATCTACCATGACTCTGTTACTTTGGTAGATAATTTAGAATAGTAACATTTTATCTAGCTTCATCTAGTTACTTTGATGAAAATAAAAAGCCGGCTAATCTTTCCGACAAGGATAAAATGTTAAAATTCGGAAACCTTAGATAATAATTCAGACTCCTCTTATGATAGTTTACTCAATACTTAGGAAAACATTAGGAAAAATTACATTTATATCCCTTACTGCTCCTTTATTTCCAAATGAACCGTAGATTGTTCCAATCGTTTACTAGAGAACAAGGTATGCAGACAATTAGCCGATTTTTGGTTAGCTTCCTACGATTAATAAAAAGACCCTATTATTTTTTGTTTCATAGACATATAAGAGTTAGATATAAATGATCTTCACATATATATGACGTTGAATTATAGACTGATAAAGGACACTTTTTTTAGAATGTTCAAACTAACATAAATCAAGAAGCAATCGCTTCACTGTCAATAATGGCCCAGTGAAGCTTTTATAAAAGTACCATTCGAATAATAATAAGCTTCGAATAATTTGGATAGAAGGAAGCCCTTATCATGCAACACTCTCTAACCCTGCTTAGCTAACATCGTCTTATTAAGCTTTTTCTCCACTCTCGCCACTAAACTATTAAACAACGCCTGTTTCGATCTTCCCACTCTAGCCGGAAGCCCTAGGTAAACAGAGTGATTATCTGCTAAATTCAACTCCCAATCGATCTTGCAAATTTCGGACTTCTCCCCAGAGATAAGGTAACCCAAAGTGCATCATAACTAGTGATAATATCCCCCATCAGAACAATCAAAGTTTGGGGATGTTTGCAATCTTAATTGAAGATATAAAATTGGTTTTGAGAAGCATTGTAAGGTTGAGAATATTTGCAACATTATACTAGAGATATAAAATTGCTTCTCAGAAGTACTTAAAAGTTTTTAACACCAACTTCTATCAGGTTTTAGCTTAACAATATTTTATTTTCAAACACTAACAAATTCTAATTTTTTTACAAAATTAATTAAAAACACTTGTCTAAAATCACAATTATTTTGCGAACACCCTCTTATTTTGGGAAAATTATATGTTACTCTTATGGGTAGTATTGCTTGCACACTACATGATGTGTGACGTGGCACACTGTAAAAAACATGTGAGATATTAACCGTTGATTTGTTTAGATATACCACATATCACACATCTTGTATGTGCCACCACTACCCTTCGGGGGCCTATTTGGTGGGGTTGTTAAACCCTTATTAAATAATATAACCAGCTTATTAGGTCGTTTAGTTGGGTCGTTCAGAACCTTGTTTTTTTAGTAAACCCTTAACAGTAACCCTCTGCCCCGGTTGATTGGATCCCAGAGAGTGTGGTGGATTCCAATATCGTCCACTTTTAACCTATGTTATAATATTAAAAATGGGACATTCACGTAATTAAAAAACTACATAAATCAATTTGTCCTCCCATATCCCAATCAAACATATATTTTACTTAACTAATGTATTATTAACTGACTATGACATCTTTTTTTTGTATCGTCTATGTGGTTCTATAAACCCACTTGTTGGAGTGGGACCAAACAAGCGCTAAACATCCCCCCTTATTTTGACACAAGAATTACTTACTCCCTCCTTCCCAATTAACTTGTCATATTTTCTATTTCGATCCGTCCTACTTAATTTGTCATATCCATAAATGACAATTAAAGACAACACTTTCCAACCTCAAAATATCCACATTCAATCTCGATCTTTAAAAAAGTAAAAAATTTCACAAAATCTGTTTTTTCTTAACATCCGTGCCCGATTAACTGTGACAAGTTAACTGGGACGGAGGGAGTATTTTATTAGCGATTCCTTTGGTGAGAGGTACCTGCTGTTGAACAACTTCCGTTGATTATTAATATATATATATATGCAAGAAATGGGTATGGTTGACTTGAAATTATTGCACCTCTGCAAACCCAGTTTTCATAATTAGACGACCAAATGAATGTTTCTGTGTTATTTGTTTGAGAGAGAAAGAGAGAGTGAGATGGCAGCTTATGTTGCAATCGTTTGTTTCAGATACAAGATTGAGCATGCAATAAATTTTGGTGATTTTTTGCTTCCTGCCCCATTGCCGGAAAATTTTAAAGTTGCACAGAGGGGGCTGAAGTCTTTTCAAGAGTTTATGGAAAGACTGGACAACAGCACCAGGAAGAGGACGAATGCTTCGCTTGGATTGATCGCAGAAAGAATACGGAAATATCATGAAATTTTCAAGAGTATTTATTCTGAAGTGTTGGCTTCTGATGAAAGAGGTTATGAATTACCTCTGGCCGTATCACGCATCTCCGAGCTTTTGGAAAGTTTACAAGACTATATGGAGGAATCGAAGATAAAGTTGGCCGAAGACGGAGCTGCTTCGTCGTCTGGTGGCAAATACAAGTCAAAGTTGATCGGGTTATCTGATGAGTACAGTAAGCTAAAAGAGGAACTTGTAGGCGACTGGGTTCACAGACTCTTTTTCTCAATTGTGGGGATGGCAGGTATTGGGAAGACTACTCTGGCGCGGGAGATTTTTGAGGATTTAGATGTCTTGGAATGGTTTGAGTGTCGTATTTGGGTGACATTAGGCCAAGAATTTGAATTGGAAGAAATTGCACAAACTATTCTAGCTCAAGTGGATTCCAACGCGCACAAAATGCTTACTGGAGCTGGATATGAGCAAATTGCTGCATACTTGAGAAAGCATCTTAAGAGTACGCGATATCTCATTGTATTGGATGATATATGGCATATTTCGATCCATAGTTACTTGAAAAGTTTATTTCCAGGCGACAAAAATGGAAGTAGAGTCTTGCTTACAACCAGGAGATTTTTTGTAGCTAAGCTGGACTCTTTTTATTCTCATGTCATGAATATCCGTCTGCTGAACAAAAAAGAAAGTTGGCATCTTTTGTGTGCCAATATCTTTGGTGAAGGCCGGCTGTGCCCTCCTCAACTTGAGAAAGCAGGAAAAAAGATTGCTGAAAAGTGTGATGGTCTTCCACTTACAATCATCACAGTTGCCGACCTCTTGTTGAAGGCCGGGGCCACCGAAGAATCACTCTGGGTTGACATAGCAACACAGAAGAAACATCAACTTTTCATTGAAACATATGATAGAATATCAAAGGTACTATATCCAAGCTATGAGGCTTTAACCGATGACTTTAAATTTTACTCTCTCTATATGGGAGTTTTCCTGCAGAAGTATAAGATTCCTCGATCCAAACTCTTTAATTTGTGGATAGCTGAGGAATTTATTCCAAAAGAAATGACCCCAAATTTAGAATATCAAGCTGAACGATGCTTGCATTTTCTTCATTTTGAATGTGTTATTATGATCTACAAGAGAAGCACTAGATCATTCCCAAGCTCAATTCTAAAAATAAAATCTTGTGGTCTCCATTCTTCCTGGTGGCACTTCTGCCAACGAGAAGCTAGGAAGAACAACTTTTTTCATGTCCTAGATTGTTATGACGACGGTTTTGGAGAAGGTATAAAAAATCAGAGTAGGTTGAGCATCCACACTAACGTTCTTTTTAGCATCAAAGATGTGCACGACTCAATCGAGGAAAATTGTGCATCCACCGTAGATTCTCTTTTATGTTTAGGTCCATATCATCAATATCCGGTACCACTATGTTTTGGCTTAAAGTTGTTGCAGAAGCTTGATACTGTTAACATTCGCTTCTATGAGTTCCCGTTGGAAGTACTGGAACTGATAAACTTAAGGTACCTTGCTCTCACGTTTCAACAGAAAGCTCCCTCCTTCCATATTTAAGCTTTCGAAACTCCAGTTCTTGATTGTCGATCCTCATGTGAGTATCAAACCAAATGGATATATGTCGTCGTACTTGCCCATGGAGATATGGGACATGAAAAAACTGATGTATCTTCACGTCATGGGATGGGACCTACCAGATCTTGGTGACACTTACTTGCACGAGCTTTCAACAATTTCAGGTGTGAGCACTGGTAGTTGCTCCATTCTTAAAAGAGTGCCTAACTTAAAAAAGCTAGGGATTCGAATTGAATTGATGCCTGATGCTGCAAACCCCTTGTTTTTCTTTGATCATATTTCTCATCTAATCAATCTTGAGTCACTTAAATGTGTCATCGTGAATCCTCAATGCAAGTTCGATGTTTTCCCCCCAATCGCTTCATTCCCATCCCTTCCTTTTTCTCTAAAAAAGTTGAGTTTGAGCGGGATGGGCTATCACTGGAAAGAAATTAGCAAGATTGCTTCATTGCCACATCTTGAGGTGTTAAAATTGCGATGCAATGCTTTTCAAGGCCCAAAGTGGGAAATAGAAGAGAACGGATTCCAAAAGATTCGCTTTCTAATAATGGAAGACATGGATGTTGTGCAATTGAAGGGGGGGCCTGGAAGCTTCAAGTGCCTTAAGTACATAAGAATGCAACACTGCTACAAATTGAAAGGGCTACATCTGGATTGTTGTGAAAACTTTTCCGAGTTTGAAGTAGTTGATTGCAATCCTTCGGTTACTAATGACTTGAAACTTATTATAATAATAGCCGATGCCGAAGAGCATCTTCGTGTCCACTCTTCATGGAATTCATGAGCGAAAACTTGGATCCAAAGGTTAGTCATTCAATTTTAATCGATTTAGAGGGTGTTGGGCTAAGCTTATAAGATGTTTTAGAGCTTATAATCTCTTCAAATGTGTTCAGCAAATTAAGATGTAAGCATAAGCCCTTAGGGTTTATAAACTCCAAAAAATTAAGTTCCTCTATATTTAAGATCTTATATGTACACTCAAATTTCACATATTACATATATACACACACTACACGCATTTCACACAAACTAGACACACTTCTTTCACACACACACATACACCACACAGACTAATATATGAAAATAGGTGTGTGGGGAAAATTGCACCAAATATCCTTTAACTTTACCTATTTGCATACAATGTCCTCTAACTTTTACACTTGCATAAAATGCCCTCTAACTTACAAGAAGTTGCCCGCTTTATCCTTCAACCTGTTATAGCCGGTCACGCAACCGGTTAACAGTCTAGGTGGTGTTTTTTTCCACATATGACAGCCTATTTTTCGTTTTTTAATGATTTACCTAATTGGTGCCATGTGGCATTTATTAAAAACAACAAAATAAGAAGAAAAACAAGAATCTGCAGACGTGGAAGATAAAACTTTCAATTTTTCTCTTTGTCATCGTCAATTCAGGGACTCAGCTGCAGCTGGTAGCCGCGAGGCGGATGACGATGAGGATCAGGAAGTAAAGGGCGATGAAGGATAATTAGACTTACAGACCCTCGTCTTATTTTTCCTCCTGTTTTATTGTTTTTAATAAATGTCAACCAATTAGTGGAAACATTAAAAAAAAAAAAAAATATGCGGCCACATGTGAAATAAATGCCACCTAGGTTTTTGACCTGTTGTGTTACCTGCTATAACAGGTTGGAGGATAAAGCGGGCAACTTTTTGTAAGTTAGAGGACATTTTATGCAAATAAGTAAAGTTAAAGGATATTTGGTGCAATTTTCCCTAGGTGTGTGTGATCAAATTAATCCCGAAATTTATAGTTAAATCACTCTATCCAAGTGCATGCTTAAACGCTATTTTATCCAAATACTGTATGAACTTGTAAGATGTTAAGAAAATACATCTTGTAAACTCTTAAAACAACTTACTCCCTCCGTCCCAGGTTAATTTGCAGCCCTCTCCGGGCACGTGGAATAAGAAAAAATTGCTTTTTACTTTTTGAGTTGAAAAGTCAACAAAATTATTAGTGATTAAGGAGAATGCTAATTATTAATCCTAATTCAGCTATCTTAAAAAAAAAAACGTAAATCCTGAAAACAAAAGATTTGTGAATAAAAAATGTCAAACTACTTTCAAAATCCGGAAAAATCACGGATCTTCGAAATTTCCGGAAAATGATTTTTTCCAGATTATCAAGAAATTGTCCAGAAATTTTTTTTTTTATTAGTAATTTCCCAGAGTATCAAAACTTTCCAGAACCAAGATTCTCCAGGCAAAAAAAAAAAATCCATACTCACTTAAAAAAAACAAGCACAATAACTTAAAAATCTGAAAATTTCAGTTCCCTCCAGTTTTTTACAGCACTATTACAAAAAATTGATATAGGCCTAAATCTGAATTCTTTCAAAATTCCCTCCTAAAAATTCAGGAATCAAACATCCTAATTCCTATAAATGCCTAACTTTACAGCATTAAATTTGCACATAAATGCAACAACAACCAAATCAGAAATTACATAAAAATGACAAACAATAGAAAGGAGTCGAACTTGGCTCCATCAGACCGGAATCGGATTGCGCAGTATCTGTTGGCCAACAGCACCAACGGGGTGGTCCACAATGGCAAGATCCGATCCACGGCTACATCATTTGGAGTTAGCCCCCGGACGGTCCACTACATTTGGGCAGCTGCAAAGAAACAAATCGAACAGGGGTTACCGGTGGTATTTTTGCAGCAAACACGCACAATAAGACCAAAAAAGGCAGAATTGGATACAAGCAGTTTCAAGGCAATCCCGTTTTGTAGACGGGGCAGCATACGCAGATTGGCAAAAGAGTTAGAGGTAAGTAAGAGCTCAGTCGGTAGATGGGTTAAGAATGGGGTTATAAAACCACATACAAACGCAGTAAAACCCACATTGACTGAAGCAAACAAGGTGCAAAGGTTGAAGTTCAGCTTGAGTCAATTAAGCTTTGACACAACAGCAAATAAAATCAAGTTTGCAACTATGCATAATGTGGTACATATAGACGAGAAGTGGTTTTACATGCAAAGAGCAAGTGAAAGGGCTTATAAATTAGCCGAAGAAGATGATGTGTATCGGTCTTGCAAGAGCAAACGATTCATAACAAAAGTTATGTTCATGTGTGCTGTTGCTCGACCTCAGTATTCAGCCGAGGGGCAGCTGCTATTCGATGGAAAAATTGGCATATTTCCATTTACGAAACAGGAACCAGCCCTACGTAACAGCGTTAATCGGGCAAGAGGGACTATGGTTACAAAGCCCATTGAAACTATCAACAAGCAAGTCATAAAGGACTGCATCATAAACCAGGTTTTGTTCTTTCATTTTCAGTCTAGATTTTTCTTTTTTTTAGTAAAGGCTATCAGCCAAAAATCATCATCTAGCCCAAAAAAGTACGCAAGTCACCCGGATGCCTCGCCAAAGCAAAGTTGACTGCATCGGTGACATTGCTTACTTTTATTCCGAATTAATCATGTTTTAAATTCTGGAAAAAATCATGTTTTAAATTCTGGAAAAAATCATGTTTCAAATTCTGGAAAAAATCATTCAAACAGATTTGTTCGCATGCATCATTTAAGTCACATTTTCCAGATCATACCGGCAATCAAGCAAAAGTGGCCAGAAAATTCAAGCACGCATATACTGATACAGCAAGATAACGCAAGACCACACATCAGTGACATTGATTCTGAATTCAGGGAGGCTGCATCAGCTAATGGTTTTAATATTCAAATCATTTTTCAACCACCTAATTCCCCCGATACAAACATTTTGGACTTGGGATTCTTTAGAGCTATTCAGTCACTACAGACAGAAACGGCTTCTTATAATGCTGAAGACTTGGTCTCAAATGTCACACTAGCGTACGAGCAATTGGAATCAAGCAAAATAAACAGCGTTTTCCTTAGTTTGCAAGCATGTCTCGTAGAAATCATGAAGCAACTGGGACACAACAACTATAAGCTGCCACATTTGGGAAAATGTCACCTAACAAGAGAGGGTATACTGCCAAATACCCTAGAAGTTGATGAAGGAATTGTAAGGCAGGCAATAGACCATCTTGTGGCAACATGACAGACTAATGTGAGCTACGAGATTGGGGGTATATTGGCTGCTTTAGGGTACAATTAGGATTAAGTTAGGCGGGACTTTTTGTACTTAATCCATTGTTTATGGCATAAACATCTACTAGGTGTGTTTTGCTTAGGCCATAAACAGCTGGGATTTAGAATTTACTGAACTTCTTGAAGTGTAAGCATTATTAACAAATTATTGTTAACAACACTTGGCCCTCAGAAAATTTTCATCATTGGGCATTCACTGAAGTTCAAGGGCAACATTGAATCAACAGATGAATTTGCTAATTCAAGTAACCAACAGGAACAAAATTTGAATAGGCACAAATTTTCAGCTACAGTTTCAGCTGTTACCAAAAGCAAAACAATTCATAAAACTGGTCAAATTTTCCACCAACGAAATCAGCCCACACAGGAGCAGCAATAACACTAATATTGCAGCATATTTCAGCAACACATTCAGCTCACACAGGAGCAAAAAAATGCACAATCAATTAATTCTTCCGCCCACAGAAGCAGCCCTCACAGGAGCAGCAATATCACAAATATGGCAGCATATTTCATCAACACATTCAGCTCACACAGGAGCAAAAAAATGCACAAATCTGGAAAAATTTACCCTCAACAAATTCATCCCTCACAAGACCAGCAAAACTTAAACAAATAGGGCAGAATATTTCCTAAAAACATTCAGCTCACACAGGAGCAAAAAAAATCACCAGAAACCCTAAAAATTCCGTCAACATATCACGGGAACACATGAAGCCCAAATCATGGCATAAATAACATTCCCAAGAGAGAGGGGATAGAAAACATGGACCTTTTTTATAGATGGAACCCAGATCGCTAGAAAATCAAGACACCACGATCGGATCTCGGGACTCATCGCGAGCTCGCCACCGGTAGCCGCCGATCCAGCCTCAGAAACTGTCAATATTGGCTTATCATGGTCATGCAACTCCTCATTGGCTTCGATCTCAACCGGCTCCGGCAACTGAGTGTCGGCGACGAAGCTATCCTCCGAATCATAAGCGATTTCAGATATCTCCGGGGAATCATCCAAAAATTCACCCAAACCGGCCATTAATTAGAAGACCGATCTCAAATAAGAAAACCTTTACAAAAGGGACAGACTGGGATGCCAATCGGTACTTTACGAGAGGAAAACTCGGCACCCACACACCACCAAAGGGAAGTTAAGAAAAGAAAGCAAGAAGTCAAGATCGGAACTTGAGTTCATGGAAGAACACCAAGAACAGCGGCTGGGTTATGAGGAGACGAGAGAGAGAGGCTTCCAGAAATGAATTTTAGGGTTAGATTAGATAATGGGCTGGGGTGGGTTCATTTTGGGCTGGGTAATAAATGGGGCTGGGTTAAGGAAATGAATTTAGGGTTGGTTTATGTTTAAATTAAGGTGGAATTAATTAGTTTAGGCAATGGCAGATTTGTAATTTTTGTAACATAATTAGGACAATTTGGTAAAAAACACTTTCCTTTTCGGGGTTGTGCAAATTAACTCGGGACACCCCGAAAAGGAAAGTGTGCAAATTAACCTGGGACGGAGGGAGTATAAGATATTGGAACTTATAAAATGTTTGAAATAAGCTTAGTCAAACACCCCCTTAGTTGTTATATAATATACAATTTTATGATTTCCCCCTTCTCTTTATCTCTTGAAAAAAATGTATATTTTTCTCTATACTCTTCTTTAAGTATAGAGTTGAATACTTTTTTTACTTTTCTTTCCTAATCAAAACAATAGTTGTTGTTCCTGCAAGGAAGAGGAGGAGGAAGAGTTGAAGATGTTGTTCAAGTGTCCCATAATCAAACATCAAACATTCAAGAAAAGATTCTTATGGTGAGGGAACCCTATGTGTATGTATGTCTCTATTTGTGGCTTGGAATAATTGGAGAACATTTATTATGTGTGTTCAGTTTAATGGACGAGTGCCAAAAACTTCTTGTGTGTCACCATTTGTGACTTGGAATTGTCCCTATGTGTATGTGTGTCTCCATTTGTGGCTTGGAATAATTGGAATATTTGAAAGTTGTACTATTCTCTCTATGCATAAAACTCATAAGACATTGCTTGATGTAAGTCTCGAAAAGAACAACTTGCGAGACACCACTTTATTTTGCTTAAAATCCACAAACCATTTTAATATGTATGTCTAGCATGAGTTGGGGAAAAGAAATATCTTGTGCTGGTAAAATTGCTTAATCCTAAGGCTACAGTGGGCAAGCCCTTAATGAATATTCACAAATATTAAAATAAGGGGAAAATATATAAAGTTGTCCCTCAAATTGTGCCCCAAGTTCAAATTGGACCCTGAAATTATAAAATAAAGTAGAAAAAATAACACTGAATTCATAAGTTATTAAATATTTTCTAAATATGTTAAAATATTTTAGATTCATCTTAAGTTATTAAATAAATTTAAAATTTTATTTAATTAATTTCTTGATTTTTTAAGTATATTTTTCATTTAATTTGTTATTTTTTTTTTTAATTTGTTAAATACTTGTGAATTTATCATGAATTTAAAAGTTCATGGGTATATTTTCATTCTATTTAAAAAGTTTTAGTGTCTATTTTGACGAAAAATCATTCATGGTCTAATTTGAACCTAAAGTATAAATTCAAGGGCAAAATTATACCGTTTCTCTAAAATATGGGAAAAAACCCCAGCAAATCAGACCTACAAATACACAGGCACTATGAAACTACGTAATAGAAAAGCTAAACAACTCGAAGTTCAATAGTTACAACCAAGTAAACTCCTGTAGAGGGGGCAACTTAACAGAACGGAGCCAGTGCTAGCAAGTTCGTCTTCGGCGTACAAAAAACGAGCAAATCTAATCGCCGGAGGTTGCTGAACGTCTCAATTCCTGTCCCCAGTTTCGCGCTCTCCTGAGAAACCAAGACGAGGAAAAATCATATGAATACAATGGAGACGAAAGGGGTGATATTTTTATGTACCTGATAATGATCACCTTTCATCTCAAAAGTTAAGGATTTTAGGAGGGGGTAAATCCTTAGCAAGTCTCTCAAACACATGAGACGTAACATTAGGGGTGGAGCAACAAGATAAACCAAGGTAAAGCGTTTCAATGCGTAGTTTTCCTAACGAGTAAATGCATTGCTCAAGTCGATCTGCGTATGATCTAGTTACGCAGCATTGCATGTTCACATTATCAGTATTTTCAATTTATCAATAATCTCACCGGAGTTTGAGCGATGAGGTGGGTTAGCATAGACTGCAAAAGATCGTCACAACGGAGATGGGTGTTAGACATAGATTTATAAACATTTCTCCACCTTTTTGACAAAGTGCTCGTGCTGACAGCAAATTTTGTAGGCGTACGCACAATAATCGAAACAAGAACACCATCCGGCAACTAAATAATATATTCTTCTGTATCTGCATCCTGTTTCCAGGAAGTTAGAAAGTTACTAGCAAGATGTGGAACAAAAAAAAGACGTAAATCTTACTATCATACGTTGCAATGAGAGTTTTTTCGTCTTGATATCGCAAAGGCTGCAAGTTGAAATAGAGTCATCAACAAGAGAACTATGCATCAACAAGTGATCGTTATTTCTGAAGAAAAAGAAAAAAAACAGACATGTTATTGAAGTTAACCAATGTACCTTCTGCAGCCCGAAGCACAAATCAAACTTAACTTCCATCTGAATTTCATATTGGAGCAAATTCAGTCTAAAATGAACAAGACAAATTATGCAGTTAGTATCATCTAATTACTATAAGCACCATTTGCAGCATCTGAATATGGAGAGGGTAATCTAGTTGATATTACAATAAAGTAAGAGAAAATTGCACCAAATATCCTTTAACTTTACCTATTTGCATAAAATGTCCTCCAACTTTTACATTTGCATAAAATGTCCTCTAACTTACAAAAAGTTGCCCGCTTTATCCTCCAACCTGTTATAGTAGGTAACACAACAGGTCAACAACCTAGGTGGCATTTATTTCACATGTGGCAGCATATTTTTGTTTTTTTTTTAATATTTTTACTAATTGGTTGACATTTATTAAAAACAATAAAACAGGAGGAAAAATAAGACGAGGGTCTGTAAGTCTAATTATCCTTCATCGCCCTTTACTTCCTTATCCTCATCGTCATCCGCCTCGCGACTACCAGCTGCAGCTGAGTCCCTGAATTGACGATGACAAAGAGAAAAATTGAAAGTTTTATCTTCCACGTCTGCAGATTCTTGTTTTTCCTCTTATTTTGTTGTTTTTAATAAATGCCACATGACAACAATTAGGTAAATCATTAAAAAACGAAAAATAGGCTGCCGCATGTGAAAAAAAACACCACCTAGACTGTTAACCGGTTGCGTAACCGGCTATAACAGGTTGAAGGATAAAGCGGGCAACTTCTTGTAAGTTAGAGGGCATTTTATGCAAGTGTAAAAGTTAGAGGACATTGTATGCAAATAGGTAAAGTTAAAGGATATTTGGTGCAATTTTCCCATAAAGTAATGAAGTCAGTGGATGGGATTCCTGCAATAGAGCAGACAGTAGTATCAGTATTTGGGGACGAAACGAGGATTTCGTAATAAGGGGGAGAAATAATTTTTTTGAGATATATATATCTATAGTTTTTAAAATTTAAGGGTGACGAAATCCATTCTTTAACTACGTATAATTAAACTATATATATATATAAAGCAGTTAGTCGGAAAATTTAAGAGGGACGATCGTCGCCACTAGCCCCGGCTCCATTCTGTCACTATTTGTACATAGTCGAGGGCTATAAACTTTGATCTGGCAATCTACTGATTCAATAAGTTTACTATGCAATACTAAGATGGCAGTGTTTGCAATAACTTTCTTTCATCACTTTTTTCAGCTTCTAACTAAATTTAAGTTAATTGTTTGTTTTCTTTCTTGGGGCAAACCATCAAGATGATAGAGGGGTTAAGGTATGGACCCCCAACCTATATATAAAAGCTCAAGAGGTTCTTGCAAAGAAATGATAACATAGGCTATAAACTTAACCTATTTAGGAAAATCCAGGGTGATTCTTCGGTGGCCCCGACCTTCAACAGGAGGTCAGCAAGTGTGACGATGGTCAGAGGAAGACCATCAATCTAAAGAAAGAAAAATCCATTGCATCTAATTGTACAAAGCCCTTTAAACTATTACAATCTGACAATGTACAAAATTGTGATCTCCTCTTCACTGCCAAATTGGCTAAGTAGTCTGCAGCAGTATTGCCTTCACGGGGCACATGAGAAACTTTCACCTCTATCTCCCTTGAAAGTTTCTTTATTGCTGCAAGTTTAGCTTGATAGGACCAATGCCCAACTGCATTACTTCGCAAAATGTGATAGACAGCTAAAGAGTCTATTTCAAGCCAAATTTTGTTATATCCCTTTCTGGAACAAAGTAGCAAGGCCTCAACAATTGCACTTAATTCCGAATACATAGTGTCAACATTGTCCAAAAATTTATAACACATTAGTTGAGAGTTGGAGTCACGAATGATTCCCATCAGTGTTAACTTTTAAAACATCATCATTTGACAGTTTCCATCGGACCAAAAACGAATTCTTTTTCTTTTTTCATCATAACAGGAATACCCCAAATTTCAGCCAAATATCTAAAGCCTCTACAAAATCCAACAGGGAATAATTTAGCATTAGACATCACTATAAGCTTATTAACAATCTGCTACTGGATTTAAGAAGCGAAATGCATTTTATATTGAAATTTGGAGGTGTTCCTAGCACACCATATGAACCAAAACACAAGAAGGGGTAAGGTGATGCATATGTGTTCAGTATGCTATTTTTTAGAGAACCACAAGGATAAAAGCTAGAAACAGAACTGTCAAAAGGCACAACAATGTGGAAAAGATTAACAAAGTAAGTCCACACTTGCCAAGAGATGGGACAATGGATAAACGTTTGGTTGGCCTCTTCATGTGAATTATGACAAAGATGACACCAAGAAGTGACCACAAAACCTTTATTAGTGAGATTATCATCAAGAGAAATAAATTTATTGATAATCTCTAAATAATGATAGAATGAGAACTCAAAACAGTTTTGGGCCACATCATTGACTGCCAGACCAAAGTAGGCTTGGACAGTCTTAGAGAATTTCAAGCTGAAGCAAAGGTGAAGAGGCCACTAGAGGACAGTTTTCAAACAGGAATATCATGCATTTGTTCATCAAAAGGCACAAAAACTATATTATCCACAATTTCAGATGGAAAAATCAAAGACATTTTACTAATATCCCAAGCACCATTCTGCCAGTAGCTCAAAATTTGCTCATCACAATTAAATATCTCAACATAAGAGCACAATGGTGAATAAGAGCACCAATTGTCAAACCAAATAGAGATTTTACCTTGCCCAAGCCTCCAAAACAGATTTTGGTCTGTAAATTCCTGGCTCTTAATAGTCTCCTCCAAAAGTGCGACTGATTCGATCCAACATCAACATTAAGTGGGTGTGTCTTTTTCAAATACTTTGCCTGCAAGTACTGGCACCAAAGAGCTTTAGAAGTACGCAACTTCCACCAAGCATAAGAGGCAAAATTTAGATTAGTGTCATGAAGACTTCTAACCCCAAGTCCACCTCCTTCTTAGGGAAGCAAAGCTTCTCCACGAGGGCCAGGGAATTTGCTTATGTTTACCCCAAAGGAAAGCATTAAAGAGTTTATGAAATCTATTAATGACAGATTTAGTGGCACCAACCATCCTAATGATGTACATAGGGATGGAGTTTAAACACTCTTAATGAGTTCTAATCTCCCTCCTATGCTTAGAACAAGTTTGTCCCAGCCCCTAAGTCTATCATTTATTTTTTCAAAAAGATCTTGAAAAAGCACATTTTTCGCTCTTCCTTCAATAAAGGAACACCCAAGTACTTAAAAGGCAACTTTTCCTCAACAAAACTGGATTCCATAAATTTTCTTTTGTTATAACTAGAGGTATGTTTCCCAAAAATAACAGTGCTCTTAGTGAAATTTATTTTCTGACCAGTGGCTTTTTCAAAAAATCCAAGAAACTGTAAAAGTTTTTGAGAGCCGAAACCTTTGCAGAGGTAAAGACTACTGTATCATCAGCAAATGACAAGGATGGGATAACCACACCCCGTTTATTAAATTTAAGTTCAGGATACAGTTCAAATAGATCCAGCAGACCAAAAGTAAGGACATTCGTAAAGATAGCAAAAATGATAGGGGAAAGGGGATCACCTTGCTTGATTCCTCTACTGGATTTAAAAAATCCAGTAAGAGAGTCATTTATCACTAAAGAAAACCAAGAATTATTAGTAGCATTAATCACATAAGTCACAGAAAGCTCAAGAAAATTCATCATTCTCGAGATTTTATAAAGAGCATCCCACTCAATTCTATCATAAGCCTTTTTGCAAATCAATCTTGAGGATCATCTTACCATTCTTGCTTTTAGAATTGAGCTCATGTATCATTTCCTGGGCAAGTATGATATTATCCGAAAGTAAAATTGATATTAATCTTTTGGGCATCTAAATTGATATTAATATTTTTTGCTCCTAATCTAAAAGTAAAAATTTTTTTTTACCATTTCCCCTAAAGTAACTTAAATCCAGAATCAAAGTTCTAGATAGCGAATACTCTGCCAACTATCCAACTTCGTCTATCTAAATGGAGATTAATCTAGATGCAAGTTGCAGTGTGTACAATTAATTATGACTAAATTATTATTGCGTTGCATCTTCTCAATCTCAAAGGTAAGCACTGCAGCTCTATATACCATAATTATTAGCGATTCCTTTGGTGACAGCTATCTGCTGATTATTAAAATATGCAACAAACGGGTAGGGTTGACTTGATATAAAGCCAGTTTTCATACTTATTTAATTGCGGAAAACAGTTAGTGACAGCTAATATCAAAGAGTCTTATTATTAGAGATGGCAAAACTGGCCCGGCCCGATGGGCCGGTCCGTTTAGCCCGAAATATAGAGCGGGCTGGGCCGGAATATTAGAGGCCCGAAAAAATTCGGGCTTTTTTAGCCCGGCTCGAACGGGCTTTTCTTTTGGCGGGCCAAGCCCGGCCCGGTCCGAAAGCCCGATGGAATTGAAAATTTTTCTCCTCACTAATCGAATAAGAACAATTTAGGAATTAAGTAATATCTTGTGTACTATTTGAAACATGTTTTTCTTTTTTCTCTTTCTAGCAGAGTATAAATGTATCTATTTACCGAGAAATTAAAACATTTGACTAATTTAATACTCTATTTCTTCAGTTTTATTAGCAGAAGATGGAAAATGAATTAGATCCAAGCATGCTCATTAATTATTATGTGTCGAAAGATGAAAAATTGATTAACATGTAGTATAGTACGTACACAAAAATTAAATAACTTGTGACATATAGTATATAACTATATATCATCATCCATTCCTTCTTTATTATTATTATTATTATTGTTATATATGGGGTTTAAGACATGTCTATAGATTAATAGATATCATTCCATATTGCAACGAATAGTAATATATTATCTTCGGATCAAGTTTTTTCTTAAGAGAATTAAACTGAAGTTTGCCTCAATATATAATTCTACTTTATGATTAAAGTAATAAAAAAAAAAAAAAAAAAACTCATTGATGGGCTTTTTTGGCCCGATGGCCCGAGGTCCTCCGGGCCGGGCCTAACATTTCTAGGCCCGAAATAAATCGGGCCCGGGCCGGCCCGGCCCGAACTTTTCCTTGGCCCGACTGGACCCGGCCCGAGCCCGACGGGCCGCCCGAATTGCCACCTCTACTTATTATGACAGTCTCAGCAGGTGACAGAACACATTTTATAAGAAAAAATGATAATTTTACAAATAAAAATTATATTTTCGCTATAAAAATAAGTAATATTTTTATGTTGAGAAAAGTAATACGATAAAAATTACTTCTCCGTTCCGCTCAGTTTTGCACATAGGACAAGATAGGTATATTAAGAAAAAACAATCTTTTGCTTTTTGGTTGACTTTTTTAAATGTGAAAATTGAAGGTAAAAATTTTGAGGGTGAAAATTGTAAGAAATTTTTTTTTTTTAAGGGTGTGCAAAATTAAATAAAACCGACCCAAATAAAGAGTGTGCAAAATTGAACGGGATGGAGAAAGTATATTTTTACCAAAAAAAGATTTTTTTTTTCGTTACACGGTGTTATAGTTCCACAAATTCCAAGAACTTCACCATTTCCGTGACAGCTAATATATATTAAATATACAAGAAATGGGTATGGTTGACTTGAAATTATTGAACCTCTGCAAATGAAGTTTTCATATTTAGACTACCAAATGAATGCTTCTGCATGTGTTATTTGTTTGAGAGAGATAGAGAGATGGCAGCTTATGCTGCAATCGTTTGTTTAAGGCACGAGATTGAGTTTACAGTAAATTTTGCTGATTTTTTGCTTAAAATTAAGTTACCAAATTTGTTGGAAAAATATGAAGTTGCAAAGAGGGGGATGAAGTCTTTTCAAGAGTTCCTAGAAAGACTGGACAGCAGCAGCAGGAAGAGGAGGAGTGTTGTGCTTGGAATGATCGCAGAGCTAATACGGGAATATCATAAAACTTGTAATACTTTTCTTAAAGTGCAGGCTTTTAAATACATCTCTAACCTTCTGGAACGTCTACAACAAGATATGGAGACATGGAAGATAAACATGGCAGAAGACGGAGCTGCTTCGTCCTCAAGAGGAAATTACAAGTCAAAGATGATCGGCTTATCTGATGAGTACAGTAAGATAAAAGAGGAAATTGTAGGCGACTGGTGTCGGGGACCCTTTATCCCAATTGTGGGGATGGCAGGTATCAGGAAGCTAGACTACTGTTGCACGTGAGATTTTTGAGGATTTAGATGTCTTGGAATGGTTTGATTGTCGTATTTGGGTGACACTAGGCAAGGAATTCAAATCTGAAGAAATTGCACAAACCATTTTAGCTCAAGCGGATCCTGACGCGCACAAAATGCTTACTGGAGCTGAATATGAGGAAATTGCTGCACAATTGAGAAAACATCTCAAGGGTACGCGATACCTTATTGTATTGGATGATATATGGAATATTTCGTGCAGTAGTTACTTGAAAAGTTTGTTTCCAGAAAACGAAAATGGAAGTAGAGTCTTGCTTACAACCAGGAGCTTGCTTGTAGCTCAGCTGGGCTCTTTATATCCTCATGTCATGAATATCCGTCTGTTGAACAAAGAAGAAAGTTGGGATCTTTTGTGTGCCAATGTTTTTGGTGAAGGCGGCATGTGCCCTCCTCAACTTGAGAAAGAAGGAAAGAAGATTGCCGAAAAGTGTGATGGTCTTCCTCTTACAATCATCACGATTGCTGACCTCCTGCTAAAGGCCGGGGCCACCGAAGAATCACTCTGGATTGACGTAGCAACACAGAAGAAACATCAACTTTTCATCAAAACATATGATAGAATATCAAAGGTACTATATCCAAGCTATGAGGTTTTACCTGATGAATTAAAATTATGCTTTCTCTATATGGGAGTTTTCCGGCAAAAGTATAAGATTCCTCAATCCAAACTTATTAATTTGTGGATAGTTGAGGAACTTATTACCAAAGGTATGAACCCAAATTTAGAAGATGAAGCTGAACGATACTTGTATTTTCTTCATTTCGAAAATATTATTATGATCTACAAGAGAAGCACTAGATTATTCCCAAGCTTAGCTCTAAGAATAAAATCTTGTGGTCTTCATTCTTCCTGGTGGCACTTCTGCCAACGAGAAGCTAGGAAGAACAACTTTTTTCATGTCCTAGATTGTTATGATGACGGTTTTGGAGAAGGTATAAAAAATCAGAGCAGGTTGAGCATCCACACTAATGTTTTGTTTGGCATCAAAGATGTGCACGACTCAATCGAGGAAAATTGTGCAACCACTGCAGATTCTCTCTTATGTTTAGGTCCATATCATCAATATCCGGTACCACTATGTTCTGGCTTAAAGTTGCTGCAGAAACTTGATGCTCTTAACATTCGCTTTTATGAGTTCCCGTTGGAAGTACTGGAACTGATAAAATTAAGGTACCTTGCTCTCACGTTCAACAGAAAGCTCCCTCCATTCATATCTAAGCTTTCGAAACTCCAGTTCTTGATTGTCAATCCTCATTTGAGTATCAAACCAAATGGATCTTTGTCGTCGTACTTGCCCATGGAAATATGGGACATGAAAAAACTGATGTATCTTCAAGTCGTGGGATGGGACCTACCAGATCTTGGTGACACTTACTTGCAAGAGCTTTCAACAATTTCAGGTGTGAGCACTGGCAGTTGCTCCATTCTTAAAAGAGTGCCTAACTTAAAGAAGTTAGGCATTCGAATTGAATTGATGCCTGATGCTGTGAACCCCTTGTGTTTCTTTGATCATATTTCTCATCTACTCAATCTCGAATCACTTAAATGTGTCATCGTCAATCCTGAATGCAAGTTTGACGTTTTCCCCCCAGTTGCTTCGTTCCCATCCCTCCCTTTTTCCCTAAACAAGTTGAGTTTGAGTGGGATGGGCTATCACTGGAAAGAAATGAGCAAGATTGCTTCATTGCCATATCTTGAGGTGTTGAAACTCCGATTCAATGCTTTTCAAGGCCCGAGCTGGGAAATAGAAGAGAATGGATTCCAAAAGCTTCGCTTTCTTATAATGGAAGACATGGACGTTGTGCAATTGATGGGGGGGCCTGGAAGCTTCAAATACCTTAAGTACATAAGAATGCAACACTGCTACAAATTGAAAGAGCTACATCTGGATTCTTGTGAATACTTTTCCAAGTTTGAAGTACTTGACTGCAATCCCTCGGTTACTAATGACTTGAAAAAGATTATAATAAGAGCCAAGAGCCAAGAGCATCTTCGTGCCCACTGTTCATGGAATTCATGAGTGGAAACTTGGATCCAAAGGTTAGTCATTCAAATTTCACATACTATACACACATGCACACACTGCTTTCACAAGTACCTTACTCACACTACACACTAATCAAAATGTGTACATGTGTGATCAAATTAGTACCCAAATTTATAGTTAAAACCACTCTACTCAAGTGCAAGCTATACGTTATTTTATCCACACACTATATGAACCTATAAGCTCTTCAGAAATTACATCGTATAAGCTCTTAAACCAACTTATAAAATATTGAAGTTTATAAGATGTTTGAAATAAGCTTAGTCAAATATCCTCTAAGTTGTTGTAAAATATACAATTTTATATTTTTCCCCTTCTCTTATCTCTTGAAAAAAATGTATATTAATATTTTTCTCTGTATTCTTCTATTAAGTATAGAGCTGAATATTTTTTTTTCTTCTCTTTTTATTCAAAATGGCAGTTTTTGTTTCTTCAAGGAAGAGGTGGATGAAGAGTAGATGTTGTTCAACTGTGCCCTGATCAACAATCAAACATTCAAGAAAAGATTCCTATTGTGAGGGACTTGTCCCTATGTGTATGTGTGTCTCCATTTGTGGCTTGGAATAATTGGAGAACGTTTATTATGTGTGTTCAGTTTTAATTTCGCGAGTCCTGCAATCAGGATGAGTGCCAAAAATTTCTTGTATCTCGAGTTTAATTCCTATGATGAGGGACTTTATGTATGTATGTCTTCATTTGTGGCTTGGAATAATTGGAGAACGTTTATTATGTGTGTTCAATTTTAATTTCGCTGGTCCTGTAACTCAGTACGAGTGCCAAAAACTTTTTGTGTCTCGCATAATTGTATAAGTTTTGGAATAATTTTCGTTGGTTCTGTAACTCAGGATGAGTGCCAAAAACTTCTTGTATCTCGCATAATTTTATAAGTTTAAAAAAACTGTTCAATTTGAGGTTAAATCCGATGAAAGTTACTATTTTTGTCGGAGTTGCTGAGGTGGCACGATGTAGCTTAAAAATTGTAGGTTTCCGTCGATATGCAGCAAAAATCTGCATGCCATGGTACTAATTCCGTCCTTATGTACTAAAGAAATTCACAAAATTTCTGATGAAATTAAATTGTATCGATTGGCTGATTACATGTAACTTTTGAATTTTTTATTGTACCTTTTCTTTTCTGAAACTCTGGCGTTAGAAATTCTATATCTTGTCGCTAACTTTAGCGATGAACATATAATGTTCGCAGCAAAATTTTCTCCAAACCAGTGATGAAAATATGAATTTGCTGCAAAATTAGTTGTGCATAAAATTATTTAGCTAGTAATTTTTCATATTATTTTATTATTTCATAAGTTAGCTAGAAAATATAAATATTCGCCGCTAAATTAGTTGCAAAACAAAAATATTTGCCGCAAAATAATATAATTTCCTTGCTGATTAGTTGTTTAGCTAATATTATTTTATAATTATATTAACTAGCGACAAAACATTAAATTTTCATCACAAACTTAGCTACAAAGTATAGATTTCGCAACTAATATATTTTTTAATATTATTTTATAAATTTATTAATTAGCGACAAAATTTAAATTTTTGCGACAAAATATGCTTCGAAATATAATTTTTGCAGCTAATATATTATTTATTATTATTTTATAAATTTATTAATCAGCTATAAAATATTATATTTTCGCTGCAAAATTGGCCGCGAAATAAAATATTTGCAGCTAATATTAGCAACGAACTTCTTTTGTTTTTGCTGCTAATATTTGCGGCGATGTACTAACTTTCGTCTTAAACAGAATTAACGACGCTGAAATAGCGATAACTTTGGTGGCAAATTGTTTTTGTCGCTAACTCATTTTAGCGGCGAAATACAACTGGTTTGCGGTGAAAATTTCCGCCGCAAAAAATGTGTTTTCTAGTCACGTGTGACAAATATTCATAATTTAAGACCAATGCACTTAAATTGTGATAAATATTCATTATTTGAGATCACATTTTGTGGCCTCAAAAAACCTTTTTCCTGGTAGTGTATGGTCCAACATGAACAAGGAATACTAAATTATTGACTAATTTTCCCATTTTCGTTCAATTTATATGTGATACATTATTAAATCCTTTCAAAGAAGTGATACACAAATGATACACTACTTCGAGAATAAAAATTGAATTGGACTGCATAATTTGGGAAGGAGATCTCTTGTGCATCAATTGCACGGATATTAGATCCGTGTAATTTGAATCATGTATTAAAATATATTACTAGTTATGCCTAAATGTATTAGATGTGACAGGTCATTAAAAGTATCATAGTGAAAGGATATCACAGTACTTTTACCCAAAATATATAATAACACTAAGTATAAATGACAATACTCAGCTTGAATTACGTTATGCAATTAATACACATGAGACTTTGTCGAATCGAGAAGAGGGCGATGCAGGAAGCACATGTCGAATGGACCGTAGGAATATTGAAAGTCCAAAATCCAAAATGGCAGGTAAATTTTTATTGGATTAACCTTTTGGGCATCTCAATGGGTACTAATATAAATCCAAGTTGCAGATTGTGTAAATAACTATGACTTCGTAAGGTTGACTCAATTAGTTTAATGGCCAGAAATCTTCAATATAATCTATACACTTAATAAGATATACCCGTAAATATTATAATAAGAGAAAATAATATTTGATATATACATTTTATTGACCTTGAGTCTTTGGAGAAAGTTTATACTTGAATGACCCTTCAGATTCCTAACTCATTCTTCTAAACCAAAAGCAAGCTGAATTTTTTCTTGCTCTAGCTATGGAAGAATTATTTTGGAAAAAGAAATCAATCTGTAAATTGTTGAAGGAAGGAGAAAAGAACACAACTTATTTTCATGCTTTGGTCAAAAAGAAAATATTTAAAAGCAAAATTAGTGAAATTTTTGTTGATGATGTTTGCATCAAAGAGACCAATCTGATTAACAAATCTGCTTGTGATTTTTTTCAAATAATGTTTACTTCTGAGGGGATAAACATCGAAAGTACTGTTTTCAGTACTATAAAACCTTTGGTTTCTCAGGAAAATGCTTTAAACCTTTGCAAATCTCCCTCCATGGAGGAACTCACTGTTGTTGTCCAGTCTTTAGACAAAGACAGTATGGCTGGTCCTGATGGATATTCTGTCTTTTTCTTTCAAACTTGTTGGAGTATTGTTAAAGATGATGTTTTTTAAGCTGCTAGGGAATTTCTTTTGGGAATTCCTATGCCTAGAAGCTTCAATTGCACCTCAATAACTCTTATTCCCAAAAAGAACGAGCCTATTACTTGGTCTGGTTTTAGGCCTATCAGCTTATGTAATGTCATCTCTAAATTTTTCACTAAGCTTATTAACAATAGGCTGTCTTCATTTGTTTCCTACATTGATCCCACCAACTCAAAGTGGCGTTGTCCCCTCTAGGGACATTACTGATAATATCATTCTGGCCCAAGAAATGGTTCATGATATCAACAAAAAAAAAGTAAAAATGGTAAAATGATTCTCAAAATTGATCTTCAGAAGGCATATGATAGAATTGAGTGGCAAGTCCTTTACAAGATTTTGTCTCTGATTGGCTTTCCTAATCTTTTTATTACTTATATTGCTCATCATGTCAATAATTTCTGGTTTTCCCTGCTGATTAATAGTTCTCTTGCTGGATTTTTCAAATCCAGTAGAGGCATTAGGCAAGAGGACCCTCTCTCTCCATCTCTATTTGCTATTTTTTCTAATGTACTTACTTGTGGTCTTGTAGAGCTTTTTTACATTGTCCTGAGTTGAGATTTCACAAAAAAGTATGCAGATCCCCTCTCTTTCCATTGTTGATGATACAGTGGTGTTTACTACAACTAAAATTTCAGCTTTTAAAAAATTGCTTTGCTTTCTATCTCAGTTTGAGTGTGCTACTGGTCAGAAAGTCAATTATAGTAAAAGCATTGTCATCTTTAGTAAGATTACCTCTAGTTACAGGAAAAAATGAATCTTGGATATTTCCCATTTTGTTGAGGAAAAACTCCCTTCCAAATATTTTGGTGTTCCCCTTTTTAAAGGCAGAGTTAAAAACTCTCTTTTTCAAGAGATTTTTGAGAAAATCAACAATAAACTCTTAGGGTGGGATAAGCTTTTTTTAAGTATGGGTGGAAGACTAGAACACATTAAAAGTGTTTTCTCTTCCATCCCCATGTACACTCTGAAAGCTGTTGGTCCCACTAAATCTGTTATTGACAGAATTCACAAACTATTTAATGCATTTTTACGGGGTTCCAACAGTGAGCATAAATATATACATTGGTCTTCTTGGGAAAAGCTTAGCTATCCAAAAAATGAAGGTGGTTTAGGGGATAGAAATATTTATGATGTCAATAAATCTTTTGTTGTTTATGCTTGGTGGAAAATGAGAACTTCTAATGCTCTGTGGTGCAAATTCCTTACTAGAAAATATTTGAAAAATATCCACCTCTTCAATGCTGATTTTGTCCCTAACCAATCCCATTTCTGGAAAATGATTTTAAAAATTCAAATGTTTGCTGATCAAAACATCTTCTGGAGGTTAGGCAAAGGCAATATTTCATTCTGGTTTGATAATTGGTGCCCCCTATCCCCTCTTTGTTCTGCTTATGCATGTTGTTTCATCCTTTTGTCATCTGAAATTGAACATGCATGCTTATGATATCCCTGTTTGGAAGTGCTCATCTAGTGGTCTCTTTACTTTTTCTTCAACTTGGAACTCCCTGAGACTCTCCAAGTCTTTATCTGCTTGGAAGTCAATGATATGGCTCAAATTCATTCTCATGTCTCATTCCATATTTCTTTGGAGGTTATTCAATAAAGTCTTAGCCCTTGATGATAACCTCAAAAAAAAAAAAAAAAAAAAGGGATTTGAGGTCATTTCTTGGTGTCATCTTTGTCATAATGCAGTGAGGAGACCAATCATACATTCTTACATTGCTCTCGTTCTTGGCAAGTTTGGGATCACTTTGCTAATCTGTTCAAAATTACAATACCTTTCAATGCCACTATTCAGACCCTTCTGGGGTTATGATTTGCCAAAAAAAAAAAAAAAACCATGAACACATTTGTATGGTTCTTCCTTTCCTTTTTTTTTGGCAGACCTGGTTAGCTAGGAATCTCTCCAAATTTCATGATCAAATGCTTCATGCTTCTCAAATCCAAAGATGAGTAGTGGATAAGCTTAGAGATCTTTCTAATGCAAATCTTCTCCCCTTTGAGTTTTTGAGAGGCTATTAGCATTTGTCTGCAATTTGGAAGATTCCCGTGTTAATGAAAAAGGAAAAAAATACCGGTTTTGGTCCATTGGATACCCCCAAATGATGGTGTTTTTAAAATTTCCATTGAATAATTATACATACACCTCACAAGACTACGTTAATTTGAGATTTTTTATTTTTCCAGGATGGTAAATGACGTAAATGCACTACCTTATAAAAAAGTGACATAACAAAATACCAAATTGATCACGAGACTGCAAATCCATACAGAAAATGTGAATTCATGACTTGATGAGGTCATAATATGCACCACACACTTGAGAGAATTTCAAAATTTGAGTAATGAAAATGATAAGTGGACTAGTTTTGGGACCGCTCGTAAAATGACCAATTTTGCAGCCTCCCCAAATTAACTACACACTCCCTCCCATCCTTTTGGTTATCGTTTTAGAGTATGAATTTTGTTTCAAATTAACGTCGTTTTAGAATCTTTTACCACTTTTTTCCAATTGCAGTCCTACTTATTTTAAGAAATCAAGACAAGTTTAGCTAGTATGACAATTATAAGGAGAGCAAGACACATATTAATTAGAAACAATTGTTAATTGATTACGGATGTATTTGTGAAAAAAAGAAAAAAATCGTGTTCTTTAATGTATCATAGTAAAGGGTATCACCATACCTTTACTCAAAAAATGTAAACATGAATAATAATATTCAATTCAAATTGCATCGTATAACTGATGTATATGAAATCTTATCAAAACGTTATAGGAAGCAAATTTCGAATGAACCGTAGAAACACTGAAACTCCAAAGTCCAAAATGACAGATAGTTTTTTATTGGATTAACCTCTCGGGTATAATATAAGGGCAAGTTGACTCTATGCATCTTATGTAAATTTACCCGTGTTCGATCTTCAAAACTTCTTTTTTACTACTTTAACTTTTTATCTCTCAAAATATTTACATTTGAATTGTGACTGCCTACCATATTTTTTATTTACTCTCACCCTCACCATCTCCTACAATATCGTGTAAGTTATTTTAACATATTACATGATATAGTGTAAGCTATTTTAACAATAATTTTCGAAAAAAAAAACACTTAGACGAAGTCATTTAAAAGTAATAACTTACACGACATCGTATAAAAGGCATACACGATATTTTATTTACAAACACTATCAAATTTTATTTTTTAACAAAATCAATTATTAATTGCGAACACCCTTTTATTTTGATATAGAGGAATCACATACTCCATACGTTTCAAAATAAATGTCTTTTTATACAAATATTTTTTTTTTAAAATAATGTCATTTTAACCCAAAAACCCACAAATTTTCCAATTTTATCATAATTAAACAACCTACATAATTTATTGATTATTTCCTTATTCCACTAAATATATCCAATAAAATGAATTATGTATGAAAATATTTGTCTTTTATATCTATCCTTAATTTCTTAAAAAAAAAAAACTAAAAATACACTTATTTTTAAAATAGAGGGAGTATTTTATTAGCGATTCTTTAATTGCGAGAAATAGATGGTGACAACTAATATTAGCGAGTGAGTCTTATTATGACATTTTCATGTGTGATGGAATACACTTTTACAACAAAAATTGATATTTTTACAGATAAAAGTGATACTTTTACAGATAAAAGTAATACTCCCTCCGTCCCGATTAAATTTGCAACCCTGACCGGACACGAATATTAAGAAAAATTAAATTTTATTTTTCCTTTGACGTTTTCAAAGGTGGAGATTGGGGATTGAGATTTTGAGAGTGAACATTGTAGGAATTAGTTTTTATTTATGGAGTTGCAAAGTTAACTGGGACGAAACGATAAGACAAGTAACAAAATTTAACTGAAACGAAGGTAATATTTTTTTCCTGTCACATGTGACGATCTCACATAAATTTTATTCCGTTTCTGTGACAGCTATCAGTTGTTGGACATCTTCCGTTAATTGCGAGAAACAGTCGGTGATAGCTCACAAAGAATTGATTTATACTGTATTAAATATGCAAGAAATGGGTAGGGTTGACTTGAAGTTATTGCAGCTCTGCAAACCCAGTTTTCATTATTAGACTACCAAATGAGTGTTTCTGTGTTATTTGTTTGAGAGATTACAGTAGATCGAAGAGATGACAGCTTATGCTGAAATCGTTTGTTTCAAGTTCAGGACTGAGTTTTCAATAAATTTTGCTGATTTTTTGCTTCCTGCCCCCTTGCCGGAAAAAATTGAAATTGCAAGGAGGGGGCTGAAGTCTTTTCAAGAGTTTATTGAAAGACTGGACAGCAGCAGCAGGAAGACGACGAGTGCTTCGCTTGGAATGATCGCAGAGAAAATACGGGAATATCGTGAAATTTTCATGCGTTTTTTTCAAAGGTTGACTTCACCTGATAAAACAAGTGATGAAGTAGCTATCATCATTCCAATCATCACCATCCTTCTGGAATGTCTACAACAATATATGGACGAATGGAAGATAAAGTTGGCCGAAGACGGAGCTGCTTCATCGTCTGGTGGCAAATACAAGTCAAAGATGATCGGGCTATCTGATGAGTACAGTAAGCTAAAAGAGGAACTTGTAGGCGACTGGGTTGCGGGCCTCTTTTTCTCAATTGTGGGGATGGCAGGTATAGGGAAGACTACTGTTGCACGTAAGATTTTTGAGGATTTAGATGTCTTGGAATGGTTTGAGTGTTGTATTTGGGTGACATTGGGCCCAGAATTTGAATCGGAAGAAATTGCACAAACCATTCTAGCTCAAGTGGATCCTGATGCGCACAAAATGCTTGCTGGAGCTGGATATGAGGAAATTGTTGCACACTTGAGAAACCATCTCAAGGGTACGCGATACTTCATTGTATTGGATGATATATGGGATTTGTCGTTCAATAGTTACATGAAAAGTGTGTTTCCAGATGAAAAAAATGGAAGTAGAGTCTTGCTTACAACCAGGAGATTGTTTGTAGCTAAGCTGGACTCTTTTATTTCCCATGTCGTGAATATCCGCCTGCTGAATAAAGAAGAAAGTTGGCATCTTTTGTGTGCCAATATCTTTGGTGAAGGTCGCCTGTGCCCTCCTCAACTTGAGAAAGCAGGAAAGAAGATCGCCGAAAAGTGTGATGGTCTCCCTCTTACAATCATCACACTTGCCGACCTCCTGTTGAAAGCCGGGGCCACCGAAGAATCACTCTGGATTGACGTAGCAACACGGAAGAAACATCAACTTTTCATCGAAACATATGATAGAATTTCAAAGGTACTATATACAAGCTATGAGGCTTTAACCGATGAGTTAAAATTATACTTTCTCTATATGGGAGTTTTCCCGCAAAAGTATGAAATTCCTCGATCCAAACTCTATAATTTGTTGATAGTTGAGGAACTTATTACCAAAGAAATAAACCCAAATTTGGAATATCATGCTGAACTATGCTTGCATTGTCTTTATTTTGAAAGTGTTATTATGATCTACAAGAGAAGCACTAGATCATTCCCAGGATTAGCTCTAAAAATAAAATCTTGTGGTCTCCATTCTTCCTGGTGGCACTTCTGCCAACGAGAAGCCAGGAAGAACAACTTTTTTCATGTCCTAGAATGTTATGACGACGGTTTTGGAGAAGGTATAAAAAATCAGAGCAGGTTGAGTATCCACACTAATGTTCTGTTTGGCATTAAAGATGTGCACGACTCAATCGAGGAAAATTGTGCATTCACTGCAGATTCTCTCTTATGTTTAGGCCCATATCATCAATATCCGGTACAACTATGTTTTGGCTTAAAGTTGCTGCAGAAACTTGATGCTCTTAACATTCGCTTTTATGAGTTCCCGTCGGAAGTACTGGAACTGATAAAATTAAGGTACCTTGCTATCACGTTCAACAGAAAGCTCCCTCCTTCCATATCTAAGCTTTCGAAACTCCAGTTCTTGATTGTCAATCCTCATTTGAGTATCAAACCAAATGGATCTATATCGTCGTACTTGCCCATGGAGATATGGGACATGAAAAAACTGATGTATCTTAAAGTCATGGGATGGGACCTACCAGATGTTGGTGAAACTTGCTTGCAAGAGCTTTCAACAATTTCAGGTGTGAGCACTGGCAGTTGCACCATTCTTAAAAGAGTGCCTAACTTAAAGAAGTTGGGGATTCGAATTGAATTGATGCCTGATGCCGCGAACCCCTTGTGTTTCTTTGATCATATTTCTCATCTAATTAATCTTGAGTCACTTAAATGTGTCATCGTGAATCCTGAATGCAAGTTCGACGTTTCCCCCCCAATCGCTTCGTTCCCATCCCTTCCTTTTTCTCTAAATAAGTTAAGTTTGAGCGGTATGGGATACCACTGGAAAGAAATGAGCAAGATTGCTTCATTGCCACATCTTGAGGTGTTGAAATTGCGATGCAATGCCTTTCAAGGCCCAAAGTGGGAAATAGAAGAGAACGGATTCCAAAAGCTTCGCTTTCTTATAATGGAAGATATGGATGTTGTGCAATTGAAGAGGGGGCCTGGAAGCTTCAAGTGCCTTATGTACATAAGAATGCAACACTGCTATAAATTGAAAGAGCTACATCTCGATCGTTGTGAAAACTGTTTCAAGTTTGAAGTAGTTGATTGCAATCCTTCGGTTACTAATGACTTGAAACTCATTATAATACAAGGCAAGGCCAAAGAGCATCTTTGTGTCCAATGTTCATGGAGTTCATGAGAAAACTTGTATCCAAAGGTTAGTCATTCAATTTTAATCGATTTAGAGGGTGTTGGCTAAGATTATAAATTTTTTTAGAGCTTATAAGCTCTTGAAATGTGTTTATCAAGATAAGATGTTTAACATTTTATAAAATGTAGACATAATTAAGATCTTAGAGCTTATAAACTCCAAAAACTTAAGTTCCTCTACTTCATCTTATTATTTAAGATCTTATAAGTACACTCAAATTTCACATATTACATACATATACACACACTAACCCATTTCACACACACTAAGCACACTTCTTTCACTCACACACCATGCACACACACTAATCATGATCAAATTAGTCCTCAAATTTATAGTTAAATCACTCTACTCAAGTACAATCTTAAACGCTATTTTTTCAAAACACTTTATGAACTTATAAGATCTTGAGAAATTACATCTTATAAGCTCTTAAAACAACTTATAAAATGTAGAAGCTTATAAGATGTTTGAAATAAGTTTAGCCAAACACCCTCTTAGTTGTCGTATAATATACAATTTTATGTTTTTCTCCTTCTATTATTTCTTGAAAGAAATGTATATTTTTCTCTGTACCTTCTATCTTACGTATAGTGCTGAATACTTTTTTTTCTTCTCTTTTTTGATCAAAATAACAGTTGTTGTTCCTACAAGGAAGAGGTGGAGGAAGAGTTGAAGATGTTGTTCAAGTGTGCCATGATCAAACATCAAACATTCAAGAAAAGATTCCTATGGTGAGGGACTTGTCCCTATGTGTATGTGTGTCTTCCTTTGTGGTTTGGAATAATTAGAGAACGTTTATTATGTGTGTTTAGTTTTCGTGGACGAGTGCCAAAAACTTCTTGTGTGTCTTCATTTGTGGCTTGAAATTGTCCCTATGTGTATGTGTGTCTCCATTTGTGGCGGAATAATTGGAGAATGTTTATTATTATGTCTGTTCAGTGTAATGGACAAGTGCCAAAAATTTCTTGTGTTTCTCCATTTATGGCTTGAAATAATTGGAGAACGTTTATTATTATGTGTGTTCAGTGTAATGGACGAGTGCCAAAAACTTCTTGTGTGTCTCCATTTGTGGCGACTAAATCTTGGCCCGGCCCGGCCCGAAATATGGCATTGGCACTACTGGGCCGGGCCGTCCAAATTAAAATAAAAGTGAGATTTCAAACATGATAATCCGAATAACATCAATAAATTTGAGAATATGAATTTTAAATCGTTCGATTCAAGTACAACTTGAATGAATTTGAGCGTGAATTTCAAATATATCTCCGAAATGCATAGTCAAATCCCTTCATTAGAATCAACACTAAGATTGGGTTATTTCCACACATATAAAAAGAACAATTCATAAACTATAATTACAGTATTAAATAACAATAAATAAAGTTCCGCAGGACCATAAACTAAGATGCATATTGAACAGTGACTTGAGCAGTCTTTGAAAGAGCTTCGTCTTGCAATTGCTTTCAAATTGTTTCGTAAGCCTCGTCGCTCCACGGACTTGTCCGAAGCCTTTGCCACCTACCGTATCCTTGGTAATACTTTCCGCACTTACTGACGACCATTTTCTATAGGCTAACGATGCTTCCGAGAATGTACGACAAAATTTCTATGTATAAAACTCATAAGGCATTGCTTGCTGTAAATTTCAAAAAGAACAACTTGCAAGGCACCATTTTATTTTGCTTAAAAGACACAAACCATTTCAATATGTATGCCTAGCATGAGTTGGGGAAGAAATATGTTGTGCTGGTAAAATTGCTTAATCCTAAGGCTACAGTGAGCAAGCCCTTAATAAATATTCACAAAGATTAAAATAAGGGCAAAATATATAAATTTGCCCTTTAATTTGTGCCCCAAGTTCAAATTGGACCCTGAAGTTATGTAATAAAGTAGAAAAAATAACACTGAATCCATAAGTTATTAAATATTTTCTATGTTAAAATATTCTAGATTCATCTTAAGTTATTAAATAAATTTTAAATTTTATGTAATTAATTTCTTTATTTTTTAAGTATATTTTTCATATAGTTTGTTATTTGTTTAATTTGTTAAATACTATTCAATTTATTTAATTATTTTAATGTTTCAAAGAGCCCTATTTATCATGAATTTAAAATTTCAAGGATATATTTTCATTCTATTTAAAAAGTTTAAGTGTCTATTATGACGAAAAATCATTCATGCTCTAATTTGAATGTGAAAGTATAAATTCAAGAGCAAAATTATACGGTTTTTCTAAAATCTATACACTAATATAAAAGTGCCTTAAGTTTCAGCTAATTTTCGTTTTGCCTATTTTATCCCTTTTAAATTAATTAGTATAGGGTTAGTGATGTAATTTCCTTCATAATATCTTGATTTTATTATGTCTTATATATTAACATTCAAATCTCTTCCATATACAAATATATACTACAAAAATAAATCATATCCCTTAAAAACACACACAGTCGGATATTTTATGTTTGAATCATACATTAATTAATATATATATATATATATATATATATTGTTTGGTTTTAAAATTGGCTTACTAGACCAATATGTCTTTTAAAAAACAAACAAACCAAGAGATGCGACTATTAAATTAGACAACTGGTTTTCAACCGAACAGATGTGTCTTTTCTACGAGGTTAGTCGTGTCTGTTTGAGGATCCTTTTAAGTCTCTATAAATTAGAGAGTATAGAGTGGCCAAAAAGGATTCTGAAAATGAATCGGAGATACACCGCATCAGAGAGACACATAAAGTACAAAGTTCTGACTTCTTAAATTTTAGAGTGCGAAATTTGAAGAAGAATACACAGTTGAATCCTGAGGATAGAGCACCCGTAGTCTTCAACACATCAGAGAATGATTGAATATTATGTTTTAGGACATTGCCAAATGCAAGCCTTTATACCAATTTATTTATATTATTTTATTTTATATATATGCTATAATTTGTTCCAACACACACGTCTCACACAGGCCTATATACATATATGTTATACTCCCTACGTCTCGGTTAACTTGTCACAGTTGACCGGACACGGATGTTAAGAAAAAGTAAATTTTGTGGAATCTTTGACTTTTTCAAAGGTGGAGATTGAATATGGATATATTGAAGGTGGAGATTGTTGCCTTTAATTGTCATTTATGGGTGTGACAAGTTAAGTGGGACAGACCGAAATGAAAAGTAGGACAAGTTAACTGGGACGGAGGGAATATGTATCAATCCATATTCTTTTAATTTTTTTAGACTCATATATAATATGGGTAATATGTAGGTCCCAGCATATAAAGAAGAGACTCTTGATTGTTTTAATTATTCCACGTTGCATAAATCTCATACGGTACCCATGTACTATTTTTTAATTTATAATCTCAACTTACCCTACTTTTATTACATGTATCCTATAGAATAAGTGTATCATTTATTTGTCAGATTTTATCCCCTTCAACCTAATTAGTTTTTAGTTAGCAATGGTTCAAGTAGAAGGTGGTGATATGTTTTGGAGAAAAGGAACAGTTTGGATGGGGTAAACAATTTAAGGAATAGATACCATTGTCAAAGTCTTCGTCTTTTGAGCCGATACCAGTAGTATCATTAGAAGAAGAGTAGTAGAGTTCATCACTCTCATCTTGATCAAAGGTGGAAAGCCATTTGTAGAGGGTGAAACAGGGAGAAGGGCCCACAAAGAAGTAGGAGATGGTGTATAATTTATGGGTCTATGAGGAAGAGCACGAAGGAGGAAAGAGGAGAGAAGGCGGCGACCGAGCTGAAGAAGTCGGAGAAATCCAACTTAATATGTGGGCTAATTTTGCAAACGGAATTGGGTCCACAACACTAAATAATAGAAACTGATGGTGTTAACTTAAAATGTTGACGAATGTGTCAATTTGTTAGAAAAAAAGTTAAAGTGTTTGTTGGTCCAAAATGAAAATGTTTAGGTGTTTATTGGACAAAATGATGGTTTTAGATATTGATTTGAGTTAGAATTAAAATTTGAAAGGCCTATTTGTCCATTTTCTTGAGAAAAAAAAAATAGAGTGAACATGAGAATAAAAAAATAAAATTTTAGATTTTTATGTATTCCTCGAATATAACTAAAATTACATATAATATATCGAGATATCAATATTATTTGTATAAGGATCTATTTTATATTAATAAGTTTTTTTAAGTATTATAGTTTTATTTAATGATATTTTTACTTTCCAATTATAGAATATTAAGAATATGTTATGAATTTTTCTATCAAATCATGACAATCATAGATTGATCACATAAATATTTAGCGCTTAAAAGATTTTATTGAATCTTTTCATTATGTTGTTTTAAATATATATATGAAAATTATAATATCTAAAATAATTTTAAAAATTATAATTAAATAACAATGATATAAATTAATTGTAGAAAATATATTATTTGAAAATAATATTTATCAAAACTACATAATAATATAATATTTCAATAAAATATTGGAATCACGTGCAACGCACGTGATAAATTGCTAGTATAGGAAAAAACCCCAGCAAATAACCTACAAATACATACACTATTGAAACTTCGTAATAGAAAAGCTAAACAAGTGAAACTCCTGTAGGAGGGCGCAACTTAACAGAAACGGAGCCAGTGCTAGCAAGTTCGTCTTCGGCGTACAATAAACGAGCAAATCTAATCGCCGGAGGTTGCTGAACGTCTCAATTCCCGTCCTCATAAGTCTCGCGCTCTCCTGAAAATCCAAGAACAGGAAAAATCACCTTTCGTCTCAAATGTTAAGCATTTTAGGAGGGGTTAAATCCTTAGCAAAGTCTCTCAAACACATGAGGACGTAACATTAGGGGTGGAGCAACAAGATAAACCAAGGTAAAACGTTTCAATACGTAGTTTTCCTAACGAGTAAATGCATTGCTCAAGTCGATCTACGTATGATCTAGTTACGCAGCATTGCATGTTCACACAATAAATATTTGAACCGGAAGAACAAAGCGTAAAAAATCTTTTCAATTTATCAATAATCTCACTAGAGTTTGAGTGATGAGGTGCGTGAGCATAATACTGCAAAAGATCGTCACAACGGAGATGGATGTTAGACAAAGTGCTCGTGCTGACAGCAAATTTTGTAGGCGTACGCGCAATAATCGAAACAAGAATACCATCCGACAACTTAATAATATAGTCTTCCGTATCTGCATCCTGTTTCAAGGAAGTTAGAAAGTTACTAGCAGGATGTGGAACAAAAAGAAGACGTAAACGTTGCAACGAGAGTTTTGTCGTCGTGATATTGTAGACGCTGCAAGTCGAAATAGAGTTATCAACAAGCGAACTATGTGCCAACAAATGATCATTGCTTCTGAAGGAAAAGAAAAAAACAGACATGTTATTGAATTTAACTTCCATCTGAATTTCATATTCGAGCAAATTCGGACTAAAATGAACATGAATAATTATGCAGTCAATATCATCTATCTACTTTAGGCACCACTTGCTGCATCTGAATATGGAGAAGGTAGACCAGTTGATATTAGATAGAGTAAACGAAGTCAGTGGATGGGATTCCTGCAATAGAGCAGACAAGAGTATCACTATCTAGAGACGGATTCAGTATTTCATAATGAGGGATAGAAATTATTGTTTTGAGATATATATGAAAGTTTTTTAAATTTGAGAATGGTGAAATTCGCTCTTTAACTACAACTACACTATATATGTATATATATAGTAGTTTAGTCGAAAATTTGAGGGAGACGAAACTCTAAACTAAACTAAACTGAACTGAACTGTCAGCGCCGGCTCTGTCCCTGTCATTACTTGTACACAATCGAGGGCTATAAGCTTTGATTTGGCAGAGATGATTGGACAAATGATATGACCATAGATCACAGAGAACTGAAGGTATCTTCCTAAGCTCCAAAAGAAAGACAGGATAATAGTAATAACAGTAATTTAATCTATTGATTCCGTAAGAAGTTTACTATGCAATACTAAGACAGGAGGCAGTGTTTGCAATAGCTTTATTTTATCACTTTTCAGCTTTTAACTAAATTTAAATTAATTGTTAGTGTTTACATTTTATGGCGTTTACTAAAATAAATCAGTATTTAGCCATAAGTTGTAAGTAACTACAACACTGTTCTACTTCTGCTCATTTCTTATTTTCTAAAGAGTAAATGGGGTGTTTTTCCAAATTTTCCTAACATATATTACCTTTTTATCATAAAAAGATCATGTTTGAAAATGTACAAATTTTTGTTTTTGAACAATTTGACGAATGCGCAACTCTCCAAAACCATCAATTCTCACTTATACGACTTATTTTATATTTTTATTTGACATATTCAATTTTATATTAGTAATCCATGAAATAAAAAAATTAAGTTTTTTACTCAGACTATAAAAGCGAAACATTGATATTGGATCCTCTATTTCAATTCGTGTTTCATTACATCTAATACATATCATGTATTAATTTATGGTGTCATCAAATATACGTAGCATATAATGATTATCTCGAAATACTAGATGAAATACACAATGAAATAGAAAATCTCATCTGATGTCCGAAGCGTCAAGTGGACCGTAGAATAGATCCGTTGAAAGTCCAAAATGGCAGGTAGTTTTTTACTGGATTAATCTTTGGGGCATCTAAATGGGTATTAATCTAAGGCAAAAACTCGTATGTGACCGGAAAAAGTATCACTTTTTGTGGTAAAAGTATCAAGTTTATCTGTAAAAGTATCACTTTTTTTGAACAAAAAAAATATCACTTTTTGTAGCAAAAGTATCACCTTTATCTGTAAAAGTATCAATGTAGTAAAAGTATCACTTTTTTCTGTAAAAGTATCAATATTTTCTGTAAAAGTGCATTCCGTCACACGTGTGACCGTTTACACACAAGACTCACTCTTAATCTAAATGCAAGTTGCAGTTTGTACAATTAATTATGATTTTATAAGGTTTTGTATATAGTTCGGTTCATTTCTAAATATTAGAATCGATTTATAATTTGATTCGATTCTTAATCAGAAATAATTCAATTTCGGTTCTTGTTAAAAAATCGAACCGACTGAATGTTCATCCCCAAGTAAAATCAGTAAAGGGACGACTATCTTTGTAAGACGAGGAAGCAATACTTGGCAGTAGAGGCTAACTTCATGTCCTTGTATAATTGTATTTAAAAAAAAAATACAACCAGAACAACCACAGCTATTTTGACAGAGAGGAATCACATATTTTTATTAGCGATTCTTTGAATTGCGAGACACAGTTGGTGAGAGGTACCTGTTGTTGAACAACTTCCATTAATTATTAATATGATTGACTCTTCATTCATACCGATTATTATTGCCATTGATGATTTGCAATCAAACGAACCCTTAATCTTTGCAAAGATCTTTAAGCATAAAATCATTTATGTTAAAGTTTAAGGTATTTTCTGTCACAATCTTACTCTTTCTAAAAAGAAGGTAATAATAGGCAATTTTAATAGTAAAATTCTAATTATTTGTTGCATTATGTTTGATAAAAATTCTAATTTGCTGCCTACAATGTAAATATTTTGGGTGGATTGGGGTAATACCACTTTCTTAAAACATTTTATTTATCTTTTTATATCCTTAGTGAATTTTATATTTGAAGTTAACTTCGTAATAATACGTATGTTTTTTTTTTTTTTAAATACGTACATTTGGTAAAAACCTTTTTAATAGTTTAACTTTTTCTAATTGTTACTAGCACTTAACGTCCTTTAGTTCCCACGTCTCAAAAAAAAAAAAAAACCTTTGGTTCTCCTTATCAAATAAATGTTTAATAGTTAAAAATAATCATGTGTATCAAATGATTTTTTTCTTTAACACAAGTAAAAACCAGAGCAATTAAAGTTCGGGGGTGTTTGCAATCTTAATTACAAATATAAAATTGCTTTTGAGAAGTATTTTAAGGTTGATAGAGTATTTGCAACGTTATACTAGAGATATAAAATTACTTTTCAGAAGTACTTAAAAGTTAATTCTCAAAAGTTATTAACATCCAGCTTCTATAAGCTTTTAACCTTAACAATATTTTATTTCCAAACACTACCAAATTCTGACTTTTTTACAAAATCAATTAAAAACACTTTTCTAAAATCACAATTATTTACGAGCACCCTCTTATTTTAGGGATATTATATGCTACCTTTATAGGTAGTGCTTGCACAATACATGATGTGTGACATAGGTACTATTTCAAAAAGATGTGAGATATTAACCGTTGATTTGCTTAGATATACCACATACAACACATCCTGTATGTGCTGGCACTACCCTTAAGGACCTGTTTGGTTAAGTTGTTAAGCCCTTATTAAATAATATAACCAACTTATTAGGTAGTTTGGTTGGTTTGTTCACAATCTTGTTTTTTAACAAACCCCTACAGTAACTCTCTAGCCCGATTGATTGGATCCCAAGAGGGATGTTGGGTTCCAATATCCTCCACTTAACCCATGTTGTAATATTAAAAGTGGGACATTCACGTATTTAAAATATAGGGTTAAAATCATTTTTGGTCCCGTAATTTTTTTACTTGTACAATTTAGTCCCAGAAAAAGTTAAAAATTCAATTTAGTCCTGTAACTTTAAAATTGGTCCAGATTTAGTCCCTTTTTTTTCCATAGTGACCAATCTGACCGGAAAATCGCATGTATCATTCAAATGACTCATTTGTCCAGTAGAATTTTTAATATGTGGCACCAAAAAGTAATGAGAAACTAGAAAATAATTAAAAATGCCTCTTTCTTTTTAATTTTTTTAATTTTTATGTTATTTTTACTTCAAAGTCACTTGTCGATGCGAGGTATTTAAATATTGGTTGGAAAAATGAGTATGGTGGCCAGCACGGGCAATTTTCCGATCAAATTGATCTCCGGCGGCGAAAAAAAGGACCAAAACCGAACCAAATCCAAAATTACAAGACTAAATCGAATTTTTAACTTTTTTCGAAACCAAAATTGTACAAGTAAAATTTTACGGGATCAAAAATGATTCCAGCCCTTAAAACATACATAAACCAATTTGTTCTTCAAAACTAATGTATTATTAACCGACTATGGGATTTTTTCTTGTATTGTCTATTTGGTTCTATAAACCCAGTTGTTGGAGTGGGTACCACATATTTTATTAGCGATTCCTTTGGTGAGAGGTACCTGTTGTTGAACAACTTCCGTTGATATTAAAATTTTGTTTTGGTCATGTATCGTGCATCCAAGGGTGTAAGAGACTACCCGTCCCCCGAGCCGGTTCGGATTTTCTACCACATTTGGTACAACATCTTCTACAACATATTATACTAATTATGCCACATAATCACTTATGATGTATTCGTGATGTCATCATATACACGTATCGTGTGTGTATTGAAATATGGTAGAAGATGTTGTATTGTATGGAGTAGGAGATCCAAAATGCCCCCGAGCAGGTAAGAACTTCCCCATATTTTATTAGCGATTCATTTGATTGCGAGACACAGTTGGTGAGAGGTAGCTGTTGTTGAAAAAGTTCCGTCGATTATTAAAATATGCAACAAATGGGTAGGGTTTGACTTGAAATTATTGTTTCGGCCATGTATCGTGCATCCAAGGGTATAAGACACTGCTCGTCCCACGAGCAGGTAAGAATTTCTCCATATTTTTATCAGCGATTCCTTGATTGCGAGACACAGTTGGTGAGAGGTAGCTGTTGTTGAACAAGTTCCATTGATTATTAAAATATGCAAGATGGTATGGTTGACTTGATATTATTTCATACTTAGAATGCTTCTGTGTTTTTTCTCTCAGAGAGAGTGAGAGAGATGACAACTTATGTTGCAATGGTTTGTTTCAGGCATGAAATTGAGCATGTAATAAATTTTTATGATTTTTTTTTTCCTCTCCGCTGGCGGGAAAATTTTAAAGTTGCAACGAGGGGGCTGAAGTCTTTTGAAGAGTTTATAGAAAGAATGGACAGCAGCACCAGGAAGAGGATGAATGCTTCGCTTGTAATGATCGAAGAGGTAATACGGCAATATCATGGAAATTTCAAGAAAATTTTTGACCTGTTGGATCCTGAAAAAGTAGGTTTTCATATAGGTGTGGTCCTATCAGAAATCTTGATGCAATTGGATGATCTAAAACAATATATGGAGGAATGGAAGATAAAGTTGGCTGAAGACGGAGCTGCTTCGTCATCTCGTGGCAAATACAAGTCAAAGTTGATCGGGTTATCTGATGAGTACAGTAAGATAAAAGAGGAACTTGTAGGCAGCTGGGTTAGGGGCCTCTTTTTCTCAATTGTGGGGATGGCAGGTATTGGGAAGACTACTGTTGCACGCGAGATTTTTGAGGATTTAGATGTCTTAGAATGGTTTGACTGTCGTTTTTGGGTGACATTAGGCCTAGAATTTGAATCGGAAGAAATTGCACAAACCATTCTAGCTCAAGTGGATCCTGACGCGGACAAAATGCTTACTGGAGCTGGATATGAGGAAATTGTTGCACACTTGAGAAACCATCTCAAGGATACGCGATACCTCATTGTATTGGATGATATATGGGATTTGTCGATCAATAGTTACTTGATAAGTTTGTTTCCAGACAATGAAAATGGAAGTAGAGTCTTGCTAACAACCAGGAGATTGGTTGCAGTTATGGAGGACCCTGTTTATTGTCATCTCATGAACATGCGCCTGCTGAACAAAGAAGAAAGTTGGCATCTTTTGTGTGTCAATGTCTTTGGTGAAGGCTTGTGCCCTCCTCAACTTGAGAAAGCGGGAAAGAAGATTGCCGAAAAGTGTGATGGTCTTCCTCTTACAATCATCACACTTGCCGACCTCCTGTTGAAGGCCGGGGCCACTGAAGAATCACTCTGGATTGACGTAGCAACAAAGAAGAAGCATCAACTTTTCATCGAAACATAAGATAGCATATCAAAGGTACTATATCCAAGTTATGAGGCTTTAACTGATTACTTCAAATTACTCTTTCTCTATATGGGAGTTTTTCGGCAAAAGTATGAGATTCCTCGATCCAAACTCTTGAACTTGTGGATAGCTGAGGAACTTATTACCAAAGAAATGAACCCAAATTTAGCATTGCATGCTGATGAATGCTTGCTTTTGTTTCATCGCGAAAGTGTTATTATGATCTACAAAACAAGCACTAGATCATTGCAAACATCAATTCCGAAAATAAAATCTTGTGGTCTCCATTCTTCCTGGTGGCACTTCTGCCAACGAGAAGCTAGGAAGAACAAATTTTTTCATGTCCTAGATTGTTATGACGATGGTTTTGGAGAAAGTATAAAAAATCAGAGCAGGTTGAGCATCCACACTAACGTTCTGTTTGGCATCAAAGATGTGCACGACTCAATTGAGGAAAATTGTGCATCCACTGTAGATTCTCTCTTATGTTTTGGTCCATATCATCAATATCCGGTACCACTATGTTTTGGCTTAAAGTTGCTGCAGAAACTTGATGCTCTTAACATTCGCTTTTATGAGTTCCCGTTGGAAGTACTGGAACTAATAAAATTAAGGTACCTTGCTCTAACGTTCAACGGAAAGCTCCCTTCTTCCATATCTAAGCTTTCGAAACTCCAGTTCTTGATTGTCTATCCTCATTTGAGTATCAAACCAAATGGATGTATGTCGTCGTACTTGCCCATGGAGATATGGGACATGAAAAAATTGATGTATCTTCAAGTCATGGGATGGGACCTACTAGATATTGGTGACACTTGCTTGCGAGAGCTTTCAACAATTTCAGGTGTGAGCACTGCCAGTTGCTCCATTCTTAAAAGAGTACCTAACTTAAAGAAGCTAGGGATTCGAATTGAATTGATGCCTGATGCCGTGAACCCCTTGTGTTTCTTTGATCAAATTTCTCATCTAATCAATCTCGAGTCACTTAAATGTATCATTGTGAATCCTAAATGCAAGTTCGACGTTTTCCCCCCAGCTCCGTTCCCATCCCCTCCTTTTTCTCTAAAAAAGTTGAGTTTGAACGGGATGGGCTATCACTGGAAAGAAATGAGCAAGATTGCTTCATTGCCACAACTTGAGGTATTGAAATTGCAATGCTATGCTTTTCAAGGCCCAAAGTGGAAAATAGAAGCGAACGGATTTCAAAAGCTTCGCTTTCTTATAATGGAAGACATGGATGTTGTGCGAGTGAAGGGGGCGCCTGGAAGCTTCAAGCGCCTTAAGTACATAAGAATGCAACACTGCTATAAATTGAAAGAGCTATATCTCGAGTCTTGTGAAAATTTTTCCAAGTTTGAAGTAGTTGACTGCAATCCTTCGGTTACTAATGACTTGAAAAGGATTATATTAGAATCCTCGGACGCAGAGCATCTTCGTGCCCACTGTTCATGGAATTCATGAGCGGAAACTTGGACAAAGGTTAGTCATTCAAATTTCACATACTACACACATATGCACACATTGCTTTTACACGTACCTTACTCACACTACACACTAATCAAAATGTGTGTGTGATCAAATTAGTCCCTAAATTTATAGTTCACTCTACTCAAGTGCAAGCTATACGCTATTTTATCCACACACTTTATGAACTTATAAGCTCTTCAGAAATTACATCTTATAAGCTCTTAAACCAACTTATAAAATGTTGAAGCTTATAAGATGTTTCGAATAAGTTTTGCCAAATACCCTCTTAGTTGTTGTAAAATATACAATTTTGTGTTTTTCCCCTTCTCTTATCTCTTGAAAAAAAAAATGTATATTTTTCTCTTGTATTCTTCTATTAAGTATAGAGCTGAATTTTTTTGTTTCCTTCTCTTTTTTAATCAAAATGGCAGTTTTTGTTTCTGCAAGGAAGAGGTGGAGAAAGAGTAGATGTTGTTCAAGTGTGCCATGATCAACAATCAAACATTCAAGAAAAGATTCCTATTGTGAGGGACTTGTCCCTATGTGTGTGTCTCCATTTCTGGCTTGGAATAATTGGAGAACGTTTGTTATGTGTGTTCAATTTTAATTTTGTTATCAGGACGAGTGCCAAAAACTTCTTGTATCTCGGATTTAGTTCCTATGGTGAGGGACTTATGTATGTGTGTCTCCATTTGTGGCTTGAATAATTGGAGAACGTTTATTATGTGTTCAGTTTTAATTTCGCTAATCCTGTAACTCAAGACCAGTGGCAAAAACTTTTTGTGTTTCGCATAATTTTATAAGTTTTGGAATAATTGGAGAACGTTTATTATGTGTGTCTAGTTTTAATTTCGTTAGTCATGTAATTCAGGACGAGTGCCAAAAACTTCTTGTATCTCGCATAATTTATAAGTTTAAAAAAGTGTTCAATTTGAGGTTAAATCCGACGAAAGTTACTAATTTTGTCGGAGTTGCCGAGGAGGCGGGATGTAGCCTAAAAATTAGAGGTTTCCATTGAAATGCAGCAAAAATCTGCATGCCATAGTACTACTTCTCCGTCCTCGTAGTAATGAATTCACAAAATTTCTGATGAAATTAAATTGCCACCAAGGCCTAGACAGTTGGGAATATTTGTGGGGTTGGTTGTTAGTAGGGGTGTAAGCGAGTCGAGTCGAGTAAAGTATCTGTAGATTTGAGTTCGAGCTCGACTAAAAGGCTGCAGGCTCGAGCTCAAACGAGTTCATTTGATTTAAATTCGAGTTCGACTCGGTAGAAACTAGTTGAGCTCGAGATCAACTCGATTCATGCAAAAATAAATTTAAAAAATACATTTAAATTGAAAACATTAATAATACTACAAATGGTTGGTAATGAGGACCTCATAGAATTAGAAAATATCTATAATTATGTCAACTCTAAAGGGTAAACTAGTAATTTAACATAAGTTTGATTAAGCTCGCGAGCCTGTCGAGTCAAGTATCAATGAGCACGAATTCGAACTCGGCACCTACTCGAATCGCTCGAGCTCGAGTCGTTTCTCTCGAGTAATTTTGATCTTTTTTCGAGCCAATTTCAAGTGGCTCACGAGTTATCTCGACTCACTTACACTTCTAGTTGTTAGCATAGGGATTGGAGTTAGCGAGAAGGATCCGGAAGAGCGTGACAAAAAGGTAGACAGGTTGTTTATGGGAGTTGTTTTAATAGCATTGGTAACCAAATTCTTATTTCTTTGGGAGAGATAAGAGTAATGGAAAGTCAACCATGCATGAAGATAGCCATTGATGAATTTGCTCACATTACTTTTTTTTTTTTTTTTGATTTGTGAATTTAAAGTTCATAATTTAGGTTCAGGATCCATGATTCATGTTTGGATTCTATGTTTAAGGTTCGACTTTCTTTCCACTTTATTTCTCCCAGCCTACAGTACTCCAACCTCCTCCAGCCATAAGTAAACACAGCCTAAATCATCTACTAATTTACCCATTTCCCTTAAATTCAAATGTGATACATAAATTATACACTTCGAGAGTAAATATTTGATTTCTTTTCTTTGAATGGGAGTAAATATTAGTTTTGATATAAAACTACTACACAAAAGCAGCCCAACTAGGGAGTAAATATATCTATATTTTTGTATAATTTCTATGAAGTATTTCCATCAATGGAAAAATGAGAACACCTGTACAGATGAAGCAATTGAAGTATATCATTTATATCATTTTCTCAAATTTGTCAAGCTTGTTCACCCGTTGCATGGATCTGACAAACAGAGTGAGGAAAACACCTGCATTGCACGAACAAACAAATCATCAATCGATCAATTTTGAATACGAGAAAAGACTGAAGAGAAGCAGCGAGCTCACCTGCGGCAACAAAAGAACCGTTCGCGATAACCTGCTCGCCTTGGTTGCTGAATGTCACGCCAAGATTTACGAGGGTCCCTCCGAATACTGTGTATATTGTCGCCATCTGTAGCACTGTTGCTTTGCGTGCTGCTCTCTCCGACTGAGAAGTGCAGGTTCGTTTTCTGAGTTTGGTTTGATGGGAAATTAGGATATTAGCAGAAATTATGTAAGGAAAATCACCTCTAGAACTCGGACTCTGAGCTTTAAGTCTCCAGATTCGAGCTGTTTGACAATGTCTTCTATCCTTTGGATTCTGTATGGCATGGAGACGGTGGTTGATCGCGCCTGAATAATAATACGGCAGCTGTTAGTATAATAGTGGAAAATTTGATTGAATTTTTTAGGAAGAGTGAATCAATGTCGTACATCATCAGCTTGTTTTCGTATTTCTTGAACAAGCTGTGGGCCCGTTGGTCGCTGCTGTCTTAAGTCCAAGAGCTCTTGAGCATACGGTGCAGCGATCTTCGGGAAGGAAAAGTCCGGATCCAGAGTATAGCCAATGCCTGCAAGAGCGTAGGTCCGGGTCATCCTTAGGAAAGTCCATAAAACACGAATATAAAAATCACAGAGAGAGACGGAGAGGGAGAGAGAGATCACCTTCAAGTGTTGAAAATGCCCTCAGCACGAACGTGAAAGTAGAAGGAAACCGGAAGGGTTGATCTGTTGCTATTGCAAATAAATCCTGCAGATTATTGTACAAATGTCAAGCATTCCGATGGTAGAAACGCAATAGAAACCAAATCGAGAAACATAATCTCGAGCATTTAGTGGACTTATGTTGTCAACTGGGATAACGTCGACATACCTCACCAATGGCTGACAAAGTTTGCTGCTGATCTGGCCTTTGATTTAACAGATTATCCAAGAAAAATTGTACTGATCTCCTTACCTAAACCCAGATTTGTCATAATAAAACGAAAGCTAAAAAACATGAAATGTTGTAAAACACTACAACCCAACAAAAGCTTATACTTGTCATTCTTAAAAGAATAATTCGTCGAGCAGCTTACCGATGTCATGTCTCCGATGGGCTGAAGTGCTCCAAGATCTATTAGACCTTGCATAACCTGGATAGAAAATGACAATCTTGTCCCCATTTAGTAAAACATCTATACAAGATTTGCTCTGTGAAGAAAGTTGCAATCAGATTCGAAAATTGAACCTTTTTTGCATCCTTCTCATAAACGGCGTAGAAAACATCTAATAGCCGCTCCCTTGTAAAGCTCTTAATGTCTCCCATCATACCAAAATCGTAGTATATGAGTGCTTCGTCAACATCAATGGCAAGGTTTCCGGGATGAGGATCAGCGTGAAAGAAACCAGTCTTTAGTATCTGAAAGTGGTAACAAGAATGACGGTTGTGATATTCAAAACACGAAAATAAGGGACAGTTTAGTTCAATGTTTTTGTGTTGGTGAATAAACGACAGGAACCTCACCTGAATTAAGTATGCTTCAATGGCGCGTGATGAGATGTTAGATCGACTAAAACCACGTGCTTCTATCATATCTAGCTGGTTTATCTTGATGCCTGATTAAAAATGGTTGAATATTGGAGTAGCTAAGCAACATAATCTTGAAATATTTGCCTCTGGAATGAATCAGTATACGAACAAATTACGCGACCCCGAAAAATGCATCAAGAAAAAAAAGTGAGAGCAGTACCAGGAACATACTCCAGCGTCAACACCTTCGTTGACGTATAGTCCCAGTAAACCATCTACAATGAACGTAAAAGAAAACCTCAATGAACCAAAAAAATACATAATGCGACGAAATATAGATCGATTAACTGCTTGAAGAAGAGAACAAGCCAGAAAAGGAGGAAGAGCTAGAAGTCCTTAAAGGAGAAAACATACAGGTACTCGGACCCACTTTATATTTCGAAAATCCCGGCGAAATTTATCAGCGTTCTTTCCTTCATTCACGTAATCGATTTCCTCGTACAGGATCCTGAAATTTTCACGAGAAATAATTTTCAGTTACTGAATGGCCAATAATGACGTCACAACTGAAAATGTTGTATTTTTTCAGTAGCTTACGCACTTGGCACATTCTTCATATATTCCGATCCAATCCCTTGTTGGACCCCCCAGAGTTTCACTCCTTTGAAAGTATTCGGCGATGAGCTTTAGATTTTCTGACGAATGACAATGTTAGAACAGCGTAAACCACAAAAAAATACTCATAAATTATAATAAAAAAACTCCGAAGAGTTGCTTGCACTCACTAAGATCGATGTCAAAAAGTTTCTTTAGTCCCGGTCGTTGAACCTTCACAACTACCGTCTCCCCGTTATGCAAGATAGCTCGGTGCACCTAACAAGATTCCAAAATGACAATCAGCAGTGCTCATGAAAAAGGTTTTGGCCCTTACATAATATATTTAACAAAATATTTTATATTAACTCCACGTTGAGATGCATTAATTCACAAAGCCACATAATAAAAAAGCTTCCAACACAGAACCTAAGAAGTTTTTCACTATTATTATTGTGTTCGATATCTGAAAAGGATGAGTTTAGCAAACACCTGCCCAAGGCTAGCAGCTGCAATTGGTAGGTCTTCAAACTCCTTATACAACATATTGATAGGGGCGCCCAATTCCTTTTCGATCAAGCTCTTTGCTTTGCTCGGCGAAAATGCAGGTACTCTGTCCTGAATCATAAACCAACGAAATTCATCATGAAGATGGAACTTTCCGAAGCTGAATCGCGTAGGCAAATGAGAAATACTTGTAAAAAACCGTCTTTCGTAAGATAAAAGTTACTTTTATCGCAAAAAACTGTTACTTTTGTTGAATGTTAACAGTAAAAGAACACTTTTTACATTTATAGTAACACTTTTACGATAAAAATAACTCCCATCTACGGAAAGGCATCCATAAGGCGGTCTTATTTAAGTATTTGCCTGGATTAATAGGAGGCCAAAGTCGGTTTTCCAGAAACATATTTCAGTACCTGCAATTTGGCGAGCTCGTCTACGAATTCTTTAGGAAATAGATCAGATCTTGTTGAGGACAGCTGACCAAGTTTGATAAAAGTGGGACCAAGTTGCAAAACAGATTCCCGTAGCCAAGAGGCAGTACTTCGTCTTCTCTCTACCTGAAAGTTACGCATGAAACGTTACGCCCACCTGTAAGTTCTTCGTACAAATATCCAATATGATTATCATATACTAACCCCACCTGCTTAGCCTCGGAGAACCCTCCAACGTACGTCCACTTGGTGTTCTCCAAAAAAACACGCACACGAAGTGTAAGAACAAAGGACCACACATCTATACTCCTCTGAATCGAGTTATAGTTTTCGTTGGCCCAACTGAAACCTTCATCCGAGGGTAAAACTCTCAGCCCTTCAATAGGAGGAAGATCTTTAGTCCTCGAGACTCTTGAAAGGGGTGGAACACGTTCGTTCTTTACCAGGCTCCGTCCATTAACAACACCAACACCATTAACATTCTTGGCCGATCCATTTACAACCTCTGATGTACTTATGGATGGCGATTTTCCTTTTTTAACTTCGGTCGTTGGTACCATTTTGATTGATCGGCCATTTATATCGACTTTTGAGGGCAGCTCGGTCTGTTGCATTCCCACCTGAAACCTACAGAGTTTCCTAGTTTTGGAAGCATTTTTGTCGAACTTTGTGAAATCATTGTTTGATACTGATCCTGAAAAACCGAGATCGTCTCCAAAGCGGCAACCACAGCTAAACGAAGCTAGTATTGCCGCCATTCAAGGCACAACCTGAAATAGAGCAATACAATATCAAATAACGGTACAATCCCCAACATTACGCAATAAAATAACCAAAAGAAACAAGAATATCATAAAATGTCAAGAACAGATATTATCAAACCAGTTAGTCTAGCCTACTCGAAATTGAACAATCCCGTTTTGACCATTAGCATCAGCTACAGTTTTAGTTCATAAATACTTAGAATACTTTGTCTATTTTTCGAAATATATCCTTCCTTCTGACATACTAACCACCCTTTCTCAATGCATTTCTTTGGACAAAGACACCGTCCTTTTCTACTAGGTAATCTAGTATCCTTATGCATGAAGATCATCAATTCAGTCAGTTCCCATATGTCATGGCTTAGCACTTTTATGGCAGATATTTGAGCACAAACTCCTTTCTTCTATATATTTCGAAAACAAGAATCAATATATGTCCTCTTTGAAGCTGCTACCCTATCAAATTCCTCGTAAAACTCAAAACGATTAACTTTACGAAGATTCCATTCTGTTCCGGAAGCTGGTTAACTGTTCTGAGCTTAACACACAAACAAAAAGTCTAATGGCTATTTAGCCGAAACAGAATAGGGAAATTTCCTTAATATGTGGCCATCAGCTTTTGAAATTATGATGACACGAAATGCTCAAGCTCAGATTAACGCAACGAAATCACATGTATAGTAGTGATATGACAATGCTCTAAAAGATGCTAGACGCTAGTTGATGGGCACTGAGGTCTAGCACCAAGTCGAGTAGAGTCCCCGTCCAAGCTAGACGGAGACTTTTAGAACAAAGTTATCAAGGTAAATTTTCCTTTAATCAATCTCTTTCAGTTGAATCTCTGTACACACAAACAATTTCGAGGAAATTTAACCATAAATAAATAAATAATGTCGCGATTCATCATTTGATCATCACCATACGAAGAAGCGAAAATTATACAGAAATCAATCAACACAAAACAACTTAATAGCTAACCTTTCAGTACGAATCAATGAGGAAGAAGAACAAAACAGGAGCTCAAATTCCTGCAGAATTTTCTTCAAAATGAAAATGGCATCAAACAAAGTGAACGCAGTGGGAAAGCTCGGGAACTTTCTCGAACTTTTCCAGCAGCAAAAAACCACGAATTATATGGAATTGAACATCAATTTTCTGTGATTTTGATTAATTATCAGAAAAAAGGGGAAATGAAATGGCTGTGATGAGAACAGCAGCAACCACTACTATGTGAAATTGACAGTTTCTGGTACACACTGGTGTGAGTTCCTTGTGACGTGTTGTCTTCTGGTCCTTGTGATTGTCTGCTAAAAAAAATCTGGACTGTTGCTTGCAACCACTTTTCACCCATGGATTTTGTTTGGATTAGTGTTCCGTAATGGAAATGATAATCAAATCAGCACGTTACAGAATCGTGATTTAACTGGTCGAAATAAGGATTCCTATTTTGGGTATAATATATATTACACTCTCTCACACTCTTCGCACATGTGAACAAATCGAGTCGAGTAATAGTAGGCTCGAGATCAAGCTCAAACTCAACTAAAATACTCTTGGTTTGAGTTTGATTAAGTTAATTTTTTACAAATTCGTAGAAATTTGTTGAACTCGAGATCGACTCATCTCGATTTATACAAAATAAAATTTTAAAAATACATTTAAATTAAAAACATTTATTATAATATAAAAGACTGCTAATTGGGCTTCAGTGTTTTACCTTATTTAATTTAGAATTAGAATATACCTATAATTATGTTAACTGTAAATGGTAAATCAGTAGTTTAACATAACCTCGATTAAGTTCGCGAGCTTGCCGAGCAAAGTATCTATGAGCTCGAACTCGACACCTACTCGAGTAGCTAGAGCTCGACTCGTTTATCTCGAGTCAAATTTACTCTTCTCATATACACTCATATGCACCACTATATGATTTCCTGCATAATTCTCCTACATCTCCTTGGGTCCTGCATAAGTCTTCTACGTCAGACTGAAAAATGTTAGGTCTAGCTCAACGCATTCCCTTAAATATACCAAGTTTTATCGAGATAGCTGAAAAATGATAGATCCAGCGCGACCCATCCCATGATGTACACTAAATTTATCGGGATAGCTAAAAAATGATAGTGGATTGCACCGCCAAATCTGGTGGACTTAGTAGATTCTATGATACTTCGCATTATGACTTTTACGACCCAGATGATAGTGGATTGCACCGCTAAGTTTGATGGACTTAGTACATTCTATGATACTTCGCATTATGATTTTTATGATCCAACCACTTAAGGGGCATGCCGAGGTAGCCAAAGATTAATTTTGCCACACACCCCGATCTCCTATTTACATATTTATATTTATGTGCACAGTATATAACTATATTTTAATTATATTATGTACTTTATATATGTAAAAGTATCTCTAATATATCAATTGTAAAGAGATTATTTTTCAAACAGGCTGCCAGCTTAAGATAAAGGGAAAAAAAAAACATAAAGAAAAGCACAGAGATGAATAAAGCAAGAAAATTACAACTCTAGAAACATTTTCAAGTAAACATACAAAATTTCAGGAAAATGTTACAAACTGCAAAGAGTCTGAAGCATATACGAGCCCAGATTCCGATCCACGCGCCGCCCCAAAGCAGACTCGACTGAGCTACACACGAAGCTCTGCCACCAAACTTCTGTCCAAGAAATGCGTTATCAGGGAATGGTTCATCCAACCTATGTAGTAATATGATCTTGAAGATCATCAAACTTTATGCAAGCTCAACAATCTTAGGCCGCTTTTTTGATTTCCTTGTCTTCGATGCATTGCTACAAGGATCTCTTTCACCATCCTTCAAACCAGACTCCACAGAATCTGGGCCAGCTTCGTTAGTCTTATTTTCTTTCGTGTCATCATCATCGTCACTGCTATCTTCATCTTCCGACCCACTGCTGCTTTCTGACAATGGAAGTGGTTGTTGATAACCAGCCATGGCAGACTCTGCTGCAGAAACAGCTTCCGGGGTGTGCAGATCAGCAATACCGAGCATCAGATCCTGTCAAATAAAAACCGAAAGATAAATCCCTATATCAACTATGAAGACGACATTCTTGGTGAGAAATTAGAAGGTGGCAATTACCATCTCGATGTATTTAGATTCGTTCCCGCTCAGCACTTCAATATCATAGTTTTCAGGATTGTTCTGCGCTTGCCAAATACCACAATCAGAGTTCCAAGTTGAAGAAACTGACATATATATATATATATATGTACACAAACATACATATTTTGTAAAGAAAGAAAGTCACAGATTGAACTTGTTTCTTGCCTTGGCATCTTGAAGCAGCTTTTTGTTCGACTCCGAAAAAACTCCCAGAAAGTCCTTTACCTTCCCCAGAACTACAAGGAGAAGAAAAGGAGTATTTTTACGTAATCAAATCATCTTATTTCTGCCTCTGTACACTTTTTCCACCCATAAGGAGCATAACTACGCATCTATATACTAACTTGAAGACAATCAAACGAATTCTATAGTAGTGCTGCAAGTCAAGAATAAAACCCCCTCAACAACATGATTCAATTTGAAAGAGAAGCCATATGTCACAATTCATATAAATGAACCCCAGTTTAATCGATCACGGTGAATACCAACGTATAAAACAAACAACTTGATGATAGTTTAGTTAAAGGAACTCAAGATCAAAGCTCAAGTTGTTATCTCTTTATGAACTGTGTAATAGTATAAGCAAAACATCGATATAAATTCATTACATTGCTGAAGAATTTATATACAGGACCTTGATTCATCAACCCTAAAACTCCAGAAAGGTGCTGAAATTCAACAATGACGATATATTTTCGACAATTCTGGGCATTTGCCAACACTAAACTCTGAAATAAAATTCTAGAAAATCTAGCATTTGTGCAAATTATTTACTTGATTCATCATACCTAAAACTCCAGGAAGGTGCTGAAATTCAACAATGACGATAAATTTTCAATAGTTTTGGGCATTTTACCAACACTTGTATCTGATATAAAATTCTAGGTAAAAATAAAGCATACGTGCAAATTATTCACTTGATTCATCAAACCTAAAACTCCAGAAAGGTGGTGAAATTCAACAACGACTATAACTTTTCAACAATTTTGGGCATTTTTCCAACACTTATATCTGAAATAAAACTCTAGGTGAAAATCGTGCAAATTATTCACGATTACTAAGTTCAAGGAGGCAAAAATGATTTCACGACAATCAATGAGTTGAAAGAAGAGAGAGAAACCTTGACTCTTGGGAAGAGGAGGCATGGCAGGCTTCTGACGCGGAGCATCAGACGCAGAAGTAGTACCATTTTTGTTGCAAACCAAGAGTTTCGATTCTGCAAAATTGAGCATCGACGATTCTCACTAAACACTCAATCGAAGCAAAAAACGAAAGAGGAACGGAGAAAGATAAAGCCGTAAGAAAGTTAGAGACTGAATTTACCTAAACACGAGCTCGCCTCCAATTTCAAGAGATCTTTGCTGCTGTTTTCCGCCATTAAAACGTCCAGTGTGTGTGTTTGTGTGTGATAGCGAGAAAAGAGAGAGAGAGCGCGGCAGACTGTGTGGGCTTTTTAACTATGAATTCAACTTAATGGCCCATATGGGAAATAATACGAAATGACCATTGAATCCTCGGAGTAACTGCGGCATTAAAGAGGAGGCGGGGATATTTGCGTCTTTACATCCTAAGTAAATTATAAACATGGTTCCTAGGGTTTATGTTGGCTTTTCATCACTATTGTTTACAGATTTTCGCAGAGCTTCTCTCCGGTTCCGTGATCTGCATTCGCTGATGTTAGTATTGTCTTCTCTATTTCTTATTTGTAAATTTGCATTCGATTCTTCATTGGTGATTATCTGATGTTAGTATCATCTTCTCTCATTCTTATTTATAAATATCTTTTGTTGATAGAATGCTTTGTTACCTAATTTCCGATGTTAGCATTGTCTTTGCGTTTTTTATGCATTCGTGATTAGGGGTGTTCAATTTTCGGCCAAAACCGACCAGACCGATCCGATAACAGAATTTCGGTTCGGTTATATATTATTCGGTTTTGGTATTGAATTTATTAAGAATTCGGTTACCGGTTCAGTTTTCATATTGAAAATCCAAAATACAATGTAATTTTTCTTTGATGTATTTGTCGTGAACTTGATGTTTTGTTGCTAAATTAGGTGGAATATTATTTGGACTTTGAAATCATATTAATCTCGTTTTTTCAATCCTGATGGTTATCTTTTAGTGAAAAAAACTGAATCTTTTAATTTTAATCCTTGGATATCGGTTATTGGTAAACCGAAATATTTTGGTTCTGTTCCTGTCGGTTTTCAATACTTATTGGCCGGTATCTATTTCTAATTTTGAACAGTTTTCGGTTTTGTCATAACTGTTCGGTTGTTAACCGATGAACACTCCTATTTTATCGTGAGCTGAAGTTATCTAATTTATGGTTATAGCTTGATTATACTTTTATTTGGTTCTCGTTTTCTAAATGCATACGTGGATGAGAGGAAAAAATAAAGATAAAATGCTGTTCTTGTTGAAAAGTATGTTGCTTTGATTAAGCAGAATTGATTTTAATAAAAGCCCAATGTTTCTGGTGAGTGATCATACAATGATTTTTTATAATATTAATTTTTCTGGTTGATTAGTGGAAACAGTGTGTGGTAGATGTGGTTTTGTTTTACTTTTTTGCACTTTGAAGCTTATGGTGCAGAGCATGAGAGTTGAGACCATATAATTTGCTTGCAATCTTTTCTTTCCAGAATGTTGCGAATACAAATAAAGTTGTATTCAATTTGGATGATTCGAATATTTGATTGGTTTGTATATTATTATATATATAGAATATTTTTTATACGTTTTAGTAGGTAATGGTATGTTCGGTCTGTTCCAGTTACTAATTTCTAGTGAACGGCCAACCAAACACATAATTTTATGGTTTATGTTGATCGACTGTAAACAACGGCCCCATAGGGAAAAGTCTGATATAATTTGCCTGAACTGTTTTCTAACCCCTTTAAAGCAAAACGGTCGATAGAAAAACGCAGAGGTGCCCAGGCGGTATTGGCGATGCGTTAGATTGTACCGAGTTATTTTAATTATATCATATAAAAAATATGTTAGATTTGTCTTCCCTTCAAAGATTGATCTTATCCTTTTTTGTGTGTGTAATAACTGATAAATGGTTTTCTTTTTTAACTAGCCTTCGGTTTTGTCTCTTTATTGTCACCTGGAGAAATAGTTCCAGTTTTTTACAGAAAAACTCCCTTGCTTTTGCAGAATGGATTCTCAGATCAAGCATGCTATTGTAGTGAAGGTGATAGGCCGAACAGGGTCAAGGGGACAAGTCACTCAAGTGAGAGTGAAGTTTGTGGACGACCAGAATAGGTTCATCATGAGAAATGTTAAGGGACCTGTTAGGGAGGGCGACATTCTTACCCTTCTCGAGTCTGAGAGGGAGGCAAGGAGGTTGCGGTGATTTTCTTTATTAGTCTTCTAATTTTGATAAATGATTGCAGCTTAGCTCATTACTGCTTAAAACCCCCATTGGTTTTCTTTATTCTTCAAATTTTGCTAAAATGATTGCAATTTTGCTCATTACTATTTGAGACCTGATAACCAGTTTTAGAGTTCATTTTGTTACTCTATGGTGAATATTTGAGTGAGATTTCGAATATCAATATTTGAGTTCATTTTCTGGTGCTTCGAATGTATATGCTCGTATAATTACACCGCTTAGCCTTGCTGTTCGGTTTTCTTCTCTCATGTTAACGAATGCGCAGATAATGAACGGTATTTACACTTAGGGTGTGTTTACTTAAGACTTGACTCAGTAGATTTAGGGGTCAAAATCCCGATAAAGCACGTTCATTAACTTCCCTAGCCAAATTTGACCCAACACTTCCCAACCTTAAGTAAACACACCCTTAGTATCTATTGTCTATTTGCACGTGTGCTTGTGGTATGAAGATGAACATTCTGATGTCTGATAATATGAAGAAGACCTATGCTTATTATAATTGGGCATGCAAAACCCTGATTATAACATGAATAAGGCCGCTTATTCTATTACATTCTAACAAATTTAGAAAGAATACCATCTTCGTCTTCGCACTGCTTCATTTGTCAAAAAGTCAGCAACTTTATTTTCTTCTCTCAAGATGTGAAAAACAAAAATAACTCCTTTCGTTTTGAGAGTTTCAAATCGAGCAAGCAACGACGAGTATTGTCACCCTCTGGGATTAACCTGTTTTAAAATATACATAAATTCGGATTCTTTTTAGACGCTCCATCAGAATTTAGTTTAACTCATTCATCACTTGGAGGCTCCCACCTAATCAATAATTTTCGAACTTCTCTTTTTGTCATGATCGTGAACCCCCACAAGTTAACAATATGCCAATAAAATGATAGAACCATTCCTGCATTGTAAGGTAGTTTTCGGCATACCTATAGTATTTTGATCATATCTTGGGCTAAAAAAATGATTTTTAAGTGAAACAAGATGGGTTGGAAAGCTAACACATAGGGCTACTAGAAAATGAAAAGAAAGTTTCAAAAAGTGCTTTTTATTTGGGGCTAATTAGATGTGAACTTTATACAAACGTTAATGTATAAATGCACGATCACAACTCCTACTGTAGGAACCTCCCCAAAGTGACTCGAATATTTTTAGAAAGCTAAGTGAATTAGCTACAACTTTTGTGTTGGAACCATTCCAAATTTCTTGCAAGAAAGTGGCCAAAAGCTCAAAGGAAATTAGCTACAACTTTTGTGTTGGAACCATTCCAAATTTCTTGCAAGAAAGTGGCCAAAAGCTCAAAGGAAATGACTGTGGTGCATTTTCAGGTACTTTCCAGCATACCTTTAGTATTTTGGTCATAACTTGGGCTACAAAAATGATTTTTAGGTGAAACTTGTTGCATTGCATAGCTAACACGCAGGGATACTAGAAAAGGATTCAAAATGTTCAAAAAGTTGAAATTTCAAAAAGTATTTTTTATTGGGGCCTATTGTATGCGAAATTTATATGAACGTTAATGTACAAATGCACAAATCACTACTCCCCATGTAGGAACCTCCACAAAGTGAATCTTTTATTTTTGGAAAGTAAGTGAGTTAGCTACAAATTTTGTGATAGAACCATTCCAAAGTTCTTGCAAGAAAGGTTCCAAAACTCAAAGGAACTGACAGTGGTGCATTGTAAGGTAGTTCTCGGCATATCTAAAGTATTTTGATCATATCTTAGGCTAAAAAAATGATTTTTAAGTGAAACAAGATGCGTTGGAAAGCTAACACATAGGGCTACTAGAAAATGAAAAGAAAATTTCAAAAAGTGCTTTTTATTTGGGGCTAATTAGATGTGAACTTTATACGAATGTTAATGAATAAATGCACGATCACAACTCCTACTGTAGGAACCTCCCCGAAGTGACTCGAATATTTTTAGAAAGCTAAGTGAATTAGCTACAAGTTTTGTGTTGGAACCATTCCTAATTTCTTGCAAGAAAGTAGCCAAAAGCTCAAAGGAAATGACTGTGGTGCATTTTGAGGTACTTTTCAGCATACCTTTAGTATTTTGGTCATAATTTGGGCTACAAAAATGATTTTCAGGTGAAACTTGATGCATTGTAAAGCTAACACACAGGGCTACTGTAAAAGGATACAAAATGTTCAAAAAGTTGAAATTTCAAAAAGTGTTTTTTATTGGGGCCTATTGTATGCGAAATTTATATGAACGTTAATGTACAAATGCACAAATCACTACTCCCCATGTAGGAACCTCCACAAAGTGAATCTTTTATTTTTGGAAAGTAAGTGAGTTAGCTACAAATTTTGTGATAGAACCATTCCAAAGTTCTTGCAAGAAAGGTTCCAAAACTCAAAGGAACTGACAGTGGTGCATTGTAAGGTAGTTCTCGGCATATCTAAAGTATTTTGATCATATCTTAGGCTAAAAAAATAATTTTTAAGTGAAACAAGATGCGTTGGAAAGCTAACACATAGGGCTACTAGAAAATGAAAAGAAATTTTCAAAAAGTGCTTTTTATTTGGGGCTAATTAGATGTGAACTTTATACGAATGTTAATGTATAAATGCACGATCACAACTCCTACTGTAGGAACCTCCCCGAAGTGACTCGAATATTTTTAGAAAGCTAAGTGAATTAGCTACAAGTTTTGTGTTGGAACCATTCCTAATTTCTTGCAAGAAAGTAGCCAAAAGCTCAAAGGAAATGACTGTGGTGCATTTTGAGGTACTTTTCAGCATACCTTTAGTATTTTGGTCATAATTTGGGCTACAAAAATGATTTTCAGGTGAAACTTGATGCATTGTAAAGCTAACACACAGGGCTACTGTAAAAGGATACAAAATGTTCAAAAAGTTGAAATTTCAAAAAGTGTTTTTTATTGGGGCCTATTGTATGCGAAATTTATATGAACGTTAATGTACAAATGCACAAATCACTACTCCCCATGTAGGAACCTCCACAAAGTGAATCTTTTATTTTTGGAAAGTAAGTGAGTTAGCTACAAATTTTGTGATATAACCATTCCAAAGTTCTTGCAAGAAAGGTTCCAAAAGCTCAAAGGAAGTGACAGTGGTGCATTGTAAGGTAGTTTTCGGCATATCTAAAGTATTTCGATCATATCTTAGGCTAGAAAAATGATTTTTAAGTGAAACAAGATGCGTTGGAAAGCTAACACATAGGGCTACTATAAAATGAAAAGAAAGTTTCAAAAAGTGCTTTTTATTTGGGGCTAATTAGATGTGAACTTTATACGAATGTTAATGTATAAATGCACGATCACAACTCCTACTGTAGGAACCTCCCCGAAGTGACTCGAATATTTTTAGAAAGCTAAGTGAATTAGCTACAACTTTTGTGTTGGAAACATTCCAAATTTCTTGCAAGAAAGTGGCCAAAAGCTCAAAGGAAATGACTGTGGTGCATTTTGAGGTACTTTTCAGCATAACTTTAGTATTTTGGTCATAACTTGGGCTACAAAAATGATTTTTAGGTGAAACTTGTTGCATTGCATAGCTAACACGCAGGGCTACTGGAAAAGGATACAAAATGTTCAAAAGTTGAAATTTCAAAAAGTGTTTTTTATTGGGGCCTATTGTATGCGAAATTTATATGAACGTTAATGTACAAATGCACAAATCACTACTCCCCATGTAGGAACCTCCACAAAGTGAATCTTTTGTTTTTGGAAAGGCAAGTGAGTTAGCTGTAAATTTTATGATAGAACCATTCCAAAGTTCTTGCAAGAAAGGTTCCAAAAGCTCAAAGGAAGTGACAGTGGTGCATTTTAAGGTAGTTTTCGTCATACCTATTGTATTTTGATCATATCTTGGGCTAAAAGAATGATTTTTAAGTGAAACAAGATGCGTTGGAGAGCTAACACATAGGGCTACTAGAAAATGAAAAGAAAGTTTCAAAAAGTGCTTTATATTTGGGGATAATTAAATGTGAGCTTTATATGAACGTTAATGTATAAATGCACGATCACAACTCATACTGTAGGAACCTCCCCGAAGTGACTCAAATATTTTTAGAAAGCTAAGTGAATTAGCTACAACTTTTGTGTTGGAACCATTCCTAATTTCTTGCAAGAAAGTGGCCAAAAGCTCAAAGGAAATGACTGTGGTGCATTTTGAGGTACTTTTCAGCATAACTTTAGTATTTTGGTCATAACTTGGGCTACAAAAATGATTTTCAGGTGAAACTTGATGCATTGTAAAGCTAACACACAGGGCTACTGGAAAAGGATACAAAATGTTAAAAAAGTTGAAATTTCAAAAAGAGTTTTTTATTGGGGCCTATTGTATGCGAAATTTATATGAACGTTAATGTACAAATGTACAAATCACTACTCCCCACGTAGGAACCTCCACAAAGTGAATCTTTTGTTTTTGGAAAGGTAAGTGAGTTAGCTACAAATTTTTTGATAGAACCATTCCAAAGTTCTTGCAAGAAAGGTTCCAAAAGTTCAAAGGAAGTGACAGTGGTGCATTGTAAGGTAGTTTTCGGCATACTTATAGTATTTTGATCATATCTTGGGCTAAAAAAATGATTTTTAAGTGAAACAAGATGCGTTGGAAAGCTAACACATAGGGCTACTAGAAAATGAAAAGGAAATTTCAAAAAGTGCTTTTTATTTGGGGCTAATTAGATGTGAACTTTATACGAATGTTAATGTATAAATGCACGATCACAACTCGTTCTGTAGGAACCTCCCCAAAGTGACTCGAATATTTTTAGAAAGCTAAGTGAATTACCTACAACTTTTATGTTGGAAACATTCAAAATTTCTTGCAAGAAAGTGGCCAAAAGCTCAAAGGAACTGACTGTGGTGCATTTTGAGGTACTTTTCAGCATACCTTTAGTATTTTGGTCATAACTTGGGCTACAAAAATGATTTTTAGGTGAAACTTGTTGCATTGCATAGCTAACACACAGGGCTACTGGAAAAGGATACAAAATGTTCAAAAAGTTGAAATTTCAAAAAGTGTTTTTTATTGGGGCCTATTGTATGCGAAATTTATATGAACGTTAATGTACAAATGCACAAATCACTACTCCCCATGTAGGAACCTCCACAAAGTGAATCTTTTGTTTTTGGAAAGGCAAGTGAGTTAGCTATAAATTTTATGATAGAACCATTACAAAGTTCTTGCAAGAAAGGTTCCAAAAGCTCAAAGGAAGTGACAGTGGTGCATTGTAAGGTAGTTTTCGGCATACCTATAGTATTTTGATCATATCTTGGGCTAAAAAAATGATTTTTAAGTGAAACAAGATGTGTTGGAGAGCTAACACATACTAGAAAATGAAAAGAAAGTTTCAAAAAGTGCTTTTTATTTGGGGATAATTAGATGTGAGCTTTATATGAACGTTAATGTATAAATGCACGATCACAGCTCATACTGTAGGAACCTTCCCGAAGTGACTCGAATATTTTTAGAAAGCTATGTGCATAAGCTACAACTTTTGTGTTGGAACCATTCCTAATTTCTTGCAAGAAAGTGGCCAAAAGCTCAAAGGAAATGACTGTGGTGCATTTTGAGGTACTTTTCAGCATATCTTTAGTATTTTGGTCATAACTTGGGCTACAAAAATGATTTTCAGGTGAAACTTGATGCATTGTAAAGCTAACACACATGACTACTGGAAAAGGATACAAAATGTTCAAAAAGTTGAAATTTCAAAAAGTATTTTTTATTGGGGTCTATTGTATGCGAAATTTATATGAACGTTAATGTACAAATGCACAAATCACTACTCCCCATGTAGGAACCTCCACAAAGTGAATCTTTTGTTTTTGGAAGGGTAAGTGAGTTAGCTAAAACTTTTGTGATAGAACCATTCCAAAGTTCTTGCAAGAAAGGTTCCAAAAACTCAAAGGAAGTGACAGTGGTGCATTGTAAGGTAGTTTACGGCATACTTATAGTATTTTGATCATATCTTGGGCTAAAAAAATGATTTTTAAGTGAAACAAGATGCGTTGGAGAGCTAACACATAGGGCTACTAGAAAATGAAAAGAAAGTTTCAAAAAGTGCTTTTTATTTGGGGCTAATTAGATGTGAACTTTATACGAATGTTAATGTATAAATGCACGATCACAACTCCTACTGTAGGAACCTCCCCGAAGTGACTCAAATATTTTTAAAAAGCTAAGTGAATTAGCTACAACTTTTGTGTTGGAAACATTCCAAATTTCTCGCAAGAAAATGGCCATAATCTCAAAGGAACTGACTGTGGTGCATTTTGGGGTACTTTCCAGCATACCTTTAGTATTTTGGTCATAACTTGGGGTACAAAAATGATTTTTTGGTGAAACTTGTTGCATTGCATAGCTAACACACAGGGCTACTGGAAAAGGATACAAAATGTTCAAAAAGTCTAAATTTTAAAAAGTGCTTTTTATTGGGGCCTATTGTATGCGAAATTTATATGAACGTTAATGGACAAATGCACAAATCACTACTCCCCATGTAGGAACCTCCACAAAGTGAATCCTTTGTTTTTGGAAAGACAAGTGAGTTAGCGATAAATTTTGTGATAGAACCATTCCAAAGTTCTTGCAAGAAAGGTTCCAAAAGCTCAAAGGAAGTGACAGTGGTGCATTGTAAGATAGTTTTTGGCATACCTATAGTATTTTGATAATATCTTTGGCTAAAAAAATGATTTTTAAGTGAAACAAGATGCGTTGGAAAGCTAACACATAGGGCTACTAGAAAATGAAAAGAAAATTTCAAAAATTGCTTTTTATTTGGGGCTAATTAGATGTGAACTTTATACGAAAGTTAATGTATAAATGCACGATCACAAATCCTACTGTAGGAACCTCCCCGAAGTGACTCGAATATTTTTAGAAAGCTAAGTGAATTAGCTACAACTTTTGTGTTGGAACCATTACAAATTTCTTGCAAGTAAGTAGCCGAAAGATCAAAGGAAATGACGGTGGTGCATTTTGAGGTACTTTTCAGCATACCTTTAGTATTTTGGTCATAACTTGGGCTACAAAAATGATTTTCAGGTGAAACTTGATGCATTGTAAAGCTAACACACGGGGCTATTGGAAAAGGATACAAAATGTTCAAAAATTTGAAATTTCAAAAAGAGTTTTTTATTGGAGCCTATTGTATGCGAAATTTATATGAACGTTAATGTACAAATGCACAAATCACTACTCCCCATGTAGGAACCTCCACAAAGTGAATCTTTTATTTTTGGAAAGGTAAGTAAGTTAGCTACAACTTTTGTGATAGAACCATTCCAAAGTTCTTGCAAGAAGGGTTCCAAAAGCTCAAAGGAAGTGACAGTGGTGCATTGTGAGGTAGTTTTCGGCATACTTATAGTATTTTGATCATATCTTGGGCTAAAAAAATGATTTTTAAGTGAAACAAGATGCGTTGGAGAGCTAACGCATTGGGCTACTAGAAAATGAAAAGAAAGTTTCAAAAAGTGCTTTTTATTTGGGGATTATTAGATGTGAGCTTTATATGAACGTTAATGTATAAATGCACGATCACAACTCGTACTGTAGGAACCTCCCCGAAGTGACTCAAATATTTTTAGAAAGCTAAGTGAATGAGCTAAAACTTTTGTGTTGGAACCATTCCAAATTTCTTGCAAGAAAGTGGCCAAAAGCTCAAAGGAAGTGACTGTGGTGCATTTTGAGGTACTTTCCAGCATACCTTTAGTATTTTGGTCATAACTTGGGCTAGAAAAATGATTTATAGGTGAAACTTGTTGCATTGCATAGCTAACACACAGGGCTACTGGAAAAAGATACAAAATGTTCAAAAAGTTGAAATTTCAAAAAGTGCTTTTTATTGGGGCCTATTGTATGCGAAATTTATATGAACGTTAATGTACAAATGTACAAATCACTACTCCCCATGCAGGAACCTCTACAAAGTGAATCTTTTGTTTTTGCAAAGGTAAGTGAGTTAGATACAACTTTTGTGATAGAACCATTCCAAAGTTCTTGCAAGAAAGGTTCCAAAAGCTCAAAGGAAGTGACAGTGGTGCATTGTAAGGTAGTTTTCGGCATACCTATAGTATTTTGATCATATCTTGGGCTAAAAAAATGATTTTTAATTGAAACAAGATGCGTTGGAGAGCTAACACATAGGGCTACTAGAAAATGAAAAGAAAGTTTCAAAAAGTGCTTTTTATTAGGGGATAATTAGATGTAAGCTTTATATGAACGTTAATGTATAAATGCACGATCAGAACTCCTACTGTAGGAACCTTCCCGAAGTGACTCAAATATTTTTAGATAGCTAAGTGAATGAGCTACAACTTTTGTGTTGGAACCATTCCAAATTTCTTGCATGAAAGTGGCCAAAAGCTCAAAGGAAGTGACTGTGGTGCATTTTGAAGTACTTTCCAGCATACCTTTAGTATTTTGGTCATAACTTGGGCTACAAAAATGATTTTTAGGTGAAACTTGTTGCATTGCATAGCTAACACACAGGGCTACTGGAAAAGGATACAAAATGTTCAAAAAGTGGAAATTTCAAAAAGTGTTTTTTATTGGGGCCTATTGTATGCGAAATTTATATGAATGTTAATGTACAAATGCACAAATCACTACTCCCCATGTAGGAACCTCCACAAAGTGAATCTTTTATTTTTAGAAAGGTAAGTAAGTTAGCTACAACTTTTGTGATAGAACCATTCCAAAGTTCTTGCAAGAAGGGTTCCACAAGCTCAAAGGAAGTGACAGTGGTGCATTGTAAGATAGTTTTCGGCATACCTAAAGTATTTTGCTCATATCTTTGGCTAAAAAAATGATTTTTAAGTGAAACAAGATGCGTTGGAAAGCTGACACATAGGGCTACTAGAGAATGAAAAGAAAATTTCAAAACGTGCTTTTTATTTGGAGCTAATTAGATGTGAACTTTATACAAACGTTAATGTATAAATGCACGATCACAACTCCTACTGTAGGAACCTCCCCGAAGTGACTCAAATATTTTTAGAAAGCTAAGTGAATTAAATACAACTTTTGTGTTGGAACCATTCCAAATTTCTTGCAAGAAAGTGGCCAAAAGCTCAAAGGAAGTGACTGTGGTGCATTTTGAGGTACTTTCCAGCATACCTTTAGTATTTTGGTCATAACTTGGGCTACAAAAATGATTTTTAGGTGAAACTTGTTGCATTGCATAGCTAACACACAGGGCTACTGGAAAAGGATACAAAATGTTCAAAAAGTTGAAATTTCAAAAAGTGATTTTTATTGGGGCCTATTGTATGCGAAATTTATATGAACGTTAATGTACAAATGTACAAATGCACAAATCACTACTCCGCATGTAAGAACCTCCACAAAGTGAATCTTTTGTTTTTGGAAAGGTAAGTAAGTTAACTATTACTTTTGTGATAGAACCATTCCAAATTTCTTGCAAGAAAGGTTCCAAAAGCTCAAAGATAGTGACAGTGGTGCATTGTAAGGTAGTTTTCGGCATACCTAAAGTATTTTGATCATATATTTGGCTAAAAAATTGATTTTTAAGTGAAAAAAGATGCGTTGGAAAGCTAACACATAGGGCTACTAGAAAATGAAAAGAAAATTTCAAAAAGTGCTTTTTATTTGGGGCTAATTAGATGTGAACTTTATACGAACGTTAATGTATAAATGCACGATCACAACTCCTACTGTAGGAACCTCCCTGAAGTTACTCGAATATTTTTAGAAAGCTAAGTGAATTAGCTACAACTTTTTTGTTGGAACCATTCCAAATTTCTTGCAAGAAAGTGGCCAAAAGCTCAAAGGAAGTGACTGTGGTGCATTTTGAGTTACTTTCCAGCATACCTTTAGTATTTTGGTCATAACTTGGGCTACAAAAATGATTTTTAGGTGAAACTTGTTGCATTGCATAGCTAACACACAGGGCTACTGGAAAAGGATACAAAATGTTCAAAAATTTGAAATTTCAAAAAGAGTTTTTTATTGGAGCCTATTGTATGCGAAATTTATATGAACGTTAATGTACAAATGCACAAATCACTACTCCCCATGTAGGAACCTCCACAAAGTGAATCTTTTATTTTTGGAAAGGTAAGTAAGTTAGCTACAACTTTTGTGATAAAACCATTCCAAAGTTCTTGCAAGAAGGGTTCCAAAAGCTCAAAGGAAGTGACAGTGGTGCATTGTAAGGTAGTTTTCGGCATACCTAAAGTATTTTGATCATATCTTTGGTTAAAAAAATGATTTTTAAGTGAAACAAGATGCGTTGGAAAGCTAACACATAGGGCTACTAGAAAATGAAAAGAAAATTTCAAAAAGTGCTTTTTATTTGGGGCTAATTAGATGTAAACTTTATACAAACGTTAATGTATAAATGCACGATCACAACTCCTACTGTAGGAAACTCCCCGAAGTGACTCAAATATTTTTAGAAAGCTAAGTGAATTAAATACAACTTTTGTGTTGGAACCATTCCAAATTTCTTGCAAGAAAGTGGCCAAAAGCTCAAAGGAAGTGACTGTGGTGCATTTTGAGGTACTTTCCAGCATACCTTTAGTATTTTGGTCATAACTTGGGCTACAAAAATGATTTTTAGGTGAAACTTTTTGCATTGCATAGCTAACACACAGGGCTACTGGAAAAGGATACAAAATGTTCAAAAATTTGAAATTTCAAAAAGTGATTTTTATTGGGGCCTATTGTATGCGAAATTTATATGAACGTTAATGTACAAATGTACAAATGCACAAATCACTACTCCGCATGTAGGAACCTCCACAAAGTGAATCTTTTGTTTTTGGAAAGGTAAGTAAGTTAGCTATTACTTTTGTGATAGAACCATTCCAAATTTCTTGCAAGAAAGGTTCCAAAAGCTCAAAGGAAGTGACAGTGGTGTATTGTAAGGTAGTTTTCGGCATACCTAAAGTATTTTGATCATCTATTTGGCTAAAACAATGATTTTTAAGTGAAAAAAGATGCATTGGAAAGCTAACACATAGGGCTACTAGAAAAATGAAAAGAAAATTTCAAAAAGTGCTTTTTATTTGGGGCTAATTAGATGTGAACTTTATACAAACGTTAATGTATAAATGCACGATCACAACTCCTACTGTAGGAACCTCCCCGAAGTGACTCAAATATTTTTAGAAAGCTAAGTGAATCAGCTACAACTTTTGTGTGGGAACCATTCCAAATTTCTTGCAAGAAAGTGGCCAAAAGCTCAAAGGAAGTGACTGTGGTGCATTTTGAGGTACTTTCTAGCATACCTTTAGTATTTTGGTCATAACTTGGGCTACAAAAATGATTTTTAGGTGAAACTTTTTGCATTGCATAGCCAACACACAGGGCTACTGGAAAAGGATACAAAATGTTCAAAAGTTGAAATTTCAAAAAGTGATTTTTATTGGGGCCTCTTGTATGCGAAATTTATATGAACGTTAATGTACAAATACACAAATCACTACTCCGCATGTAGGAACCTCCACAAAGTGAATCTTTTGTTTTTGGAAAGGTAAGTAAGTTAGCTATTACTTTTGTGATAGAACCATTCAAAATTTCTTGCAAGAAAGGTTCCAAAAGCTCAAAGGAAGTGACAGTGGTGTATTGTAAGGTAGTTTTCGGCATACCTAAAGTATTTTGATCATATATTTGGCTAAAAAAATGATTTTTAAGTGAAAAAAGATGCGTTGGAAAGCTAACACATAGGGCTACTAAAAAATGAAAAGAAAATTTCAAAAAGTGCTTTTTATTTGGGGATAATTAGATGTGAACTTTATACGATCGTTAATGTATAAATGCACGATCGCAACTCCTACTGTAGGAAACTCCCCAAAGTGACTCAAATATTTTTAGAAAGCTAAGTGAATTAGCTACAACTTTTGTGTTGTAACCATTCAAATTTTTTTCAAGAAAGTGGCCAAAAGCTCAAAGGAAGTGATTGTGGTGCCTTTTGAGGTACTTTCCAGCATACCTTTAGTATTTTGGTCATAACTTGGGCTACAAAAATGATTTTTAGGTGAAACTAGATGCATTGCAAAGCTAACACACAGAGCTACTGGAATAGATACAAAATGTTCAAAAATTTGAAATTTCAAAAAGTGCTTTTTATTGGGGCCTATATTATGCGAAATTTATATGAACGTTAATGTACAAATGCACAAATACTACTCCCCATGTAGGAACCTCCACAAAGTGAATCTTTTGTTTTTGGAAAGGTAAGTGAGTTAGATACAACTTTTGTGATAGTACCATTCCAAAGTTTTTGCAGGAAAGGTTCCAAAAGCTCAAAGGAATTGACAGTGGTGCATTGTAAGGTAGTCTTCGGCATACCTATAGTATTTTGATCATATCTTGGGCTAAAAAAATGAATTTTAAGTGAAAAAAGATGCGTTGGAAACATAATAGAAAGGGCTACTAGAAAATGAAAAGAAAATTTCAAAAAGTGATTTTTATTTGGGGCTAATTAGATGTGAACTTTATACGAACGTTAATGTATAAACGCACGATCACAACCCCTACTGTAGGATCCTCCCCGAAGTGACTCGAATATTTTTAGAAAGCTAAGTGAATTAGCTACAACTTTTATGTTGGAACCATTCCAAATTTCTTGCAAGAAAGCGGCCAAAAGCTCAAAGGAAGTGACTATGGTGCATTTTGAAGTACTTTCCAGCATACCTTTAGTATTTTGGTCATAACTTGGGCTACAAAAATGAGTTTTAGGTGAAACTAGATGCATTGCAAAGCTAACACACAGAGCTATTGGAAAAGATACAAAATGTTCAAAAAGTTGAAATTTCAAAAAGTGCTTTTTATTGGGGCCTATTGAATGCGAAATTTGTATGAACGTTAATGTACAAATGCACAAATCACTACTCCCCATGTAGGAACCTCCACAAAGTGAATCTTTTGTTTTTAGAAAGGTAAGTGAGTTAGCAACAACTTTTGTGATAGAGCCATTCCAAAGTTCTTGCAGGAAAGGTTCCGAAAGCTCAAAGGAAGTGACAGTGGTGCATTGTAAGGTAGTTTTCGGCATACCTATAGTATTTTCATCATATCTTGGGCTAAAAAAATGATTTTTAAGTGAAAAAAGATGCGTTGGAAAGCTAACACAAAGGGCTACTAGAAAATGAAAAGAAAATTTCAAAAAGTGATTTTTATTTGGGGCTAATTAGATGTGAACTTTATACGAACGTTAATGTATAAACGCACGATCACAACCCCTACTGTAGGAACCTCCCCGAAGTGACTCGAATATTTTTAGAAAGCTAAGTGAATTAGCTACAACTTTTATGTTGGAACCATTCCAAATTTCTTGCAAGAAAGTGGCCAAAAGCTCAAAGGAAGTGACTGTGGTGCATTTTGAGGTACTTTCCATCATACCTTTAGTATTTTCGTCATAACTTGGGCGACAAAAATGATTTTTAGGTGAAAGTAGATGCATTGCAAAGCTAACACACAGAGCTACTGGAAAAGATACAAAATGTTCAAAAAGTTGAAATTTCAAAAAGTGCTTTTTATTGGGGCCTATTGAATGCGAAATTTGTATGAACGTTAATGTACAAATGCACAAATCACTACTCCCCATGTAGGAACCTCCACAAAGTGAATCTTTTGTTTTTAGAAAGGTAAGTGAGTTAGCAACAACTTTTTTGATAGAACCATTCCAAAGTTCTTGCAGGAAAGGTTCCGAAAGCTCAAAGGAAGTGACAGTGGTGCATTATAAGGTAGTTTTCAGCATACCTATAGTATTTTGATCATATCTTGGGCTAAAACAATGATTTTTAAGTGAAACAAGATGCGTTGGAAAGCTAACACATAGGGCTACTAGAAAATGAAAAGAAAATTTCAGAAAGTGCTTTTTATTCGGGGCTAATTAGATGTGAACTTTATACGAACGTTAATGTATAAACGCACGATCACAACTCCTACTGTAGGAACCTCACCAAAGTGACTCGAATATTTTTCAAAAGCTAAGTGCATTAGCTATAACTTTTATGTTGGAACCATTCCAAATTTCTTGCAAGAAAGCGGCCAAAAGCTCAACGGAAGTGATTGTGGTGCATTTTGAGGTACTTTCTAGCATACCTTTAGTATTTTGGTCATAACTTGGGCTACAAAAATGATTTTTAGGTGAAACTAGATGCATTGCAAAGCTAACACACAGGGCTACCGGAAAAGGATACAAAATGTTCAAAAAGTTGAAATTTCAAAAGGTGCTTTTTATTGGGGCCTATTGAATGCGAAATTTGTATGAACGTTAATGTACAAATGCACAAATCACTACTCCCCATGTAGGAACCTCCACAAAGTGAATCTTTTGTTTTTAGAAAGGTAAGTGAGTTAGCAACAACTTTTGTGATAGAACCATTCCAAAGTTCTTGCAGGAAAGGTTCCGAAAGCTCAAAGGAAGTGACAGTGGTGCATTATAAGGTAGTTTTCAGCATACCTATAGTATTTTGATCATATCTTGGGCTAAAAAAATGATTTTTAAGTGAAACAAGATGCGTTGGAAAGCTAACACATAGGGCTACTAGAAAATGAAAAGAAAATTTCAGAAAGTGCTTTTTATTCGGGGCTAATTAGATGTGAACTTTATACGAACGTTAATGTATAAACTCACGATCACAACTCCTACTGTAGGAACCTCCCCAAAGTTACTCGAATATTTTTAGAAAGCTAAGTGAATTAGCTACAACTTTTGTGGTGGAACCATTCCAAATTTCTTGCAAGAAAGTGGCCAAAAGCTCAAAGGAAGTGACTGTGGTGCATTTTGAGGTACTTTCTAGCATACTTTTAGTATTTTGGTCATAACTTGGGCTACAAAAATGATTTTTAGGTGAAACTAGATGCATTGCAAAGCTAACACACAGGGCTACTGGAAAAGGATACAAAATTTTCAAAAATTTGAAATTTCAAAAAGTACTTTTTATTGGGGCCTATTGTATGCGAAATTTGTATGAACGTTAATGTACAAATGCACAAATCACTACTCCCCATGTAGGAACCTCCACAAAGTGAATCTTTTGTTTTTGGAAAGGTAAGTGAGTTAGCTAACTTTTGTGATAGAACCATTCCAAAGTTCTTGCAGGAAAGGTTCCGAAAGCTCAAAGGAATTGACAGTGGTGCATTGTAAGGTAGTTTTCGGCATACCTATAGTATTTTGATCATCTCTTGGGCTAAAAAAATGATTTTTAAGTGAAACAAGATGCGTTGAAAAGCTAACACATAAGGCTACTAGAAAATGAAAAGAAAATTTCAAAAAGTGCTTTTTATTTGGGGCTAATTAGATGTGAACTTTATACGAACGTTAATGTATAAACGCACGATCACAACTCCTACTGTAGGAACCTCCCCAAAGTGACTCGAATATTTTTAGAAAGCTAAGTGCATTAGCTATAACTTTTGTGTTGGAACCATTCCAAATTTCTTGCAAGAAAGCGGCCAAAAGCTCAACGGAAGTGACTATGGTGCATTTTGAAGTACTTTCCAGCATACCTTTAGTATTTTGGTCATAAGTTGGGCTACAAAAATGATTTTTAGGTGAAACTTGTTACATTGCATAGCTAACACACAGGGCTACTGGAAAAGGATACAAAATGTTCAAAAAGTTGAAATTTCAAAAAGTGCTTTTTATTGGGGCCTATAGTATGCGAAATTTATATGAACGTTAATGTACAAATGCACAAATCACTTCTCCCCATGTAGGAACCTCCACAAAGTGAATCTTTTGTTTTTGGAAAGGTAAGTGAGTTAGATACAACTTTTGTGATAGAACCATTCCAATGTTTTTGCAGGAAAGGTTCCAAAATCTCAAAGGAAGTGACAGTGGTGCATTGTAAGGTAGTTTTCGGCATACCTATAGTATTTTCATCATATCCTAAAAAAATGATTTTTAAGTGAAAAAAGATGCGTTGGAAAGCTAACACAAAGGGCTACTAGAAAATGAAAAGAAAATTTCAAAAAGTGATTTTTATTTGGGGCTAATTAGATGTGAACTTTATACGAACGTTAATGTATAAACGCACGATCACAACCCCTACTGTAGGAACCTCCCCGAAGTGACTCGAATATTTTTAGAAAGCTAAGTGAATTAGCTACAACTTTTGCGTTGGAACCATTCCAAATTTCTTGCAAGAAAGTGGCCAAAAGCTCAACGGAAATGACTGTGGTGCATTTTGAGGTACTTTGTAGCATACCTTTAGTATTTTGGTCATAACTTGGGCTACAAAAATGATTTTGAGGTGAAACTAGATGCATTGCAAAGCTAACACACAGGGCTACCGGAAAAGGATACAAAATGTTCAAAAAGTTGAAATTTCAAAAAGTGCTTTTTATTGGGGCCTATTGAATGCGAAATTTGTATGAACGTTAATGTACAAATGCACAAATCACTACTCCCCATGTAGGATCCTCCACAAACTGAATCTTTTGTTTTTGGAAAGGTAAGTGAGTTAGCAACAACTTTTGTGATAGAACCATTCCAAAGTTCTTGCAGGAAAGGTTCCGAAAGCTCAAAGGAAGTGACAGTGGTGCATTATAAGGTAGTTTTCAGCATACCTATAGTATTTTGATCATATCTTGGGCTAAAAAAATGATTTTTAAGTGAAACAAGATGCGTTGGAAAGCTAACACACAGGGCTACTAGAAAATGAAACGAAAAATTCAGAAAGTGCTTTTTATTCGGGGCTAATTAGATGTGAACTTTATACGAACGTTAATGTATAAACGCACGATCACAACTCCTACTGTAGGAACCTCCCCGAAGTGACTCAAATATTTTTAGAAAGCTAAGTGAATTAGCTACAACTTTTGTGTTGGAACCATTCCAAATTTCTTGCAAGAAAGTGGCCAAAAGCTCAAAGGAAGTGACTATGGTGCATTTTGAAGTACTTTCCAGCATACCTTTAGTATTTTGGTCATAACTTGGGCTACAAAAATGATTTTTAGGTGAAACTTGTTGCATTGCATAGCTAACACACAGGGCTACTGGAAAAGGATACAAAATGTTCAAAAAGTTGAAATTTCAAAAAGTGCTTTTTATTGGGGCCTATAGTATGCGAAATTTATATGAACGTTAATGTACAAATGCACAAATCACTTCTCCCCATGTAGGAACCTCCACAAAGTGAATCTTTTGTTTTTGGAAAGGTAAGTGAGTTAGATACAACTTTTGTGATAGAACCATTCCAAAGTTTTTGCAGGAAAGGTTCCAAAAGCTCAAAGGAAGTGACAGTGGTGCATTGTAAGGTAGTTTTCGGCATACCTATAGTATTTTCATCATATCTTGGGCTAAAAAAATGATTTTTAAGTGAAAAAAGATGCGTTGGAAAGCTAACACAAAGGGCTACTAGAAAATGAAAAGAAAATTTCAAAAAGTGATTTTTATTTGGGGCTAATTAGATGTGAACTTTATACGAACGTTAATGTATAAACGCACGATCACAACCCCTACTGTAGGAACCTCCCCGAAGTGACTCGAATATTTTTAGAAAGCTAAGTGAATTAGCTACAACTTTTGCGTTGGAACCATTCCAAATTTCTTGCAAGAAAGTGGCCAAAAGCTCAACGGAAATGACTGTGGTGCATTTTGAGGTACTTTGTAGCATACCTTTAGTATTTTGGTCATAACTTGGGCTACAAAAATGATTTTGAGGTGAAACTAGATGCATTGCAAAGCTAACACACAGGGCTACCGGAAAAGGATACAAAATGTTCAAAAAGTTGAAATTTCAAAAAGTGCTTTTTATTGGGGCCTATTGAATGCGAAATTTGTATGAACGTTAATGTACAAATGCACAAATCACTACTCCCCATGTAGGATCCTCCACAAACTGAATCTTTTGTTTTTGGAAAGGTAAGTGAGTTAGCAACAACTTTTGTGATAGAACCATTCCAAAGTTCTTGCAGGAAAGGTTCCGAAAGCTCAAAGGAAGTGACAGTGGTGCATTATAAGGTAGTTTTCAGCATACCTATAGTATTTTGATCATATCTTGGGCTAAAAAAATGATTTTTAAGTGAAACAAGATGCGTTGGAAAGCTAACACACAGGGCTACTAGAAAATGAAACGAAAAATTCAGAAAGTGCTTTTTATTCGGGGCTAATTAGATGTGAACTTTATACGAACGTTAATGTATAAACGCACGATCACAACTCCTACTGTAGGAACCTCCCCGAAGTGACTCAAATATTTTTAGAAAGCTAAGTGAATTAGCTACAACTTTTGTGTTGGAACCATTCCAAATTTCTTGCAAGAAAGTGGCCAAAAGCTCAAAGGAAGTGACTATGGTGCATTTTGAAGTACTTTCCAGCATACCTTTAGTATTTTGGTCATAACTTGGGCTACAAAAATGATTTTTAGGTGAAACTTGTTGCATTGCATAGCTAACACACAGGGCTACTGGAAAAGGATACAAAATGTTCAAAAAGTTGAAATTTCAAAAAGTGCTTTTTATTGGGGCCTATAGTATGCGAAATTTATATGAACGTTAATGTACAAATGCACAAATCACTTCTCCCCATGTAGGAACCTCCACAAAGTGAATCTTTTGTTTTTGGAAAGGTAAGTGAGTTAGATACAACTTTTGTGATAGAACCATTCCAAAGTTTTTGCAGGAAAGGTTCCAAAAGCTCAAAGGAAGTGACAGTGGTGCATTGTAAGGTAGTTTTCGGCATACCTATAGTATTTTCATCATATCTTGGGCTAAAAAAATGATTTTTAAGTGAAAAAAGATGCGTTGGAAAGCTAACACAAAGGGCTACTAGAAAATGAAAAGAAAATTTCAAAAAGTGATTTTTATTTGGGGCTAATTAGATGTGAACTTTATACGAACGTTAATGTATAAACGCACGATCACAACCCCTACTGTAGGAACCTCCCCGAAGTGACTCAAATATTTTTAGAAAGCTAAGTGAATTAGCTACAACTTTTGCGTTGGAACCATTCCAAATTTCTTGCAAGAAAGTGGCCAAAAGCTCAACGGAAATGACTGTGGTTCATTTTGAGGTACTTTGTAGCATACCTTTAGTATTTTGGTCATAACTTGGGCTACAAAAATGATTTTGAGGTGAAACTAGATGCATTGCAAAGCTAACACACAGGGCTACCGGAAAAGGATACAAAATGTTCAAAAAGTTGAAATTTCAAAAAGTGCTTTTTATTGGGGCCTATTGAATGCGAAATTTGTATGAACGTTAATGTACAAATGCACAAATCACTACTCCCCATGTAGGATCCTCCACAAACTGAATCTTTTGTTTTTGGAAAGGTAAGTGAGTTAGCAACAACTTTTGTGATAGAACCATTCCAAAGTTCTTGCAGGAAAGGTTCCGAAAGCTCAAAGGAAGTGACAGTGGTGCATTACAAGGTAGTTTTCAGCATACCTATAGTATTTTGATCATATCTTGGGCTAAAAAAATGATTTTTAAGTGAAACAAGATGCGTTGGAAAGCTAACACACAGGGCTACTAGAAAATGAAAAGAAAAATTCAGAAAGTGCTTTTTATTCAGGGCTAATTAGATGTGAACTTTATACGAACGTTAATGTATAAACGCACGATCACAACTCCTACTGTAGGAACCTCCCCGAAGTGACTCAAATATTTTTAGAAAGCTAAGTGAATTAGCTACAACTTTTGTGTTGGAACCATTCCAAATTTCTTGCAAGAAAGTGGCCAAAAGCTCAAAGGAAGTGACTATGGTGCATTTTGAGGTACTTTCTAGCATACCTTTAGTATTTTGGTCATAACTTGGGCTACAAAAATGATTTTTATGTGAAACTAGATGCATTGCAAAGCTAACACACAGGGCTACTGGAAAAGGATACAAAACGTTCAAAATTTTGAAATTTCAAAAAGTGCTTTTTATTGGGGCCTATTGTATGCGTAATTTATATGAACGTTAATGTACAAATGCACAAATCACTACTCCCCATGTAGGAACCTCCACAAAGTGAATCTTTTGTTTTTGGAAAGGTAAGAGAGTTAGCTACAACTTTTGTGATAGAACCATTCCAAAGTTCTTGCAGGAAAGGTTCCAAAAGCTCAAAGGAAGTGACAGTGGTGCATTGTAAGGTAGTTTTCGGCATACCTATAGTATTTTGATCATCTCTTGGGCTAAAAAAATGATTTTTTAGTGAAACAAGATGCGTTGAAAAGCTAACACATAAGTCTATTAGAAAATGAAAAGAAAATTTCAAAAAGTGCTTTTTATTTGGGGCTAATTAGATGTGAACTTTATACGAACGTTAATGTATAAACGCACGATCACAACTCCTACTGTAGGAACCTCCCCAAAGTGACTCGAATATTTTTAGAAAGCTAAGTGAATTAGCTACAACTTTTGTGTTGGAACCATTCCAAATTTCTTGCAAGAAAGTGGCCAAAAGCTCAAAGGAAGTGACTGTGGTGCATTTTGAGGTACTTTCCAGCATACCTTTAGTATTTTGGTCATAACTTGGGCTACAAAAATGATTTTTAGGTTAAACTAGATGCATTGCAAAGTTAACACACAGAGCTACTGGAATAGATACAAAATGTTCAAAAAGTTGAAATTTCAAAAAGTGCTTTTTATTGGGGCCTATAGTATGCGAAATTTATATGAACGTCAATGTACAAATGCACAAATCACTACTCCCCATGTAGGAACCTCCACAAAGTGAATCTTTTGTTTTTGGAAAGGTAAGAGAGTTAGCTACAACTTTTGTGATAGAACCATTCCAAAGTTCTTGCAGGAAAGGTTCCAAAAGCTCAAAGGAAGTGACAGTGGTGCATTGTAAGGTAGTTTTCGGCATACCTATAGTATTTTGATCATCTCTTGGGCTAAAAAAATGATTTTTTAGTGAAACAAGATGCGTTGAAAAGCTAACACATAAGTCTATTAGAAAATGAAAAGAAAATTTCAAAAAGTGCTTTTTATTTGGGGCTAATTAGATGTGAACTTTATACGAACGTTAATGTATAAACGCACGATCACAACTCCTACTGTAGGAACCTCCCCAAAGTGACTCGAATATTTTTAGAAAGCTAAGTGAATTAGCTACAACTTTTGTGTTGGAACCATTCCAAATTTCTTGCAAGAAAGTGGCCAAAAGCTCAAAGGAAGTGACTGTGGTGCATTTTGAGGTACTTTCCAGCATACCTTTAGTATTTTGGTCATAACTTGGGCTACAAAAATGATTTTTAGGTTAAACTAGATGCATTGCAAAGTTAACACACAGAGCTACTGGAATAGATACAAAATGTTCAAAAAGTTGAAATTTCAAAAAGTGTTTTTTATTGGGGCCTATAGTATGCGAAATTTATATGAACGTCAATGTACAAATGCACAAATCACTACTCCCCATGTAGGAACCTCCACAAAGTGAATCTTTTGTTTTTGGAAAGGTAAGTGAGTTAGATACAACTTTTGTGATAGAACCATTCCAAAGTTCTAGCAGGAAAGGTTCCAAAAGCTCAAAGGAAGTGACAGTGGTGCATTGTAAGGTAGTTTTCGGCATACCTATAGTATTTTGATCATATCTTGGGCTAAAAAAATGATTTTTAAGTGAAAAAAGATGCATTGGAAAGCTAACACATAGGGCTACTAGAAAATTAAAAGAAAATTTCAAAAAGTACTTTTTATTTGGGGCTAATTAGATGTGAACTTTATACGAACATTAATGTATAAACGCACGATCACAACTCCTACTGTAGGAACCTCCCCGAAGTGACTCGAATATTTTTAGAAAGCTCAGTGAATTAGCTACAACTTTTATGTTGGAACCATTCCAAATTTCTTGCAAGAAAGTGGCCAAAAGCTCAACGGAGGTGACTGTGGTGCATTTTTAGGTAGTTTCCAGCATACCTTTAGTATTTTGGTCATAACTTGGGCTACAAAAATGATTTTTAAGTGAAACTAGATGCATTACAAAGCTAACACACAGGGCTACTGGAAAAGGATATAAAATGTTCAAAAATTTGAAATTTCAAAAAGTGCTTTTTATTGGGGCCTATTGTATGCGAAATTTATATGAACGTTAATGTACAAATGCACAAATCACTACTCCCTATGTAGGAACCTCCACAAAGTGAATCTTTTATTTTTGGAAAGGTTAGTGAGTTAGCTACAATTTTTGTGATAGAACCATTCCAAAGTTCTTGCAGGAAAGGTTCCGAAAGCTCAAAGGAAGTGACAGTGGTGCATTATAAGGTAGTTTTCGGCATACCAATAGTATTTTGATCATATCTTGGGCAAAAAAAATAATTTTTAAGTGAAACAAGATGCATTGGAAAGCTAACACATAGGACTACTAGAAAATTAAAAGAAAATTTCAAAAAGTATTTTTTATTTGGGGCTAATTAGATGTGAACTTTATACGAACGTTAATGTATAAACGCACGATCACAACTCCTACTGTAGGAACCTCCCCGAAGTGAATCGAATATTTTTAGAAAGCTAAGTGAATTAGCTACAACTTTTGTGTTGGAACCATTCCAAATTTCTTGCAAGAAAGTGGCCAAAAGCTCAAACCATTCCAAAATCCATCCGGCATCAGGTTTGCTAAAGCTCCTTAGAATAACCGAACACCGAGAACTGTAATTTAGGGACAACTACCTGTATGTTCTGATATCTTATTATGTTATGAGTTTTCCAAATCTGCCAATAAATTAACATGCTCTGATATCTTAAAAACTTGGGAAAAAAATCCATGTAGCTAGGCAGTTACTTTGCCTTTTAAATTGTAAAAATACCCACTTTTCCACTGTGATGTCCATTATATCCTTCACTTAATTTATTCTCTCCCTCACCCTCGTGTCACCCACTTCGTACATGTCGCGTATCATGCGTGCACGTCGTGTATCATGTCTTGTCGTGTATCATGTCCTGTATCATACACGACATGTTCTATTCGTGTATCATGTCATGTTGTCGTGTATCATGTCATGTATCATATACGACATGTCGTGTATCATGTCATGTTGTCGTGTATCATGTATGTCGTATATCAAGTCCTATTATCGTGTATTATGTCTTGTATTATTCACGACATGTCGTGTATCATATCCAGTACTCCCTTCGTTCCGGCCTAATTTGCACACCTGCTCCGGCGCGTATATTAAGAAAAACTGCTTTTTGCTTTTTAGTTGACTTTTTTAAAGGTGGAGATTGAGGATGAAGATTTTGAGGGTGATGATTGTGAGAAAATTTTCCTTTTTAAGGGTGTGCAAATTAGTGTGGGACGGACCGAAAAGGAAAGTGTGTAAATTAAGGTGGGACGGAGGGAGTATTTCTTATGTCACAGTCAATTGAGAATAACATCACCCAACAAAAAGTAAGGTAAAAAACGATAATGTGAGTATTTTTACAGTTTATAAGTTAAAGTGACAGAAAACATGTTTCGTACTTTCTGCTTGGACTCGGGGCCCCATTACCATTAAAAACTTTGGTATTTAAATAACTTTTTGATGGCCGAAAGACAAGCCTATGCGTGGCCCAAAATCCAAAGGTGTTAAATGGACCCTAAGCAATTCTTTATGTAATGGGCCACAACTTTGAACCAGACCGATGTATATGATGCCGACAACATTATGCAGCAATTTGGGCGGCCCAGTTTAATCGGGCCTAGTTCATTGGACTAACAATATATATCAAGTAGGATTGATTCGGTTCAAAATTTCATCAAAATAAATTATCAAGTTCGATCTGATTTATCCCTCTAAATATATTAAAATTTTCGAATCAATTCATGACCTGTTGGACTTGTAGCCTCTCAAGTCGGGCATGTTAGTTCCGATAGTACTTGAAGCTTACATTTATATGCCCAACTCATCTAAAATATCGGGCTGACACGCCCATTGAATTTCAATTTTCTTAACTCTAGACCTGATATTATTATTATTATTATTATTATTATTGTTATTATTATTATTATTATAGTGAAATCTAACTTAACACCTTATTATTTCATTTATTTTATAATATCAAGTCAGATTTAATGATAATAATAAAAATATCAATCTAATATCAAGTCAGATTTAATGATAATAATAAAAATATCTTGTCAAAGATTGAGGAAATTTAATGGTGTATAATGCGTGTAATTATTCTTTTCATTTTAGTTATCATTATTATTACTCCAAATCATGACAAAAATTAGATTACAGAAACCTCCTACCTAAAATAATTTTTTCATTTAAAATATCAAAATTATTAGCAATAGCAATAGCCTGTGGTAGATCATTAGATCTTATCGCTGAAATTTTTGTTTTTTAATTGCAACAATTTAGTTTCATATAGATATGATCGTGTCAAACTAATTACTCCCCCGTCCCGTATGAACTTGCACAGACAAGTAAACACACATATTTGTTGTGCCCCTAACCGGGCCCCATCTCAACATTGGTATGATATTGTCCGCTTTGGACCAAGCCCGCACGGATTTGTTCTTGGGCTAACTCCCAAAAGGCCTCATACCAATAGAGATAGTCCAATCCTATTAAACCCCATGATCCTCCCATGTATATCCAATGTGGGACTTTGTTGGACAATCCTAACAATATTAAGAATCAAAGATGGATTGAGGATGAAGATTTTGAGGGTGGAGATTGTGTTATAACTTTCCTTATCAAGAAGTGTGCAAGTTTGCTTAAGACGGATGAAAACGGAAAGTGTGAAATCTCATTCGAAACGGAGGAAGTATTTAATACTACCTCCGTCCCGTTCTAACTTTCCTACTTTCATTTTTTATTTGTCTCAACTTAATTTTCCAATCCATAAATGGCAAATTTCTCTCACAATTTCCATCATCAATCTCCACCTTTAAAAAAGTCAAAGATTCCACAAAATCTATTTTTTTCTTAATATTCGTGCCTAGTCAAACTAGGAAAATTAAGCCAGAACGAATGGAGTATGTTTTTATTTTCTCTATTTTTCCTTTTTCAAAGTTTGTTGCCTTTCTATTGGAAATTCAGACAATATTTCATTCTTCATGTTGTAATAAAGCCTATTGTTATTCAAGGTTGTCCACCAAATGTGAGAAATTAAATTTTATAAAGCAATCCATCATATTTGACTTTATATTATTATTACCAAAAAAATAAGAAGGCTATACCTATTAAATACTTGTAGCATCTTAACATATACGTCATTAATCTAATCGAATTTGGTGGGATTCGATCCCTAATTTATGATTTGGATTACAAAATATTTTATCAACTGAAGTGTAGTCGATTCCCATGATAATGAGAATCTATTAATCTATATGTGGAGAAATGCAAGGAGACGGATACTGCAAGTGTGAAAGATAATCATAAAGACGAGAATACCTAATTAAACAATAAGTAGTCTCGTTAGTTTATCGATGAACAACATAGATTGATATTTACCAAACCACTTAATAAAGACCGACACTTATTAACGATCAAACTTAGAAACATCATATATAGAACTCATAACGACATCCACTACTCCTTTGATATCCAACTCGACAATGACCTTTTGTAAATTAAGACTACGGATCCAAAGTAAACTTATAGGAAGACCTAGAGCCTCGGCCTCCTTTGTATTAATCGAGCCGCTTGAAAGTAGAAATGAAGCTAAGAATCAATTTGAAACAAGAATGAACTGCTTTTAAAATTAATTTTAAAGTAATTATTTTAAGTCAAAAGCAGATTCTGCAAACACCCATAAAAAACACAAAATTACTTAAATAAATCAATAGCAAACACATACTAAGTAGGTGGTTTAAAAGCTCAAATATGTGTTCAATTGAAGCCCATTTTACATTTTTCCTCAGCCCAAACCTAATATATAACCCATTTTACTTAAATAGGTCTAGGGTTTTATTCACATCCCCACCCTAATTCCGTTTTGAATCCTGTGTAGTGACTGCACCAGATTCAGTGCTTCATCTCTCTCACACATTGCCTCACACACCTCATTGTATTTGGTACTGCACCAGATCTAAATCCCATTAATATCTCATTGTACTAAAAAAAACTTTAAAAAAAATATGCAGAAGAAAAAAAAAAAAAAAAAAAAAAAGGCAAGGGAAATGTAAGGGTTTTTTGGAGTTCTGATTCGAAATTCAGCTATTTCAGGTGATTATTTGCTTTTTTTTGAATAATTTTTTCTGTGATATCTTCAGAATTCGACCCATTTTTTGGAATTTTTGTAGTTTATTTAAGAAAATTTGTTAGATTTGTTATATTTTGAATTGTTTATTCATTTATTCATAATTCTTAGAATAGATTGAGGGTGTTATTTTGTTGTATATATATATTTTTTTTTCTTTTTTTGTTCAATGATCTGACACTCTTTTTATATTTTTATTTTTTTAATTTTTTATGGATTTCTTTTTAGATTTGCTATTTAAGAAGTTGATAAATGTTGTATTTTACCTTTTGAAGGTTTATGGAGTAATAGATTGTTACTTGTATTGAATATTAATACCTGATGAGTTGATGACGGATACGGATCCTGTAGAGCACTCGACGTGCATTTTGGAGAGAGCGTGACACATTTTACGTGTGAAAAATTAAGATGTTAGGACCACGTGTCATTCTCTCTCTGAAATTCACCGTAAAATGCTCTAAATGATCCAAATCTGATAATAACAACACATTTTAACTTTGTTTGTTAAATTCTGGCAGGTTGTTATTGCTGCTATAAGTGATTGTAGGAAAAGGGAAGAGATCTTGTGTTTTCTGCTTCAATGGCAACCGGAGAGTTCCTTAGTTTCGTTGGATGGTCGGATCAAGAAATACGAAAACATTTAACTGGAGTTCGATAATCAAGAAAGCCATACAAGTACCAGAATCAATTTTTCCATCCAATCTTTCATTGTTTTTGGCACGATTGACGTGATCCTACTATCTGCATCATTCATCGTTGAGTACATGCACGTTATCAAACAGACAAGATACAGTAAGTATGGAGAGTAAAGAAAAAAGTAAACAAGTGTTCGCAATGGAAGGGTTGAAGCGATAGAAAGAGGAGCTTGTCGATTCCAGAAGTTTGTCTCTCTATTACTTTCCGGTATCTGTGGAAGAACATTAAACAAATTTTGGTTTACGTTATTTCAATAAACTATCGTTTTTAACTGATGAAAGAAAATGCTTACATTTGAGGAGGCTCTTAGTAAATAAAAATGCTACAGGAGAATAATTCCCGAAATTCTCATCCAGATTGAGTGTAGTGAACACTTCCTTGACAAAATCAAACACGAGGTAGCCAAAGGATTCGTCCATGAGTTTAATGATGATGAATATTTTATCATCACGAGCTGCTACAGAGTTGAAACTATGAACATTGATTAGATCAACTGCAGCCTTCGATCTCAAGGTCCATCTACCGCTCTCCAATTTATACACCTCCACGAATGTTTGCGGATCTTCATGTTGGATTGGTACATGAAGTTCCGAAGTATTCACATGCACTACTGTCAAGCAACCCTCCAATTCAATCAGGAAACTCCACTGATGCAGTTTAGCAGGGAAGTCAATTTTAGCAAATTTTTCATTCACATCAACGGAGTGAATGCGAACAAGGGTTCCAGGATTGCAATCTGACCATTCAAATCAATATATTGCTCCAGCTACGCTAGCATAATAAAGGCCGTATGGATGAGAGGGGCTGTGATCTGGACGTTGCACTTCGTCAGATATTGTTCTTCATGTTGTAGAGGCAGCGGTATAAATCTCGCACTTATACTTGGCAACGTTTCCTTGCGGTGAATCCGAGAAGAACCGAAACGCTTTAAGGCTGCCAGTTTTGGTGTTGAAAGCAATCCCAACTGAGGGGACTACTTCTGATCGACTTCCTCTAGGAAGTAGCAAAGTTTCATGAGTGGTAGGATTAAAGATTCGGATGTCAACTTCGAACCGTCCAAAACAATCTTCATTTACACTGCACATAAGACCATTTGGGAAACACGTTATCTCAGGCGAGCAAATGCGTTCTAGACATGGAAGAGGGATATCTTGACCAATTATCCCGTTTTCCTCCATCATAAAGAGGTAAACAAGAACTCAAGTGAGCAAAAATATGTTTCTTTGTTTATTCGCCAAATAAATATGTTTATATCCTTGCAAGTTTGTATAATGATTGCAACTGTGTTTTTCTTGTAGCACTGGACTGATTCAAGATCAGAGTTCGACGAGCTGAACTTGTTCGTCAAATTCTTCGTATTAAATGTTGGATCGTAGTCCTCACTAAAAGCAGAATGGTTGTCAGAGAAGAAAAACCATGGTAAGAACTTGTATTTGAGATTCTGATTCATTACAAATGAATTAAAATGGAAATGTGACTTGTAATTGTTACAATCTATATATTCCTTATACTTTATATTTCATATATTCTAAGAAAGAAATTTGTCCAGAATAGGCAATATTTGTTCATCTTTTAGTATTGAAGATCGAATCATGGGAGCTTTCATGTAGTATGAGGTAACAGTCGTAAACCTACACGCGTACACTAGCCGAACATCTTATACTAGTATCACGTATAACTTTTGCGACTTTGAAAGTGTACTAGTGAACTAAGTATTGTGCTATCTTGTAGTTAACTGCACGAGGAAATCACGTATTCGCGTCTAAGTTTGGTATTTGTTCAACTCATCAGCATTCATATTTGATAGTTAAATCCTTGAACTATAACTTAAATTGGTAACTGTGCTTTATAGAAACAAAATTTCGTATTTCGGTTTTATTGCTCATTTGCTATCTTTGCAATAAATCTTAACTACAATATCTGTCTAAACACCTGTTCTTTCCCTTATATATCAGAAAGTACAAACTTCAAAATGCCGAATAAAGAGAGAAAGAAAATGGCTTCTGGTCGTATTAAATGAGTAAAAAGCGCTCAACCGAAAGTGAGTCGAACAAATTAATGTGCATGGAGGGGACGGTACACGTGTATATTGACACCCAATGCTTACCTGTTTCGTGTACTCATAGCCCCCCGGTGTTACGGTGATTTAAAGGAGGCGTTACTACTCAGAAGAACATCGCCAAGGATAAAAGAGTGAGGGACTCCATCAAGCCTGCAGAGCATTTCTGATTTCTCTTCGATCCATTGAAGAAGAACGAAATTGAGGTATGCGCTTTTGGTTTTAGTTTGAAAGTAAAATGTATTCATGGTCCATTTTTTACCTGCTTTGGAAGTATGAAAAGTCCCCTGTGAATGTATGCACATTGATCTAACAATTTATTTTTATTCGTGTCTAATTCCCCTCGTCTTCTTGAGGGATTGTTCTCGGTTTTCTTGACTTTGTTGCTGGTTTTTGTGATTTTATTGTTGTGCAAGATGGATTGGATCTTGATTCTCTTCAATTCTCCAAAAAAAAATTCGTCTTTGTGCTCAAAAAATGGTTACATGCTCCTTAACTTTTATTAGATATATTTCTTGTTTCTGTAAACTCGTAACGTTATGATGTAATTTGAGTTTTTATTTACATTCGCTTCATTGATATCACTTTTTTAGTCTTACTTTCTCTTTTCGGTTTTTGAATTTCACATTTGTATTCCATCTTGTTCCCGGAAAATGGTCCAGGACGCGTGATCTTTCTTGATTTGTTCTACTTGCAATGTGCAATCGTTGTAAGTTTACTTTTCTTGGATACAACTGCTGCCATGTTGATAGAACAACAATAAAACCGCAATTATATATGTTAGTGAGAGGCCAATTTTTATCCAATGTTTATGTTCAGATATATTCTTCCAAGGGGTAAGAACATAAAGCTGTCCAAACTACATAATCTTTCTTCATTTTGCCATATGCAACACATCAGTGGACTAATCGTAAACTGCATCACATGCCAACCGTGTCATCTCTTATAGTTTGATTTCGTGTTTCTTATTTTCAGTTAAAAGAACGTAACATGCTTCCCAACTCTAAAGATTAAAAAAATAGCCGCGAAATCTCTAGTTCGTTCCTTCATCTTTGTGTTCTTCACTGTACTCTATAGGTTCCATATTTTCAAACAGAAGAACAGCAAAAGCCGCACATGAAATATAGGTTGTGTTTGCGTCTATTTAAAGCAAATTTCTGCTTTTAGCTTTTAACTTAAATTTAGTTGAAAAACAGTATTTGCGTGTTCCTGCTTCTGCGGGAATTTAGCAGATTTAAGTCAAAAGGGAAGAGCTGCTTCAAACTGCTTATTAGTTTTATCTCCGTTTGTTGCAAACTCTGTACCTAAACAAAACTTGGCGAAGTTTCATCAGTTTTCTGCTTGAAATTGTTTTTATTTTGAGGTTCCATTTGTTGTTTTGTACTTGTTATCGGTTAAATAAGAGCTTCGAAATGTATAAGTCAAGTTCTGTTGTTGTTTCGTACTTGTAACAGAACTATTACTTATGCAGGAAAATATCTGCAAGCAGATTGAATCACTTCAGAAAGGAGCGAAAACCGAGTAAATTTAGTCCTTCACGCAGTAACTTTCAAGACTTCGAATAGTAAAAGATAGAAACAACCGTTACCATGTCAGAAACAGGAAGTGATCGTGCTCGTTTACATTGTGATTACGAGCACCCAATCGACAGGGAAGGGGTCTTGATAAACATTCTGTCTAAGCTTTCTGTAAAGGAAGTGGCAAGATGCAAATGTGTTGCTAAAAGTTGGTTAAGATTGATATCTGAACCAGGATTTCCTCTCTTGCATCTGACTTTGTCAAGAAAACGATTAAAATACGTCATCTGTCCGTATCCTCAGGAGCATGATCTAGTTTCTCGTCTCACTGTGATGGAGGAAAACGGGATAATTGGTCAAGATATCCCACTTCCTTTTCTAGAACACATATGCTCGCCTGAGATAACATGTTTCCCAAATGGTCTTATGTGCAGTGTAAATGAAGATTGCTTTGGACGGTTCGAAGTTGATATCCGAATTTTTAATCCTACCACTCATGAAACGTTGCTACTTCCTAGAGGAAGTCGATCAGAAGTAGTCCCCTCAGTTGGGATTGCTTTCAACACCAAAACTGGCAGCTTTAAAGCGTTTCGGTTCTTCTCAGATTCTCCGCAAGGAAACGCTGCTAAGTATAAGTGCGAGGTTTATACCGCTGCCTCTACAACATGGAGAACAATATCTGACGACGTGCAACGTCCAGATCACAGTCCATCTCATCCATACTGCCCTTATTATGCTAGCATAGCTGGAGCAGTATATTGGTTTGAATGGTCAGATTGCAACCCTGGAACTCCTATTGGTATTCACTCCGTTGATGTGAATGAAAAATTTGCTAAAATTGACTTGCCTACTAAACTGCATCAGTGGAGTTTCCTGATTGAATTGGAGGGTTGCTTGTCAGTGGTGCATGTGAATACTTCGGAACTTCATGTACCAATCCAACATGAAGATCCGCAAACATTCGTGGAGGTGTATAAATTGGAGAGCGGTAGATGGACCCTGAGATCGAAGGCTGCAGTTGATCTAATCAATGTTCATAGTTTCAACTCTGTAGCAGCTCGTGATGATGAAATATTCTTCATCATTAAACTCATGGACGAATCCTTTGGCTACCTCGTGTTTGATTTTGTCAAGGAAGTGTTCATTACGCTCAATCTGGATGAAAATTTTGAGAATTATTCTCCTGTAGCATTTTCATTTACTGAGAGCCTCCTCAAATGTAAGCATTTTCTTTCATCAGTTAAAAACGATAGTTTATTGAAGTAACGTAAACCAAAATTTGTTTAATGTTCTTCCACAGGTAGCGGAAAGTAATGGTGAGACGAGTTTCTGGAAATTAGACAAGTTCCTCTTTCTATAGGTTTGTAGTTTGAACCCTTCCATTGCCAATACTTCGTTTACATTTTTCATTTCTCTCCGTACTTACTGTATCTTGTCTGTTTGATAACGCGCGCGTACTCCATGGTAAACGACACAGACTGTGAGAACTTGTCAACCGTGTTTGCTGCTGATGATGAAAGACAAGATGGACATTTTGTTCGTGATACTTGTATGGCTTTCGGATTATAGAACTCGAGTTAAATGTTTTCATGTTTCTTTATTATAGAATTTCCAGAACAATATCTTCATATTTAGCTTGTATTGAAGGATGTTGTGGACATGCTTTTGGTACTGATTTCAGTTGTATGCACTGTTGTGAAGTAATGTATTTGCTTTACTACGTGTTACTTTTCTTGTTCTGTTTTTATGGGACGAGACTCCGTTTTAAAGATCTCCGTCTAGTTCCATTTATATATAAGCGCTAGACTGTTCTCAATCATCTATTCTTTTTCCGACTCCATCTCACTTAGTCTCGTTTAGATCGTTCTTAATCCCGGCTAAATCCCGACTGGATGCTGACTCCAATTTATGGCTCGACCAGCGTGTAATATTTTCTTGAACAATGATACGAGGCATCTAGCTCTATTTTTGCAACAGTGCTAGACACTTCTCTCGTTTAGACCCTACTTAACCCTCTAAGTTCTGACTATGTTCTAGGCCCCCGTCTATTACTCGATTAGCGTCTAATGTTTTCTAAACCGATGATACGAGATTTTCTATAAAAGTTCCCGTCTAGCTCCATTTATGCTAGTCTGTCCTTGGTCATTTACTTTTCTCCTCGACTCCTTCCTGCTTAGTCTTGTTTACCTCTGCTTGATCCTATCTAAATCTCGACTAGATGCTACTCTTCAGTCAGTCACTCAACTAGTGTCAAACGATTTCCAAAACAATAATCTGAGGTCTTCTATTAAACAAAAAAAATGAAAATTCTTGAGCAAAATTTGAGGTCCAAATTTAATTTTTTGGTGGAAAAAATCTAATGTTCCCACCTGCCATCAATAAACTGACAAATTTGATATAAATGAAAGTCTGCCTTGATGAAAACGCTAGAATGTTGTTAGAGACGGACAATTTGCCCCGTCGGACAAGTTGGTCACTACAAGTGGGCCCACCACTGTAATAACTTTTCCACCCCCTTCACCGATTTTGAATATATTAATATTAATTTCATAAATTGCATCAAGTTGTTAATGATTGTTGATAACACACGTACCATGAAAACATGTCTATCAGTAGTCTAACGCTGGCAAAGGTGGCCTCGTCTGATGGGTCGGTCCAGTTTATCCGATATGTTAGATCGATTAGGTTATAAAAATTTAGATCATTTCGTCCAATAAGTCCAACTTGATGGATCACAAATTGGCCCGAAAATCTTAAAGCGAATGAGTTATTGGTTTGATGGAACTCCAGGCCTGCCCGAACCAACCCGACATATAGTCTTGCTCGATGGACTGGGTGGTGTCGAGCAAGCCAAATTGCCACATCTAATTATTGGTTTGATGGAACTCCAGGCCTGCCCGAACCAACCCGACATATAGTCTTGCTCAATGGGCTGGGTGTTGGGCAGGCCAAATTGCCACATCTAATCAGTTGTGGTGCCAAAATTTGCCTGCCTAATGGGTCGGTTCAGTTCGCCTAATAATTTAGGCGGACTTGTTGGTCCAAAGTATTATTAGGCACAGCATACCAATGAAAAGATGTCTATTATTAGATGTGGCAAGGTACGTCGGGTCCAATGGGCCAGTCTAATGTGCCCGATATTTTAGGTGGATTATACAAACGAAATATTACAAATTTTAGTTTGAGGTACTATTAAATTTAGCATACCCTACTTAATAGACTAAAAATCCGACAAGCTGCGACTATTGAGCTGGACCTTGCATAAGGTCAAATAGTTCGTCAACTCGAGCCCGAGAATATTGTATTTTTTAGGAATCTAGAATATTTATATATACCTGTATATAATATATACTATTTATGTCAACAATAATACACAAGAAGATGTGAAGTTTGGTGGTTCAAGTAGGTCACTAGGTTTTGCTGACATTTTATTATCGAATTTTACCTTCTTAATTTTTGTTATCATTTTATTATTTTTTCGGTCTGCCGGAATGGACCTATATTCATTGTTACTAGACCTGCCACTAGCTAGGCCAATCTTCTCTCTTTGTTTGTTTTTGTTTAAAGTGAAAGAATTGTTGCATTCAAACTGAATCAATCGACTATGAATAAGAAGATAAATATGTGTGAATAAATAGCTTAAACATGTAGCAAATAATAATAATAATAATAATAATAATAATAATAATAATAAATAAAAAATGGAGAAGGAGAGGGAAACATTTAATTGAGAATGCTCTCTGGGGCCTCATTGTAGAAACTCGATTCAGAGCCGAAGATGTCTAGATCCAATCCTGTGCTAGTAGATTAAAAAAATATAATATATTAAGTTGGATCGAGTTTTACTCAGTAATCTTGCTCGATATATAATGTTGGCCCAATAATCTGGGCGGGCCCACAATTGCCACTCTATCTACCAGCAAGGAAATGGAAGTTGTACTGTCATAATACAATCAAAAATAAGCTTGTGGGTTATTTTTTTATGTCTTTTTCAGACTAACTTGTAATAATAATATTTGATTTTGTTTCGTTTTTTATGAAATTGAATATTGATCGTGTTGAACACGAATGAACACAGGTACACCGAAAACATGTCTACCAGTAGTAAAGCTGGCATGGCCCGATCTACGAGGCGGATTCGTTCGCTCGATATTTTAAATAGACTGGAACGTAAGATTATAGAAATCTAGGTTCACAGGATCATCGGATCAACAAGTTCAACCCCAATAGATTAAAAGCTCAACGACTTATGAATCGATTCGAAAATCTTTATATATTTAAGGAAAATGTGATGGACTGAGCTTAATAATTATTGGTCCAGTTAAAATTCTCAGAAACAACAAACCGCGCATATCATTATTCTTCACGCTTCTACCTACTTACTATGTTTCTAATTTGTTTGTTGCTAAATTGTAATTCCCCGTCTATATTTTCTCCCGAGTCCTATTATTTAAATATTTAATAAAAATAAACCGTAGAAAAAAATTATTCCTTTTTATATTCTAATTAAGTGTTAAATCTCAATCTATCATCAAATTAGTGTTTTCATTTTTACAACATTAACTTATTGTGTTTATCGAATTAGATAAAATTCAGTATTAACGAACGATCTTAAATTGAATATCGAAACTTCGTAAGATTCATCGGGTGGGGGACAACTATCAACTATTTATGTCAAAAAGAAATATTAGGATATGTCAAAATCCTAGAGGTGTAGGTGTGGACTAGAAGAGGACATATATAATATAATAAATATTAAATTTCTCAAAAAAAATAATATAATAAATATTAAAAAAATTGAAAGTCTTATGCCGGTCCTAGCCATTTATTATTATTTAACCCAGGGTCGGCTGGACTCTTGACTATATATCTAATATTCAATTATTATTTCAATATTTAAATAAAATAAATCCTAGAAATAAAGCATATTTTTTACATTTTAAATTTTGCAGACATAGATATCCATAGTTTCTATAAGAAGCATAAATATGGAAAATAATAGTATTCTATAATATAGAAAAATGCATCTTTTGGCCCATGTTATTCACAAATATTTGTGTTGTGGAGAGGTGGTACAAGTCCTTCGGAACGGGTTAGACGGTAGACTGGGATCTAGCAACTCAAATTGAGGTATAATTAATAAGGGCAAAAACTTATATGAGACACACGATCGTCATACGGTGTGATGGGAAAAAAGTAACATTTTTTTAGTAAAATTATCACGTTTATTTGTAAAGTATCATTTTTTTGGAACAAAAAAAAGTATCATTTTTTGTAGCAAAAGTATCATCTTTATCTGTAAAAATATCATTGTAATAAAAATATCACTTTTTCCTGTAAAAGTATCAATTTTTCCTGTAAAAATGTATTCCGTTAAACGTGAGACCGTCACACACAAGGCTCACTCATTAATAAGTATGGTTAGGCGGAGAGAAATTAGGAAGTAAACAAAGTCGATTAGTGAAAACCTAAAATTTAGGCAGAGATTAGTTTGAACTAGTCGAAAATTTTCCTAACGGAGTTGTAGTTAATCAAGGACTTGTACAAAACATATTTTCATCGTTTAAGGATTTTTTCATACACCTTATAATTAAGAGACCTTTAGTTTTTATTTTAATTTTATCAATAGTTTAAAAATATTTGCTTTAAATATACGGTGATACATAGAAGTGATAATTCAAGCTGTCTCGCTCGGTCCAATTCACCAGACCAACTCTATATTTTGGGCAAGGCTAAAAATTATTAAGCTCAAATTAATACATCTCCTAAAAATACATTAAGATTATTGGGTTATCCATCAAACCATAGGCCCATTGAGTCGGACCTATTACGTCTGATAAGACTTTAAGCTAAGATTCCTATAACACAACTCGTTCAAATATTAAGCAAGCTAGTCCGACCCATCGAAACAAGATGACTTTACCTCCTCTAGTGATTCACGTAGCTGGCAAAATCGATTCAATCCAATAGATCAGCCCAACTCGCCCGATATTTTGACGTGTTGGGCCATAGAAATCTAGGCATGTATGACCAACGGGCCCAACTGATTGACCAAAAGTCCGACGTACCATAGGTCGATCCAAAAATCTTTGTATATTTAAGAAGGACTAATCGGGCACAATAATTATTGACCTTATTAAATTTCGACTCGACCCGAAATATAATATTAACCCAATAAACTGAACTGGACGAACCGAATTGCCACATCTAATGATTCATTTATGTATAGACAAAGACTTACATATAGTATTTTTTGTAGGGAAACTTACAAAGAGTTTACTAAGTCATTATTTAACCCTTTTTCCACGCCCAAAAACACTTTATATACACCTCATCAACATTACATATACATACCTACCACAATTGGAAAAAACACAACCAAAGTCTCCCTTACACTAAATCTCTCTCTCTAAATCTCTCCCCCAAAATCTCTCTCTCTAAATCTCTCCCAAAATCTCTCTCTCCCAAAAACTCTCTCTCTCTCTCTCCCTCAATCTCTCTCACTACAAAGAATCATGGTTTACTACAATGAGCATATCAACAATTTTTCAGACAAACCCAAAAAAACCAAAAACTATTCAGACAAACCCTACTATGTGAAGAAGATCACACAGATTCTTCTCTCACTATCACTTTTCTCTCTCGTTTTCTCTCAATCTTCCCTCATCCTCCAATCATATGAATATATTTACGAATATATCGTCTCGAACCTCAACCTCGAACTCAAACTCTTCACCTACACGACAGAGAGGAACTGTATATTCCTTCTCTGTAACGGAATTCTTGTACTGATTATCCAATCATCGGGTCTCATCAGCAAGATTACACCCGCGGAGACGGGCGTAAAGGGTAAGGCTGATGAGAATGTTCTAGAAGAAAGGAAAGCTGAGAATGTTCTAGAAGAAAAGATTAGAGAAGGTGATCGAGAAGAAGAAGATTGTGATTCGGGTTTTCGCGTCGTAAAACAGGAGGAGGAGGAGGAGGAAGAAGAAGAGGAAGATGAAGGTGAGATTGATAGTGATGAATTGCATAAGAAATGTGAAGATTTTATCAAAAAAATGAAGCAAGAAATTCTGAGTTCATGAGATGTGTAAAAATTTTGTACATTTATCTAATAATCCAACATGTGATTTTGAGTGGCTTTTTAATTTAAATATTGATCATTTAATCTATCGTTGTTGTATTTGGGTTTTTGCCCATTGTTTTTTTATTTCATCCTAGTTCAGTTGGAATGGTCGAAAAATTTTATTTCGATCATAAAAACAAAATATTTTGACGATCATTTAGTTTCGATCAATTTCTTGACCGTTTTGGTCCGGAACGGTTGAAATAGTGCTCAGATGGCTGGAATTTCTGATACGAGGGAGATGAATGGAATGGCTTGAAATTTGTTAATTTTTTTTAAATTTCACATATATATATATACGTAACTGTTTTGGAAAAAAATATATAATATTTAATTAATATATTAAGTTCTGATAATATAAGTATATATATACATTAAAACAAAACCTCAAAAATACTTCGATATCGAAATATCTTATTTCAGTTATAAATTTGGAACGGTGGCCACAATATTGATAGCTTTGTTTTGTATTAGTGATTTTTATTCAATTCGGTGTGTGTATATGTATATCCATTTTCGCTCGACATATTCTAAAAATATATTTTTTGGAAGGATAAAATCTATTAACACTCTCAATTTCTCTACACTTTATAAAAAAGTTAGTTTATCGAATAATTTTATAAGGTAAAAATGAGGTGTCCAGACGCTCTATCCAAAAACCTAAAACATGTTTAGATAGTGTAATCCAACATGATTACATGTGTTCAAAAAGAGTGACTAAACACTATCGATAGGATGTAGTGAGAGATCATGGAGATGTTAATTACTCCCTTTTATACTGTATCACCGAGAATAAGATAATAATACAATAATTTTGAGGAAAATCTGCCTATGAATCAGATGAGAAGCGTTTATAGGTACAATTAGTGGATTTAACAACAATTAATAGCCATTAAAATCTTCTAATCATCGTATCGTATTTTAAATAGAAAAATATACTCGTGGGCCCTTACAAAATGGTATTGGAAAACTAAGCCAAATACAAATGTACATAGATCATATCACACTATTACACCTAACTACCAAAATATCATAAGATTGAAGTTTAAATAAATAAATAAATTATACTAAATCTAGATTAATTTTGTCACAACTTGTCAAGTACTTGAATTATTGATCCTTTCATTAGATTTGACTATACTAGTCATATGATTTAAGAACATAGGTCCATTATATGTTGTTCTTCCAAAAAAAATATTTTCATGACTAGTGAAACAATTAAACTTGTACGGTATGTTTGTTTATAAAAAAAGTCGGACGTGAAAATTTTATTCATTCAAATTCTCGATCTAATATGATAAAATTTATAAGATATTATCAAATTATTATTAAAAATTGACAAAAAAATTTCAATTAAAAATTAATATAATTATTTAAATTGAATAATCCAACCGCCTAATCGGGCAAGCAAATCCATAAACAAATGTAGAGAGAACAACAATAAATAATTAGTGAAATAATTATTAATTAAAAAATAAATTAAGGAGATGATTTCAAGGGTTGGGGCCCACTTGATGTTACTGTAGGATAGATACATGCAGATAAACTAAACCAAATTAGGGCCCCCCTTTCAAAACATTATTTAATGTCCATTTTTGTAGTTAGTATTGTTTTTTCAAAAAAAAAAATATATATATATATTTTCATTTTTAGTCAGGCATGTTAGCGTTTATCAAGAAAAATCTTGTATGTTCCGAAATTTTAATTTTAGTTCAATATATTTTAAAAATGTCCAATGTAAGGATACTGAATATTTGTGCCGGAATACGCGCATGTGTCCTAATAAATTGGGGATTTTTCAGTTCAAAAGTTAATGTGACAGCTCTGAATTCAGGTATACATGTCAAGTAATAAAATCAACACACCAATTAAAATATACGAAAAATAAATTCACATCAACGTTAGATTTCCTAGGGGGACATAACTCTCCATTTTTGGTTTATTTAATTTATTGCATGTACACCTTAATTCATATCTGCCAAATTAGCTATTTGACCGAAAAACCTCTATTATTGGACCACATGCGGCACAATTACTTGCTACCAATATTTAGTATCTTTAAATTGGACATTTTTCGAAACATAGTGAACTAAAATTAATATTTCGGAATATACAAAAGAAAATTTGAACAAACCCTCACATACAGCACTAAAAATGAACTTTTCAATATATATATATATATATATATATATATATATATATATATATATATACATACATATAAATATATAAAAGTTAGTTTTTGTTAAAGAAAATTAATACAAGTAGGGCGATTGATCTAGATTGATCCAAAAGTAGTTGCATGATTTTTTCTAATTTATAATGTGTGATAGTGATTGATGATTGTCACAAAATAAATAAATTAATATAAGTCGGTGTTGGCAAATTTAATTAAATACAGTACTATTCATCCCACAATTAAAAAAATAAGCGCCTTTTTTTCTTATTTACAGAAATAAGTGAACTCGCCTCTGCCAGAGGCGAGTTCACAAATTCTGACAATGTCCATTTGAAGTCGCCCCTGCCAGGGGCGACTTCTGTTTAAATTTTTTTTTTTTTTTTTTTTGGGTTGAAAACGCCTCTTGTAGAGGCGACATACGGTATTACCGTATACGTATACAAGAAGTCGCCCCTGCGAGGGGCGACATCTTTACTTTTCTTTTTTTTTTTTTTTCTTTCTCCAACTACTTTGTTTATTTATATATATATATATATATATTTATCTAAATAATGATTGTTACTTCTATCCCGGTGTAATTGGTCCACCTTGGTCTATCTTTAAGATTTTAATTAAATTTGCCAAAAAAAACGAACGAAAGTTATTTAAATAAACAAGGCAATTTTAATTGAATACGGTACTGTTCACGCACGTATTAAAATAATAAGTGTGTTTTTTTTCTATTTATCAGTTTAAGTGAACTCGCCTGTGCCACAGGCGAGTTCACTTAAATCTGACAATCACTGTTCAATCTCGCCCCTGCGAGGGGCTGAGTTCTAAAAAAATATATTTTTTTTTTTGGGAGGGGACTGATCTCGCCTGTGCCATGGGCGAGATCAAGTCTCTGTTATTTAAATTCTTTTCTTCTTTATGGCATATTTAAGATTTTATATATATATATATCTATATATATATTATCTATTATTTAATAAATTTTTTTAAGGATTATTCGTATATAAAATATTTTATTAGTTTACCTACAAAATATTCTCTATTGGAAATAAATTTTAAGAAAGACATAGAAAATACAATTTTATTTTAGGATAAACTGAATCTTCATAGTCCATATCATGAGCTCATTCATATAAATAGAGTTGGATTTGGATTTAGAATTTTAAAAGATATAGATAATATATATATATATATATGAAATCCTAAAAAAATAAAATTATATATATATATATATATATATATATAATCTAATTGATCTCGCCCATGGCACAGGCGAGATCAGTCTCATCCAAAAAAAAAACAAAAATTTTAAGAACTCGCCCCTGCGCGAGATTGAACAGTCATTGTCAGATTTAAGTGAACTCACATGTGGCACAGGCGAGTTCACTTAAACTGATAAATAGAAAAAAAACACACTTATTAACTGATAAATAGAAAAAAAGCACACTTATTATTTTAATACGTGCGTGAGCAGTACCGTATTCAATTAAAATTGCCTTGTTTATTTAAATAACTTTCGTTCGTTTTTTTTGGCAAATTTAATTAAAATCTTAAAGATAGACCAAGGTGGACCAATTACACCGGGATAGAAGTAACAATCATTATTTAGATAAATATATATATATATATATAAATAAACAAAGTAGTTGGAGAAAGAAAAAAAAAAAAAAAAAGAAAAGTAAAGATGTCGCCCCTCGCAGGGGCGACTTTGTGTATCTTCTTGTATACGTATACGGTAATACCGTATGTCGCCTCTACAAGAGGCGTTTTCAACCCAAAAAAAAAAAAAAAATTAAACAGAAGTCGCCCCTGGCAGGGGCGACTTCAAATGGACATTGTCAGAATTTGTGAACTCGCCTCTGGCAGAGGCGAGTTCACTTATTTCTGTAAATAAGAAAAAAAGGCGCTTATTTTTTTAATTGTGGGATGAATAGTACTGTATTTAATTAAATTTGCCGTATTTGTTAGAGAAAATTATTGCTACGCATGCCTAGTAAAATTGTTTTTTTACTTAAAAAAATTAAGAAAGTTAAAAAAAAAAAAAGAGTTCATGAAAATCCAAGGAAGCATCCCACTAATCAACGTAGGGCTATAAACAAACAGAGTTTTCGTCGAATGGTGAACAAGTGTGTTATAAATGAATAAATTTTGATTTCGTTTTGTAAATGAAAGGAACTTGAACGTTGATTCACTTGTTTATTGATAGCTTGCAAATAAATTTGTTCAAGACTTAGTTAATAATAGTAGTAATAACAACATACAACAATATGAATTAAAGACAACAAGAGGAATATTACATACTATAATCTAACATTCTTATATTACCTAGCATTCTAATGAACATTTAGTTAAACCGTTTATTCTATTGAGATTTAGAAAAACGTGGTTTTATTTCTAGATGATTTTTTTCCGGTAGAGTAGCATAAAGTATGATGAGATTTCGTTTTCATGAGTTTATGTAAGATTATGTTCTTTACGATATTTCTATGAAATATAATAGATATGTAAAATTATTATTATTATTGTTGTTGTCGTCGTCATTATTATGATATTTTAACAACTGAAATTTTCGATTTTGGCGTCTCTTTCTTCCTATCAATATTTTATTTGATATATAGATATTAACTTAGAATGAACTTCTTTGTTAAAATGCATTAATTTTCGAACCACACCTACCCAATGAATATCTTCCACAATTATTTAAATACTTTTTAAAATGATGGTCCTATATAGGGGAACTCGCTATATTTCATCTATTAAATCATATTTACAATAAAAACATAAAAAAGGAAAAAAATAATGAATTTCACCATTACAAAAATTTCTTACAACTCTCCGATATTATTTTTTCCTATACTCAAAACTAATATTATGATTCTTATAAAAGAACAAATTAATGTATTAGTGGCTTATTTACTTTTCTATTAAAAATTAAAATAATCTAACAGATTCGTAACAAAATTTTACGGGTACGGTACTAGTATAATCATGAAACACCATTTAGTGTGTATATCTTTTTGAGCTAATATGTAATGTCAATGTCAATGGACTTCATTATAAGTTCAATTGAATTGATTTTTAGGATAAGATAAATTTAATTTAATGACTAATTTATTGAAAGTATATGAGAGTGGATATGCATGAGTTTGGAAAATTGACTGAACAGTTCTTTTTATTTTTATTTATTTATTTATTTTATTATTATTATTATTATTTTATTATTATTATTATTATTATTATTATTATTATTATTATTATTATTATTGAGTCAACAATGTTGAAAAGGGGTTTGGAGTATGAAGACAAAGACTAAGACCCAATGGGTTGTTTTCGAATGTGGACTCAAGTGTGAAGACTAAATTGGAGTTTTGCTTTAACTTTAATTTTGACAAAAACTTGTGTAAGACCGTCATATTGTGTGACGGGAAAAAAATACTACATTCGTCCCGCTCTAATTTTTCTATTTTTCTTTTTGATTTATTCCGACTAATTTGTCAGTCCATAAATGACGAATTTCTCTCACAATCTCCACCCTCAAAATCTCCACTCTCAATCTCCACCTTTAAAAGATTCCACAAAATTTGTTTTTTCTTAATCTCCGTGCCCGGTCAAAATAGGCAAGTTAAGCCGTGTCGGAGGGAGTATTACTTTTGTAGTAAAAGTATAATTTTTATCTGTAAAATATCACTTTTTTTGAAAAAAAAAAGTATCACCTTTTATAGTAAAAATATCACTTTTATCCGTAAAAATATTATTGTAGCAAAAGTATCACTTTTATTAGTAAAAATATCATATTTCTCAGTAAAAGTGTATTCCATCACAAGTTAACTTTTCTATTCCATTTCCAAGTTTTTTTAAGTTTTTTTTTTTTTTTTTGTAATAACAGGTTTGCGGATTGAGCCCAACTCAACTTATTTTCTTTAGTGCAAATCGGCTTCATCCCGTTTGTGACTTTAACCTATTTATGATCAATCCTAACTCTCCATATTTAAGTCTACTATATTGGGTTGATCGAGTCGTGTCGCAAATTACCATCCCTATAAATTGCAATTTAATACTCATATTCTTTAAATTAGAGTGTTTAAGTATTATCCTATCCCAAAAAAAAGGGTTTCAATATTATACTCCCCATGTTTAATAATTTGGAAATCTATAATGGGCTGGCTGGCCCATTATTCATAGGAACTCCTAAAGCATTACCTTTTGGGCCTAATTATTTATATTGGCCCATTTCAGTAACCCAAATCAGTTCTCAGACCACACTCCATTATATCCAGAGTTGGGCTTTGTGGCGGGTCCTGGTACCGACCCGATTCGTGTGGGTATTACGCGATCAGGTCGGATATTTTCTAGTTCGACTAATTTTGAACTGTATCGAACCAATCCGTGTCCTCTTAGACTTAAGCCATGTCTGAGTTTTAGAATTATCGATTTTTTCGGGTATTTACTTTGAACACAACGAACTAAAATATTACAGATCTTTCAACAACCTTAAAAAAAATTCAATCCCACAAAAATAATTTTGAGTAAAATCGATCCAACCTACCCAGTTAAATACCCGCAAGAATAGATACCCATAAGATCGAAATTTTTTTATCGGATGCACGACCCAATAATCTGAAACCCGGTGAAACCCGATCCGAACCCACCTGCCCAAAGTCCACGTCTACTCGTTCTCTTTAAGATTTTTTATTATAAGTCGGATTATCCAGCTATACTTAATATATACCACGGCAGATTTTGAGCTATACCGGACCCCATTGTGTCTCTTGGACTTAAATCATGTCGAGTTTTAGAATTATTAGGTTTCTTTGAATATTTTTTTAATAAAATTAATCATAACTCTATAAAATTTTCAATAATCTTGAAAAGAACAAATTCAAGCTCAGAAAAATAATTTTGAGAAAATTGGTCCCATCCACCGGATCAAATACCCATGAGAGTAGATACTCATGAGATTGAATTTTTTTATCGAGTATCCGATCCAACAACCTGAAACCCGGAGAAACCCGACCCGACCCACCGGCCCAAAGTCCACGTCTACTCTTTCTCTTCAAGATTGGATAATACCAAATAAAGCAGAAACAAAAACTGACCACATATAAAGGATTAGGCACTTAAAATCTCCAACTTTCTTAGAGACATTGACACTCTGAAATAAATCCAAAACAGCAAGCATGTATATATATAGAGATCATCATTTTCTTGAACAAATAGTGTGATTTTCCAGTTCTTGTTCAAGTAAATGGCTAAATTTTGTTCATCTTGGACCACATTTTCTGGTTCCCATAATGAGAATTTGTGTTGTTCAAAAAAGCTCACATCTTTACCAAGTGTAGATCATTTCTCCAAGTGGGCCCACAAGAATTTTGCCAGAATTCAACTCAGAAGTGATTTCAAATTGAGGTCCTATAATGGCTACCCTCTTAACGCTGTTTCTTTGCAAGATGGTATGCTTATTAGTTCCTATTTTGAGTTTATGGTGTTCTTTTATGTTGATTTGGTGGAATTTTGATTGATCTTTGAGCTGGGTATGCTTAGTTTCTTTGATATAATGATGAAGTAGAAGCATGGGAGGTAGAGGTGGCAAAATCGGCCCGGCCCGATATGTTAATTCCTATTGTGAATTTTGTGGTGTTCTTTTATGTTGATGAGTGTCTTTGATTTGATGGAGATTTTAATGATCTTTGAGTTGGATACAGTTAGTTTCTTTGATTTAATGATGAGGTAGTAGAATTGCAAGTAGAGGTGGCAAAATCGACCCGACCCTCCATTTTAATTCCTATTGTAAATTTTGTTTTCTATTTATGTTGATGAGTGTCTTTGAATGATTTTGTGAAAATTTTGATTGATCTTTGAGTTAGGTATGGTTAGTTTCTTTGATTTAATGATGAGGTAGAAGCATTGCTAGTAGAGGTTGCAAAATTGGCCCGGCCTAGCCCAACATTTTTGACAGGCTGGGTTATAGAACCTCAGCGTGAGCCATGAAGTATCATGATAATGAATCTTAGTGTGTTTTAGGGAACGGGACGGGCTTGGATCAACCATTTTTAGCTCGATAGGATTTTGGCTCGGCCCCGCCTATATTTTAGGCAGGTTGAGCTATAGAATCTTAATGTGAAGTTGAATCTTAGTGTATTTTAGGAAATGGGCCGGGCTTGGTCCAACATATTTTAGCTCGATAGGATTTTGGCTCGGCAGGCTGATATTTTAGGCAGGCTGAGCTATAGAATCTTAGCGTGAAGTATCATTGCAATAAATCTTAGTGTGTTTTAGGAATTGGGCCGGGCTTGGCTCAACATTTTTTAGCTCGATAGCATTTTGGCTTGGCCCCACCCGACATTTTAGGCAGGCTAGGTATAGAATCTTAGTGCGAAGTATCATTGCCATATATCTTGGTGGGTTTTAACAAATGGTCCCGGCTTGGCTCAACATTTTCAGCTCGGAAGGATTTGGGCTGACGTATGCGATCATCCAAATCGCCACTTCCAATTGTAAAGTTAGGGGAAAAATCTTTAATTTGTACAAGTGCATAATGTGTCATGGATTTTTATTCGAATTTCTTTGGATAACTTGTACTCCCTCGTTCCAAAAAAAAGTCTTGTCATAACACGAAGCACGACTTTTTTGGGACGGAGGGTGTGTTTAGGCATGCATGCACCATGCCTAGTTCCAATCTACTGTTGTGTATGTGCAGAAGGTTCAGTTGCAAATCCACAAGCAGAAGAAACCGAATTTTCTGTATTAGGAGACGAGGATTCTACTCTTAGCATAACAGTCGTTGGTGCGTCGGGCGATCTTGCAAAGAAGAAGATTTTCCCTGCTCTTTTCGCCCTGTATTATGAGGATTGTCTACCTGAGGTTCTGTCCTTTTCAATTTCGTTAATTCGTGTCGGTTTTAACAATGTGATAATAGTCAATTCATACTATATTATTGCAGAACTTTGTTGTTTTTGGTTATTCTCGGACAAAGATGGGTGATGACGAGTTGAGAAACATGATCAGTAGAACGTTAACTTGCAGAATCGATAAGAGGTATCTCTTCATTCAATTGTGCTTGTTATCTTAATGCAAATGTCTCGACTTTTTATGGAGTTTGAGTCATTGTTTGCAGGGCGAACTGCGAAGACAAAATGACACAGTTCTTAAAGAGATGCTTTTATCAGTCGGGTCAGTACAATTCGGAAGAACACTTCTCGGAACTGAATAGCAAACTCAAAGAAAAAGAGGTATTAAGTAGTTAGATTCTTATAATTAGGGTTGTAGATGAGTTGAATCGAACGAACGTATTGCTATTCAAGCTTGTTTGAAATATTATCGAGCTTTTGGTATTATGTGTCAGCTTGTTTAATTATTAACTGAATTGAGCTTGGACAAGCTTTAAATCGAGGCAAACACGAGTTGAGATCAAGCAGTTTGATATTTTTACCCTTGTTATAACTTTTTTTGCTCATCGAGCTAGAGTCGAGCTTTAGATTGTAACAAACACAGAAGTATGTCTTGTTTGAATGACATAACTTCATGTAGACCAAATTCATCGATCGTTTCAGTTGCTATAATTCGAAAGATTGTTAATCTATTCAGGGCAGTCGGCAATCTAACAGATTGTTCTACTTATCCATACCTCCAAATATATTCGTGGATGTGGTGCGCTGTGCCAGCTCCAAAGCCTCATCACCAACCGGGTGGACGAGGATAATTGTGGAAAAGCCATTTGGTCGAGACGCAGACTCGTCCAGTGAGCTGACAAGGTGTCTAAAGCAGTATCTCTCCGAGGACCAAATATTCCGGTACGCCTCAGTGAAGCTTATTTTGCAATTTAAGATATTCAAGAATTCGCCTGATTATAGATTCATGCAGAATCGATCATTATTTAGGCAAAGAGTTAGTCGAGAATCTGTCGGTGCTCCGGTTTTCAAACCTCGTATTTGAGCCTCTCTGGTCGAGAAATTACATCCGCAATGTCCAGTTCATATTTTCGGAAGATTTTGGTACTGAGGGAAGAGGAGGGTGAGTGAAGTTCATGAATACTGCATGTTGATATTCGACTCGAATTATATTCTTGTGATGAATTGTTTCCTCCATTTCAGATATTTCGATAATTACGGAATAATCCGCGATATTATGCAAAATCATCTGCTACAAATACTGGCATTATTTGCAATGGAGACACCTGTTAGCTTGGATGCTGAAGATATAAGGAATGAGAAGGTACACTAGTTTTTTGTAAAATTGACCCGGGCCATTCCGAACACTGGATTGAGTAGGATAATTAGTCTAATCCCATCTAGTCGTAGAAACCAAACGAGCCCTTACTAGATGGATCTTGGTAAGTACAAATAAATGTGTTATCTTCCCACTTAGCGGTTTCTTACCATTTTGAGCTACGTTTCTATCGGCATCTGATCATGGTGGTTATCAGGTCAAAGTTTTGCGGTCGATGAAGCCGTTGCAGCTTGAAGACGTAATCGTTGGCCAATACAAGGGGCACAGCAAGGGTGATAAAACATATCAAGGGTACACAGATGATCCGACTGTTCCAAATGACAGTACTACCCCTACATTCGCCGCAGCTGCGCTCTTTATTAACAATGCTCGTTGGGATGGCGTCCCGTTCCTAATGAAAGCCGGCAAAGCTCTCCACACTAAACGGTATCACTTTCTGGAACCATGTTGCACTTTTACAGTATGTTTGACACGAAAACTACTTTTGAGCTTTGTATTTTTCGGTGGAAATAGGGCAGAGATTAGAGTTCAGTTCAGACATGTTCCGGGTAATTTGTACAAGCGGAATTTTGGGACGGATTTGGATAAGGCTACGAATGAGCTAGTGCTTCGTGTGCAGCCAGATGAAGCTATTTACTTGAAGATTAACAACAAAGTTCCGGGGCTGGGGATGAGGCTCGACCGGAGCGATCTTAATCTTCTTTACAAAGCCAGGTAACAAACCGAAATTGACTGTGTAGCAAATCTTGATTACAAGGATGAAAATGACATTGACTGATATTTCCACGATATTTCCGTTTTTTAAGAATATTGGATATCTAAGCAAGAAGGAACTAATATTCCTATATGTCGATTTTAACACGTCAAAGAATGAAAATATCGAATTAATATCTGTACAAATCGTTGGTTACAAGTTAAATTGGTCAAAAATTGGTGAAATATCGAGGAAATATGTAGAAATACGGTCCTTATCAAGAAAATATTTTTGAATGTTGAGAAATATGGGTGAATATCAGGAAATATCGAGGAAATATGGGGTGAATATCATAAATATCGAAACAATTAATAACTTTTAATTTGATTAGACCGTTGTAATTTTGCGCACGAATGTATTTTGAATTTTTATGGTAAAAGTAGATAACATTTTATATCTGATATTTTTCAAAAATTAAGGTGAATTTTCAAATTTGAATAATTTTCAAGATTTTTTTCAGTATTTTACCAATATCGGTATCCACATATATACATATATTTCCGAATAATTAAGTTACCAAAAAATTGTTTCTAGTTGCTTTTCGCACTCTAATTTACCACCTTGATTTGTATGCCCAATTTTATGCCTAGTCTTTGTACGACCATGAACCCATTTTCCTACCTAGAACAAGAGAACTACGACTAGAGAGTTCGTAGTGCTAGAAATTATATGTAATTGCTTCTCGATATCTAATTTACCATCTTAATGTGTACGTTTAATTTTAGGCCTTGACTTTGTGATTGGTCTAATTTTATTGAATTAGGCCCAATAGGTTCATTATTTCCTTGTAAGGGCGCATGAGCCTATTTCCGTACCTAGAATAGTCTAAGCACGACTAGAGAATTTTATGAGTTAGAAACGTTGGTAAGTTCACTAATTGTACCTATAAACACCTCCATCTAACTCATTTCTCGAAAATTATTGTAATTTATTATCTTATTCTTGATGATACATCTGAATTTAGTATCATCATCTACAATCTTTCTATGAACTTCACAGGTACACGAGAGAAATACCCGACGCATACGAGAGACTCCTTCTAGACGCTATAGAAGGAGAGCGGCGTCTATTCATCAGGAGCGACGAACTAGACGCCGCGTGGGCGCTCTTCACGCCATTGCTCAAGGAATTGGAACAACGGAAAATCGCGCCCGAGTTGTACCCGTACGGAAGCCGGGGACCGGTCGGGGCCCACTATCTTGCGGCGAAACACAATGTCCGGTGGGGTGATCTTACAGGTGAGGAGGATTGAAAAGAAAATATGGTATAGTACAAAGGTGGTTTTGATCATCCTTAAAACTTGCAAATGTATAGGCAATTGTGTGCTTGCTAATCTGGTTGATGGAGTGTTTCATTTAAATGAGATTGTTTTACGGATTACTTTCCGTAAGACGGGAGTTACTTTTATTAGAAAAAGATTTACTTTTGATTTAAAATTGTCGTTATTGTAAAAATCATCGATTAACTTCGACTATTCTCTGTTTATGTGCTAGTTTCTCATTGATCGCCTAAGTATTAATCTCGATTTTTCTCAGTCAAACCACGCATAAGCCAGGTTAGCTCCCCGAGCCCCGATGGGTCGATATGCCCCAATTTATTACTTTGAGTAGTAACGTTTATATTAAAAAAATTAAAAAAGCAGCAATTTTCTTCTTTGATTAAAGTAATATTTTATGTTAAAAATAACTTTTTATGTAAAAGTAAGTCGGGTTTTATTTCAACATTTCGATTTCATGCACTTTTTTCTAGTAAAAGTTACGATTTTTTTGTTAATTATCATTTGTAGTGACTTTCCAAATGTCATATAGAAATGTATAATCTTTATAATCTTTTTAATTTTATGCACCCATGCAAGTTTATGGCTCTAATTTTTGACGTGGAGCTCGAAAACGAGAATGTGACTATCCAATCTTCTGATGTGTAATCATACGGAGTTTTTAAACCACTAGTTAGATAAGAATGACATCATTTAATGATTAAGTTTAATGATAAAATATATTTTTTTTTTTTTATGTAAAAATAATCGTAAAACTACATGTCTGTAATCGGTCCGGTAAAAAACCAAACTTCGTGCACAATATCTGCAACTGGAACCCGAAATCAGACTATGTGCATTGAAGTGAAAAATCTGAAGCTGGTGCACTTTTGTATTACAGCTCATGATAAATCGTCAATAAAAAGTGATAAATGTATTTTTTTTAATAATAATTAATAAAACTATTTTGAATTAGATTGTCAGCCTCGTATTCGAATGGACAAATCCGCAAACAAACATAGTCTAATGAAATATTAATAATTTGAGGACAGAGATTTTAAATGAAATCTGAAAAATAGATTTTAGATTATTTAATTAAAGTGTCACAAACTCACAATTCAGAACATGGTAAATGTAAGATGCCAATGTCTGAGATGACTAGGACCAATCAAACAGTACTTTTTGACTGTACTATATCAGATTTTCCATTTTAGGATGATCAATTTTATATTAGTTATTTATGTAATAAAAAAAATATGTTTTTTTTATCATTCTTTTAGAATAATGTATAAATTGAGTCATTTAATCCAATATATAATTTCTAATATTGGGTGCTATTATATACTCCTTCCGTCCAGACTTATTTTCCACAAGTGATCGAGCACGAATATTAAGAAAAAACAGATTTTTTTTTTTTTTTTTTTTACTTTTTTAAAGGTGGAGATTTGAGTGATGAGATTTTGAGGGTGGAGATTATGGGAGAAGTTTCATTTTTTGGAGTGTGCAAAATAAGGTGGGACGAGCTAAAAGGGAAAGTGAGCAAAATAAGCTGGGACGGAGGTAATAATTCTTATTTTCAACTCTAAATAAGTAAGGGTATAATAAGTATGAGGATGTGTTTGCTTAAGGTTTGACTCAGTAGATTTAGGGGACCAAATTTCGATAAAGTACACTCATTAACTCTCTCTTAATTAAATTTGGCTCAGCGCTCTCCAGCCTTAAGCAAACACACCCTGAGTGACTAAACATAGTAGTTATTCAAATGATAATAAAGAAAAAACTTGTTAAGATCGTCACGCCGTGGGACGGGAAAAGTGTTAATTTTTGTTGCAAGTGTATCATTTTTTTGGATAAAATATGTATTTTGTACTGAAGAAATCACCTTCATTTGTAAAAGTATGAATTTTTAGGCAAAAATATCATTCTTTTCTATAAAAGTGCGTTAGTTGCACACCGAGAAACCGCGAAATTCTTACCTAGCCGTAAGGGTAGTGACCCACGCTGCTGGATGCACGATACATGGACAAAAGATTGACTTTTTCACCCAAGTATCGTGGTGTGGAGGTACTACTTTTACGAGATAGGTAAAAAATTCTCGACCATCACATTCAAGACTCACTGAAAATTAAAAAACAGAAGCTAAGTTATTGTTGGACTATATTTGGCTATTTGGACAAAAGAAAAACACAAACACAAAAATACATATATATTTCCGCTATATTTCATCTGCTTCTGATTCCGCAATCTTTTGCATTGTCCAAAGCAATTAGAATTGCATCTATATTTAAAAACACACATACACCTCTCTCTCGAGGTGGTAATTCGGACGACCTGACTTGTTTTAGTTTATCGAGATCATTTTTTATTCTACGCTTGGTCGATTGACCCAAAATCTCATTATTAGAAAAATTAGTGAATAAAGTCCGTCCCATTCTCTTAATATACTACTCCCTTCGTTCTAAAAGAAATGACATTTTAGCATTTTTGTAAACAGATTAAGGAGACCTACAAAATGATTGATCTACCCATATTTGATAATTGTGTCTTGTATTTAATAAAGCATTTTGTAAGAAAGAATAAATAAGGACAATTTTGGAAGAATCGATTTAAAGGTTTTTTGGATTCCTATAATGATAAATATCTTGGGATAAATTGTTGAATTGTTAAACTAACAATTATTTTGGGACGAAAGGAAGTATAATTGTTGGGCTAGCCCGTGACTCATCGGATCAGGGCTATTAAGTCCAAGGGCACTTCGGACCAAAATTTTTATAGTCCAATTTATCTAAAATGTCGGGCGGGTTGAACTACACTAATTCTGCCACCTCTACTCACACACATACATCTAGAGGTGGCAATTCGGGCGGCCGGGTCCGTCGGGCCAATGACGTATTTCGGGCTGGGTTGGGCCCGCTCCAAGATTTGATCAGACTTAAAATTAGTCGGCCCGGCCCGTAATATTCCCCTACAATAACGGGTCGGCTCGGGGCCCGTCGAGCTTTTGGTCCATCGAGCCGGTTCGATCGGGTCAAATAGTACTTTAGGCCTACATTTCTATGGTCCCGTCCATCTAAAATATCGGGCCTACTGGACCGGCTCATCGGACCGGCCAATTCTGCCACCTCTACATACATCATATATGTGTGTGTATATATATGTATATAGGTTTGGGGGGTGGGGTTGGGGGTTGGGGGGGGGGGGGGGGGGGCGTTGGGGGTGTTTAGTACTTAGTAGGTTTCTCCTCAGTTGGATTTTGTTTCTTTTCCAAAGTCCTTTTGTGGTTACCTTGTATCTCTTGTTTTGTTTATTTTGTTTAGTTTTCACAAGTTTTAGTCACTTGTTTTTCATCACCCACTCAGATACTATTTGGAAATTCACCATTTATTTTAATCACCATTCTCATTCATTTTGACATGTTGCTAATTAACACTAATTATTAGGTTGCACGGAGTTTGGATCAATGTAATTCGAAATTAAGGGTGAATGTATGAAAATGTATTACTATTTATGCATTTTTCAGAATAAGTAATATCTTTTCATGAAAAACTATTCATAAATTTAGAATAAGTAATATTTTTCAGCATAAACAATAATACATTTTTATGAAAAATTTTACACGATTCGAATTGTATTGGTCTAAGACTCATGCAACTAGTCTAAAAAAGAACTACTCGATTATGAAATGCTAGTATGAACGAAAACACGTCTTTCAATGTTTCTTGTTTTCATAAAAGAAACCCTATTGGATTAAGGTGTTCATGATCCAGAGCACAGATTTTTTACTCATTAATAAATGACAAAACCTTATTACCGATCACACGAATCTCATTTCGTACGATAGATCTAATTTATAACAAAAGTAATGACCCGACACCCATATCCAAGTCCCGACCATATTCAAGGAATAAGTTTCCTTATAACTGTCACTAGGGATGTACACGAGTCAAGCTGTTCATGAATTATTCGAATCTCAGTTCGTGAAAAGTTCGATCAGGCTCGTTAAAGTGGCTCGTTAAAATAAATGAACCAAACTCAAAATTGATGATATTCGGTTTGTTAGCTCGCTAACAAGTTCGTTTGTGAGCTCGAGAGCTAGTTCGTAAAAACTAAAGAAATGTATTTATAAATTAATTCCTAAGTTTATAGTTATATTTATAAAAACATAGAATTATATCATTAAAATAATGTATTTGTATATATGTAATTAATTAATCTTAATAGGTATATTATAATTTTTAAGAATTTATAGCTTATTTTTAATTAAATAATGATTAGTAATATATTTATAATTTATATTTATTGAATTCCTTTGGGCTCGATTAGGCTCATTAGATGCTTGAGTAAGCTCGCGGTACGTTCATATATTTGAGCTCGAGTTTGATTTGATAGTTAATGAACCAAACTTAAACTCTTAGATATTCGATTATGTATATCCTTAACTATCACACGCACGACTAGCACTTAATACCTTTTACGATCACAAATTAAATATCAAATCTCCAATAAAATCATGATGTCAAATCACATAATCTCCTTGAAGAGAATCAAGAAATAGACTTACAAGATTTAAAACATATGTGTTTGACTTTTACTCAAATTTGTATCAATAACAAAGTACATATGATATAGGTTAAGGGCCTCAAATTGAATATAAATGTGAAAGACAGAAAAGTTTTGCAGACTTTAGGGTACCCTATATTCTTGTAACCTTGCAACCCTAAAAAAGATTCACTTCTATAAAACACACACACACGTTTGGGTGTGTGTGTGTGAAAATGTGTCCAAGCAACAAAAGTCCAACCCAATAGGAAACAGTGATCTATGAACTATTGAAGGGTCTTTTTTCAATGATCTGTCGCCAATTAACTTCCTGGCCCTGAATCTAATGGATTTTCTTTTTCCGAGGTTCGTGCAGTTCGGATCATGGGTGATTCTAGGGATGGGCTTTCTACTCTGTAAATTTGGGTACCCGACTTGCGAGTTTTACTCGATAGAGTTAGGTATTTTAGTCCATCGTGTATTGTGTTTAGGTGGGGTTGGATTTTCCGGGGTCGGGTTTTTTTCAGGTAATATATTTTAACAAAATTAATCGTAACTCTACATATATTTAAGCAATTTTAAAGAAGCAAAAAAATTCTTTTATAGAAAAGTAACTTTGAGAAAAACTCAACCCGACCCACTTAATCGTCAGGTCGGTGTCGAAAAAGTCGGATTGAAGATAGGGTACTTTTATCGGGTACCTGAACCGGAAAACCCCAAAACCCGAAAAATCCGACCCAATCCTACCCTTACGTGGATCCATAAGAAAAGTATCATTGTTACTTACTTTGAACCTAATGGATCTCTCTCTCATTACTATTCTCTTTCTCAAATGGCATAAAAACTTATATAAAACGTATGCATGGAAAGAGGTTAAGTTCGGCAAAATGTACATCACTTAATCTCTTTCCATGCATGATAGACGTATCATTTTGAATGAAAACATACATTTTCTTAAAAATTATCAGTTTTTCTTGAAAAGTATCATTTTCTCTACGAAAAGGTATCAATCGATGAAAAATGGATGCCAAAACATTGACTCCAAAAGTTATTGTTTTCTTTTAAATTTAACGTCTTTTTTCGAGCCCGTGGACTTTAAAAAAGTTATACTTCTATATATTTAGCTCATTTTTTAGGTCTGCTCAATATGATGGTGGAAAATATCATTTAATTGACAATTGGTATCATTTCTTTATAAAAGTATCGGAAAACTGATACTTTATTGATAATTTTATCAAAAAAGTTATACTTTTGGACAACTTTTACCAGAAAAATAATATTTCTAAAATTGGCATGACTCGTTGACATAAAAATACCCATGTACATGGTGTACATAAGTCTTACTATATATTAAGATCCTTAAAAAAGAAACAAAAAAGTTAGATATATTAAGAGGAAGCAAAATCAGTCCAGTCATGTATGTTCGCCATTTTAAATGGAATTGGTTCATTACAATCTTATTGTGAAGAATTATAAGGCCAATAGGTTCGACCTGATATGCCGATGACCTAACGGACTAGCCCAAATTTTTAAATATATTTTAGAGAAAATTACAAGCTCACTAATTTTCAGTCCAGTAATATTTTAACTCGTCCCGACTTATGAAATTGTTCAATTATCTATTGCCAATTAATTTTGAGGCCTTGAATCTGTTGGATATTTCTTTTTTCTTTCTTTTTTATTTTTATTTTTTAATATTTTTTTCCATTTGAGTTAGATATATGCTTTTTGTCTCATAGATGTTGGGTTTTTACTCGTGGAATGAGATGGAGACTGGACTATGTGCATGATTGTAAAGTCTTTGTTTTTTTCTATTTGATAACATCTCAAGATTGTGTTATAATTATGAGATCTATGTGTAAGATGATGTGACATGCCTTTACAATTCCCTAACTCCAAAAAAACTTGGTTTAGTAAATTAGAAACTAGGGGTGCAAAGGGTGGTAATTCGAACGGCCCGGCCCGATCGATCAGTGTCATATTTCGAGTCGGGTATGATCGGCTCAAGATTTGATCTAACCTAAAATTGATCGGTCTGACTCGGAATATTCCCCTATAATATATTAAGATTACTGGGTCGATCCGGGGGCCATCGGACTTTTGGCCCGTTGGACCGGCCTGGTCGGATCAAATAGTACTTCAAACCTATATTTCTATAGCCCGGTCCATATAAAATATTGGGTCAAATAGTACTAGACCGGGTTGATTTTGCCATCCCATCTTTATTTTTATTCTCCATCTCGGAATTCGTTTTGGGTGTGGATGGGGATTCTCTGTCCGGTGAAAGAGGTATCCGCCGAGATTTCGATCCCCCATTCTAGTTTTTATAACATTAAATTTTATTTATTTTTAGCTGAAATTAATACTAAGATTTTGAATAACAATACAATAAATCTACACCACAATAAAAATAAAAGAATCATTAATAAAAGTAAAATAACCATATCAATCATAAGTGTAAAATGTTTCTAAGTTAAAATTTTAAAGAAACAAATAAGTAGTTACAGAAAAAACATCATATTTTCAAGATTTCATATTTGTATGCCGTGTAAATACATATAGTGTAAAACTTAAATTACAAATAGGGAATGAAGAATTCCCGCTTTTCTTTATTCGGAACGGTTCAGATCAAGGACGGGGAGGGAAGCATGAATCATGTCCCCATCACTATAACAAAAGAAAAAAAGGATTTATAAGACGTTTAAAAATAAAATAATAAAACACCTATTATAACATCTCATCTACCCACATTGATTTTAAGTGTGGTCTATTCCAATATGGGAAAAAGGGTATAATGACACTTGAAAGTGTCAAGACATGGAAATAGATCTCTTAGACACTAAACCACATAAAATGTCTAGACATTAAACCTAATAAGACACTACTAAATGTATGCATAAGTGGTTTTATCGATCGAAAGATAAGTCAACTATTATTCCAGGTTCTGAAAGAATTCTTTTATGAATCTAAGGTCTAAAAGATTTAAAAGATTTTTGACAGGTTCTGAAAGAATTCTTTTATGAATCTAAGGTCTAAAAGATTTAAAAGATTTTTGACGTATATTTCTCCTGTTTATCACTTCGAGATAATTTTATTTTGTGAGTTTTTTAATTTTCCAAACAAGTCCTATAATGGTTTTCATTGATAATTTCAAATCTTTTAGACCCTAAATTGATAGAATTTTTCTTTCAGAAAGGAATCTGCCAAGTAGCAGGCAAGTTCCAGCTACCCTTCCAAAATTCGACGGGCAGTAAACAAGTCATAGAAGCAACTCTTAGCTTGTTCACCACCAAACATTGAATTTGGTTGGCTTGTCGAACTTGACCCTAAAATTTAGCCATGTTTCGAGCATACCAGATGAATCGAAAAATAAGGAAAGACAAAGAAACTCTAATATGCTCTGCGCTACAACTTTTTTCAAACCAGATTTCTTAAAATATTTTATAATTATATATGAAAATAAAATTTTAGAAAATTTAAAAGGACTGATCGTTGTCCTTCAATCCTTAATTCTTGAATTTCTTTAACGATAGTCAACTCTAGAAATTAAACTATAAATAGCTACTGATATCGATAAAATTAATAAGTTGATTTAATTAAAATGAATAATCAAATACAACTTCATTATAATATTCCTATTAATTTATTTTGACGTCTTTCTTAACAAATTTAATTTTTATTACTTAAACTTAAAAAGATCCATTAATTATTATGAAATAATTGTTCAAAATAAATAAGCTGTATTACAATTAACTGAAGTTCTCCTATACAATTTCATGGGCCTAGGCCCCTCCCATTTTCCCATATATGGCCGTCCATGATAGGTAAATTACTTTTCGTCTCATCACTTTTCGTTCGTTCTATTTTTATTCTAAAATTTGTTTTAATTCAATTTCATAATTAAAGAAATTGTTCATATTTAAACCAATTTCTGTTATCGATGAAAAAATCGACCGAAAAAATACCCATGACTGTCACGTACGTGGCACCAACTTCTCATCGATTTTAATTAACGTGGTCTAAACGCTAATCTTTCTGGGACGAAAATTGAATAAGCAGAATTTTATTGGACGAAAAGTTATTTCATGTGACAGTCTTGTGTGTTTTTCAGGCATGTTTGCTCATCGACGGTGAAATCACCCAAATGCGAATTGGTCTTTAATTATGGGATAAAATTGAAGAAAGAACAAATCTTAGGATGAAGATCAAAAGAGTGGGACGAAAACTAATTTCACGTGACAGTTTCGTGTGTATTTTTGGCCGATATATTCATGGACGACGGGAATTGGTCCAAATACAACTAATTTCTTTAGTTATTGAACGGAATTGAAAAATCAGCAGATTTTAAAATGAAAATCGAACGCCAAGAAAATTATCAGACGAAAAGTGATTTTTGGTATAGGTGGCAATTCAGCGCACCCGCCGAACCCAGCCCATTGGAACAAAACCATAAGCTGCCTATTGGGCCCGATGGTCCTGTGGACCAACAATTATTGAGTCCAGACCATTAATTACCCTCTTAATATTATACAAAGATTTTTGGGTATGTCTGTGATCGGTAGAGCTTTTGGCCCACCATATATTCATATTGGACTTATTGAACCCAAGAAAAATTTAAAATATCGAGCAAATTTGGTCGGATCGATTTTGCTACCTCATAGATTTGTATACTACTCCGTCCGTCCCGACTTATCTTGCACAGGGGGGTCGGCACGGGTATTAAGAAAAGATATTTTTTGATTGTTTGTTGACTTTTCAAAGGTGAAATGAGGATGAATCAAACACTCAGACGTGGTTCGATCAAAATTGATCTACATCCACGGAGGCTCTATGCACCTCAATTCACTTCACTACAAAATCAATTACAAGAATCTCTCAGAAACTAGAAAATCCCCAAATCACAAGTCGATTTGGAGCAGAAACCCTAGACTTCTAATTCTCTCAATTGTGTAATGTTTACAGAGGGAAAACTATATCATCTAGCTTGCATTTACAAGTGATACAAATGTATATAAGTACTGAAGCTCGAATTCTGAAGACGAGAGAGCTGTAACTGACTTTAGCTCAACTGCTATAAGTTGCAGAATAGGGCTTCCACTAATTTGAGTTTAAACCCGGTTTTCTGATCCGGTTCTTCAAATCATAATTTCGGTTCTGAATTCTTCACAACTCATACTTCATACAATAAACCACTTGATGAAATTGAACCAATATTCACAAATCTCCACCTCAATGAATTCAAGTGCATGTCCTTACCTCAACCTGTCCTTTTTCCGAAGGTGGAGATTTAGAGGGTGAAAATTATGTTATAACTTTCCCTTTTTAGACTGTGCAAGATAAGATGAGACCATCGTTTTAAAAAAAAGTGTACAAGATAAGTCGGGACGAAGAGAGTAATAAATACTGAAGCAAACAAAGACAAAAACATGTACTAGACTTTGAGTAGTTCCATGCAGGGGGGCAGCCACCCCCAGGTCCACCCCTACACACACACGCATAACGTTTACTTTTTCACAACGGCCCTCTATACTCTACACTCTATACACACGCAGTAAAACAACAACAAATACAACAAACAATTATATTAATATTTGAATGCATTGGTCTCAGTTTTCCTTCTTGTCACCTTCCTCTTTGGCCTCTTCTCTTCTTCCTCAGATGCCCCCCTCCCTCTGTCAAACACACACTCACACGTGTGTATGTGTGTGTTTTTCAACATTCAAGAAGTCTTCCCTTTCTAGGGATGTTAACTAGACGAGTCGAGTTTTGAGGAGTTCGAGTAATGTTTGTTAGCAAACTGAGTTAGAAGTATTAATTTGGTATTCGTTAATGTTCGTGAACTGTTTACGAATGTTGACGAACATCAAGTTTGTTAACGTTTTCTGTCTGTGAATTTGGATGTTATATGTTATTCTAGTTTGCATAAGAAAATCTTAAATTTTATTCTTTCAATTATTAATTTGCGGGGCATTTTAAATAAATGAGTTACAGAAATAATATAAAAATATAAAAATATGATTATTATTATTATTAATTATTATTACTTTTTTTTTTTATTATTATTATACTTATACGAGTCTAAAATATGTTCACGAGATGTTAATGAATGAACCCTTAATATTTAAACTCTATTCGTTATTAAACGGACATAAATAAATATGTTTGAACGAGCGCTAATCGAGTTCGATCACAAGCTTTTTATAGAACGTTCTGTTCATTATCAGTTCTTCAATGTTTAAACTCTATTAGTTATTAAAATGACAGAAATAAATGTATTTAAATCAGCGCTAACCTAGCTCAAACACACTCTATTCGTTATTAAAAGGTCAGCACTAACCTAGCTCAATCACGAACTTTCTACTGAATCATCTGTTCATTATCAGTTCTTCAATGTTTAAATTTTATTCATTATTAAAAGAACAAAAATAATATATTTGAATGAGCATTAACCTAACTCAAACACGAACTTTTTATCGAATATTATGTTTGCTAGTAGGTCTACCCTCTCTCTCCCTACTATAAATACTCATCTTTAGCCACGTTCGAAAATTTACTACACTACACTTTCGTACCATGCTATTTGACTTGCAACGAGCACACGATATTTTTACTAAAACTCAGAAAGAATAGTTCGGTTTCCGTTGTACTATGGTGCAACTGCACGAAATAGTTGGTTATGGAGAAGAAAATACGAAACCCAGTTTCTGCATCAACGATAACATGGACGTCCTGATCGAAATCCTTAAGCGACTCGACGACCGCTCACTCGGCGTCGCCGCCTGCGTCTGCCGCCTCTGGTGCGGGTTGACTCGGAACGACGCGCTCTGGGAGCATCTCTGCTTCCGCCACCTGTCGCCGCCGCCGGAGGGGGTGAAGACGGTGGTGGTGGCGCTAGGAGGGTACCGGCGGCTCTATACGGCGTGTGTGAAACCGGTGCTTAGCAGGCTCGGCGGCGCCACCGCTGAATGGGAGCGGAGGAATTGGAGTCGGCATGAAGTGGAGCTGTCGCTGTCGTTGTTCTGTGTGGATTATTATGAGAGGGTGTTTTTATCCGCCGGCGGCGGCGGTGGTGGCGGTGGGAAGGCGGCTGCGCCGCCGTCGTCACTCATGTTCCTCTGCAAAGCTGTTAATGTTTGATATGAGGATATATCTAGTTTTATTTATTTAATTTATTTTTGGTTAATATGAACAAATATTTATTATTGTTTTTGGTTTCTAATTATTTAGGAAATAATATTAAAATAAATTCATGCTTTTATTTCCTCAATCTCTGTCTTCTTCCATTCTAGTTTCGAGTTCTTATTGTCACTGACTTCGACTAGTCTTCGTTCAAGTACTAAGCTTTTATTGTCTGTCTACTGATTTTTGCTGTAAATTTTTTCGATTCATCTTCGCCTAACTATGACTATAGCTCATGTTTATCGTGGAACTGGCGGTTAGCAATTACAACATTGATCTTTAACACCAGATAATAACATGTATTCCAAATGATATTATCTTCTATTTTAATTTCATCAAATTGTAAAGTATTTTAAATGAAATTATGGTGATATCACATACAAATTTATACGGTATAACGATAGAATAGAATGAGAGATAAAACACTATTTAGAATACGAGGCATTGTTGGTTATGATTGAAGGTATAAACTCATGTTGGTTATGGAGGAAGAAAAACACCACGACTTTTATTTTTGTTAAGTTTACGAAAACATGCACTGACTCTTCAAAAGTTATAAATTTGCACTCTTACGCCTTATTTTTATTAATGTGATTTAATAATTTATATGTAATTAATTCGTGAAATAAAAAAATTTAAAATTTTATCCGAACTAATAAAATAAATGCATTGACTTTTAAAACAAAACAGATTACTGTAAAATATTGAATATATACGTTTAGGAGTTCTTGGGAGTGTGTTTCCTAATCTTGGGCTGCTACTGCTAGGATTTCAGTCTTTAATAGAGGTGGAAATTCGGCCCACCCGACCCGATAGATCGGGTCGGGATCATATGTCAACTGGCCCAAAATTTTGTCGGACTAATAATTATTGAGACTAGCTCAATCCATCTCCTTACATATATAAAGAGTTTCGAATCGGATTGTGGTCCGTCGAATTCTTGGTCCATTAGATCTTTTTAGGCCCAATAAGCATGTGGACTTAAATTTTTATGATACAATTCATCTAAAATATCGAGTGAACCGAACTATTAACTAGGTCAGGTCGATATTGTTAGCTCGAGTCTTTAACCAACTAGGGACCAATAATTGTAGGACCCCTCTCTAAAATAGTGATAAAAAGATCTCTTATTTTACAGATACATAACAACGCCCTATATGGGCTTCAGTTGAATTGGATTTAGCCCATTTACTATTGGCCCATAAAAAATGGTATTATACGAGTACCCGTTAAGGGCATCTCAAAAGGGGCGCACCAAAATGATGTCGCTTGCAGGGTTGCACACGAATGAACTCGTTCACGGTTCGAATCTCGGTTCGTAAAAAATTCGATTAGGTTTATTTAATGTGGCTCATTAAAAATAAATAAATCAAACTTAAGATTAATGATATTTGGGTTGTTAGTTCGTCAACAAGTTCATTTGTGGACTCGAGAGTTAGTTCATAAAAATTAAGTTAATATACTTATAATTAATTCCTAATTTTATAGTTATACTTATAAAAGATATAGAAGTATATAATTAAAACTATGCATTTGTATATATGTAATTAATTAATCTTAGTAGGTATATTATATTTTTAGAATTTATAGCTTATTTTTTTTATTAAATAATGATTAATAACATATTTGTAATTTATATTTATTGAATTCCTTTGAGCATAATTAGGCTCGCGAGAGGCTCGAGTAAGCTCATGAGTCGTTCATATATTCAATAAAATAAGTTCGAGTTCGGCTCGATAGTTAATGAAGTAAACTCAAACTCTTAGATCTTTGGTTCAGCTCGATTTATGTATATCCACTCGAATAATTCTAGCTCAAATTAATTTCAATCTTTTTACGAATCGATCCCGAGCTCTGTGGTAAAAATCCTCGAGTAGCTCCGATTAATCTTCTCCTAGGCCATAGGCTCCCATTAACCGCCTATATTTATTTCCAAATTCCTCCCCGCCTAGCCACGTCTACATTTCGATTAGTCCCGTCTAGATTCCGACTAATCGTTAGGCCCCTAGTTCACCGCCTAACTAGCACCTAATAATTTCTACAATCTTAATTTCGAGTGGCTCGCGAGTTGTCTCAACTCACGTACGTTGCTACGCCCCTAGTATCGGCCCTATTCTAAAATAAAATAGTTTTAGGGTACAAATGTGAAATAAGCCAAATAAGAGGGATCAAATGAAAATAGTGAGAAGGACTGAAAACTCTGCAAAGAGAAATGAGCAAGAGGAGAAAAGCAAACAAGGGAGAAATGGATCCTCGTCTATGGCACAAAGTCGCTGCTATCTCTGGTAAACTTCTCTCTCTCACACACACACCTCTCGATCAATTCCACTTCTTCAATTGAAGCTCAAACAGTTGTTTCTGCAACTGTTACAGGCGTAGCAGCTCTCGGTTTGGGAACTTACGGCTCCCATGGTTATAAGCCGAAGAATCCTTCTTACAAGGAGGTAATTTGTGCGAACTACGGTTTTTTCGATTCAATTTTTGGGGGAAATGAGATAAAATCATTAATTTGTGTGATCGGGTTTGAAGGTGTGGCACACTGCATCTCTGTACCATTTGGTTCACACAGCAGCGCTGCTTGCTGCTCCGTTAACTAGACACCCCAATGTTGTGAGTGTTCCCCTTGTGCTGCCATTGATTTTGTGTTTAATTGTGTAGTTTTGTCATTTTTTTCTGGGGATTGTTTCAGTTTGGAGGCCTTTTGACTACTGGAATTGTTGCATTTTCTGGAACGTAAGTTTTCTAGGGTTCCTTCTCTCTCTTTAGCATCATGAATAATTTTACTTTTGTGTAGTTTTGGATTGTCGAAAATTGCTAGTATAATCTCATCAATTTTGGGAGTATTTTTCTTATCTGTGAAGATCTATATTTGTATATGCAGTCCACCATAACTTTTTATTAGGATTGTAAATGAGTCAATCCGAGCGGAGTCCGTTTAAAACGCTTTTACGAGCTTTTGATATTATGTTTGAATTTCTTTGATTATTAATCGAGCTTAAACGGACTCTAACTGAGCTGAACACGAGTCACTTTCAAGGAGTTCGATATTTTTACACTTCTCTTAACAACTTTTATTTATCGAAGTCAAGTTGAGCTTTTGATTTCATCAAACATAAAAGTATGTTAAACCTTCTTTGATATCTTTGTTGAACGAGCTTTTAGCGAACTATTTCGATTCGATTATCTGAATAGCTTGGTTTGATTTTCACCCCTACCTATCGTAAGAGAATTCTATTATTCAAGCCTTTACTTGATTCAAAGTGGATTTGAAGTGACATCCCTCTTAGGAAAATTGAAGATTTAAGAATTTCAGAAAACTCAACCAAGGTATATTTGAGGTGATAATAAGATTCAAAACCATAAAGTGATTTTTTAGCCAAAAGTTGGTAGAAGCTTGGTGCTGGCAACTTTTATGAATCTGATTTTAAGTACTTTTGAGAAGCAATTTTGTGTTGCTAGGGGGTGTTTGCAACCCAAAGTTTCATGTGCAAAATCACTTTCGCAACCTAAAATTGATTGTTGGAGTGTTTGTAGAATCATGATAACTTCTTCAAAAAAGCACTTTAATCAGATTTGGAGGGACTCCCAACTTCTTACAGATTGTTGGTTTTTTTTGCAAACACTACCCAATTCTGATTTTTCCCCAAAAATCAATTTAAATCATTTTTCTAAAAGCACAATTATTTTCAAATATCCCTCTAATGTGATTACACTCCCAAAAGTAATTCTTGGATGGAAAAGTGATTCTGAGCTTCCAATTATAGATTGCAAACACCCTCTTAGTTGTCAGGAATGGTGTAACGATGAGACATAGGATGAGGGAATTTTGTATACTGCATAAATGAGAAGAAGTTGATAAGTTTCCGTAAAAGCTTGAATCTGTTCATCATAAGCTACACTTTACATTGCATTTACGTTGCAGATTATTTTCCACAACGAAATGCTATCAATAAAACTTGCAAATCGAACCAGTAGAAGTACCCCTTTACGAAAACCATCTCTGGTTGTACACGCTACCAGTATAATTGCCAATGTATTCACTCAAATCCCAAGTCTCTAAGTTGCATTCAATATTTAATCAAAATGTTACCGTTAGCTTGTTACTGAGATAGCCCTCTCTTGTTGTTTTGTTAAAATATATTCTAATCGTGTAATGTGAACCAATGGTGGTTTTTCAGGTGTTACATGGTGGCATACCTAGAAGACAGAACGTATGCTCGACTGGCTCCCTTTGGAGGTTTCGCCTTCATCGGCGCTTGGGCAAGCTTGCTTTTCTAACTGTTTTTTAGCTATGCCATTTATACAATCTAAACTTTTTTTATGAAATAAGATCTAAACAGTTATATAGCTACAAAAGGGTAAATCTTGCTCGATATTAAGTCACCCATTTTATTGAAATCTTCATTTAAATATTTGTTTCATTAAGGTAAAATAAAGGGTGAAGCTTTGTCTGGTTTGGTTTTGTTTACTAGATAATATGATTTGTATTTGGGAAATTTTTCGTTTTCATCCTGTAACTTTACCACCTTTACAAGACGTCATTTATGTTATTCCTAAAGTCAATTGGTCCTATAACTTAAAAATCTCCAAATCGTTCATTTACCATAACAACAGGTAAAACTACTGGTTCCTATTGATATGGCGCCGGCAGTAGCAAATCAAAGTGACGACTCGTCAACAGCAGCAGATAGTTTTACATACTGCTGATGGTAAAAAGGCGTTTCTGCAAAGTTTTTTTAAGTTACAGAACCAATTGTCTTTTGAGGTAACATAAAGAACGTTTTGTAAAAGTTGGTAAAGTTGCCGGACGAAAACGACAAATTTTCCTTAGTTTTATATCGTGTCATAGAACTGAGAATGTCTAACGTTGTAACTGCTGAAGTGAACTTGGGATCGACATTGGTGCCCCAAAAATTTATCATATTTTGTTTATATTTGTAATTTATACCGTCTCCATTTCTTTATTTATAGTTTTAGCTTAGGATAAGAAAATTAAAACGTATATGAAATGGACGAATAAGCGTTCAATTCATTTCTCCCTCCCTCCAATCTCTAAATTTTCTAATCTTTCATTTATATTATGTCTTTTCCCAATTTTAGGGATAATGTTAAATTTGAAATATAAAAAGACTAAGATATTTATAAAATTTCATAAATTTGAAACTATAATAAGAAAAAAAAAATGGAGGTAGTATTTGGCTAGAAACTATAAGAAAATAAGAAGAAAGTATCATTAACTGAAAATTGTTACATTCAAAATTCAAAATTCCAACTTCACCCCTACAAAATGGTAACCTTTTAGACTAGGGCGTAAGCTCATAGTGGCAAAAGTTGTAACCTGCAATGTTCAATGTAACAACCATAATTAGCGCTTTTAGTTAATCGAGTCGAGCCAAGCTTTAAGTCATTTGAGTAATGTTTATTAAATTTGAAGCAAATTGAGTTCGAACGGAGCTTGTAATTTGGTGTTTATTGATATTTGTGAACACTAACGAACATCAATTTTGTAAATATTTTGTGTTCGTAAAAATGAATATTTGATACTCTAAGATAAAAAAATTCAAAAGAAACGTGTCATTTGAGCATAAAAATCACAATTTTTTCAATCTTACCCTAAACAACCTACTTAATTTAGTTGACTATATTTCTTTATTCCACTAAACATATCCCAAGTAAATAAACTGTGTATAAATATATTTGTCATTTTTATTCATCCTTAATTTTTCAAAAAAATAAAAAGACTAAAGTGACACTTTTTTAAACAAAGGGACTATTATTCTTTTTTTGCTTGGAGTTTATGTTGGAATTTGTTCTTTCAACAACAAATTCACAGACATTTATTTAAATGAGTTACATAAATAATATTATTATCATTATAATACTTTTTTGACGAGACTACAAAAATATTTATGAGGTGAGCTCTTCAAACTAAGCGAATCGAAATAAATGTGTTTGAACGAGTGCTAAATTGAGCTATTTTGTTCGAACATTTGTTTGCTAACGGCCCCAACCATAACCCAAAAAACATATAACTTGGGGAAAAATGTTAAAGTTAAATAAAATTTATTTTTATTATATTCATATTTAATTAAAAAAAAAGACTTACTGGGGTCAAGATCAGTGGTAATGGCAGCACCATTGAAGTAGCAGCTACCTCCTCTGCGCTTGAATTTTTGATAATAATTATTGAAGGCATAAGAAGCATGGGCCCTCATTGTATTGGGCCAAAAGCAGGCCTGGCCCACTTGAATCTTGCTGCAATTTGCACCCCCATTTCCACAGGCCCAATCCAGCCCAATTTTCAATTCACTATCTGCAGTTTGTTCACCAGCAATGCACCATTCTGCCACCACCCCACCTGTATTTTCATCAAAATTCAAGCAATGCTTTAGAGTAAGGTTGCAGAAGTCGGAAATTGGAGTTCTAGGACTGCTTAGCGGCTAGGCTGCCTAGGCATTGACTAATGCTGACAAGGTAACCACCTAATTTCAGTTATTTTTATTTTCAAAATATTGATCAACTAGTGTCGACTAGGCGCTCACCTAATTTTATTGTTTATAGGTATATAATTTCACCATAAATCCAAAATTGCGAGAAATAAATAAAAAATATCTAAAAGTTATTAAAGAAAAAAAGAAAAATTATTTACGCCGCCTAGTCCGACTAGGTGCCCGACTAGCTCGTTCAGACCAAAAAATACCTGAAACAATAGATTATAAGGAAATCGGGTTGGCAAGGCACGCTCTGGTGCCTCCTAAGTCGATTTCTAAATCTATGTCTAAAGGACATTAAGTGCAAATGACAAAGGGAGATCTAACGTCTAATCAGGTTTTAGATGGAGTTTAGCATGGTTTGCAAGGAGTTAAGCGTGTAGAGCTGAGGAATACGTAGACGGCGGATAACAGTCTATATATACACACATATGCAAGTGCAACATTACATATATAAAAATGTTTTGATAATTACCTGAGTTTTTTGAATAATAGATGAGAAGCAAGAGAGCAAGAAGAAACCAAATCTTGACTACCAACATGTTTTGTTTCTGTTTTCAAGTGGGGGCCAGAGCAAGAGTTTACTAGGTTATACTAAAACAAATTTCATACATATATATACACACATTCACACACATGTGATGTGTATGCATGTATTGATGTAAGGAGAAGTCTCTTATGCACCAATTACATGAATCTTAAATCCTTGCAATTTGTGTCAGGATTTAAAGGTATTACGTCGTTGGAGGGCACCGGGCCCCCTTCCGTCCACGCCCCCCGAGTATTTTTAGTTTCTACATATGTATGTACTCCCATCGTTCCACCTTAACTTGCCTAATTGATCGAGTACGGAGGTTAAGAAAAATAAATTTTATGGAATCTTTGATTTTTTTTAAAGGTGAAGATTTTGAGGGTGTAGATTGTGTGAGAAATTTGTCATTTATGGACTGACAAATTAAGTTGGGACAGACCGAAATGACAAGTAGTCAAGTTAAGTTGGGACAGAGGGAGTATTTTCGTAATATATATTTAATGTATGTAATAGGGTAACGGAGCTTGTAGTAACTCATATGGTTAATTAGTCATTTAACCGAAATAATGTGTGAGGCATAAGGACGTTGGTACCAACACCTCTCTACCGCAAAAGTATTTTTTTTATTTAACATATTAAATCATCTCCAAAGTTTAAGGCTCATTCAAATAAAATTCACTGATTAACATGTCATGGGCATGTCAATGTTTGAGGCCCATTCGAACATAATTCTATTTATGTAAGGGGGCTATTTTTTCTTTTGCACTGAGCCCTTCGAAAGATTGGACCAGCTCTGGTATTACATAATTTGAGTAAATGTATCATAGTTTCAAGGTGAGTATTACGAATTATGCTTAAACACTTTGTTCTACCTTTACTCAGGTTATGTGATACCTTTAAATATAAATTATGATACTCATTTTAAATTACACCGTGTAATTAGTGCACATGAGACTTCGTCTAAATGTACCTAGGGAGATGTATAATATATGCATGCATGTGTAAAGGGTCACAACCAATAAGAAATAGGCTCGGAATACAAAAACAGATCGCACTTCTTTTGAGCTTTCGACTTTTGTTCATAAAAAGGAATCAGATTCTACTTGTTTTATGCATGCAATCACATGCATGCATTTTGGGATTAATCCAAAAACAAGTTCCTCCCGATTTAACATGCCTAGTTAGTTGATCGAAAATTGAGGTTAAGAAAAAATAAATTTTATGGAATCTTTGACTTTTCCAAAGGTGGAGATTGAGGGTGGAGATTGTGTGAGAAATTTGTCATTTATGAGCTGACAAGTTAAGTTGGGACATACCGAAATGACAAGTAGACAAGTTAAGTTGGGATGGAAGGAATACTATACGTAAAATAGTATTCCATCTAGTACTTCACTGCGTTTGTTGTGTTTCATTTCGTATTCTATAGATGCATTGTCCCTGTTTAGAATAGGAATGAAAACTGAGACGGGTTCAAGAGTTTTACTAAACCCAGATTAAAGATATATATAGATAATTTACCAATTTTAAAATTTGTTATCATAATATTCGAAAGACCCTATTCATATGACCTTTTCTAATTGGCAAATTATTATTTATTTAACTTTCCATCTTTCAAATTATATTTCAATTTCAAAAGATAACAATACTTAGGATTAAAAATACTAAAAAATACATAAAGAGCACTAAGCAGTAAACCCAACAGATTGACGATGTAGCTTATGTGTTTAATTTTTCTTAGTAATGGCAATGGGAGGAGTCGAGGCGGGTTTTTGTGTTCTTGTCACGTCCCATGAAGGACCTCGACAAGGTTAAACGGGTGAGTATCCAATATTAAGTCTTATATTTTATATTTAATAATACACAGAAACTGAAATAATTAACTACTAAATAAAATATTTTTCCTAAATAATATATATAATATAAATTTAAGGGATCTATATAGGTTAATCAAAGAATCGGACAGAATAAAGAACTTAAACCCGTTCCGTCCCGTTATCATAATCGGAGGGGAATTTCTTGGTAAGCTCGAGCCGAGATGGATTACCCGTTCGAGTACGGAGCATTGTACACCGTGCCGTAGTACAATAATACAAGATAAAGCATCAATTTGTACGAAAAGATGTCTCAACTTCTTCAAATAATTTATTCAAATAGGTCCTTTTGAGTGTAAGTCATTTTTTTTTTTTTTTGTAAATTTAATAAAACTAAAAGGTTTAGTGAAATGTTCCCTTTTTCCTTTTTCTTTTTTATTCTATTCCCAACCATTTTATATTGCATTTTAATTTAATCAGTGCACAAGTAACACAGTATCATCACTATACATACAATGACACTCATTAGTAGGGCCGTTAACGAATCGAGTCGAATTTATTAGTAGGGTTGTTAGCAAATCGAACCAAATTTTTAGGTTGTTTAAGTAATGTGTGTTAAAGGTTGAAACGAACCGAACTTGAACGAGCATGTTGATTTAATGTTCTTCGCGTACCAAGTTTGTTAACATTGTACGATTGTAAATACGAATATTAGAGATTATTATAGTTTTGCAAAAAAAATCTTGGGTTTTATTATTCATCAACAATTTCATGGCATTTTCAGGAGTTACATAAATGATATAAGATTATTATTATTATTATTATTATTATTATTATTATTATTATTATTATTATTATTCACTACAAGAAATTTTCATATCAGAGATAGAAATTAATAAACGGATAATAGTGGTCTCTAAATAAAAACGATCTGGAAACAAAATAGTGACGAAAGACGACAAAAAGTCATTAGTATCAAATTAGTGACAAAATAGCTAGCAACCGAATAGTAGAGACATATATAACCCATCTTTATTCTATATGTAATTTGGTCACTAATTTTTAATAGAGATGAAAATTCAGTCACTGAATTTAGAGATGAAATAAACCGGTCTCTAAATTTAAGAAACGAGCGTTATAGAAATCAAACATTTCGTCTCAAATCTTTCACTACTTTAATTTAGGGACGGAAAAAATCTGTCTCCAATTTGATTTTTTCTTGTGATTCTATACGAAGCTAAAACATATTCACGAACCGTTTATAAACGAGTTCTTCAATATTCAAGCTCTATTCATTTGATAAACGGACTTAGAAACTTTTTACCGAACATTTGGTTCGTCAGCATCCCTACAACATTGAACATTGCTGTCGTGTAGAACACAAAAACAAACAGGATTATTACACTGTCACAAAGCAAGTAAAAAGACATAAAATCATTCATCACAAGGGGTTCCTATTGACATCTTTGTACAGCAAATAGCGCGTTTTCATCTTGCCAAGCGCAGCGTACCTGCACATACGAACGAATCTCATTGATCACCGAACAGATTATGTCGTAGAGTAGACGAAAAATAAGAGCTCGTCCACACTTCACTTACCATTGAGGGACAAACGGGGCCATCCAAATCGTATCACCAGCTTCAACCGGATACCTGTTTTACACACAATGTATATTTTAGAGGGATTCTCATCTTGTTTGCAGATTACTGCAAATATAACATAATTCGCGACTCTAGATATTGCTCGATTTGGTTCTTACCAGCTATCGCCTAAGCGGTAGATGCCTTGCCCCTCCAGAAGCATTAACCCGTGCTGGTTGTAGTGAACTTCCTGCCAACATTTGAGCCGATTTAGTCTCACTTTTCGACTAATGATTGTAAGACGAGCACTGATATTGAACAGTTACATTCATATATGCATCTTTAGTACAGATAATGAAGCGCGCTGCGTGTGGATAAAGTTGTTTTATACACGAGACATGTAGAAGTTATATTATAGGGTGAGTAAATTGTATTTATTTTGCAGATTTCATGGAAATTAACCGGTTGCATAGATGACGAACATAGGTAACAAAAAACATTGAGAGCGATTTATGTGTGAGTAAAATAGAGAAATATCGTGTCACTAACAATGAAATGATCAAACATGTTGCTATAAGAATACTCGTATTTAGTTCCAGCGTATCATGAAACTCCAAAAAAAGATCATCATATTAGGATGATATGCTTGACATAGAAAACAAGTGGAGTAATAGTGTTACCTTTACGTTGAGGAATTCGCCCGGTTGAAAATCCATGATCTGCGCAGCGCAAATATCGTTAATGTCTAGGTGGCATGCACACAAACTTTAGATTCGAGTTTACAACGATAAATTTGAAAACGAACCCAAAGAATGAAACTTAATGCATCAACTTATTTGCAACTTACATGAATGTTGAAATCATAAGGCAAAGAGGTGGGAAGAAGCTTCCGGAGCTCGAAAACCTGAACAGGACGAGAGAATTATAAAGTACCAATGGTTGTAACTATGCATCTGACGAAGATATGAGATGCTTCATTTTATAGAACTGAAGTAGAGCAGCAAATTGTATCGAAAATGTCACCTCGCCTGGAGTTTCTAGAAGGGGCTGATCATTTGTTGAACCGATTATCTCCTCAGTCGTATGATTTTCCAAGAACTCGTACCTGAGATAAAAGAGAATAATCGTCGCTGATTTTCCATCAAAACCAGATGTTACTGCTTATCGCGAGCGAAGATAATCGCAACTTACTGATTCCCGCAAAAATGTCGATGAAGGCAAAAGGAACATGATAACAATGTGATAAAAAAGACGCTAAGAGGTACACGAAGGAGAAAATTTTACCTTCTCTCGACTACAATGACAGTAGCAGATGCGTCGGAGTTCAACGAGTGTTCTGAATTCGGAGGAAGATAAGCATATGAATCCACCTGCAATCGTAAAAGTGGCCAAAACATACACTCACCTTCGTATTTAGATATCCAAAGTGATTTGCCAACTCTAGTAATCATTCGAATCCTTAACCACGAAAAACGAGAGCCACTGCTGCAAAGTTTCTTACCTCTAGCTTGTGCGGAGTGCCCAATTTATCACTGAGAGTCACCTCTCCCTGAACCACAAACACGAACCTGATTGGAATAAGCACAGCCGCACCAAATTTTCGTTAGATGCAAACTACAAAATTGACCAAAAACGCATGAGTCGTAGAGTATATCAAGTTATTAACTAAAATTCTTACGGACCTCTCAACATCACGCGGTGGGAGCGCCGATCTTGAATTTCCTACGAATACAATGTGCCAACGAAGTTCTATTACAATACTGAAGTGAAAGTAGAAAATTTTCAATGTTTTTAGCTTGCATCGTCAGATTATAGCATAATTCGTCAAGCAAAAACTTGTAATATCACATCAAAATTTCAGTCGAAAACTGAACCTTGCATCTTTGCCAAGTACATGACGAAATGCGAGCCCATGGAAGGCGTAATGAGATAAGCGCCCAACGTGTTCGTCCTGTCAGTCGATCCGCCCATAGAGATGAAAAAGTGTTGGCTAAACAAACTACAATTTAGCCGAAAAGATCAGACAGGGATATACCAGTCGGGCAATGGGCCGAAGACATGACTTTCAGGTGTTATTAGAGCATGGTCTCTCTTGTAGACGCTGCGCGTAAACCCCGGCAAGTCTGAGAACAAGAAAACCACAATATCAGCCTGTAGTTTCATGATTTTTTGATTCATTTCTTTATCTGAAAACCCGAAAAAACTGCGAAATCAACCTATAGTTCCATGATTCATTCATTCATGTACTTTATTTTCTTCTTGTTTTCCTTCAAGATCTTCAAATCAAATAAACAAGAATCTCAAAGGGATTACTAAGAGGGTGTTTCGTGTTTAGCTAAACTTATAATCTTCTCAAAACATGTTATACAATATTTGGCAGCTTATAATCTCTTAAAATGTGTTCGGCAAAATATGATGTTAAACAAAGTATAAGATGTACAATAATTCACACTCAAATTACCACAAATACACACAATTCACACAATATAATACACAATTCCTCCACACGCTACACAATTCACAAACTTCACGCACACTAAACACCTACACAAACAACACACATTTCACACAACAATAAAAAATTCGTGTTTGATGGCGGATTTCAAATTAGTCCATCAAATCCATAGCTAAACCCATTCATTGAATTGCAAGCTTATAAGCGTCATTATCCAAACACTTTATTGACTTATAAGCTCTTAAAACACTTCGCTAAACACCCTCTAAGACAAGCCATAACAATCTCTAATGGTTAAGAAAGATCATTCCAACTAACATATTATATCCTACAAAAGAACATGAAATCTAATGAGAAGAATTCATTAAGTCACCAAAATAAATTCTTATTTTTCCCTCAATTCCATTATGAGTGAGGCTAATACCCCCATTTCCTATATGGAAAAAAACGTTTTTTTAGTGTTCGGTTAGTATCAACCGAACACTCTTAAAGGCGTATTTGCATTTGCTCAATATAAGATGAAGTAGTGTTTGGAGTGTTTGACTTATGCTATAATTAATCACCTGGAAGTCAAAAGTCATAAGCAATAAAAATACTACTTTTATCTGCTTATTTAGTAAACCACAAGATCATAAGTGGTTATTTATCAAACACTTTCATTCTAAAATTTTCGTCAAAATCACTTAATTCTCAAACACTTCCCATTAATTGTAAGTGATTTTTGCACAAATTCTAATTTAGGGGTGTTTGCAATTACTTTTCCAAGTGTTTTTCAGCTTATAGCTTGGAAAAAGTTGTTTTGTAGTGTTTGCAAAATCGATTTCAGCTTTAAGAGAAAAATACTTCCAGGACAAAAACTCCAAGTAGAATTTTATTGTTTGTTTGAAATCACTTTTTTCTTCAAACACTAATCACTTTTCTCATAACTGATTTCTCTAAAATCTCTAATTTCAATCACTTTTTTAAAAGTAAAAACAATTAAAAACACCACCTAAATCACTTATTCAAAAGAGTAAAGGAAAACACTAACACCTCAAAACATACATTCTACTGATGTAACCAAACACGATTATATTCGTTCAGACAAAATGAGAATCTTGCACAAATTCTAATTGTAAGCACTTTTTCAAAAAGAAAAAGTAACGGAAAACACTCCATAAAACGTAAAAATGAGCTCAAAAATATATGTTCGACTGATGCAACCAAACACGATTATATTTGTTCGGACAAAATGAGATAAGACAAGGGGCAAACCTTGAAGGTGAGAGGGCGATAGAGTGGGGTTGGTAACCTTCCAATACAGTGGCTGTGGTTGCTTCTTCAATGGCGCTGCGCAAAACCCTTCACCATACGAGATTCTCACAAAACCTGTCAAATATTATTTCACAAACTATCATAAATCTGCAGATTTTTCGATTTTCAAGAACTGATGAAAGAGTTCACAAGCTAACATACTCTGCGTGATTAAAGCAATGAAGAGAAAATGGTAAAATTGCATCTTTGCAGGAAAAAAATGCATCTTTGTTGAGTTACAGAGCTTCTTTTCCACTAGTCCAGTGTTTGTCTTCTTCTCCCTGTTATGGCAAATTTATATGTATTCTGGGTGGTGGCGGGGTGGGTGGAGGTGTTTGAGTCGGGTTGCAATTCAGATTATCGGGTCGAGTTCATCTTTATTTTGGGTTAATTCGCATTATTAAAAATTATTTAAAATATATAATTATTCATTTAGGAAAAAATGCTCTCCTCGTTCAATTAAATTTTCTGTTACAGCAGGTGACCGAAACGAAAATAGTATTGATTTTGCGTAGCTTTTGGACAAAATTAAATCAATGGAGTTTGTGTCGGGTTGTTTCAGATTTTTTTCTATAAATACGGTAATGTAACGCAAATCATCAATTTCATTAAATTATATTTGTGCATATTTATTTTTTACAAGGTTGCTTCGGATTAAAATTAAATTAATTGAGTTTATGTCGATTTATTTCAAATATTTCTCTGTAAATGCGGATCGGGCTAAATCGGATTAGTCAGATTCTTCGGATCGGGTTATGGATGGCCACCCTGAGTGGCGCTGGGTTGGTAGCATTTTGGGCTTTTATGGAAGTTGAGTCAGCAGTGTGTCTATATTTTGATATCCAAAAGATAATGGGATTAAAGTTCCCAAAAAGACATTACTTTTAACTTAAAAACTCAAGAGGTTTTGGATTTATGCCCAGATCCCTGCTAATTTTTACCCCTAAATTCTTTATGTAATAAAAAATATAAAAGATTAGATCGATATGGTCGAGATCTTTGGACTACTAGATGGAAGCAATGAGCTAAAGAGATGAAGGACGACTGATTGGCTTTACGGGCCAAGGAGATGAAGGACGATTGATGGACTTTATGGATCAGACGGAGGTGATCTGGATAGAATTGAATTATGAGTGTACAAATTATGAAAGTGAACCTTAAAAGAGACGGTTGGACTCTATAGAACAGACACAGGTGACCTAGATGAAGTGAGAGCGAGCAATAGTAAGTGTCGACTTGATGGAGAATAGACTTTCACAAAAATAGTATTTTCAAATGGACAGTACATAAAAATACCATTTCTTATAAACTCATTGAAGATATACAAAATGAAAGAGCTTAAATGCAGGTGAAACTCTAGCCACAAACGTGAGCAATATTGTAATGTTAGTCATTAGACGGGTGGCAGATTGAGGTTCAACGTCTAGTCAGGAGGTAAAGTGGGTCTTGATAGTGGTAAGACGAAAGGAAAGACAGTCAATGACCGCCCAACTCCAAGGTGAGGCCTAGTCGAAGCTACGTGGAAGTTTTTGCTACAGACGACGTGAGGCTTCCCACATGAACCACGGTCTGATACAGCTTAGGCATCCCTACACACTCCAATTCCCTAAAACTCTCATTTTCTACATCATAACAAACTAAACCCCCTCCTCTATACTCCAATACCACCTCCTTCCGGTCCTCCGAAAAACAGAGAACCCGAACCAATTTCCGACCAAACATATTCCGCCAAATGTGCGAACATCTCTCCATTTTATGACTAATCATAGACACCGGAGTGTACACTCCAACCGAATACATTTTTGCCCATGATTCGTTCACTCCATACTCTTTCATCACCCAGATAGTAAATCCCCCGTGCCCCGGAGGCATGGGGACAGCTGCAGAGAGATACCCGTCTAGTGCAGCAAGATGACACCCGACCCACCTCCCGACAGAGACCGTGTTTGAGCTAGGATTCTTCATCACACGAAACGAGTCATCTGCTAAGTCGATGGACACAATAGCCCTCTGAAACTGGCCGTTGAGTCGGCCCCACCGGCTCACCCAGTGAAGCCTCCCATGCATGAGAACGCCAGGGGAGGACCATTTGGCTAGCCTGTACGTAGAGCTGTTAATAAATCAAGTTGAGTTGAGCTGAGCTTTAGGTTGTGCGAGCAGTATTTGCTAAATTTTGAAGTGAACAGAGCTCGATATAATTTGGAGATTGTTAAAATTCTTAAACTGTTTGTGAATACGAATATTAGATATTACTCTAATTTTGCACAAAAAATCTTTGTTCATCTTTCAACAACAAATTCATGAGCATTTTAAATAAATGTTACATAAATGATAGGAATTTTTTTTACTTACTATTGTTGATTTAAGGACACTGTCTTTGGTTATTTCGATTTATTCTTTTAACTTTAAAAATTCGATAATGTGATCATTTAACTTTCGAAATTCGACAAATTGGTCCTACTGCAGGTAATGTCCCATTTTTTTAATTTTTCGAATTTTTGAAACTTAAAACCCAATTTGTTGAATTTCTGATGTTAAAGGATCAAATCGATATTACCGAAGATAATGTTCTCAAATAAAAAATAGTTAAACTTAATGAACTAAAATAACAATTTATCCATATTTCTACTCTATTAGTATTATAATTTTATACAAGCCTAAAATATGAGGAGCTAGTTAACGAGTACTTCAATGTCTAGATTCTGTTCGTTATTAAACATATATAAATAAATATATTTTGAGCAAGCGCTAACGAAGCTTACGTTATGTTCGTTAACAGCCTCACCTGTAAGGCAGCACCCCTCCATTCTTCCATGTTTTGCTACTCAAGCTGTATATCTGAACTTCAGATACTTTTCCATTACAGTTGTTTCGTAATCTCCCGAACCGCGGATTCGCGTAGTGTCCGATCTTGATCACTTTGTAGTTATTCGTAACTGCATCGAATCCAAATCCGTACACGACAACTTGATCATGAAAAATGAAGTTCTTCGGCAGCTCCGAGTAGTATCTAGTAAACGGATTATAAAGGATTATAGATTCGACGAACAGAGTGTTGACCAGACAGAGTAGACCGTTACAAGAGCCCACAATGGTGAACTCCGGCATGGATGCAGCGAACGGGGTGTAGATTTTGCGAACTTTGTGGTCGTGGAGTCGGAGGAAGTGGAGCTGGTTTCGGAGAGGGTAGTCGGAGTGGAGGACGAGGCAGGAGCTGCCGTTGGTCGGGGCACGGGCGAGGTGCGCCCCGACGAGGTGCGGGTGACGGGAGAGGGAGGTTAAGGAGCGGGAGACGAAAGTGAACTGGATAAGAGATGTGATGGGGAGACGAGACAGGATGTCGATCACTGTCTCGGATGGGAGTTGGTCCAAACGGTTGTGGATTTCAGGATCGTTTTCGTGCTTAGTTTTCTTGATTACTGAATCCATGAACCAGAATTTCTTACAAATGATGTATGTAAGAAGAAGAGAAGTTTGGCTGCAGAAAATTAAGCTGCGGCGGTGACTTTGAGGATGAAGAATCCAAGGAAATGTTAGATGTAGGAATACACTTGTAAACAAGGAAATATTGAAAGAGACAATAGGGCTGCGAACGAACGTATCTTTCATTAAACGAGCTCGTTTATTTGAATAAACGAACATATTTTTTAGCTTGTTTTATAAGCGAATAAAGTTTGAAGTGACTCGTATACTAAAAGATCATGAATAAACATGTTCGAAACTTAATTATAATTACAGTAATAATAATAGAAATAATGATAAAAAAATAATATTCATACTATATATAATATAATATTTCTTATATTAGCTCTTATAATAATGAGCATTTGGTTAAATTCATTTAGACGAAGATGGATAATTCACGTGGCAGAGCATCTACCACCTAGACCTTTGATCCTGGGTTCGAGTCATCGGGGAGAGGGGAGGGTTTTTTTTTTGTTCTTAGATTAGGAGAAAAAAAAATTGGTTAAATTCGTTTATTCGTGTGTATATTTAGAAAATTATATATTTATTTGATGGTCAAATACGTTTACAAACACATTTTTGAACATAATCAAACACTCTCAAATACGACTCGACTCAAATTCGATGATAAATAAATAAACCAAATACGAACGCTGATAAGCTCAACTCGAATTGTTTGCGGCCTATTGATGATCAACCTGTAATGAAAATGATATAAGATAAATTATTAAGACTAGAAATGTAGGAAGGGTTTCGTTGGTAATTATATTTAACCCGTGTAAATAAAAAATCCAACTTTATAGATATTTATTAATTTCAATAAATTAATCTATATAATTCAAAATAACAATATTCAAATAATTTCACCATCCAAATTCATTACAACAAATTCAAATTACAAAAAAATATTTCAGATACATGCAACTCTCCAATTTTAAAATACTTGTTAGAAACTTTGACATGAGCAACAATCAAGATGATACTACGGCACTAACTTGATGCAGTTAATACAAGACCTGAATTTACGATAAAACAAAAAAACAACACAATTTTTTTTGGACACATTTTAAATTATGTTGGTACATATTTCTTACAAAAGGAAAGAAAACAAAATGCTAAATCGATAGATTGACTATTGTAGGATAATTCACAATCTAACTTTTTTCTTTCTTTTTGCGTGTTCCACGAATTCGATCTATTAACCTAGGAACCTATTAAGTCTTGACCCGATTCCACTTATCGTAGGTTGGGTCGAAAATATCAATACTACATATCACAAGCATGGAAGTTGAAGAGATTATTTCAAAAGTTTTATACTCCCTCGTCCTAAAAATAGTCACATTTTATTTTTCACAAAACTATTAAAACATTTTTAATGTACTTGGAAAGCAAATTTAATTCACAAATTATTTTTTTTATAGCCTTATTAGTTTCAAAGTATTTTTAAATTGTAATTGATTATTATTCCAAAAAATATCAAGTAAGGTATTTAAAAAAGTGTATAACTTTGACAAGAAAATAACTATAATTTGGAACATGTAAAATTTTACTAATACTTTTGTGGGACAAAGAAATTTTGAATAGGAAACTATTTCAGAAAACTTTGAAGTTAAAAAAATGACACTCTCAAAATCCCCAAAATACAATAATAATAATAATAATGAGTAACAGTACAAGTGGCAAAATCGGCTCGGTCAGATATTTTAGATGAGCTGAAACATAAAAATATAGGTTCAAAGTACTATTTGAACCAAAAATCTTAGTATATTATAGGAGAATATCGAGCCGAACCGACTAATTTTAGGTCCGCCCAGAAAATGACGTTTGCCCGATGAGCCCGGTCCAATCCCGATTTGCCACCTCTAAATAGCAGGGTTAATCCGAAATTATTCGTAGTAGTGAGGGGTTAAGTGAAACTCGGCAAAAGTATAGAGGGTAAATTAGAATTAGTCTAGAAATGATGGCAATTATAAACCAAATAGAATTGGGGGGCTTTTGTGTTTGCATTTGATTTCACATGTACAGAAGAATCACTCACACAAGACCACCTACGGCTTTCTAATTACTTCAAATATCCGACTTCCGGCGGCGGCGGCTGCGGAGGAGGAGATATCAGTGACGGTAATGGTTTTATGTTTATACTTCTTCTATTTGGATAAACCTTAATTGATACCTGAAATAGTAAATTCTCAATGATTAATAGGCAGGAGGTTTTGTGTAATGTAATAGGTGTTTAGCATCGCTGAGCTGCAAAGTTGAAGTGAAAACAAAGCAGTAGGATTTGTACGGTAGTTTTCAGCAATTATGTGAGCTTCTTCTTCCATTTGGATTAAGCTTAATTGACACCTGAAAGAGTTAAATTCTCAATGATTAATCGGCAGGAGTTTTTTTGTAATGTGATGCGTGTTTAGCATTGCTGAATGGAAAAGTTGCAGTGAAATTTATGCAGTAGGATTTGTACGGTAGTTATCAGTAATTACGAGCTTCTTCTTCCCCACTCTCTCTCTTAAATTGACTGGAACTATTTCTGTTTATGTGTGTTAGAGACGGTGATTAATAGGCAGGAGTTTTTGTGTAATGTAATACGTGTTTAGCATCTTTGAATTGCAAAGTTGAAGTGAAATTTAAGCTGTAGGATTTGTACGGTAGTTATCAGCAATTAGCTTCTTCTTCGTCTCTCTCTGTCTCTCTTAAATTGACTGAAACTATTTCTGTTTAGTGTGTGTTAGAGACGGTGATTAATAGGCAGGAGTTTTTGTGTAATGTTATACATGTTTAGCATCGTGAATTGCAAAGTTGAAGTGAAATTTAAGCAGTAGGCTTTGTACGGTGGTTATCAGTAATTATGAGAGCTTCTTCTTCCCCTCATAAATTGCCTGAAACTATTTCTGTTTGTGTGTGTTAGTGGCGGAGGTCAATGGCGGATTATATGACTTCGACGCACAAAGCGAAGTGGATATTCACGCCACAGGAGCTTGTAATGATTAGTTACTTTAAAATCCTTTTCCCTTTTCTTTTCATATTTGCCGCTTTATTGGACATTTTGTTGAATCGTGAAGAAACACTTGTATGTGATCATCGTAGTTCTGTTCTTTCTTTTTACACCTTGGAGAATCGTTTCTATCATGTGAGATGAACCTTGGTTTTTGTGGTTTGTGAAGAAGGAGAAGTACAAGGATGCTAATAAACGAGCTAAGCAAGCACTTGAAAAGGTATGCAGTTATCCTTATGTATGCCAACATTCTATGTGGAATCTTACAATATTCGTTGTAGGAATTGGATACGGATTTGAAATTGGAAAGAAAGGAAAATGAATCGGATTTGTATTGGGGTCTTTTCTATTTTAAGAATGAGAACTTTCATGTACGGAAGAGATAGTGGATATGCAGATAGGCAACCTGGATATCTCGTAGGGAGCATTTCCCTCTAAAAGTATACGTCTTCTTTACTTGCTAAAATGTAAGAGCGCAGAGTTCAAACTAATAATCCGACAACCATTGTGGTTGAGGTCTATAGTTAATGAACTATCAAGTCAAGTCGCTATCGTCATTTCCACTTCGCAGCTCTCTGTACAAATTTTATTTTCAATTCACTTCCTGTCAAATGTGAATTTGGGAGGTGTACACTTGCAAAAGTATAGCCTGTGAACTAGTTGTTGGAATAGAACCAGTAGTCGGTCTTGTAGGTCTTATTTCCTGGATACAAGCTAGAAGGATTAGAATATTAACAAGATCTTTCAGAGATGTGGAGAATTTTAATTATGGGGCATTGTCTTGCTGTCCAATTGTCATGCTCACGTTCATCTTGAAATATTACACGCTTATTGTTATTTAGTGATTCTGAATTAAAATGTCGTCCCAAATGATGCTAAGACTGTGAGTTGTAACAGTATGGAGCTACGCGGATGGAAGTAGATATTGATGGGTCCTTCTCTTATGCTGAACCACAAAATGATGCAAAGGCTAATGGTAAGGTCCATATCTTAGAGGACTTACATCTGCATCTGTTTACCTAATGTCATAGATTTTATTGGTTAATATAAGAGAGTCACTTAATCATTTCCTTGTCACTACACTGCTGGAGTTCAGCTGAGAAGCATTCGCGCCCAAAAGCACTCAAGGTTGAAGAAGAACAACTTTTAAAGGCTTTCTATGAGTTCAAAATCCAAGATGTCTGTGATGCCTTCAAGTTTCCACGTAAAATTCAGGTAATTAGGCTTCTGGAACCAACGCTCAATTACAGATGATTGATATTCAAACTTACACTTTGTTTGTTCTGCAGGCCACAGCTCTTATTTACTTTAAAAGATTTTATTTACAATGGTCTGTGATGGAACATCATCCAAAAAATGTCATGTATGGCCTGCTTCTTGATCCCCACATTTCTTTCTGATTAGTTATTAATTGATTTTAAAATTCAGAAATTATAAAAAAGTTAAGACAGGTTTTTATTTGGTGTATTATCTTTTTGCATCTACAAGTTCGCTTACTAGTGATAATTCCCAGTTTATACTTTGAACTTACCATTGTTTGTACGGGTGCAAGATGTGAAGTGTTCAACCTAGGATCTGTTTGATTTTACATTGACAGAGAACTCAAATAACCCAATGTAATTGCAGGTTAACATGCATATATACTGCTTGTAAGGCAGAAGAGAACCATGTATCAGCAGAGGAGCTTGGGAAAGGGATTGAACAAGATCATCAGATAATTCTTGATAATGAAATGCTGGTTCTTCAGGTATGAATATCACATACCTTATATTTCTTTATCAATTATTCTTTTCTGATAGATTGATATTGTTTTCTGTCAATGCAGAGTCTGGGATTTGACCTTATTGTTTATGCTCCATATCGAGCACTTGAAGGCTTTATTAGTGATGTGGAGGTGCTTTTTGTGTAACTTTATATGACGACTAAAGAAAAAAAATTCCCCACTAATATCAGCTTATTTGCTGAATTTCTTTGTTTGATTTTTTGCCCCTGCTTCTTTAGTTGAGGCGCCTTCTATTGCATGAGATAATAATTGCTTATTACGAAAAACTGTGTTATTGTGCAGGAGTCCGCTGATGCAAAACTGAGGGAATCTGAGATGATAAAGGTCCTCATCCCGATTTGAACATCATCTCTTTTCTTTATTATTGAACTGCATTATTCTGGTCTTTCATCATACAATATGGTTTACTACAAAATGGATTAAAAGTAACTGTATTGGTTCAAGAAATACAATGATTTTATTGATTAGTCTGGCGAGTGCTCGTGTTTCTCTTTCCCCAATATTACTTAACCGATTTTATGTTCTTGCATGATTCCAAGAATGCCACCATATTCATTGCTTTAAAATTCATCCAACTATTAGCGGAGGTCTTAGCTTTGTAGTTTGTGGTCTAATCTGATTATAATTACTGTTGAGTAATGAGTTTATATATTTCAATTTGCATCTTGTTGTATTTGCGTTGACTGATTGCCACGATGTTGATTCCCAGAATAGAAAAGGCTGAAACTTCGTTATTATATCTTGTACTAATACAATGGTGTCTAATTATGTACTTTTCATGCTTTGAGTCCTTTGACTCATTTAATGTCTTTACTTTGGCTGTAGATCTTGCATGACTCTGCAAAAGCAGAAGTTGATAAAATAATGCGTACAGAGGCTCCCCTTCTATTTCCACCAGGGCAGGTACTGTTTCATGCGGTGATCTTCTCAGCTACTCGTAGCATATAACATTAATAACACATATTGATGGCTACATTATTATTGAGAATATTTCATATGCTTTGTGTCTCTGTCAGTTGTACCTCTGCTGGGACATAGTAGACTTATTATTTTTGGAGGGCTAATTAGGTCTTCCTTCTGTTTCATTTTTTTCTTCTTTTTTCGGTGTTGGGGGTTGGCTGACATAGGAAGGAGATGCCGTTGCCTCTTGTTTTGCTAAAAGTTCATGGTGACGTGATCTTAACAATATGAGAACTTTGCTGATGATGAAATGGCTGTTATGAATAGGACTGTAAATGAATTTAGTCGAACCAGATGTACTGTTGTTCAAACTCGTTTGACATGTTATCGGGCTTCGAATATCATGTTTGAGCTTGTCTCATTATTAATGAAATTAATCCTAAACGAGCTTTAATCGAGCTAAACACTCGTCGAGCTCGAGTAGTTTGATATTTTTACACTTTTTTAATGTGTTTACTTATCATGCTCGAGCTCGAGTCGAGCTTTAGATTGTATCAAACGTAAAAATATGTTCAAACTCGTGTGGTAATTTTAATCAAAACATTCCGAACGAGCTGTTAGAAAACGATCTAGAATCGAGTAGCTTGGTTTGATTTTCAGCCCTAGTTATGAATGCTCATGCAATGTAGATGGCTTTACCTTGTTGAAGCAGTAAATCCTTGTTCTCCTGTATATAATTGGCAGATAAGTGGGGTTCAACCATGTCAAAATTAAATGTGTAATAAAAAGTTCAGTATCTTCAAGTATATCATATGGTTGTAAAGGATCCACACCTCTTCCCTGTAGGGGTAAAACTCCAGAACTAAATCGAATGTGGTTCTTCCAACTTTTACTCGTAACTTTGTAAAAGTTCAACCCTGTGCGGCTATACTTCAAATTACCCAGGAGAAAGTACATCGCTTCTGATGACTTCTACGTGTTGGTTATGATAGATTCGTATACATTTCTTGCTTTGCTTAATATATACCTCTCTTAATGGTTTATGATATGTTTGTTTGCAGTTGGCATTGGCAGCTTTATGTAGGTCTGCTGAGGTTAATAGAGCTATCGACTTTGAGAGGTTCAAAAATTCTCCACCCCTTAAATAAACTACGGCTGTGTTTGCGAAAGCTATTATTAAGCTGTTTGCAGATTGTGGTTTAAAAAACAGAAAATGGTGGTTGCAACATTCAGCTTTTGCTGAATTTAATCAGAAATTGGCCCTTGCTTTTTACTGCCTCTGAATCTCTTGAAAATAATTCCAAGTTCTCTTTTACAGTTTTAACCTCTAATCTTTTGTGCTAAGGATTTCTCTATTGTTTTAATGGGGGGTATTATAGTATTATTATTGAAAATAAGTGATTTCTATCAAACACTCCAACTTCTGATTATTATTGTAAATCACTTTTTTCTCAAACGCTATCTACTTTTACATACAAGTGCTTTTTTCTAAAATCTCTTATTTTACTCTCTTTTTTAAAAGCAAAGCAATCGCAGACATTCTCTACGTATTGGTGAGTGCTTACTTATTCATGGATATATTATTTCGACAGATACCTTAGAAGCATGCTCTCCCGGCAGCATCCAGCTCACGGCATTTCAGAACTCAACGTTGCCCTGAACGCGATTGATAACATGGTATAGCTAGCTTTTCTCCTAATTTGTTGCAGATGTGTAAGTTTTCGGTTAGATACGTGGAATTGACACTTGCATGTTATTGGGTGAATCGTGTTGGATTTTTATACAGATAAATAAGCTTGAGACCCCCGCGACCAAAGATGTAAAGCACATCGATAGGAAACTCAAGTCGTGTTTGGATCCAAGTTCACATGACAAGTAACTGCTATAAACTTAGAATTTCACTCTCTTTCTCTCTCACTCGCTCACTCTTTCCCCTGTGTCGTTGTGCAGGAGTAAGAAGAGAAAGCACAGATCGAAGGAGGGTTCGACTGATATATAATGATGTAGAAGGACGGTAATATTTTCTCAGTTCAAGGTCGGGTGCTGCTTTTTTTCAGTTTGTCAGCCCCTTCTAGACAGCAGACTTCAGTTCGGTAAGAGGGTAAAGTAGTAATCTCAACTCCATCGCCGTTCAGTATGAAATTTCTAGATCATTCTGGGTGGGAACGAACAATATTGAGCAACCAAAATATAAGGTTTTAAGTCTAATTTTGTTGAATGTATGTAGTTTGCATCATATAAGTTATGGTGGAACAACTATTAACCAAATTTCAGTAGCTTTTAAATGGGATTGCTATATTTTACTTGATTATATTTGTTTACATATATTGCCAAATTTTAAGAACAATGCATATGGAATCTTAAATTATAATATAATTTTAAACATATAAGCAATTCTAACCTGTATTGCAAAAATTCCCGACTATCTCCGATTGGTCTTCATTAGTTGTTGTCATTGCATGTTCTGTTCGGTAAGAGGGTGCAGTAGTAATCTCAACTCTGTCGCCGGTTCGGTAAGAGGGTAAAGTAGTAATCTCATTTGTTGAATAATTGTGCATCATATTAATTATGTGGAAGAACTATTAATCAAAATTCAATAGCTTTTAAATGAGATTGACGACACATTTTTTAACAATTTGTTTACATGTACTGTTAATTTTCCCCTTTCTTTAATTATGCATGTGAATCTTGAATTATTGCAGTGATAAATAGTTTTTTTAGCCCATTAAGTTTTATCTTTTTTTATTTAAGGACCCTATGTTTGTCATTTCGATTTTGATTATTTAACTTTTGAAATTCGACAAATTAATCTTTTATTATCGAAATTTAACAAATTGGTCCTTACTGCCTACGGCAAGTAATTCAAATTTGTTGAATTTATCAAATTTCAAAAGTTAAAAGATCAAAATCGAAATGAAAAAAAAAAATGTCCTTAAATAAAAAATGATTTAACTTAATGGATTAAAAAAGTATTTACCCTTATTTACGTAAGTATAGTTTTAAGATACTATTAGTGGGAAAATACATAAGAGAAGATTTGAAATATTTCATCCGTTCTATAAAAAGAATCATATTTTGAAATATGCAACTTTTGTTTTTGATCAATTTATTGAAGGTGCAACTCTTTAAATTTCATCTACGTATTTACATAAGTTACTTTATTTTTTTATTTGAACTATCCAATCATATTTAGCTAGTAAAACGCGATATTAATTTTTTAAATACGACTCTTATTTTAGGACAAGAATTGTATTCAAACAAGACTTACAGACGTGAGGGAGGTTTGAATTTTGACGATTTTACGTTGCAGATAAATTAGTTTATTTTAAGCACATATTCAAAAAGTATTTGTAATCAATTAAAAAAGAAAACGAAAAAATTTAAATATTTATTCAACCACCTAAGTTTGTTCAAATCGTCTTCATTTCATTTGTATTTATAGGAGACAACAAAAAATCATGATGTAAGCAGGAGAAATAAAAATCCACCTACTCCCATTATTTTGTGACCTCATGATAACTGCACCAATAATTGATTTGTCCCATCAAAATAAAATTTAGAAAAAGAATTTCTTGAAAAAAAAAGAAAAAATAACTGACCAAAACTTGTCATCCATTTTATAGGCCTTCATGATTGTCAATATTGTAATTAGAATAATACAATTGAGTCGAGACAATCTATGAGCTACTTAAAGTTAGATAGGAAAAAGATCAAGTTTGACTTGAAGTAAATTAAGCCGAACTAAAATGAGCACGCGAGCCTACTCGAGTTTAGTTACATTTACGTTTTCTTCTTATCCTCTACTTAATTACAAAATTTATATCTATAATTGAATTCGAGCCGAGCTTATCAAAAATCCTAGCTGCAAAAATGTACACCTATACGATTTTGTAAATTTTATGTATGTTATCAAGTGGAGTTCAAGCTTATTTAAAAATTCAAATTCGTTAGGATAATAATTTTGAGTCCAATCGAACTTGAGGTTAGCAGTACTCGACTTAATCACGCCTTCATTTTAAGGTAAATATAAATAAAGGAATGCACCTAAAGTTATCTCGATGCAAGAAATTCTTTTATTATAATACGATGAAGTAAAAGGGGCAAAATTTTACGACAAAAGAGGGAGAATCTTTTATATTTTAAATGGTGTAAATGGTAAATATAAGATAAAATTATTTATTAAAAAAGTAGATGGTTAATATTTATTAAATAAGGATGTCCAATATTACTCTCTCCTATTTTTATGGGACGGAGGTAGTATTTTATATGGTTGATTTATGGATTACAAAATACAGGTTTTCCCAAATATTCAGTAATTGCTAGCATTCATTGTGAAATCAACGGTTTGTTCTTATGTGTTCTTATTCGTCATTATAAGGAACATTGTCTTTTAAGACAACAAAAAGTCGTCTCTGGTCATTAGCATCTGTCATAACTACATCTACCGAGACAACTTGTGGTTGCTATAGTTAGTTGTCTCAATAACTCCATTGCAAACAATCCTTTTGAGACGATAAAAGTTGTTTCAATTGCATGTTACTTTTTTACAATAATCGATTGTAGAGAGTTCTGTGACGACAAATCGTCATCGAACACTAGTTTCTCTTATTCAATCAGCTTTTCTTACATGGAGAAACAGATCAAAAAAGACGAAGCAAAAGAGAAGAAAAAAAACCATTATCTTATATGCATCAATGAACTTCACAGACGAAGCGACGTATCAACGTCATATTTTTCGAAGAAATTACGCGCCGGAGAAGGAAACTGTCGCGGCTCTGTTGCTCGATAATGTGGCGTATGCCGTACACTGGAGTTTAAACCAAGCGCGAGAGGGTCCTGAAACGTTGCATCAGACGGCGAAAATCGCTTGGAGGCCTCATCGTAACCGTCTATTGTATGAGGCAATAATTTCACCATCTGCTTCTCTTCTCTCATCTCTTTCATTCTCTGCAGCTGCTTAAACCTCTGTTGTAATAGCACAATCGACGAACCAACAATCGCGGTATCCTTGTCTTCTCTCCCCATTAGTTCTCGACTAGTATGTGTACTGTGTGAATTGTGTGATTATGGTCTGACAAAGCTAAACCGAAAGGCTTCTTAAATGAAATGTTAGTGAATGTAACATATATATAGAGGGGAGATTATTGTTTTTGCCACTAGTTTGTGGATGTTTCGATGGGGGTCGATGTTCGTCTGGTAGAAGATGACGAAAGGAGGAGAATCGGGCGACTGCGTTGCGTAAGCCAAGGGAGTAATGGTGAGTATGGTGAAGGCAATAGGACTTAATGGAGAGGAAAATGGTGAAGGGAAGAAAACAAAGAGGAGTGGATATAGTGATTGGAAGGATGTAGTTATTGGAATATAAGGTTCGGTGATGTGGGCGTCGGCTTGTTTTGAGCACTCTGTTTGCACTTCTATGATAGCGAAGTTTTTGTTGCTTTGTTTATTGTTCATTGTTTTCTTAAATATATCTCTCTGTTGGTTGGCTGCAAATACATGTATATGTGTGTGTATGTGTGTGCGCGCGCGCGTGTGTTTCGGGGAATAAAGTGGTGTGGGAATATTGACGGCAAAGAATGGACAATCTGTAAACAGTTATAAACATGATTCTGAATCTGAAATTTTAGCTCTTTAGATTAATTTGGCTGCCAAATTACCTAAAATCATTAACAAGCCAACAAGAAATGATCATAGAATAGGAAAACGATAATAGTGAAAGTGAAATTACATAAGCTGTTACTATCTCCGTCCCGCTCTAACTTTTCTACTTTCTTTTTTGGTTGTCCCGACTTAACTTTTCAACTCATAAATGGCAAAGTTGTCTGTCAATCTCCACCTTTAAAAAAGTGAAAGATTTCACAAAATCTGATTTTTCTTAACCTCCGTACTCCGTCAAAGTAGAAAAGTTAGGCCGGGTAGAAGAGAGTATTTTGTAGTTTCTTTCTTTTTTCTTTTTTTCATTTTTTTCTGAGTAAATTAGGAATTAGAGGTGAGGATTGGATCTTGAATCCGTGATATTGTGGATTTGTCTCGAGCATTTATCAACTCTTTATTGTCCGATTTGTGATACAAAACTAGAGATAGAAATTCGGGCTTTCCAACTTGGTCCAAGTAAAAATTCTATTGTCAAGAAAATTGTTGAGCTAGCCAATCTCATTCATCGCCCTAGAATAAACTAAGATGTTGGGTCAATAATATTTTGAGCTAAGATTTTTAGGGTTCAATCTCTCCAAAAAATTGGACGGACTAAACCTACCCATTGAGCCGGACTGATTTTGCCACTAGTAAATGTGGGCTTTCTACCCTACAAGTTCGGGTACTTGATCACATCCACAGATTTTACCCGATCGAGTATCTTTTAGTTCATCGGTTATAAGGTTTATGTTAGATTGCATTTTTTGGGTCGATTTTTTCCCGGGTATCCTATTTAACAAAATCAATCACAATATCACACATATTACAACAATCTTTAATAAGCAAAAATAGATTCATTCATAGAAAAACCACTTTGAGAGAAATCCGATCCGACGGGTACCCGAAAAATCGGGTTGAGGTTATTTTTATCAGATACTCGGTCCGTTGTGTACCCAACCCGAAAACCCAAAAACCCGACCCATACTAGAGGCAATTCGGGCAGCCAGGCCCGTCGTGCCAACGTCAAATTTTGGTCGGGACTAAAATTAGTTGATCTGACCCGTGGTATTTCCCTATAATATACTTAGATTTTCGGGCCAGCCAGGGGTCCATCGGACCGACCCGGTCGGACCGAATAGTACTTCGGGCCTACATTTCTATGACCCGACCCATCTAAAATATCGGACTTATTGAACTGGCCCGTCCCGCGGGCCGGTCCAATTTTGCCACCTCTAACCCATACCACACTTAGCCACTAGAATGAAGATCAATTGATCATTTCTGCAACTAATATTGTATATGCCTGCAGGACATTATGAATCACACTCATAATGTTGGAAAGCACCATACTTATTTCCTGGTGTAAGCTAAACATCATAACTATTTCTCCAAAAAAACTATGAAGCATTACATGATGCTAACCCTAAATAAATCTTTACAATTACAAGGGAGAGAGCAACCAGAGATAAGTGATGGACCACATCAATGGCGTTGCAGTCGTATAAAAAATGTGAATCTCGACCGGAGTTTGGACAAGGTAGATCTCTTCTGCTTTAACTGGGACGGACAGTAGAGATATTGTGCGCCGAAAAAGGATGGTTGAGGCTTTTAACTATTCCAACTTGCATTCTTGAACTACTTGAGATGGCCTTAATGATGTACAGTCTCTTTATAACCCAGCCGCGTATATTAAACCTGAAGACGAAAAGAACAAATCCAAACCGATCCTTCGTTAGCACGGCGACAACATTAACAGGTAATGCTATTTACTTCACATGTATAACAAACTCAAGATTTATCGTGTCTGCTAGTGAGCACAGCTGCGCAAGAGGTCAACAAAGATGGAACATAAATGGAACGAACTAGGCTCGAGAAAAAGCATTACTGATCTATGCACGTTCTCACCTAGTTAAAGTTCCATCCTAGAACAACACTGTCGCATCATTTGGACATTCAACCTTCCGGAGGCCCTATCACATCCTCGTAGAACGGTGTGAGCCCTACATTGGCCCACAGATTCCACCACATCATCACAAATGCAAGTGACCCTCTAAATACTCACTACTTCTCTGAGGAGAAACCTGGAGAAGAAAGACTACGACTAGACTAGGCTTCTTCCAGTTGGAGAGGAGACACTCACCAACCGACCCACAAACCACACACACACTAACTATTGGTACTTAGGATAGTACTCGTTACCTATTTCGTTTCATAAGACACTTTCTGATGTGAAGCCACAAAACTAAGTTTTCATGAATCCACCTCTTCAATCCAAGGTTCAAACTAGATAGTTGTGATTGTGCTATTATTTAGAAGTACCAAAACTACGAGGGTGTTTGGCTAAACTTATAAACTCCTCAAAACATCTTATAAGATGTTTGGGAGCTTATAAGCTCTTGAAATTAGTTTGGCAAAATAAGACATTTAACATCTTATAAGACGTAAAAACAAGCTCTTAGAGCTTATAAGCTCCCAAAAAATAAGTTCCTCTACTCCATCTTATATTTTAAGATATTATAAGTTACACCCAACTTTCATATAAGAATAATGCATACATGATGCATTAATACATGCTATAAATCAGTTCGACTCAGCTCAAATGCATAAAATCAACAAATTTCGTAGATATATAAATCTAACTGCACATAGTATAGACAAACTGTGGCTTCGATAGAGATACAACAAAGGAACAGTATTGTATGATGAATTTGCCTGTAAAGTTTATCGTAAAAACTAGTTCAGTGTTAGAAACAACAAATGCAAGGTCAATGTATTACCTCATATTATCAATTAGCCGAGTGATTAGGCCGCACCTCTCTCATTCTAGAATCACAAATTGATGAGTAATACCGCAGGAAATCGGCAGCTCCACAACATTCATCAGGGATATGTATTATCTACACGAAAGTGAAAACCCATGAGCAATCAAAACACTAAAATTAAAGTAGTCAAACTTTGGATTCTGAAGAAAATTATGCACAATCAGCTTACCACTTATTAATGTCGATTTTCAGCAAATTCTTTCTAGAGGTGCTGCAGAAAAATATTATCCATAAAACAATGTGTTTTCACGACACGCTATCAGCAACTTGATTCTCTGTAATTGTTTTGTCAGTTTTCGACATTTCCCTTGCTAGCATTTCACGCGTCTGCTTACTAACAGGGATACTCTTTGCGTCCATTGCATGAAGAAGATTAACGCATACTTGTGATTCCCCGCGCTTGAGCAGGCCATCAATCAAGACAGTCCAAACAATCTCATCACCATTAAATTGTCTCTCAAGCAGGTCGTTGAAAACCCCTTCAGCCTCTTTAATCCATTTTCTTTGGCAAAGAGCATAAATTATAGCCGCATAAACTGATAAAGGGACCTCGAAACCCCTGATGCGAAGCAAGTTAAATGTATCTAGAGCAGCTACTAGTCTCAAATTCTTGCAATACGCTTTCAGGAGAGAGCAATATATAGCCTCATTCGGGCTAAGCCCTTTCTCCTTCATAAATTTTACCAACTCATCAGCGTCGTAACTTCTGCCATCATGGCAGAGACGAGCAATTAAGATGTAATACGTATCTATAGATGGTTGACACCCAATTTCAGACATCCTAACTAATAGATCGCGGAAAATATCAATAGTAACATTTTCATCATCTGAAATATGATTGTCCACAGTTTCATGTTGGACTGCAATTTTTTCAACTCCCATCTGGGAGACCTTCTGCATCCCTTTCAGCAACACGTAATAGGTACGCTCATTCGGGTTGCAACCCGCGCTAATCATACAATGAAGCATAGAAAATGCACGATCTAGTCTACCTAGAGATACGAAGCCATCGATCAAACAAGTATACGTGACCTCATCAGGATACGATTTTTTACTCACCATTTCGTCAAGCAGGAGCTCTGCATCATCAACCCGGCCCTCCTGACACAGGCCATAGATCAACGAACTGTAGGTATACTTGTTCGGCGAGCAGTTCTTTCTATCCATTTCACGGAAAATCTTGAATGCAAGACGCATCTCACCGTTCCTGCAGAGACCATCAATTAGAGTACTATATGTGATCACATTCGGAAGCAGCCCGTTTTCTGCCATCTCATCACATAGTTCCTCTGCCTCAGACAGCCTACCGTTTTTAGATAGACCATTCAGAACAGCATTATATGTCTCGATACTTGGATGATAACCAAGTTCAAGCATCCTTTCAAACAAGATTAAGGCATCATTAACTTTCCCTTTCTTGCAAAGGCCATCAATCAACGTCGTATAGTTGACCACATTTGGGCTCAAGCCCTGTTGCATCATTTCTTGAAATAGTGAAGAAGCCATGTCAAGCTTATCCCCCTTACAAAGCCCAGAAACGAGCTCCGAGTATGAATACTGATCAGGTTTACATCCATTTTCCTTCATCACCTCCATCAACCTCCTCGCATTCTCTAGATAACCGCGCTTGGCATATCCAATGATGAGTGTGTTATACGTGACCACATTCGGACGTGGGCCCACCTTAACCATATCACCAAATAGAATCATCGCCCTTTCGACATTTCCAACCGCGCAGAATCCATTAATCATAGCATTATAAGTCTCCGTGTTCCCCAAGCGTCCATGTCGCTCCATCCAATCAAATATTCTAAAAGCTACATCGGTTTTACCTCTCTCAGACAACTCATGTATCAAAGCATTATACGTGACTGTAGTCGGAACCAATCTATTTGTCACCATCTTGTGGTACAACCCTATTGCCACTTCAAGTTGGCCGAATTTCGCCAACCCACTGATCAACGCTGTATACGTCTGCACATTTGGCAGGCAACCCCTCTGTCTCATGCTCGCAACAAGAGAGATCGCCTCATCCACACGCCCAACACCAAGCAACACTGTGATAGGAACTGTATAAGTATACACTGTAGGATTCACACCGTTTTCGACCATTTCTTCAATCATGTTCAAAGCTTCATCCACCCTCCCATCATCACACAAACCATTAACAAGAGTACTATACGTCACAGCATTCGGATCAATCCCCTTCAGTACCATTTGATCGAAAACCACAAAGGCCTTATCCAAATTCCTGTTCCTGCAGTGCCCAAGAATTAACGACGTATACGTGAAACAATCTGGAAGCATTTCATACTGATATATCTGAGCAAATATAACCTCAGCCTCCTGAACCATCCCCTTCTTACACAGAATATTAATCATCGTATTCAGCGTCAACAAACTCGGCTTAATCCCACTGTTCAACAGTTCTACATAAACATTCTGAGCTGCAGAAACCATATTAAACTTCCCCATTTGAATCAAAAGAGAATTGAAAGTATATAGACTATACGGAAATCCCTTTCCACTAATCACATTCAAGAAATCAACAACTCTCCTAATCTCCCCCTCATTCCTACAAGCTTTAATCATCAAAATCCTCACATGATCCGCAGGCGCAAAGTTCCCATCCTTAACAAGCCTATTCAACATACACATATAACAGCCCATATCATGTTTGTAAAAATGCCACTGAGAAACCCAGAAGAAGAACTGGAGAACAGCCTCGGTATTGTTATGATTCTCAATAATCTTCGCGACATGATAGGGTTTTAGCTTCGGTGTCAACGATTTCAGCTCCGAACTCCCCTTCCATGGGACTCGCTGATTGGATAATATTTCGCACACTCGATTCGGAATGGCTAGATGGTTATCAAGATCGGGTGTTGATGAAAAACGGAGGAAAGGGCAACAACGGCGGCTGCAATTGAAGATGAGATTGGGGAGATGGGTTTTAAGGGGTTTTACCATTGCGAGAAACGGGGCCGCCGGCGGTGCGGAATGTGACGGCGGCGAGAGAGGTCATGAATTGGTGCTATTGCGGAGAAGGAAAGAAATGCCATGAATGAGGTGGTGCATTGAAGAATGGTGAACGTGGAAAAGGGCAAACCACAGCACTTGGGGGGTGGGGTGGGTGGGCGTGGGGGGGTCGATTTGTAGCTTTTCTCCCCCTGAATCCAAGACTGTAAAATTTGTGCTAGGGTTTATCTCTCTCGTACAAGAATATTAATGGGGGAAAGGCACTTTGTCACTGTCCGATCGTAAAAATCTCTGACTAGCTCTTACCAGTTACTATACCTCACCTGAATAGAGTAGCAAAATCAGTCGGTTCGATGAGCTGATCAATCGACTTATATTTTAGATGAGTTAAATCATAAATTTTTTAATTTAAAGTACTATTTGACCTGACAGACCTGATTAGATGAATCAAAAGTCAACTGCAGGCCGACCTGATAAATTAGTATATTATAATGGAATAGAATGAGTGAGCTGACTAATTTTATGTTCGATTAAATTTTAAGCCGGCCCAACTCAAATTATGGTGTTGGCCCGTCAAATTAGTCGGGCCTCCCGAATTGCCACCTCTACGTCTGAGCGTTGGACTAATTTCGACATTTTTGTGTTTCTTTCGACTCATTCCTGCTTTAATGCCTTGAACTATGTTAAACTATGTCTAAATCCCAACTAGGTATAGGATTAGAAATCAAATTAAGCTACTCAATTCTAGAGGTGGTAATTGTGGACAATTCATCGAGTCAACATCATATTTCAGATAGAATCAAGTAGGCTAGAAATTTTATCGGAGCAAAATTATCGAGCCCAACCTAATATATCCCAGTGAATATATTAAGATTTTCAAGCCGACCATAGCCTGTTAGGCTTTTAGTCCATGGGGCAATTCAATCAAGTTCCAAATCAAACAATTGGGCCTATTGGGCTCAATTATATTCCTTTGACCCAATCCATTTAAAATGTCGGACAAACCGATTTTGCAAGCTTTACTCGGTACTCTATTCAAACTCGTTTAAACTATATTCGATTAAAAATATCAAATAAAGTTGAACGTACTTTTACATTTGATGAAATTTAAAACTCGGGCTCGAGTTCGACTCGATTAAAACTCGTTCGAGCGCTACTCACTTAATAATCATATATACGTAAACATAATATTAGAGTTCGGTAATAATTCAAACAAGTTTAAGCAACCATACGTTTAACTCGACTAAACTCTAACTCATTTTCAATCCTAACTAGATATCGGAAGATTAGGATAGTATATGTAAGTATTTAATTTTATTAATGTATATATTAGTACAAATGATTGTGCGGTGAGGATGACTTTTTGTAAGATCCAGTGACTAAAATCTGATGGTTGCACGAATACAATTGCACAGAAGTAGGACTCCAATTTTTTCTTTTATTTATCTCAATGTATCCAAAATATATGGTACTTTCAATTGACTACTATCACATTATTCTTGTAGGGGTGTATTCTTCGAGTATATGATAATTCTTAATTTTGATCACAGGATTAAAACGTCTAGTATTTTGATTTCGTATATGCAATTTTTTAAGGAGTTAGCATGCATAATTCAGAATCAACAACCAATGCACAAAATCATGATGATTTATGAGAAAAGTCAATGACTACCATCAATATTACCCTTCTTAAGTTTTTGCACTCGTTAATAAATGTCTTAACTGTGTTTCACACATAAAACTACATTATTTTGATCCAACCTTAAAAAACTTAATATTTTTATCAATTTTTCGATGGGGCATAGGTTTAGTGTGGGACATGATTGGAACAATATAATAAGGACAGAAGATCCGAACTGGAATAGTAGGGTTATGTTTGTTGCATTCCATACTCTAATCTTGAATCTCACACAACTAGCTTATAGTGTGTGTGGGGGGCACATATATATTCATTCCACGTCAATCAAAATCACCATAGTTTTGTTAGATGACGTGTAATGTCTCTATGTCATATAATAATGCAAGAAAGTAACTCTTCCATCACTATGATTTTGTTAGATGACGTGTGATGTCTCTGTGTCGTATGACAATGCAAGAAAGTAAATCTTCCAAAAAAACCAATTAGACCACAAACATCTTCCATTACATGAAAAAGTACAACTCAAGTTTCACAATGTACAATCACTTTTTCTCTCACTTTCCAGGTACAAAGTTTGTAGCATAGGCCCAAGCATTGTTAGCCACTGGATCTGCCACGTGGTCAAACAAATTCTCAATTGGGCCTTTACCAGTCACAATGGCCTGCACAAAAAACCCAAACATTGAAGTCATAGCCAATCTCCCATTCTTTATTTCCTTAACCTTCAACTCAGCAAAAGCCTCTGGATCATCGGCCAAACCCAATGGGTCAAAAGCTCCGCCTGGGTAAATTTTATCGAGGCCCTCTCCTAACGGGCCTCCTCCAACTCTGTACCCTTCAACAAAGCCCATTAAGACTACCTGGCAAGCCCAGATAGCCAAAATGCTTTGGGCATGGACCAAGTTCGGGTTGCCCAAATAGTCTAGCCCACCTTCGGAGAAGATTTGGGCCCCGGCCTTGAACCATACGGCTTCCCCGAATTTCACTCCGTTCTTGGAGAGGACTTCGGGGAAGACGCAGCCCAAAGCGCCAAGCATGGCCCATCGGCAGTGGATCACTTCTAGCTCACGGTTCTTGGCGAAGGTTTCGGGGTCGGCGGAAAGCCCGGCAGTGTCCCAGCCGTAGTCGCCGGGGAATTCTCCGGTGAGGTATGATGGGGTTTGTTCGGAGAATGGGCCCAAGTACTTGGGTCTATCTGGGCCATACCTGTTTCAATTGTCAAGAAAATGTAGTTAAATGTTAGTTGAGTCGAACCACGTAAATGCTTGCATCGTTATATCTGAAGTTATAAATATCATATTAAATTTGTCACAAAAACGAAATATTTTGGTACTGAAGCAAACGTTTCATTTCGAAATAATATGCTATATGTATAAAATACTCTCGCTGTTTACAAAACAAGTCATTTTAGAGAAAATAATTTTTTAATATAACATAAGTCACTCTAGCAAAGTCTTCATATTTCTTTCAATATTACGATAAATCTAAGCAAATTTCCTTTACAAATCTCATAATATTATATTTACCTAAATTATTAATTCTCTCTATTGATCAATTGAATCATCTTTCCCCTCTTATTCCCTCTAAATATAATAAATATAGATTGCTTGCGGAAATCTTTATCCATTCCGTAAATTCTAAATCTCTAACTAAAATTCTAAAATGACTTGTTTTTATCCACGATAGAAGTTCATCTATCTAAACATACTTTTCCAAGCCATCTTGATAATTTAGCCATTCCAAACCAAAATGGCCGACAAGTTAGTTGAAACGGAATAACTCCATTTTCATGAAACGAAATGTAATCAATAAGTATGTCGACTCTTACCAGATGCTCTGGGGAGCGCTCTTGACGGTCCGTCTCATGGTGAACCGGCCACCGGCGGCGACGTTGCCGATCTTCCTGACAAGCTCATTCTGAGGCTTCAAAGCAGTCTGGCCACCAAAAGCAGATTGTTGGATTGCTGAAGTTGCCATTGATGATAGTTGAAGTTAAGAGTGTGATGAAGAGAGAGGTGACATTACAGGGTTATATATGGAAATTAGATGGTGTTGTGGATTACCATATCTCCACGTCAGCTTGATCTGATTGGTTGGTTTTTGTAATGAAGATTTTTGCTGGATTTTTTGCAAGAGAAACCAAGGCCTTGGTTTTGCCATGTGGCGCGTAGAAATCTAAATTGCTATTTGTATTTTGTAGTGTGAAAACATATCTAAATTCGGATTTTTGGATCCTTTAGAGACCATTATAGCGCTTCTTCCCTCTCCCTCTCCGTTCCAATGCATACTTACAGACCACCCCATGTCGTCTTCTTCGGTGTAAGATTCCGACTCAATTTTGCAGCCCACACTTATAGTCTCTGCCATAGACGTATCAGATATTACCATACAAAATGTTGTCGAGGTCTCTGCCATAGACGTATCAGAGATATTACTATACAAAATGTTGTCGAGTACTGACTCCTGATTCACCAGAATAATTTGATTCCTTAACCAATTTAATCAAATTATATTCGAAAATAATTGTTGTAGAGGGAAGTTCATAAAAAATACGATGATCCAGAGAAAGAAGATGGAATCTTGAAAGAGAAGACAGAAAATAATTATTTAAAGATAATTCTAAATTTTAGGATTCATACGAGAGAGATAAATAATTAGGTGAGGGTATATCTTTCAAAATAATTCATTCTTAATTCTTCCCTTTCATTTTAAAACGTCAATTAAAATGGAACGGAGGGAGTATTGTATTTTGAAGAGAGATAGAAACATTTTGCGTGGATTGCATAATTCTATATTATATTTATTATAAAATATGTCAATCTCTCTAGATTTGGATCCTCTAGAGTATTTCATAGTCCACTTTAAAAAGAGAGATATATTTTGTTTGGATTGCATAATTTTATATTAAATTTATATATAAAATGCGTTAATAATCTCTCTCTCTGATTGCACCGTAAAATATTTAGAGGATTCACATTCATCTAAAATCAATCTCACCTCACATACATGTCACGAGCTAGCACCCACATAACAAGGGACGGAGCCAGGAACTCCGTAATAAGGAGGCAAAATAATTTTAAGATATATATCAAAGCTTTTGGAAATTGAGGATGTCGAAATCCGTTCTTTAACTACAATTACTGTATATGTATATATGCAGTTGTTTAATCAGAAAATTTGAAGGAGATAGGCAAGTGCCACCAACCTCCCTTAGCTCCGTCCCTGCATAGAACCAATACCACATTTTGGAAGCGGGAAAATCGCATATTTAGTCACGTAAATTAGGGCCATTTTCAATTTCAAGCCCAATCGATTAACATTTTGTATTTTCAATTCCATAAGTTAAAAATTGTGCAAGTCTAGTCTTTCTTTTTTCAGTGAAAAATCGTAAATTTATCTTTAAAACGTCACGTAACTCTCACATGATATTATAGAATATGGATCTTCGTTCATTGCTCGTCATGTGTTGCAATCTGCCATGTGACAGTTTTTGACAAGAAAAGGCGAGGACTTGGTTTTGCCATGTGGCAGTTTTTGACAAGAGAAGGCCAGGCCATGGTTTTGCCACGTGGCATTAAAAAATCTAAATTTCTAATTGTATTTTGTAGTGTACAGACATGTCCAAAACCATTCTAATCCAACGGTCGTGAATCTTGTGAGTCTGCCTAGCTCGTTCGGGCACACACAATTACGAGCACCCCACGCACATGTCACGAGCTAGCATCCACAGAACTAGAGGTGGTAAGTCGGCCCGCCTGATTTTATCAGGCCTAGATTATTGGACCAAGATTATAAGTCAGGCCGGGTTAATAAGGCCCGATGATCTTGCAGTTCTAGATTTCTATAGTCGAATTCATCTAAAATGTCGGGTGGGCTGAACCAACCCATTAGGTGGGCAATTTTGCTGGCTCTAACAGAATCAACAATTATTCTCATATTCATTATGTGTACAAATCTTAGATTCGTATACTTCAGATCAAATGACCAACCCATTCATTATTCAAACTAAACTTCCCATGACTCAAATTCCGACGAAGTTAAGTCGTAAAAGTGATATACAAGAGAACTACTCCAAAGCCGGTTCCACATTTTATAACTCATATGAAACAAGAATTTGAATTCACCTGAATTAAATTGAATTATAAATTCACACAAATTTCTCAAAACTTTTATAGTGGGCGAGATGGCGGTGACGTCCATCGCAAAAAAAATTCCAGCAAAATTATATACTTTATTCATATACAATATAATTATAGTAAAATATCGCATGTCACCTTCCTCAAATTCCAAACATTGAAAAGCCCCGACTCCGTCCTGATAAATAACTTGGAATTCGGCTACTAATTCTCGTTAGAGCTAGCGAAATAGGCTCAACCTACCCGACTTTTGTTATGGATGGACCATAAAAATATAGGTCCACACAGTACCTTCAGACTCAACATGCACAACTTAATGAGCTAAAATCCCAACGGGCCACAGGTCCGTCTAAAAATCTTAATATATTTAGAAGCAATAGGCTAGATTGGGCTCAATAATTTTTTTCCCAATGAAATTTTGGGTCAGGCCCTCCAACATATAGTGTTAGGCTCGATCGGGGTGCGGTGGGGGTTTGAACAACTTCAACTAAACTCATAATCGTGTGTACATTCTGAGACATGCACCCCATAATTTGCAACTGAACACAGCTTTCTCTAAACATCTATAATGAGAGAGAAAAAAAAAAAGTGAACAAACCCCATAACTGTTCGACATCAGCTTTACCTCACTCCATCGGATCCGGCCCGTCGGAATTCATTCCGGCACTACTCCCGAGCATGAGCGCCATCATCATCAGCTTACCCGCATCCGGAAAATCCTTGTGCTGCATAATCACACTTTCCACAGACGAGCTCACTGTATCCTTCAACATTAACTGTTCAGTATCTGCGCTCAACGGAAGCACTTGTTCAAATCTACCATCAAAAGTCTCAGCATCAGGCCCGTAACACTTGCTGGAAGCCTGGAAGAGTACGGTTTCCTTGAGGTTGTCATGCGTCATCTCATCGCTCCACCCCTCAGTAATCGACATTTGGTAAAGTCGTTCCCAATCGTCTTGATTTGCAGCGTTTCTCCAGCACTCTTCGAGTAGGCTGGCGTTGCTTCGGATAAAAGAGGTGCTAGTCCATGAGAAGAGATCAAAGGCGCGTAATGCGAGCTCCCGGTCTTGGATTTTTAGGCAGAGTTCAATGAGGTCTAATGGAGGAAGAAGCTTCTCTGCAATTGATCGCTTTTCTTCGTCGTCTGGTATAAGCCTCAGTATTTCTTCCTGTAAGACGCAAGGTGGTAATCAGAAAATAATGTTGGGTCTTGTTTGGCTAAAGGATTAGTTGGAAATAAGTTAATTATCCCATGTCACGTTTGGTATAGTTAAAAGCTCAGGCCTTACAAGTGGCCCGGTCAAAAATCAAGGTTATGTTATCCTTCAAGCATTGACAACTTGTCTGGACTAACATGATGAGACGATTTATACCATTTTATACGTCAGAGTTCAAACCCAACATACTTAAGGAGTGTTTCGCCCTGCTTTTCTCAGGCAACTTTTGACCTCTAGCTTGAGAAGTTGTCACATACACAACTTTTGCTTAAAAAATAGTTTTCTCCCAAAAGCAGAACGCAGGTTTTACCTGCTTTTTTTTAGCTTTAGCTTTTTTGGTAATTTGTTACATATTTCTTCTCACTTTTAAACTAAAAGTGTCTCAAATACCAAACATCTAGATTTGCTAAAACACTTTTAATCTCAAAGACTACGTACTTTTCATTAAAAGCAATTTTAATACAATCTCTACTTTAAATCACTCCATCAAAAGTTAAAGCAAAGAAAAACTCCCCGTTACTAATAATAATGAAAAGGAATAGTGCAATCCTACCCAATTCAATCTATTTTACCTATCCCAACTTCAAAACCGAACAAGACCTTAGTTTACTAAATAACTGGGCTTGCTTCAATTTTCAGGGGCAGGCTCAGCATAAAAATAAACATCTTTATATTTCTATTAGCATTTCAAGGAAGAAAGAAGATGGCAATGACACGAAGCAAGGGCAAGGCTTTAGCTCATCTCCGCAAACTTGGATGGAATTCAAGTGCTTGACAAAATCGAATGATCACAAAAAAAAAAAAAAAAAAAACACTAGCAAAAAAGCAAGCCCCAAGAGACATTAACAGACAGATATAGCCAAAGGAAAATCAACATCAGGACTCTCCCCAAACTCATAGGCTTAAAGGCTTATAAGAATGGGGATATAATTCAGTCAAAAAATTTACATATCCTGCCGAAACAATTTAAAATTACACTGATAACCAATATGAGAAGTTATTTATCACAAAAATAATAATGAGATAATTTTGACCATCGTTTGCCAGGATAAAGCATGGAGGAATTCTAGCATGATGTCTCGCAAGAGGTAAAATTTAATTACAAACATGGTTATTATTATACCTGTAACTTTAGAATGTTCAGGTCTGCATCAATGCGCTTCACCTTTAGCTCATAGCCTGCGTTTCTTCCTGAACGTATTGACATGGGCATCAATTTTAGGTGCAAACAAGAAAGTAACTGTTTGGTACGAGATGTTAAGTTTAAAGAAAACAAAATGAGTGCATCCCCCAAACAAAAGTGCTAGAAAGAGATACGCGCAAATTCATGACTCCTGTAGTCCCCTATTTCCTGATTGAGAGTCTTATACTAACATCATTGTCTAATAGACAAACCCTGCCAAACAGAGAGTGTACATGATACCACTACCTCCAAACCCCTACGAGTAGGGAGATTTTATAAACAATAAATATAGAACTTCTATTTTTTGTTTAATAGAAAACTCTACAAATAGTACTCCCTCCGTTCCAAAATAGATGATGTTTTAGCTTCTTAAACAAATTCCAAAATAATTGATGTTCTAGGTTTTTTTTATCATTTCTCTCTATTTTACCCCTATGTAAATCCAAAAATATCTTTGACTTTTCAACCTCCCACTCACATTTGATGTCATTAAATCTTATCTGCACAAATTTTAGGGGGTTATATTTGGTAATATATTTGTTTCTTAATTATTCTGTTTTTTTCTAAAACATCATTTATTTTGGAACGGAGGGAGTACACAATATAGCAACAAAGTGAGGAACAGTCAGTAGGACAGTCTTTCATCAAAAATATTATCTAGGTTAACACTATTTCCAATAAACGTCAGCTTTTCCGAACTACAATTAGCAATGTGGATGATTCTGTTATATGTGCCAAGAAGACATCTAGTAGTATATTAGATTTTTCCAAGAAAGATTGCAAAACCAGAAAAAGTCAACAGAAACAACCTTGATGAAGTTGAGGGGTCGTGCTGAAGGAGAAAATATAAAATCGTCAGATTGAGAAGATAAAAAGGAAATCACCAGAACTACATGCCTCAAGAAACAGACAGAAATTCTGAACAGACTGTACATAAACCTCATATTTCAGAAAATAAGTACACGATCGTTAGATTCTTAGCCCACAAATCACAGATTACAAGACTCAAAGTCATGCTATTAATCTCAGAACATAGACACAGAATCTCGCTCATCACACAGCAGGATATTTTGAGCACCATGTCAGTACCAATTTCACATTACTTTAACATGCGTGCAAGCACGGTTAGTTTTTAACAACACACCATCTAAGTTCTAACAATGAAACAGTAAGGCAGGAAAAGGATACATTGAACTATCAAGAGCAATTTTGAGACAGATATTAAAGCTACTAATATTACCTGCCGCTGCTGATATTTTCGCAAGATTCAGATAACGCTTTCTCTTTGCCAAAGTCATTTGACACCTTGAGACACTAGATTCAATCTCCTCAATAGCTGAGGTTGATGTATCATCCTTAGAAAGAGATAATGCATGTAATGTCTCAGAAGCGGAAGAAAACTGATGAAGAAATACTTCATGAAGCCAGAGAAGATCAGGATGCTGCTTCAGAAACGTAGCCAGTTCATCCTGAAACTCCTCGCCCAATCTCATAAGCTTCGGAAGTTGTTTACTTTCATATAGTTGCTTGAAGACAAAACAACTGAAACCTCCTGTAGGTCCCATGCTTTCATGCTGCAGAACAGAAGAGTCTATTTAGACTAAAAAGAACAAGTGAGCAGACATTGAGCAGCTTCTTAGAATATCAGAGGAAACATACCCCATCATATCACTAAGAAAAGATAATGACAAATCAAAAATGCACAGGTAGTAGGACCAACTTCAGCAAGTAGTGGCACAGCAAAGCTGAAGAGGTGTTGACATAATACTTTAAATACATACCATCAGACTTCGAAGGAGTTCAGTATCATCAAGGTCACAGCATATGTTCCACATAGTTTGATAGCCCTCATGTCTTTTTGCAATTGACAATAACTTTGAAGAGAGCATCATTAGAGTATCCTTATTCTGCTCTTCGTTTTTGTCAGCTAAGTCCTGCAGCAGAAAAAAGGAAATTTTAACAAATGATCTGGTCTAAAGTAAATTTGAGTGGCAAGGGTGTCTACTGTCAAATGTATATAGTACATCTTATCATCCAATCACTTTAGGCGGATCTGAAGCTCTAGAAAATGTAAAATTTTGCAATGCAAGAGGGATTATAGGTACTTTGGCTGTCTATTTATTTCAGTTTAAATTTTATACTGCACATACAATTTTAGTTTGCAGAGAAACTATATATGCCCCCTCTGTTTCAAGTCATTCACGCCTATTTCCAATCTGGGACTTTGCAGTAATGTAATGACAAAAAAAACCACAGTTCCAACGTTCATGTTAAAACTCCGTGCATAGTGAAAACCAAATATTTAATATGCAATGGGACTCTTAAAATTATGATGACTAGATGAAATTGTATTGTTCATAGGTTTAACCATTATATGAAGCTTTTATGAATAACACATCACTAACCTGCTGTTTTGCTTGGACAAATTTTTTCACTTGCTGATAAAGGGAATCCAGAAGGGCATCTCTTCGCTTCCAGTATTCTTCCAACAGTGTCCTATGATCTTCCTTACGTTCAACTTTTGCTGTGATAGCATTTGAATAGGACTCAAGTAATACTTCTGAAAGCAATTCAAGGTTCGAGTAGAAATCAAACTTTGCAGAATCATTAAGGCGATTTGTGGCACCGAGCAACTGAAGCATAAATGATGCAAGATTCCATAGACCACCCCACACAATAGTTTTGGAATACCATGGGGTCAAGCCTTCAGGTGGAGGATACCACAAGTGATGTTCGCTCCTATACTGAATGGCTGCACGGAATAGTGTCACGCAGGCATTTGAGATTTCACAAGCTCTATGCAATTGAACGGGTATTTGCATATCTTCACTGATAACACATTCCAGCTGCTTCTCTAGGCAATGAAATACTTCCTCCAGTTCTGAAACCTTACTATAGAATACTTCAGCATTGTCTCTATCCATCAAAAGAACTGTTCTCCGACGGGCTCTCTCTCCAACTAACTGGATAAGATCCCAAAGAGCTCCAGAAGTTTGAGCATCAGAACCATAAGAGGAGCCAGATCCAGATGCATTGGCTTGGCTAATCGTATTCAGCTGTTCTCTCAGTTGAATCATGCCAGCAAGCTTCTCACCATGTTCCATAATAATTTGCATCGATCGTTCTATTACAGAAAATAGCGTGTTATGATTTATAGATTTACATACTAGAAAATTTGTTCAAACAATGCAGTGACAGAAGTCCTAGGGGACAATAAGAAGTTTATCTCTACATAAGGTTTTATAAATTAGTTATGCATTAAGTCAATGACATGTGAATGTTAATAAAAGTGAATGATAAATTGTTTTGATCAACAGAAAGCACCCATCAGCAATGGAAGGCAGGCATTCTCAAGATTCTTAAAATTAATTAATTAAAACAAGTAAGCCAGGAATTAGAAAAGATAACTGCAATCTTAAAAACAGAGAAATGGAAAAAGAACTACAAAATAATTATACTGGAAAATTATTCTTACTCTGAAAGGAACACAGTTCTTCATGGCACTTGGACAAAGCAAGGAACTGCAGAAACTTTTGATGCTTCTGCTGCTTTTCTAGAAGTTGTGTGGACACAACAGATAAAGCCATCTCAGGGCCCCTAGTTGTTGTCCAATGTTTAGCTAAAGTGTCAACAATTGACCTGCTTGTCCTGGTAAATACATTTATTTCTCCCTCTCTTTCAAATGCTCTAGAATGTTTTAGCTTTTCAAGTACGCCATCAACCTGCCCAGACAAGAGGAAATCATGGAAAAGCTGGTTTAGTAAAGCTTCTGATTCCTCATCTTGAGGGCTTCGACGTGCAACCCCAGTTAAGCCTGGCCTTTGCCTGTCACCTGCATCCCAAGCTTCTGAACTGGCTCTCCGGGGAGCAATATTTCCAGCAACAGAGAAGTTTCTTCTGTCCTCTTGAGAGCCATCATTAGAACTCCCTTTACGAGACAAGCTTCGTTCAGGTGGTTCAACTCCACCAAGTAAAACTGCCTTCTCAGGTATTGCCCAAACCCCTGCTTTTTCAGTTAGCACAACCCAAGCTCCATCTTCATTATCATCCGAGGAAGGGAACACCGAAGCATCAAGAACTTTTCCAGCATCATAAGGCAAGTCAAACTTATAAAGCTTGGTAGAGCTCCTCCAATAGTGGGAGACTGTTGCAGTACCATCACCTGAAAGTATAATAGCAGAACCCGCTGGCTTGCCACCTACCTTCAATCTCATGGAGAACAAAAATTCCTCATCCTCTACTCTTGCTTTAGGTATAATCACTTGGATAGGTGCCTTTTTCTCCAATATTTTTTCACCTATTGGCCTTGCAATATCTACGCCAGATCTATATTGCATGGTCAGAAGAGAGTACTCAGTGTAGCTTGAGCTCGTGACCCGATCCTTGCAAAAAATAGCAACAAGAATAGTTATTACCTTGCCATCACCGTCTATATCCAAATCAAGAGGCCAAATTCTCTTCTGACCAGCAAGATCCTTCTGAATTCCCAGATCACCATCGGTACCAATGATTTCATGTGACCAAAGCTTTGACACATTAAAATCAGAAGAAAGATTTACTGCAAAGCATTGTATTTCGTGATTAGTAAGTATAAGGAACTGTCTTGCAGTGTCATCGGATGAATGACTGACAGAGTGCCAAGTCAATGACCTCGGATAGCCCTTACTAGCCACTAGTCCGCTGTTATCACTTCCTTGAGAAAATACACTTGGTATGCCATGCTCAATCTGGTTACACTCAATTCCAGAAGGAGTGCACAGGAACCTCCAAAGCACTCCATCAGAACTACATGCAAGAGCAATACAGCTTTTGGTGGCGGCAGGGATAGCTGAAGCAATCAAACAGTTGATGGAACATGCCTTTCCAGTCTGTCGCAAATAAGCTGCTTCGGACCCAGAAAAAGCAACAGAAGTGACTGGAGAAGACCTATCAGTGTTGTAGATATCTGGCCAGAAAACTAAAGTATGAGTTTTTTTGTTGCACATTACGATTCCAGCAGAACTGGACTGTTGAACAACCTTGCTACCAGTTCTCTTCAAACTATCCCAGTTGACAGCACAAACTAACCAATTGTTGTTCTGAGATGAATTATTGCCCATGTCACCACTTTCTGATGTGATCGAACTAAGGTCAAGGACGATACATTTTCTTGAAGCAACAGGCAATAAGTAATTCCAAATAAAGAGTCTGTTTCCACAGATGATCCATGCTAGAGATGTCTCCTTGTCCATTCCACCAGAGATGGATGCATCACCTGGCAGATGGACTAATATTAATACAAATGAAAATAAGAAACAGTGAAAAAATAGTATGTATTCTTTTTGCTGACCAACCAGGAACACGATTCTGTGATGACATGATTTGTGCATCACGTACTACTTGAGGGAACTCCCCAACATAAACAGGCTGAACAGCATCTACCTCATCCTCTCTGTCACTTCTTTTTGCAGGAGGGGTTCTGAGTATTTAACAGGAAACAACAAGTTAGCGATAGATTATCTCGAAGGAGAAAAGTTCCCAACAACTATCACGTAACAGGAATTCTATAGTATTCTTCCTTACATTGTATTCAACAAAACTACCAAGTCGGACAGCAGAACATTAGCAAATACAAAAAACACTATAAATATCTGTCACGTCACATTAGCATAATACTAGCACAGACGCAGCCACATCAAAGTCAGAACGCTATCCGGTCGTAGTTGCACGTTAAAACTTCCTCCAACATCCATAAAAATCAAATGGAGTTGCACAAAACAATTGCGACACCAGTAGCATATACAATCAAAACATTTCCACACCGAAATCAATGATAATTCACCGGAGAAATTTAAACTAAGAAGTATGGCAGTACCTGGCAAGAACAGAGAGGCGCGAGGCCCAAGGGGCGGGGGTTCCGGTGGCTGGACGACTGGGAACGGAGGGGCTGTCGTGCAGTGAGCGTCGATTCTCCGCCAGCGGAGTGGAAACATCATCTCTTCGATCAGCGACATTTTTACGAGCAGTTAAGCTCGATTTCCTGGTTGGGGGAGAAAACATGGCTACCTTATTGGATCTGTGGGTTTAGGGTTTATAGTTCAGAGGAGAAAGGAGCAAACTTCTGTTCTGCGCTCTCTTGCAACTTTTCGAATTTTGGGGCTGTTGAGGGTATTGTTGTAAATGTACATTTTAACGGTCGTTCATATTTTTGTTTTACCGCGTGCAGACGGAGCTATCAAAATCGATCCGACTCAATCAAATTTAAGATCGAAGTACCGTTCGATCAAACATGTATAATTTAATGGATCAAAAGTACGACGAGTTACGAATCAATCCAAATATCTTAGTATATATAAGGAAGGTGCTCAATAATATTTGGCCCGACAGAACTCGGCGGACTTATGGTGCTGGTGCAATGGGCTAGGTCGAGTCGTTCGAATTGCCAACTTCTGCATGCAAGGAGAGATGGCAAAGTCGTCCAGTCTGATGGATCGATCCAATCCGTCCGACATTTTAAATGACTGAACTATAAGAAGTTTGGTCCACCATACTATCAACTTCAATAGGCCAACCCAATGGGCTTAGTGGTCCGACGAGTTGGCCCAAGGATCTTAGTATATTTTAATAGAAATTTGTGAGTTGGGTCCAACTCACCAATTTCCGGCACTATGATATTTTGGGCCGGGTCAACTCCATGATGTTTGCCCGACTATCTGGATCGAGTCGTTCGAATTGTCATCTCTATATGTCGGTTGGTCAATGAACCAAAATTAACCCAACTGCATTTTTTGTACATTGTTAATATACTTATTACTTTCCGTTTCAAATGTTGTGATAATGTTCGATACATAAGATGAGAATAGTTTTTAGTATAATGTACCAACTTACCAATATGTTATGTTTGTAATGCGGAATTTTTATGCATAATATCTATATTGGCACATTGTATATCCTCCAACTAATATAACATTTTCTATTACAATCGTATCCATACATGATACATATATAAAATGACGTCGTAAATATCTCATAAATAATTATATGGTATGATTAATACATTATGTAATAAAAGATGCATCGAATGTGATAAAAAATCTGAATTGCCAGCATGTGTAGCTGTATGCACAAATTATACATAATAGAATGCTCACACATAGTAAATTTCACTAGATATTACAAAATAGCTAATATATTTTTTCGTTTTTTCTGTTTCGGGGGAGGAGGGTTTGAATCTGAATCGGATCTTCTACGACTAAACATGCAACATATTTCCTACGACAAGTGCATAGTTGCATTAAACACAATTACCATTGATGTAGTAGTAATATCATATTATACACGTGTTGTATAATTATGCACTTCATGTAGAATATGTTACGCCTACTTGTGGGTTTTCCAGAGCCAGGTTCAGGTATTCAATCCGAACCATGAGAGTTTTATCTGATGGGGTCGAGTATTTTCTAGTCCGACAGAATTTGGATCATACTCGAACACGACCTGCATCTATCGGATTTAAGTCGGGTCTCCCTTTTTTAGGTACCCTGTTTTAACAAAAACAGTCATAATTTTTCAGATCCTTCAACAACTTTACAGAAGCAAAACAGATTCAATCACAGAAAATAGTTTCCAGAAAAATCCAACCCACCATCCAGGTCGAATACCCCCGACAGTAGATACCAACAAGATCGGGTGAAAGATCAAGTTTTTTTTATTCGGTACCCCACGACAACCTTGAAAAAAACCCGACCCAAACCCAGCCCAGGTTGCACCACTGATGGTAGAACATCCAAATTGGTTTGGATCAGCCTTTCAACCCATTACTATTATCACATACAGAATCAAACATCGTGTTACATAATATATAGAAATGTGTTCCTCAATAAATCCCAAATTTAATTTAAAAAAAAAAAAAAAGTGAACTATATAACATAATGAAGAACACATTCTTGAAAAACAGAAAGGTTCTCCCGGGAGAACCAACCAACAATGCTTACCAAAATTTAACAGAGGAAATGTGTTTTCCTTTCCTACTTTCTATAGTTTTTCCACATGAAAATCAAAAGTAGTTACATACAAGCAAGCAGAGATCTACATCAAGGTTCCAACTTCAGCGATACAACCCGAGATTGCCGGTTCCGTTTTGCAGCCTTCACGAACACAACCGAAAGACAAGCTGGGGCCCACCACGGCCGTCTTACTCTTTGCTCCCCTTTCAAGCAGGCCACTATAGCACGATAAGAATTCATAATTTCGTACCAGTAGGATGAGGAAGAAAATAGTGAAGATATAAACTGAGCATATGAAATATGTACAAAAGATTATTTCATCAAATGTGTTTCCTTTGTCCTGCTTATCTTTTCAACGATGAGGTGGTGTGAGCAGGTAGTAGTGACTAGCCCCATTTTTTAACTTGTGTTACCCGTCCCTACCTTCCGTACCACACATATTTATTTTTTGACATTCATGGTTTCGTCACCATTAAAGTGGCTGTTATATTACGTGCATAGGCTCGGCCATACTTCTAGTGTTCTATAACATTAAATAGAGTACGGGCAAGTGGCAGGATTGGCTCATCCGCTATTCTCTTTACAAACCAAAGAATACGTAGAAGAAGGTACATCCGATCAATATGTGACATAAAGTCTCTTTAATTGTTAAGCCCCCAAAATTCGCTTTGTTGTCGATTATCATCCATCAGTTACTCCTATGTTCAATTGGTTGTGTCACCACAAATGTCCATCCATGTACCGTACATAAACAGGATTTATCCGGATGGAAGCAAGAGTAACAATAAACTTATTAGTCTTATACTGCAACCTAGCCTGACCATGGTTCAAGAACTGCCGATTAATTGTTCAAAACCGCTGGTTCACGGTTAGGTAAAAAGATGAACCTTAACCTTTTGACAAATGTTTAGTTCAGTTCTTAACCCACCGATTTAAATGAGAAATTCTTAACGTATATTGGTGAGAAATTCAAGATGTTAACCAGACATACCTTGAAGCAACTCCATCGCCTAGCACGTGTTTAAATAGGGTTTTACAGTGCAAAAGAGACAGAAAGCGGGTACATAAATGGGGAGAGAAGAGAGGGGAAGGGACCTTTTATTCGCCTCAGCTCCTTGCACAAGGTTATAAAATCACCCCATTTCATGTGGCACTTCCTTATGAACCGGAGGATCTGTTCAGTTGTAAACATCGACATCCCTTCCAAATACTCTCCATTGACCCCATTTTCTTTGAATATTTGACGATAGCTACCAAGGTTTATCTCTTCCAGCCACAACCCAACATCCTGGGACGAAAAGACAAATCCAGAAGACAGAGAAACTGATCAAAAGCTAACTCTTTTAACCAAAATTTATTCCCGTATGTTGTTTTTTCTCCTTTGGCTTCTTCAAAATAACACACTTCCAACTTTATTTCTTAGCAAAGTTAGTGGTAAAAGAAGTCCTATCCACTACAATTTTAATAACCAAAGCAAGTTTGAAGGTTAATAACAGGAATCAGCAGGGTACTCGATTGCTAGAAGTAAAAAGACAACGCAAAAATTGCATGGGTGAAAAGAGCACCACGGATTGTTAAAGAAACTATACTCCAAAATTCGAAAAGGCTGTCACATCAATCAATTTTCTGATTACTAATACGATTAAATAATGAGAAAGCAATTCAAAACCACATAATTGATGACATTGGATAGAAAGTAGAAATGAGAAAAACTCCAAAAACATATTACGGTTGATAGACAGCTACGAGGTGCTTGCACCAGTGACTAAAAAAGCGAAAAGCGCCCCGAGGCGCCAAACCTGCTGTACTGCCTAGGCGCGAGGCGCTCGCCTCACCGAAGCGAGGCGTCCAAACTAAAAAAACACACATATATACCATAAAACATTTCATAATACCAACACATAACAATATTAATGTCCTTAGACTCCAAAAACATAATAATAGCATGAAAATATAAAAATATCCAAAAGATATTAGGCATATACGCTACTAACTAATCATCATTAAAGCTTAAGTCAATTTGTGCATCATCCTCTGATGCATATCCATAAACATCTTGTTCTTCTCCGTCATCCGACTCCCCTCTTATATTTCACCATTCCTCTCCCTCCTCATCCACAAGTCTTACAGCACTAGGCCTAGAAGATGATGATGATGCTCTATTAGTCTTTGAAGCTGTTGCCCTTCTACTATATGTTCTTGTGCTCCTAATAGGCTCCTCAGTGGCGGTCGCCGGACGCCGGTGATGGTCGTCGGCTGTTAGAGTAAGAGGGAGAGAGCAGGGGATTTTTTTTTTACTTAGGGCTGCTGCTGCTGCTGTTTGTTTAGGGTTTTGAGACTTTGAAAAGTCTTCAATTATGTATTTATATCTACTCTAAAACCTTAAAAAAAAAAAAAAAAAAAAAAAAAACTAATAAAAAAAGCGCGCTTTTTTAGCGCCTCGGTCGCACCGTAAGGCGATCGAGGCGCTCGCCTAGGCGGCGCCTTTCTCACATCCGCCTCGCCTCAGTATACCGAGGCACCAAACCCCCAAAATGCGTCGCCTCGCCTAGGCGCGCTTTTTTAGTCACTGGCTTGCACGACCATTAAAATTACTTAATGAATATCAGGGAGCACACTGCCAACAACACACATAGGTTACTTGCAATTTTCAAAGCCTTACTTCCACGTCCTGAAAGCATTGCGTGTCAAAATCCCCTTTGGGCTACACTTATAATATTCACCAAATCCCTCGTCCGCCCTGTTTCCATATCCTCCGGTGCTACAATTTCAACTTATCGCATGGTTAAAAAAGAGTACAACTAATTCATTGTCCTTTGAAAAACTGTATCCCTGTACAAACTATCATCACTTAATTACATCAATTCTACATATTATGATCAGCTTAACGTCAATTTCAGTCTCGGTTCACGCCAAGATTGCATTTTTTAGCAGGTATGGCCTTCAGAGTCGTGTAATAACGAAAACCTCCAAAATTATCAGTTTCCTAAACTTGTCCGACCAAAACATCGTACTACTAGCGAACACGGCAACTGTGAATCACACATCAGCGTCGTCATGAGCGCGCCTAACCAAAGGTTTGTAACGAAAAAGCCCATGAACGTGTCTAACCAAAGTTTTGTAACGAAAAAGCCCCAAGAAACAGGAGTCAGGAATGACACTGTAATTAGCACGGATAAGTGATCGTTTAGGCAACTCATTCCACAATTCACTCTCCCAAACAACAGAAAGTATAAAATGTACAAAAATGTTTATCAAAATTTCACACAGTATCTAAAACACCTCAAATTGACAAAACTCAAAGAATTCATCAATTAAAAGGTATTGAGCGTGTGTTTGCAATCTCAATTGGAGATACCAAATTGCTTTTGAAAAGCCCTTTAAGGTCGAGGGAGTGTTTGTAACATTAGATTGGAGAAGAGAAGTAGAATTACTTTTCATAAGCACTTAAAAGCTGATTCTTAGAAGTTGTTAACAACCAACTTCTACCAGCTTTTAGCTTTTAACATCACTTTCTTTCCAAACACTACCAAATTCCAATTTTACCACAAAAATCAATTTAAACCACTTATCCACAACCACCTATGTTTGCAAACACCCCTGATTATCATTTCAATCACTCCTCTCGGTAACCCATTAGCAAGATTTCGACCAACAGAAGCACTTAAAAGCTGATTCTAAGAAATTGTTAACAACACCCAGCTTCTACCATCTCTTAGCTTTAACATCACTTACTTTCCAAACACTACCAAATTCGAATCTTACCACAAAAAATCAATTTAAACCAGTTCTCCACAATCACCTTTGTTTGCAAACAGCCCCGATTATCATTTCAACCACTCCTCTCAGTAACCTCTCAGTAACCCATTAGCAAGATTTTGACCAACAGAAGCACTTAAAATCTGATTCTAAGAAGTTGTTAACACCTAGCTTTTAGCTTTAACATCATTTTTTTTCCAAACACTACCAAATTCTAATTTTACCACAAAAATCAATTGGTATCACTTTTCCACAATCACTTTTTTTGCAAACACCCCTGATTACCATTTCACTCACTCCTCTCAGTAACCAATTAGCACGATTTCGACCAACAGAAGCAAAACACACCCAACAGAAAACAAATTCAAACAATAAACTACAAGATCCAAACAAAAACAAAACCCTAAAACCAACAAAAACGAAGAAGAAGAAGAGCTACCTCAACAGTCCAAATGAAGAAATCAAGCGGTTCCGGTGGCTTCTCTTTACTCATACTGTAAAAGCCCTTTCTCCGAAGACCTTAAGATTCAACAATGGCGTGTAATTCAGATCATAATAATTGAAAAAAGCTTTTCACATTCGTATACGCATAACACACAAAGAGATGGAGTTTATGAGCAATAATTGAAACCGGTAAAATCCGAACCTTTGAATTATCGGGCAATTAAGGGCTGTGATTTTCTACATTTGGTGATGAATGCGTGTAAGGCTTTCTGTGCGTGAGTGTGTGAGAGAGAAAGAGAGAGGAGAGAGATGAGATGAGAGAGAGAGAGACTTTATTGTAAGAAGGGAAAAGGGGAGTTGGCTTTAACTTTTGGCTTTGGCCTACTAACTAAACTAAACTACTCTTTTAGCTCTTGTTTTTGTTCTTGTCAAATCATAATAGTTCAATGGTCCAACTTTTTTGCTACTTTATTTGCCCAAACTACCCTTGAGGTTTTCTTTTACAAAAATCTATGGCTCTGTTTGTTTATGGCTGTGAGTGGCTGGAGTACTGTAGGTTGTGGAGAATAAAGTGGAATATGAGGTTGGGGTAAATAAGTGAGTGTTTGTTTAGGTTGGTTGGAGATTGGGTTGTGGAGTGATTATAATATAAAAGGTGGTAAAGGTGATTTGATATGTGTAAGAGGTAGTTAGTGAATGATTGGTTATTGATTAAAGTTGTATTGGGAATTGGATTTGATTGATAATGTGTGTAAGAGGTAGTTAGTGAATGATTGGTAATTGATTAAAGTTTTATTGAGAATTGAGTTTGATTGATGATGTGTGTAAGAGGTAGTTAGTGGATTGATGTTTGATGTTTGATGTTTGGTGTTTAAAATAATTTATTGGGGGGGTTTTAGGGTTGGACACAATATATTGTGCACAACCTATAGCCAAACACATATAAACTGTGCTAAATCCTGAACGGCTGTGTCAATCCATAAACAAACAGGCCCTATGTTTGTAATCATAGTTGTAAAAGTCGTTAGGCGGTACACTGAAGTTTAGCAACTAATCAGAGTTTGGACGAGATAAATTGAGGCATAGACTTAGTTGGGCGGGGAGGAATCGGAAAATAAACGTAGGCGGCCAATAAAAGTCTAGCGCATAGGCGGAGATTAATCGGAGTTAGTCGAGAATTTTTACAACAAATATTAGTCCATGTGATTAGAGATGGCAATTCGGAAGGTCAGTCGATCGGGTCAAGTCTGTCGGATCAATGATGTAATTTGGGTCGGCTTGGATCAGATCAAAATTTGATCGGATCTAAAAGTAATCAGTCCAGCCTAACGTATCCCCATATAATATATTAAGATTATAGGATCGATCCAGGCCTCTTCAATGTTTTTATTTATCGGGTCGAGCTCGTTTAGTCAAATAATACTTTGGAATGGATCGGCCTGTTGGGCCAGGACATTTTTACCACCTCTAGTTGTGATGTTATCGACGGTAAAGTGGCAATTCAATCAGTTTGGATCAGTCCGACATATCTATTAGGTCAATATTATGTATCGAGTTGTGTTGGACTGATCAAAATTTCATCAGATTAAAATAAGGACTCACAATTCGAATCGAGTTCGTGTTTGATTTGAGTTTGGGTCATATATAAAAAAACTAATTGAAATGAAATATATCATTGTATTTTAGGATAAACTATTGACTTTTGGTCAAACTCGGGGTAATCGAGTTCGTGTCGAGTTAATTCGATTCAGGTCGAGTCTGTGAGGTCGGGTTAGGAATTGTCACCCCTTGCCAAAATTAATAAACAAAATTCAGTTAATCTCTCTATAATATACTATGATTTTCAAATTGACATGTTGTCCGTCGAGCTTGTGGCCTATTGAATCGGGCACGATGGTAGCCAAGAATTATATACCCAACACACCTAAAATGTCGGGTAGCCTGGACTTTTGCCAGCTCTATTTGGTCGCTTATGATTTTTTCTTTGAATTCCTCTCTAAATCACATGTTTGTCTTGCTCACGGTTAATGACTTTTACAACATTAATGCCTATAAAATTGGACAGACTTTTCATTTTAGTTGTCCGATAAAAATGTCACTTATTATATTACATCATTAATTGCTCATTTATATATTTATCCCAAATTACTTACTTAATATCTCAAGTCATAATATATATATATATATATATATATATATATATATAAACAATAAATAGATATATAGAATAAAAGAAAAATAAAGCTAATTTAATGTTTTAACCATTATAACTACCAATTTTTCGCCCTAAGAAAGTATCAATTTTTAAAATGTATAAAATTATTATAAGTCTATTTTTACGGGACGGAGAAAGCCAATTTTACCAATCAATTATGTGGGTTGGCTTCTTGGGGAGACAACAAATTTTCCGACCGACATTTTAAGATAGAATAATTTTTCTTGAGCCAAATTTTGGATTTCTTCGGGTGCATAGGATCCCAACTAGGATAAGAAATGTTGGGATTAAAATTATTGTTTCGTAATTTTTTGCTCGTTTAATTTTTGTTTTAAAGAAATTATTTATATTTGAATCAATTTTTACCTTTGAAGAACAATTTGACCGGAAAAGCATACGCGGTTGTCGGACGAAATCACTTTTCCTGCTATAATTTTTAGCTCGTTCGGATTTTGTGTTCCAAAAAAATGTGAATACTAGTACAACGTCAATTAAAATCAGTTGAAAGTTGGTGTTATGCGACATCCACGTACCACGTGTGCTTTTTTCGGTCGATTTACTCATTAACTGTGAAAATTGATCCAAATAAGAGTAATTTCTGTAATTATCGGGATGCAATTGAAAAACAAAATATTTGGGAAAGAAAATCGAACCAGCAGAATTGAGACCAGATTGTTTTTTTATTACAAACATAAAAATACTACCTCCGTCCCGTCTAATCTTGCACAGGGGATGTCGACATAAGTATTAAGAAAAGTTATTTTTTAAGTGTATGTTGACTTTTCAAATGTGAATTGAAGGTGGAGATTTCGAGGTTGAAGATTATGTTATACCTTTACAAGTTCGTTTGAAATAGACGAAAATGAAAAGTGTGTAAAATTAACCGGGATCGTGATTTTATTTACTTCAAAACTTGAGGTGGTAAGACCCCATATACAAAAGAACAAATTGTACAAAGATAAGGTGAATCAATAATTTGATTGAAATAATTGACCAAACTAGGGCCTGTTTGGCTTTAGATAACATAAAAGCTAAATACAATAGTTTATCATGTTAATTCAGGATAAGAATTATTTGTATCATACAAACTTACAGATAATATCTCTAAATAAAACCAAACACAGTACTAGGAGTCTAGGATGGACTGTTGGCTAGCAAGTTTACAACTAGAACAGTCATAATCGGTTTGACTCGACATTTTAGGTGTTTTGAGCGTGAAATGTTATCAGACCTAATAGTTGTTGGAAATTTAACCCACTCACAACTACGAATATGGCTAAATAATCGAAGAAGAAAGCAATAAAAATCACACAATAACACAGCAATTTGGTAACTCAGTTCGTTACGATGTGTAACTACGTTTGGAGGCGATACCAAACCAGAATATGCACTAAATTTGATAATTTTCGAAATACAATGAGTGGAGAAGGATTCTACTATTTATAATAACCCTAGAACTTGTCCCCCAAGTTTTAGACGCGTCTACGGGTTGCGCCCGCGACATGTCGTTTGAAACAATGCTCTTGCTTCGCTCCATTGGTCGCGGCTGCTCGTCACCATCCTTCGCACACTTCGTCGTGGCCGTGGCACCCCCTGCGACAGATTTAGGCTCCACATCCAACAATAGACCCGTCTCAATAAGTCAATGACCCAATAAATCGGTCAAACATATGATAGTGGTTCGATGAAAATTTTAACCAGCCCAGCCTAATCCGATATATGGTATTCGGATTAGGGTAATCAGCGCATATTACCAGCTCTACTTACAATAATACACAAACAAATAGTACAATAGAGTATGATATAAGTTGCACTTGCACATACAAAAAAGAAAGATTAATCATTTCAACAAAACCAGAGTTAACATATGTGGGTGTTTAGTAGGGCAACAAATGATCGGAACTTTCGATGATTAATTCGTGAACAAGCTCGTTTATTTAGTTAAATAATCATTAATGAAAAAAATTTCGAGCTCGATTAATAAACGAACAGAGTTTGAACAATGCAAACTTGTTTATTAATAGTTTGGGAACAAATTCGTTTTATAAGAACAACAACAACAATGTTGATTTAGTTCCCAATTTTATTATTATTATAACTAACTTAAATATAAATATTTATCTTAAAATCTTATACAAATCAACTTGTTTACAACTAATTTAGAAATATTAAAATATAAACGATGTCTTGCAATATGATACACATTTTAAAGTATTTTCATGTAACATCAGTACTTACTAGTACTAAAATGATGACCTATGAGACACAAATGGAACTAATGGCCCATAAGGTCTATTGCTACTTGCAATTTTGCAGATGAGAGTAATTGTATAACTGTCCAAAATAAAATACATTAGCAAAATCGAAATTTACCGGAATATAAATGAAAAATAAGGAAAACCACCAATCGGAGATGATGATAAATCCAAAACTTGAGTTTGCCCAAACTACCCTTATATCTTCCTCGGTTTTCTTTTACTTGGAGAAAATCGGAGCTTATTCTATACTACCCATTCACCACGTATTGTATGGAGACTAAATTGTTATAATTATTTAATTTTCATACACTTTTCATCATTAAAAGGGTACTATCCACTTAAGTAGTAGTATATAATTTATCGAAAATCAATTCGGTCGAGTTCGCCTGATATTATAGATGGATTGAATTAGAGAAATGTAGGTCACCTCTATTGAAAATTGATGATAGGTCATTGGGCCCCCAATTGTTCAATTTTGAGGAGGCCCATTTATGAATCCCCAAAAACTTCAAGGCCCATTTGTTTCAATTGAGGAATTCAGATAAATGGGCTGCATGCAAACTACAAGTGCGTAGAGTTGGTAATTTTCGGCGGTCAGATCCGGCCCATCAAATCAATATTATAAGTCGGGTTGGATTGGGTCGACTCAATAGATGTGGTAATTTATACGGCCCAACCTGGATCAGCTAACATTATATATTTGGATCGGGCCAAAAATTTATCTGGACCTAAAATTAGCTAGCTATATGTATTCTTCTATAATATATTAAGGTTTTAGGTCGGTTTGTAATCCACAGAGTTTTTGGCCCATCGAGTTTGAACCGTGGGGCCCATAGTACTTATGACCAAGATATATATGGTCTAACCCATTTAAAATATTGGACGTACTAGATCGAGCCATCATGTCGGTCGATTTTGCCACCTTTACGGTTCGAAATTTTATTGGACCAAATATTATTGAGGTCATCACAGCCCATCCCCCTAAATATGAGAGTGGATCTTGTGCGTGGTGGTCACATAGATCTTATTTCGTATGCCAGAGTCTTATTTACCAAACTAAAGGAAAAGAGGTGGAGCCCCCCCAATTTACTTTTTCCTATATTTGAATTGATCCGTCACACGGAATATGATTCGTATAACCGTCACATACAAATTTTAATCTAAGTCTAATAAGACTTTCGAACTGGTTTCTGGCTTGTCTAGCTTTTGACCATTAAATTAGATCTGTTAAACCCAATAATATGTCACGAGATAATCTGTTACACTTTGGCGTTACATCTTGTGTTTCACTACATTCACTAACCGACACGTGTATGGTATGATGTCGCAAATTAATACGTATCACATAATAAATTGAGTGTAACACAGGATGTAATACCTACTGTAACAGAGACTTCAAATCACCATAATATTTCAGATCTTAATCCTATGATCCAGTCCATTTAAAACACCGAACGAACTAGACTAGTTCATCAGACCGACCGATTTTACCAACTCTAATACGTAAGCTTAAACTTGTGTGGACCCTACAAAGCTTTAGTGATGAAGAGGTGAAGTTTGTCTCCTACTTTCGAATAGAATAATGTTAGGTACAATGGTTGGTGAATTTTAATGGCTTTTATGTCATTTTCTACATCTTATTTATGTTACTTAACTCACAACCATATCTAGTTCTCCAACATTTATTTTATGTTGTGTTATTAAAATATTCAGTGAGTAGAGCAATTAATAGGGGTGTTGACGACCCGAATGTTGGATAAAAAGTTCGTGTGGGAGCTTGGTTAATGCTCGTTTATTTGTGTTCGTTTAATAAGTAAATAGAGCTTGCACATTGAAGGACTTGGTCATTAACGATTCGAAAACATGCTTTATATTATTTATATAACTCATTTATTTTAAAATGCTCATGAATTTGGTACCGAAATAATATAAAACCCATTTGTTTTGCAAAAGCATAATAATATCTAATATTTGCGTGTACAAATATAAAATGTTAACAAACTTGTTTTATTAATGTTCTTGAACAATTCACGAATATTAACGGAAATCAAATTAACAGGTTCGTTCGAGCTTGGCGATTCAAAATTTAGCAAATATTATTTGAACAACACAAAGCTTGGATCTAATTGGTTCGTTAACAGCCCTAGCAATTTATGGTAGCAACAATATCGCTCCCCTACTCAAAATAGTCATATATTTATGTGTACATTAGCTGATATGTCAAAATCCGACGAGATTTTTATCCATCAATGGCGGACACGCGGGGTAAAGATCCGTATATAAGATTTTATTTTATTTCAATACTTCCAATATCATTTTATACATCGTATAATATGTGTGTGTGTGTGTTTTAATAAATTAATAGACGAGATAAATTTGATTTATTTATATAATGCGTCCCCTACGAATTAGTGATTTATTTTCATATTTATCATTTCTTATTTTAATTATGAACCTAAATTTTAGCAAAAGATATATCTTTAAAATTTTAATTTTTTGTTTATCTCAAATCGTATTGAATAAAAACTACGTAACTTTTTAAATCCTTGTTTCGGAGGCGATAAATTATACGTGTGTCATATATATGTGACTGTGTAAATCAGGTGTGACTATTATATATACATTCTTTCGGACACTACAAGAAAAATAGTCTACTGAAATAATAGAAAATAGTTACAAATAATGAGTATTTGCCATAACTTTATTATTAGAGACAATATATCGTCATTAATTAGTGGTCTCAATAACTTCATCGTAAATAATATATTTGAAACGACAAAAAATGTCTTAGATGTGTTTTAAGTATTTTTTGCAACAATTACTTGTCCCTAAAAGTAGTCAGAAAATCGTCTCATGTAATTAGCAGAGAGTCCTGTGACAACAAGTGGTCACAATAGTAACCACAAATGTGGTCTCAGAAAAAACAAAAGATTTGTTTTGTTATAGTGTCTCTTGATCTTAAATACGAATATGTATCTGTCACAACTTTGTCATTAGAGACAACATATTACCACTAATTAGTTACTCAATAATATTATTTGATACGACACAAAGTCGTCTCAAATACATATAAACATATTTTGCAACAACTAGTTTTCCCTCAAAAGATCTATGAATGAGGTCAAACTACTCGTCACATATAACTATTAAAAAGAGATAACATTTCTCGTCTCAAAAAAGGACGAAAATTCGTATTTTTTTATACTGTCGGTACGTTTTTTTATATATAAGAAGAAGAAACTGAAATGCTAGAGAAAAAAACAAGACCATTTTCTGTCATGAGCAATGGTGTCTCCATTTTGAGTTGTTTTCAGAAGCTTGTTGCTCCAAGTTCTTTTTAGGTAATTCAAGAATTAATTTATCTACAAAAACACTTTTTTTTTTGCATATTTAAAATTGTTTTTGGAAGATAAGTTTTGTAATTATAAGTTATTTTCTATTTTTGTGAATTTGTAAAATGATCAATGGGCTCATTTCTTGAACATTTGAAACAAGAAATTATTTTTGAGCAAAAAATTATGAATTGTTAATGGAAAATGAAACATGCAAATGAAATATATATATTGTGAATTTTATGGGGAATTATTATTTATTATTGGATGTATGATTTGTTCTTGAAACATTTATGTTTTAAAGAATTCATTAATGATACAATGCACGACTTTTAAGTTCATTGTAAGTAACAAAAAATATTTTTTGTGATATATTTTTTAAGATCATAACTGCAGTCATCACTAATAAAAAGTTAGTTTGTGATCACTTATTGTCACGAAACTCTCTATAAATTGTTTGAGACTATTTATAGTTACTTTTAAAGATAACTAGTTGTTGCAAGAAAAAATATTTGAGATATTTTTTGTCTTCTCAAATATATTGTTTGCGACTGAATTATTGAAATGACTAATAAGTGACAACATATTATGTCTAATACCAAAATTGCGACAAATATTTATTATTTTAGATCACTTTTTTTTTATCGTAAAAGACCATTTTTTCTTGAAGTAGAGGTGGCAACTTTAATGTGTATAGAATTTTCAATTTGTAGTATTTGGAAAATATGAATTATGATTTTACTCATGCATTATTACTCTTGCATGTTCATTTATTTACTGTAATCCTACTTAAAAAGAATATAATTCACAGTTTTCATCTGACTTGCCGTATATTTCTACGTGACAGTAATCTGATGATGCAGCAAAGACGTAGAAAGATTATGCATGAGAGAATCACAGTTATCTCATAACAATATTCTAGGTTGAAGATGGACTATTCGGAGTCTATAAAGATTGTGTTTGAGAGGATTGGGGAACTCGAGCGCGAAAATGTCTCCAAAATCATCGGTTATCTCCTCCTAAAAAACCGCGGTGAGCTTGAAATGCTTCGCTTGGCTTTCGCCCCAGATCACGTGCTTCGAAACATAATCAATGAAGCTAAGCAAGAACTTGTATTAGTGAAAAAATCGTTAGCGATTGCAAATCCTCCTAAAAACTTTACTCCTTTCGTACCGGCGTCGCCCTGTGCTCCTTCGTGCTCGTCCGCAACTCAAAACGACATGTGGACTCCTCAACGTCCTCACTACTTCTTGTCTGAGGATCAGGTGTCACCTTATAACTTGGACTTACCACTTTACCCTTCACAAGGGTCTCTTGACATGAAGATTTGTGATTGCTTCAGACAGGGGTATTGTAAGAACGGAGGCAATTGCAAGTTATTACATATCTTGCAAATGGATAGCGGTCATCATATGGTTCTTAACCCGACGAATACTGGGGATTTGGTGATCCCCGACCATGCCTTATCGCGTAGCTCTCTTAAACAACTCGAATTTGAACTAATTGAGCTTTTGAAATGTAGAAGAGGCATCCCGGTTTCTGTCTCCTCCTTGCCGATACTCTACTTTGATAAATACGATAGGGTGCTCCAAGTCGAAGGGTATCACTTAGCGAATCATAGACAAGGAAAGTTTATTTATCGGATGACTCAACTTCTTTCTCAAATGACAGACAACATTCGTCTCATTGACAGGTAATATTGAGGATTCCTTATTGCTCCAACTAGTTGTCGGAATTAACTTTCATTTATTTACTTATTTGTTTATAGGCCATATGGGAGACAATCTATAATTTTGGTTGAAGACATCAACAAATGCATGGAAGTTAATGTAGGAGGAAATGGACATGAATTGCAAGTGTATTTGACTTTCCTTCCTCAATGCATGTTTAGTGACCAAGATGTTTATACTTATTTCAAGTAAGAAAGTTTGTTTGAGAATATTGAGTTACTTCATACCAAAACTGGAAATTCGAACCCTCTCCTGCATAATTTTCACGTTGCATCATTGCTGCCACGTGGAAACAATTTGGTAATGCAGCAGGATTATGCAGGAGAGTATCTGAGTTGCTAAGTTGAATACACAATATGTAACATAACCTTTTTTTTTGGTTGTAGCAACTTTGGACCGGTTCAAGAAGTTAGGATTCCTAACCAAGTGAAGAGGATGTTTGGATTCGTCGTTTTTGTTTACCCAGAGACGACCGCACTTGTCATGACAAAAAGCAATCCTCATTATATTTGTGGATCGGAAGTACTGGTGAAACCATATCGGGTAAAACCAATGCTCATTGAAAGGTATCTATCGTTTTTTTTTTCATTATCCAATCAATGAACTTATTCGCGAAAAATCTGGGGGTTTTCAAACTTTATACTTAATTGTTGGATAGCAATGTAGAGTTTGCTCAATTATGTCGCTCTGTCGTGTTTCTCATGACGTTATTAATCTTTTGTCGACTTTCATATTAGTATGTGACGTCGTTCCTCATCAATTATAATGTTTGTCGAATACGAATGTGATACATGTGAAACTTTGGTACTAAGTTCTTGAATTGTAACATTTTATCATGTGCTTGTCATGTTCCTACTAATGCTTCGTTTTCATTTTTGTTTTTTTCAAACTAGATTCTTGATTGTCGAATAGCGACCCCAAGTCTGCTGAATTACGCCACTCTATATTAATGTGTTTCTTTTATCGTGTTTCTCATGACGTTACTCCTTTGTCAAATATTATATTAGTGAACTTATTGGCGAAAAATTTGTGGGGTTTTCAAACTTTATCCTTAAATGTCGGATCACAATTTAGAGTCTGCTCAATTATGTCGCTCTGTCGTGTTTCTCATGACGTTACTACTCATTTGTCGACTTTTATATTAATATGTTATGTCGTTCCTCATCAATTATGTTGATTGTCGAATACTAAAGTGATACTTGGGAAACTTTGGTAGTTAAGTTCTTGAAATAGTAACATTTTGTCATGTGCTTGTCATGTTTCTACTAACACTTTTCTTTTTTCAAACTACATCCTTGATTGTTAAATAGCGATCCTAAGTCTGTTGAATTACGTCACTCTATATTCTAGTATGTTTCGTTTATTGTGTTTCTCATGACGTTACTTCTTTGTCAAATCCTATATTAATATGTGACGTTGTTTCTCATCAATTATGTTGTTTGTCGAATACTAATGTGATACATGTGAAACTTTGGTAGCTAGATTCTTGAGTTGCGAGTAACATTTTGTATGTGTTTTTGTCATGTTTCTACTAACGTTCTTCTTTTTCAATTTTACTTTTTTAATCTACATTTGTCAAATATCAACCTAAATTACGTCACTCTGTATTTTAATGTGTTTTTTGTTGTGTTTCCAATTATGTTTCTCCTTTTTAAAATCCTTTATTAATATGTGACGTTATTCCTCGTCAATTATGTTGTTTGTCAAATACTAATGTGGATGTGGTGCATGTGAAACTCTACTAGCTCAATCCTTGAAATGCAAGTAACATTTTTGTCTATGCTTTATTTGATGCTATAACTAAGTAAATTCCCCTATTGTAGTTCATGTTTCTCTAATTGTCCTTTACAAATTAGTGGATCATTGGACACATTGCATATTCATTTTAAAATATTAGGTCTAATGTTCTAGTGTCTTCTTTGCAGAGATAAAACTCCCCATAAAATCGACCAGGAAGCACACTTTACAGATGCAGAACCGAAGTCCCCCTCAAGCAAGACTCGAACCTTTTCATATTCCCGAATTTCTTATACTTATTCACACCTATACTAAAATCCCATTAATCGACTTACCTACTTATTTTATGCCTATGTAGCTCCAAGCCTATACGGGGACATGGATATGCACGAAAACAAGCTCATTACAGAGTTCGGAAATTCAATGGACCTTAATAAGAAGTACATCTATGAGAACAAAGCTACTAATCTCGATTTCTTTGGCAAGAAAAGTAATGGCTCAACCCTTCCTAACAGCAAGGGTAAATAGTTTTTTTTAGTCCATAAAGTTTCATCATTTCTTATTTGTGTATATTATCTTCGGCCATTTCGATTATGACCCTTCAATTTTTGAAATTCAACAAATTTGTCGTTTAACTTTTGAAATTCATTAAATCGGACATTGAGTGCAGATCAATCTCAGCTTACCTATTGTTCTCAAGGAGTTGAAGTAAATCACACCAAGGCCTACAAGAACATCCTCGAGAGGTAAATATTTTAGCAGTTTGAGATTTTTTTTCAAAATTTAGGTATTTAAGTGAAATTTAATTACCCATATACCATTTTTTATTCATTTTTTCACGATTTTGCAGTTCTGGAGAAGAAAAGATAAGTCTTCCAGAGAGCCCATTTGCATATGAAGATGTTCATGGGTTATAAACAAACTGAGAGTCCTGATAATAAATTGTTTCGAGACTGAATGATGCATATTGTTACAGTTGTACGTGTCTATAACAATATGCATCACTCTATTACTCGAGTATTAATAAATTGTAAGATGTGTTAACTGGTGTATATAAGGTGTTAGTTTTTTTATGAAGAATAATCGAAAACTGGGGAACATGTACTCGGACGAAGTCTGTACTCATGTGTTTTTGGCTAGTTATTGTTGTGTTTAAATTAAGTAACATAAGTACACTTAACTAATTAATTATCAATATCCCTAATTGATCATTTTCTTCTCTATCCTCATAATCTTTTGATATTTAAACAACTTTTAGATTATGTGTGAGAGAAAAAAGTTTTATTTATTTAACAAAATATCAAAAAGTTGAAAAAAATAACTATTTCTACTTTTAACTTTTAGTCCAGTACTACTTTTATTAAAGCTAAAGTTGGTCTCCGAAATACTCCAAAATATTTTTTTTCAAGTTATAAGTTGAAAAACACTTACGAAAAGCAACCGCAAATAAGCGGCCCAAACACATAGGACTAGCCCAAGACATAAAATAGAGTATGTTTGGCAAATTTAATTTAATGGTCTGAATTTTGGAAAATGGTTTAGTCAGGGGCTTAAATTTTGAATATTTTAATTGAGGGCCCGACTTTTAAAATTTTCTTAATTATTTTGAATTTTATTCTCAATTCAGGACTTACATATTGAAATATAGAAAATACTATTTGACGTATGGAAGATTTAGTACGGAGTATATTGAAAATCTCAGTACCAACTATTGCAATTTTCGATATATCCTATTGAACCTTCCGTATATTGGATAATGTATCTTATTTTTCAGGACGTACATTCTGAATTGAGAATAAAATTTAAAATTTAGGGGGCCCTAGTTGAGAAAACTCACGATCCAAACCTCAACTTAAGAACTCCTAAAATATAGATCTTGAATCAAAATATTTTCTAAAATTCAGATTTTCTAGTGAAATTTTTCCGACTATATTGTGGTTGGGCCCAATTGGAGTTTGCCATGGAAACCCTGACAAAAACAAAACTTAGAGGCCCATGAAAACAGATCATAAGCGGCCCAAAGACATAGAACAAGCCCAAGACATAGAATAGAGTATGTATACTTTGGGCCCATTTGGAGTTTCCAAGTCTCCAACGTTGGAGACCAACACAAAACATCTTGACGTTGTCGGTCCATAAATTTATCGGGCCTAAAATTAGTTAGCATAATTCAACCCATCTCTATAAGATGTTGGACCGACTTGTGGTTTATCGAACTTTTGTTCCATCAGATCGAACCTATTAAGTTCAATAGTATTTCAGGCCAAAATTTATACAGTCGAACCTATATAAAACAGAGTGAGACTTGTGTACATAAGATGCACAATAAAGATTATTATACACCCCCAATTTAAAGGGGGTCGGAAAAAATTGCTCAAATTCAACATATATCAATTTCACTATATAATCCCTCTGTTTCAAAATAAATAATGTTTTAGCTATTTTTTACCATTTCTCTCAATTTTGCCCCTGTGTCAATTCTAAAATATCTTTTACTTTTCAACATCACACTCATATTTAATTTCATCAAATCTTATCTCCACAAAATTTAGGAATATATTAGGCAATATAATCATTTCTTAATTTTTTTGATTCTTTCTAAAGCATTATTTATTTTTTAAACGAATGGAGTATATGATATCTGTTCTGCCAAAAAAAAAATCTAGCACGTGGGTCGGGGCAAGAAAACGGGCCCGCGTGGATCCTATATATGAACAAGTGTATAATAAAGTATATGGTTCATCTTATACACCCAAATTTTTATCTTTAAAATATTGAACGAGTTAGGTCGACCCATTAAACCAAACCCATTTACTTCCTCTAGATAATAGAGTCATGCCTTACATATTTGTGTAGTGTAACTAAAAAGGGTCAAATATGTTCTTGGAAAACTAGACTTTGTCGGCCTTAATCGGTCACCGTAGAAAAAAGAGCTATCAAAGTCAAGTTTCTATATACTATTATTGGTATTAGTTATCGTTTCTAGAAATTATTTTAATCAATATATATATATAAATATATACTTCCTCCGTTTTAAAATAAGTGACGTTTTATAATGAAAAAGAAGAATTAAGAATTAAAAATCTTGGCAGATATATCCTTCAACTAATGTTCTTTATCTCATCTATTATTCCTAAAATCACGTTCCAGTAATTATATTTTCTCTCTCCTTTATATTTGCGCGCTATACTCTTTTCCTTTCTCCCTTTATACTGGTAACTAAAAGATACTAAGAGATATTTTAGAATAGTGATAAAGGATAAAGTTGGAAGAAATAGTAAAAAATATTTAAAACGACACTTAATTTGAAAAATCATCAACAACATAAAACGTCACTTATTTTGAAACGGATGGAGTATATATATATATATATATATATATAAGTAATACTCCCTCCGTTCCCAAATAGATGATGTTTTAGAAAAAAGTGGAAGAATTAAGAAACAGATGTGTTACCAAATATATCCCCTAAAATTTGTGGAAATAAGATTTAATGAAATCAAATGTGAGCGGGAGGTTGAAAAGTCAAAGATATTTTTTGATTTACATAGGGGCAAAATAGAGAGAAATGGTAAAAAAAATCTAAAACATCAAATATTTTGGAATATGATTAAGAAGCTAAAACATCATCTATTTTGGAACGGAGGGAGTAAAAGAATTTAAATGTCTGAAATTGTTTGAAACGTGACTTAAACTTCCTGCTTCAAAGCCTTTGAATTCCATTAGTAGTCCTTGAGGATGGAAGTCACTAATTGGAACTTGTCATTTGGTTTTGGCGGTATAATTAGCCCGACTCGATGGACTAACTCAATTCGTTTGATAAATGAACAAAGTCAATCTAGGTCTGAAATGCTATCTGACCAAACAGGTCTGATTCGATGATAAAAAATTCAACGAATCACGGACCAAACCGTAAAATCTTAGTATATTTAAGGGGATGGGCTGAACTCAATAATATTTGGTCCAATGAAATTTGGGTCAGCACCAACCGGCCCGACTTATGATGTTGGCGCAATGGGATGGTCGGATCAGACTGCACGAATTGCCAACTCTAACTATCAGATTTCAGGTTGTACGACAGACCATTTCTTCAGTCTTCGCCAACAGGTTCAAGACCTTGCAGGAAGCTCATTGCTTGTCCACATTCTTTCGGAGTCTAAGTCTTTATGTCTACGATATTTGTAATGTGCTTATAATTGTAGCATGTTCCTTCTTCAATGTTGCAACGATGTTTGGCTTTTCAATATTTACTACTGTGATTAGTTTTTTTTAAGCCTACTATAAGGGGAATTAGTATTTCTAGCATCGTGAAAACTGAGCATTGTTGGAGCTAGGTCCCCTCTCCACAACCTCAAGCATTGTAATCGTTGTTATTTTCAATCAATACTAAATAGCTTTCAAGCTTTCCATTATGTTTTGCCACTGAGGCATCATGGGATATAATTGTGTCGTAACAGTCAAAGTCATTGGATATTTACATATCGGATAGATAAACATAATACACTACTGGTTGTACGGTGCGCGAGTTTATTCACTCACTAGAAGCCAATGTTCGTGTAATCGGACAAAACCAACCGGTTCAACCACGAATAGGTCACTGTCCACAAGGATACAAAATCGGAAATGGTGCTAAACTAGTTAAAACCGGTAATAACCGCTAAAATTCAGATAGGTTGAACCGAAAAAATCGTTTTCTAGTTTAAAAACTGTTAAAATTTTATTTTGAAAATAATAAGTATACAATATGAAATATTTTGTTTAGTCTCATATCTTTTTTCATTATAAATATATATTTCCGATTTTTAGACCTTTATATCACTTACCAAATACATACACTATCGATTAAACTGATCGAACCAAGTGAACTATAAATTAATTCATTCATCGATCCGATTCCACAAACATGATTGGAAGCGTTCTAAATTGCCATTTGGGGCTAACCAAAATTTCAAAAATGATTAAAAATTGAAGCTTTCTTTTTCAAATTTTCAACCATGGAAAAAGTTAGTCTTACTCTTGGACTTGGTCGATGACACATAGACATTAAACATAGTAGTCAGATTATCATAAAGTAGGATTCTAAGATAACCAACAAAATATATTTTTAAAGATTGTAAACAGTTACTTGTCTATTCATGGTTAACAATAGTGAATATTTAATTTTCATATATTTTACAACTTTTTTCATAATTTAACTTATTTATTCAATTGAAATTTTTAATTATCTATTTTGACTAATTAAACATGACATTAACTATTGATATTTTTGGAAAAAGATATATTTTTGGAACATTAGGTTTTTTTTTTTGGAACAAATGGAATATATTTATTTTCAAATTTATATTTCCGTCGCACAAAAAAATCTTGCTTAAGAAATGTGCAACTTTTTATTTTTAATCAATTTGATGAAGGTATACAACTCTAGAAAAATCATCAGTTCTAATTTACACGACTTATTTTATTTTTTGATTTGACATATTCGCTCATATATATGTAATTCGTAAAATAAAATAAAATAAAAAATCAAGTTTTCATTGCTCATAATTTAGCCATTTATGTAAAGTCTGCTACTTTGGATTTTTATGTGTGGGACGTACCACCACCTTTCCTTTGTTAATTCGTGCTGACTGATCCAGTGACCATTAGTGAAATTTACTTCTGTTTCAAAAAAAGAAACCAAGAGATTATCATTGAAACATGACTCTTGGGACGGAAGGAGTAATTGACAAAGGTGTTAACTTTAGAACTATATAGAAAATAAATATGTAATGGTACCTCTGTCGCAAAAATCTCAACTAACTCCGACTAATTCTCCTCTAAGCGCTAGACTCTTATTGACCGTCTATGTTTTCTTTTCCCTTCTGATTCCTGTCTAACCACGTATATATTCTGACAAGTTCCACCTATAACTCGACTAAGCACTAGGTTCCAGTCCACCATCCCGAACACTTTTCACTAACATGGAAGGGTACTATTTGCATGTAAGACAATTTAGGGGGGGGGGGGGGGTGTGGAGATAATTTTTGGAGGGTTTTTAATAGACAAGGAATGGCCTACATATGAGTTCATTTATATCTACTTTCAGCCACGCTTCACAAGTTGTACTTTAATTAAAGTACAAATCGAACTACTCACCATCCATAAAGTCTTCTGCATATAATATAAATAAATAAATATAATAATTTATTTATATATGTTAATTATTTGCATGCGCATTCAAACATAGAAATAGAGAAGAAGACAAATTAAAATGATGTCTATACATATATATGTGTGTAACACATAGAAGAATCCAATAAAAAAATATTAAATATATATAAAAGAAATTCAAAAGAAATAGGAAAAATAATAAAGAAAATATGTATGCGCATGCAATTCTTGAAATTATTTAGTGTTCACGTGGGAGATTAAAATAAAAGGAAATAATGCTAATGCAAATTGAAAATATTCGTGATCCCGATTTGACATCCACTATGCATATATATAATATTAAAAATTTATCTTTTAAGTATAAAATACATTTTTCGAATTATTATATATACTTTTGAATTCTAAACTTTTTATTTAATTATTTTGTTTAGATAATTTGGGAAAAATAAAATTTGAAATAATGATACATAAATGATCGAAACATATCTATTATGTACTCTTAAATTAAATCGTCCTGTATATTGTACGGGTGAAAATCTAGTAATAATTTAAAACAGGTGAATCATACAACCCCCTATAAAAAAAGTGAATTAGTTAAATCAATGGAAATTGTGTAACTAAATCATACTACCGCCGTCCCGCTCTAACTTATTTATTTTTCTTTTCGATTTGTTTCAACTTAACTTGACAGTTCATAAATGACAATTTTTTTTCACAATTTTCATTCTCAAAATCTCCACCTTTAAAAAACTTAAAGATTCCACAAAATCGATTTTTTCTAAATTTTTGTGTTCGGTCAAAGTAGACAAGTTGGACCAAGACGAAGAGAGTATTATATATGCGTTAAACTAAAGTAAAGTGAATTTCTTACAATATGATAAAACTAAAAAATTCTTTCAAAATATTATATATTTTACTTATCTAATCCCCTTTTTTTAATTGAAGATAAACATGAGTTAAAAGGTGTCACTAATTACAAGGAGCCTTTTATAATTGTTTCCATTATCAGTAACCCTGTTCATGCATGACTTTTCCAATTAATTAATAGATATATTCACACCTTTTTCAAAAATATTTGTGGACCATTCTATCTGACAGGAGTGACAATGAGATGGATCGGGACAGATTTTAACATCCCCATCCTCATTCCGTGAAGAATCGGGATGGGGTCGGGTCAATCGGGAGTTAACTGGAATCGGAGCGGGGTCACTAAAAAAATTCATATTAGAGACAAAAATATCGGTCATAAAATAAAAACAGAATAGTGACGGAAAGTGACAAAAAATCATTAGTATTCAATTAGTGATGAATTAGTAACCGAATATTAGAGATGGACATAATCCGTCTCTATTGGGTGGGTAATTTGGTCTCTAATTTCATAATAGAGAGATAAATTCCGTCACTAGATTTAGAGACGGAATAAAATTGATCTCTAAATTCTAGAGACCAGCATTAGAAAAAGACCAATCATTTCGTCTCTAATTCGTCACTACTTTAGTTTAGAAACCGATATCATGTAATTAAAGACGGATTTTTCTGTCTCTAATTTGATTTTTCCTTGTAGTGGATCACGTATCCCCGTCGAATTAATAATCACTTTGCGGGGAGAGGTCGGATAGCTCGTTCGAATTCGGGGCATTTTATCATCCTTACATCAATCAAAATATTTAATTGATTGGTTTGTGTGGGAAAAGGGATTAAAATATTAAAAAGAAATTGACAAAAGATGAGATTGTGGGACATAAGTATTAGTAAAATAGGAGACAAAGGGGCAACATAATTCTCTTTTTTCTCAAATTTTATTGCAAATTTATTGGGAATTCCACTTTGTGATGTTGTAGTTATTCTTGTCATAACCCTTTTAATCACAAACATTGTCATCTTTCACCTTATGATTAGACATAATATCAATCAAGATTCTATGATGCTTATACAATTATTTTTAAATTTACTACTTCTAGAAGAGACATAATTCACTGAATCTCGATAGCTACGCGACCTGCATAATTTAAAAATAAAAAAAGAGTATGTTTGTTTATAGATTAAGTGGGGCGTGTTAAATCTGAATGTACAAATTTTAGGATGCGTAAATTTAAATGATGATGTAATGTAAATCTTGTGTTTGCTCTATGATGGAATTGAACTTCCTAAATGTTTTAATAAATTAAGGACGCTAAGATCCAAAAAACGTATAGGTTCTCCTTCGAAAATGATTTTTGCAGTGCAAAACACATTAGATATTTGCCTAAATCGGTAGGTCCTTCAGCAGATCCTACATCGGTCTTATACTTTGAGATCAATGAGATTTGGATTCAATTTCAAATTAAGCATAAATAGATAAGGCAACACAAAAACTTACGTCCATCCCTTCTTTCTCTAAATACATTTTAGAAAAAGTTTCCGATCACTTTATTGAAAGAGTGCTTGGTTATACCAACCGAATATGTTTTAAGGTGTTCGACTGATGTGTTCAAACATTTTATTTTCACATTTTAGAAGTATCTAGTCGATACCAGCCAAACATAAAAAAACTTTCTTATTTATGTATTTAGAGGAATTAAGAATGTTAATAATGGCACCCTAATGATATATGAGAATAATTTAATATTTAATACTCCTTTCGTCCCGAATGAACTTGGACACTTCTGTTTTCGCCCGTTCCAAGTAAATTTGCACACTCTTAAAAAGGAAATTTATAACACAATCTTCACCATCAATCTTCATCATCAATCAACTTCTGAAAAGTCAATAAAATTTTAAAAAATAATTACTTTTTAGTATACATGTCAAGTTCTGTTCAAGTTTATTTGGAACGAAGGGAGTATAACCGTGTAAAATAAGAATATGGAAGTACAAGTTGAAGATAAGACATCTACATGAAAGTTTGACGACACTTCCCAATCGACGTCGTTTTCAAATGTAATTGGGAATTATTTAAATAAATAAATAAATAAAATGGACGGTTGAGAATAGAGGGACTAGATGGGGAATAAAAGAGAATACAAGATAAGAATATTATTAAATATATATTATTTAATTTAAGAGAAAAATAAATAAATAAATAAATAAAGTGGAGGGAGGGTGAAGTGGAAGGCACTTCTGCCGTATGTATTGGGGGTCACTTTCCAACACTTAAATTCCCTACTTTACCCTCATCCCCACTCAACCTTTTTTCTTCCTAAATTAATGACCGTTAATATTATAAACAGGGCTGTGAATGAGTCGAGTCGAGTCGAATCGAACGTACTATTACCTTCGTCCCGACTTAATTTGTCTATTCTAATCAGGGACAGAGGTAAAGAAAAAATAAATTTTGTGTAATTTTTTATTTTTTCAAAGGTGAAAATTGAAGGTGGAGATTTTGGGTTAGAGACTGTGAGAGAAATTTCTTTTTGTGGGTTGACAAAGTTATTTGGGACAAACCAAAAGGTAAGTAGACAAATTAAACCGGGATGGAGGGAGTATTATTCAAGCTTATTTGAAAAACTATCAAATTTCTAATATTATGTTTAAGTTTGTTTGATTATTGTTCGAATCGAGCTTGAACGAGGTTTAACTGAGCCAAACACGAGTCGAGCTCGGGTAGTTTTACATTTTTACACTTGTGACGATATTTTTAATTTATCGGGCTTTAGATTTTATCAAACGTAAAAGTATGTTCAAACTTATTTGATATCTTTATTTGAACATCGCTCAAACAAACTCTTAATGAACGATTTCAAATCGAGTAACTTGATTTGATTTTTAGCCCTAGTTATAAACTTGACCTCATTTAATTTATTCAAGGGAATATGTAAAATATTTTATTTTCTAAATAGATTGATTCTACAATTACTATTAAAGAATTTAAATATGTTGAAGTAAAAAAATATTTTGTATATGTGGCTTTTATTTGTTTCTATATGCGCCATGATTGTTGAATTACACGAAAGAATGTTTGTGATTGTTTGTGCTTTTAGAAGCTGAATAAACGATTAATATTAGAAAAAGTACTATTTAACTTTAACTATAAATAATATTTTTAAAATTTTTAATATTAAGCAAAATTCTAGCATAATTAATTATTACCAAACATTTAACTTACAAGAACGACAGGAAGAATTGAGCACCTAGAAATTGCTCATATGCATGAGCGAGTTTGGTATTTCAAATATCTGACCTGCTTCGTCCGTTGACATCCCTAACCAATGCAGTCACATGTCAACAATTTTTTTTTTTCCTCTAAGGAAGTATGTCTAGTTTTTCTTTTGATCTTGTAGTTTATCATGTTCTTCGTGTAGTTAAAGTTGTTCATTCTCTAATTAAGTTTGCTTTATCCCATCATTTCGACGTTTGAGTTGAGACTGATTTTTCTAATCGATTTTAAGATCTTGTATTTACGAACATTTGATCGACATTCTAACGCAAGTTTTTCTTCCTTAAAATAAATAAATATTTACCTAGATAATTACAAAAGTAACTCATAAACCTTGATAATTTGCTAATCTTAAACTTAACCCGCACCATAGTAACACAAATATAACATTGGGAGCTCATTGATACTTGACTCGGCAGGCTTCGAGCTTAATCGAGATTGTGTTAACTTACAAGTTTATCCTTTATAATTGACATAATTATAAATATATCCTAATTCTAAATTAAATAACATGAAGCCCTTTGTAGTATAGTGAATATATTCAAATTTAATATATTTTTTATATTTCTTTTTAAATTTTATTTTGTATTATCAAGTAGATGTCGAGGTCAATGAGTTTCTATCAAGTCAAGCTCGAATTTGAAAAAATGAATCCAATCGAGCTCGAATTTGATAAAAATAAACTCGATCGAGCCTTGAATCTTTTACTCAAGTTCAAGTTTACTCACTTTAACTCGACTCGTTTGAACCCATGCTCCATTACGACTTGTTTCCCCAAACATCTCGAGAGAGGACAAGTATTCTCGATCGGGTAAAGATTGACATGCCTAGTCGGGAGTGGCAGCAACGTACATTTTCCAAGTTGCAGGGGTTCTTTCTTTCCCTTTCCGTCCTTTTTATAACGAAATAACAATTCGAATCCATTGATTACTAATTTTCTCTCACTAGGATAAATCTCTCTGCTCTGCCATTTCTCTCTCTAGGAAAAAACTTCCTCGGGAGTGTAACAGGAAATCGCAACTGATAATACAGAAACTTGCGATTCTTCAGAGATTCGAGGTTCGTTCTGTGTAAACTGACTGAATACTGATTGACTACGTAAATATCTTACGATTTTTCAGTTGCTCTGTTCCTGCCTGAATAATTGCCAGTATTTCTCTGATTAAGGTACAGATTAGATGCTACATGTGTTTGAATTCAGTGATTTTTTAGGATTAAATGCTGAAATTACGAGTATTTCTTCGACTACATGTGTTTGGATTCAGTGATTTTTTAGGATTAAATGCTGAAATTATTTGGATTCAGTGATTTTTTAGGATTAAATGCTGAAATTACGAGTATTTCTTCGACTACATGTGTTTGGATTCAGTGATTTTTTAGGATTAAATGCTGAAATTACGAGTATTTCTGCGAGTACATGTGCTGAAATTACGAGTATTTCTTCGAGTACATGTGCTTGAATTCAGTAATTTTCTAGGATTAAAAGCTGAAATTACGAGTATTTCTTCGACTACATGTGTTTGAATTCACTGACTTTTCATGATTAAATGCTGATCTTCAGCTATGATGAGTTAGGCTTGCGCTTATCTCAGCGAAATTCAAAATTCAAGCACATGAATGTCGATGCCTTTAGAATCCAGTTTTAGCATTTCGTTTGTGTTTCATGTGTTTAAATTCAGTGATTTTTCACGATTAAATGCTGATCTTCAGCTGTAATGAGTTCGGGCTTGTGCTTTGTTTTCTCTCTGCAAAATTCAAAATTCAAGCACTCATGAATGTCTTGCTGCATTTCGAATCCTGTTTTAGTCTAATTTGTGTTCCAATGGAGAAATTAAATCAAAAAATAAAATAAATTGGTGATGCTATTCGAAGCTTTTATGTTACCTGCTAGTATTGGCTTCTTCTATTTTGAATTTTCTGTATTTTGTTATGAATTCAGTTGTGATAAAGGAAATCTTTTACCCCTGTGAAATAATTGAGTGTATACATATCAGTAGTTATTATGATTTTCTATTTGCAGAATTTCAGTTAAAGGCCTGACATTTTGGAAAATGTCTTAATTAGGGCCTGGATTTCGGATGTTCTTAATTCAGGGATAAATTTTGAGTTTTTTTTTCTCAATTGGCGACCTTGATTTTGAATTTTATTCTCAATTTAGGGCGTTCGTCTTTTAAAATAGGAAATAATATTCGATGTACGGAAGATTCAGTACGAAGTATATTTAAACTTTCGATATATCATACTGAACCTTTCGTACATTGAATAATGTGTCTTATTTTTCAAGACGTAAGACTTGAATTGAGAATAAAATTCAAAATCTATGCTCCCAATTTAGAATAACTCAAAATACGGGCCCCGAATTGAGAACTCCTAAAGTTAAGACCCTGAATTGATACTTTTCTAAAATTCAGACCTTCTAGTGAAATTTTCCCTGTATTTGACTCTTCTATTTAGAATAGAAATGAAAGAAACTCTCTGTAAATTCAGCTAATCCTGTCTTCATTTTCTTGATTTTAGCTAGGGAAAATTCTACAATTGGACCTACAAGATCATCAACATCATAGTAGATCAAGCATGCCGAATACACTTTGCTGTCACGCTGTCGGAAAATTAGACCCGCAGCAGCTTCATTTCTATCAAGATATGTATTGTACGCTGGAGTCGTCTTCATTGAGCGTCGACTCCAGCGTACAATACAACTCCTCTTCAACTGTCACTTTCTCACCCAACGACAGCTCATTGTCCCACCAAGAGTTCCAATCATACCCTTCCCCCGCACCTTGTGCGGCCGAAGACATTAGTGAACTAAAGCACAAGTTGAAAGAACTCGAGACTGTAATGCTGGGACCCGATCTTGATGATGATACGCTGTCGACCAGCATTGCCTCAGCGGAGATAGAAAGCTGGAGACAGATGATCATGGAGGTTATACCTAGAGGGGACTTGAAGCAGCTACTTATGGCCTCTGCCATGGCTGTGTCAAATAATGACTTTTCGATGGCACAGTGGCTGATGTCGGGGCTGCGCCAGACAGTCTCGGTTTCTGGTGAACCGTTGCAGCGATTAGGAGCGTACATGCTTGAAGGGCTGGTGGCAAGGTTGAGCGCTACGCGTAGTTCAGTTTATAAGTCATTGAAATTCCGAGCACCTGCTAGTTACGAGCTGTTATGTTACACGAATATGTTGTATGAAGTGTGCCCTTGCTTCAAGTTCGGATACATGTCAGCCAATGGTGCGATTGCAGAAGCGATGAAGAATGAAGATAGGGTCCACATTATCGATTTCCAAATCGGTCAAGGGAGCCAATGGATCCCTTTGATCCAGGCGTTTGCCGCCCGGCCAGGTGGGCCCCCTCATATACGAATGACAGGCGTAGACGACTTCACGTCAGCCTACGCCCGTGGAGGAGGGTTAAGCATAGTCGGGCGGAGGCTCTCTAAGCTAGCAGAGAGCTTCAAAGTCCCTTTTGTATTCCATGCAGTACCTGTCTCCGCCTGCGAGGTTCGTGCTGAGACTCTCAAAATTCGACCAGGCGAAGCTCTCGCGGTGAACTTCGCCTTCATGTTGCACCGCACTCCAGACGAGAGCGTGAGCACGGAGAATCACAGGGACAGGCTACTGAGAATGGTGAAGAGTCTTGGCACGAAGGTGGTGACGCTTGTCGAGCACGAGCTCAACACCAACACTGCGGCATTCTATCCAAGATTCGTTGAAGCGTTGGATTACTACACGGCGATGTTTGAGTCCATTGACGTGACTCTAGCGCGCGACCACAAGGAGCGGATAAACGTCGAGCAGCATTGCTTGGCAAGAGATGTGGTGAACATAATAGCATGTGAGGGGAGAGAGAGAGTAGAGAGACATGAGGTTTTAGGGAAGTGGAGATCAAGATTTAGAATGGCTGGTTTTAGTCCTTATCCATTGAGTAGTTTGGTAAATGGGACAATTAAAGGATTATTACAAAGCTATTGTGAGAGATATAGTGTTGAAGAGAGAGAAGGGGCTTTGTTTCTAGGTTGGTTGAATAGAGATTTGGTAGCTTCTAGTGCTTGGAAGTGACTATGTTGTAAGAGGCATAATTGTCATGTTTTTTCCTTCTCTTACACCAGCAAAAATAAGTTTTTCTATTACAAAATACTCGGTGCACCATTTGATAATGTCATTTATACACGTGGCATGTCATTAAAAGACATAGAGAAACGTGTGTTATACCTGGAGAACCGCACCACGTATCACATACTCATGTGGGTGTATGCAAAACAACATAGATGTAGGGGTGATAATTTTTAACACGACATGAACAATTTGATAGGATCAAACTGAAAATTGAGGATTAGGGCGAAAAAAGGGGTTGAAACCGAATCACCCGCAAGAAAAAAGGGCTCAAGTCGGGCCAACCGCGGGTCAACCCGCAACCCGTTTTTATTTAAGAAAAAATAAAATAGAAAATAGGGTATTTACTAGACATATTTATAATACTTTTTAGTGATGGATTGTCAATAATTTTAGATTTTTTAATTTTCAAATTCTCAACTTTTTTGTGAACATGTGTAATGTGTATTTCGTGTTGCTAGCTTATAGTTATAATGTCAGCTTAGTCTATTTTAATCGTTTTTGGCGTGAATATACTATTTGCAATGCTTAATGAAATTTTGAACATGTGTATATTGTAACGTTGTTCATTAATAAACATGTGTATATTGTAACGTTTTTAAGTTTTGAGGACTTACAACTATCATTTTAGGTTTATGTAGAAAATACAAATTGATGAATTTTTTTTTTTCATTTTTAATTCGAGTTAAAAATAGATTGACGGGTCGATGCGTAATTTGAACTTGTCGAGTTCAGATTGCATGTCTCAAACCATTCGAGGTGGAGAGCCGGGTTGGGATTTAAGAGAAGGTTCTAATAATTAACACGTAAACTCGCAACCCGACCCGTTTGCTACCCCTGTTCCGCGATAAAAAACGAGCGCTACCGAGGAGAAAGAATACATACAATGGGGAAATCTCGACTACACTTTTAAACTCACTTGAGGAATTTATACAACCAATACAAATTATTCCACAGCCTTAGACCAATCAAGTAACAAGGATCCCTAGTCCTAGAAACATCCCACAACCTGTAAAAATACAAGGATAAAGTAGTAAAATCCTATCAACCCAAGATACAATGGCAATGAAAGAAGATATAATAATCATGTCAAACTTTTGCAGTAGGATTTGGGTTGCTCAGTTTGCACTAACATGAACAACCATTTCTCGCGAAAGGGAAGTGTTCTCTTCGGGTTTGGTACTTGACTCGCCGTTTGAGTTCATCGTATTGTTACCGTCTCTAACTACACTTTGGTTTTCACCTCTAGTACCGGGCATGTCATGGTCGTGTTTTCCTTCGTATGTTGTAATAACTACTTTTGGATCATGAGAAGCTCTTTCGACATGTTTCTTAACTGCGCAACCAGCGTTTGAGCACCTGTAGTAACTCCTACAGACGGAGAGAGCTCAGATTAGATGGCTTGTATATGTAACTGTTTAAACCATCTGGAATCATGCCACTACAAGAAAAACAACAATCCAACGATATAGTTAAGCGTTGGTATTACCCAACAGAGATTCCAACGAAATTAAAATCCGATGGAATATATCGTTGGAATAACATCGCCTACCATTGGAATTTACCTTTTTAAACTTGTAAAAGAAAACTATAGAGAAAATTGGTGATATGAATATATCCTTTAACTTTTTTACTCTAAAAAAATGCCATGTATGGTGCAAAAACTTGGTAAAAATGTCCCATAACCGGCTATATACCGTTGGATTGCCATTTCCATTGGGAAATAATTATTGGGATTTCTTTTCCAACAACACAAAAACCGTTGGAATTCACAATTCCAACGACGAATTACTATATTCCAATTGTGTCGTTGGAATTTGGCAGTTTTTTTCTAGTCATAGTTCACGATAACTGGCCCATAGTTAAAAACTACCATAGTGCAGTTAAATTTGTTTCAGAATTAGACGATTGTAATAATAGTTGACAAATAATCTGATGCTAAAGAACTTCAAGTTAAGTTACCGTGGATTTGGATTGCCCTTTACTAGCTTCTGTCCATACTTACGCCAGCGGTAGCCGTCATTAACTATATCAACCTCGCTCAAAGTTTGAACGACATGCCGTAGATCAGAATTATGTGTGTTCACTACATGGTCATCTGCACTAGTTATATCTCTCTTCCTGTCGAGAAAAGCATCAGCCAATCAAATACTGTAATAAGATGAAAATGAAATAGCAGATAGAACAGAACATACTGCCGTTTAGAATCCGGGTGATCATCTTTATCCTCGATATCATTATTTAAATGGGAAACTGATCCCAGCACACCATCACCACTTTTTGCAACAGCTGATTGGGATGCGGTTTCCATAGGCCCCACAAGTTGATTTGCACCTCCATGGTCGATGATCGGCTCTGCATTAGCTGAAAGGACACGATAAAGTGAATAATAATCCTCAAAAGAACGAAATATTCAAAATTTAAGAAGTGATGTTTACTGACTTTTTGATGGAATCTCCGGTATACTTTCTTGAGGAGCGGAAGTTTGTTGAGGTCGCTCGTGAGAATGATTCCCGAGGTAATGAACATCGGTTTTAAACCCTTCGTGTGCTCTCTCTACTTGTTTTTTTGCCTGGCAATTCGGAAACGTACATTTGTAATAGCTTCGTATAAACTTGTTTCCTTTTACGAGCTTCTGTCCATATTTTCTCCAGTTATATCCATCATATAATCCTTTGTCTGGCACACTACACGGAGTGCTTTCGCCGCCAGATTGTGGCTCGTGAACTACAGGGTCCGGGTTTCTCCTGGGCTGCAATTTCTCCACTTTCTCAAACTTCGTAGAAAATCCATAATTTTCTTGACCGGGTTGAGCTTCTTCTTTTGGTACAGTCGATAGTTTTTCAGGAACGGTTACTGGATCAGATTGTGAAGTACAACTTCCGTCATCAGGGTTCCGTCTAGGCTGCAATTTCTCTAACATTTTCTCAGGCTGAGCGCACTGTGTCAGCTCCCGTCTGTCAGATTGCGAAGCAGTCGCACCTTCAATACTCAATACCGGCAGCAAAATACCTTCAACTATCTCCCTCTTCACAGATGAACCATCACATGTTACGAATGTTTTTCCTCCAAAATCAGTGCACTGTCTGATTTCCATATCAGCAAGTTCATCCTTCGGGATTTTAGAAGAATCTTTCAGTGGATTAGATTCTTGCGCAGAAATGCCTGGATTTGAAGTTAGTTTTTTCATTGACACGTTCATACCCTTCTTTATTTCATTCGTACCGTCTTCATGGCTTTTTGAATCATCACGCGTGGTATCAGAGCTTTGTCTTCGCTGCAAGTCATAGAGGTCTTGTTTGATTGCTCGAGAGTCCTCATCCAATAGTAACGCATGGATATCAGTCTCGGAATTCTGTTTCTGACTTGGATCTTCCGTACGGTCTTCTTGCTTGACATCAAGATGACCTTTTCTATGCAGCATCTCTCACAGGAAGAAGAGATGCAGCCTATTCAGGATTATAGCTTGATGTTTCTGCGCAAGGTATTTCAGTAATTTTAGTATATAGATCGCCGTCTAGCTCATAAAACACTGTTTCTGCTGCAGTTTTTCGAAGAAGCTAAATAGAACACATCTTCTCTTGTGATACCTGTCAAAGCAGTCGTAACTCAGTCCCTTCGATAGCATCACCGTAACTACCAGACTTAGAATGATATTATTATTGAAGTTTCCTTCCAATCTTAAGCTAAAAACTACTAAAATATTAATACTGAACAATCCAACTTCTGAATTAGGGCAAAAGCTTTTCTATTCTCAAATGTTGTTACTTTTTTCAAGTGATTTTTAGCTTTTGGCTTGGAAAAGGCTGTTCGACTGTTTGAAGGTTTCTGCTTCTCCTTAAAACCAGTTTCAAGCCAAAGCTGGGGAGCCGAGGAGCATGGCATAAGTTGCTTTTTCTAGCTCCTTGGTTTTTTGGTAAGTAATTTGAAGTTTTCTTCCGATTTTAACCTGAAAACTACTAAAATAGTAATACCGAACTAACCAACTTTTGAATTAGCGCAAAAGAACACTTCTTTCTCAAATACTACCTACTATTAGTTGTAAGTACTCTACTTTAATCTCTGATCTTAATCACTTCTTCGGAAAACAAAAGCAACGGAAAATGCCCTTGTTACCAACAAGTCAAGGAAAAAGTAATATCAATGTAACTTACTATTATATGTTAAGAAACACGACATCCTGGAGGAAGATCATTGTTAACTAATATTCATTTAGAACTCCCGTATCTAATAGCTTTCATCTGTGTAAACGTGATAAGACATAATATTTGATAAGAAGTAATTGTAGCGCAGAGAGAAACATGGAAATTGAACAAATAATAGATAAACCCTTACGTAATAAGTCATTTAATTAGCCCACAATAGAATACGGTCTACTCCTTCTCAACAGATAAGCAAGGAATAAATGCTTCCAGACAAAATACATCGCAATAAAGAGAACCAACACGTCTGCTATCTCTGTCTGTAGACACTCGATAAGCTAAGAAGACTCACCCTTTGGAACATTTTTCGTTGTAATATGCTAAAATCTAACGACTTAACTATTGTTATTCAGCCCTAGCACAGATGCATGTGTCTATGCTCGTATTCTACCCTATTATCATTTCACGATATGTCTTATTACAGCATATCCCTGAACTACAGCACTACAGAAACTATTCAACCCTTTATAAAGTGAAGACCTGAAGAAGGGGCTGCGTACTTCACTATAACAGGAAACTATTGAAGCTAAATGGAGAAAAAAATTAATTTAAACATGAATTACTGATTTCCCAGAATTTAAGTCGTTTGAAAAACTTCTAGAAACTAAATTATCTATAGAAAATCACACAACCAAATCACATAAAACCTCATTAGAATCAATTTTTGAATCAGCCTTAAGACGATAAGTTTCGACCAAATTGAGAGCTCAATTGCAGATAAACGTTCACATATGCAATCGACGAGCAAATAATTTAACCAAAAAAATTGAAAAGAAAAACGAGAAAGAGAATTATAATCAAGTGGTTCTATTACAGTCATTTCAGCTCAATTTTTGTATCAGCCGATAAAGTTCGACCAAATTGCGAGCTCAATCGAAGATAAACACTCACATATGTAATCCACGAGCTCAAAAAATTTTGAAAAATATAAAAACGAGAGACAATTATAATTTATAATCATGTAGTTCCATTCGTCATTTCAGCTCAATTTTTGTATCAACCGATAAACTTCGACCAAATTGCGAGCTCAATTGCAGATAAACACTCACATACGTAATCTACGAGCAAACAATTTAACCAAAAAAAATTGAAAAATAAAAACGAGAAAGAGAACTGTAATCACGTGGTTCCATTAGAGTCATTTCAGCTCAATTTTTGTATCAACCGATAAAGTTCGACCGAATTGCGAGCTCAATTGGAGATAAACACTCACATACGTAATCTACGAGCAACTAATTTAACCTAAAAAAAATGGAAAAAAAAAAACGAGGAAAACAATTCTGACGAATTTACAGAAGATAACGACAGTAAAAATTACTGAGCCCTGGTTTTGAGGGGGGAAAATGAAGAAGTGAACCGAAGCGTAAACAGATGAAGGAGAAGCGATTTACCGGAATGACGGAGAAGGAGGAGGCGGCGGCGGCGACGGCGGAGGGGTTGTATGTTCGGAATTGAGCAACGGAAAGAAAGCTGAGGATTTGACTTGACCAAGTAAAGGGTAGTTACATTATATGCTGCAAAAGACAAGTGGACCAAACCGAACAAATATATGCATACAGAGTTTTGTATGTATTTATCAACACGTACCCAATCCGCTGCGTTTTGACTTTGATTTCCAAAATACCCTCTCGGTCCAGCTAACTTTTTACAGTTGATCGAGCGCCGATGTTAAAAAAAAAAGGTAGATTTTGTTTTTTTTTCTAATTTTTTTAAAGGTGAAGATTGAGTGTGGAAATTGTGAGAAAAATATCCTTTTTAACGATATGAAAAGTTAAATAAGACGGATCGAAAAGTATTAAAAATTAGTCGGATCGGAAGAAGTACTTCTGTTTTTTTAGTTACTAATATATATATGTGTGTATATATATAATTCTTTTCTTAAAGAAAATACATTTAGAAAAGATGATTGAAGGATTCTATTTTTGGATGTATTTTGTATTTATACAACAATCAGAATTAGTTAGTGTTTGAAAATAAAGTGATTTTGGACGAAGTTGAATAGCTCAAGTGGCAGAGCATCTACTACCTAAGCCTTTGGTCTGGGGTTCGAGTCACCGTGAGGGAAAGGAAGGTTTTTCCTTTATTCTTAGATTAGAAGAAAATTAAAAAAATAAATAAAGTGATTTTGATAAACACTCTGCTTAGATTTGGGTGATAATAGTTCTTAGGGGATATTTACGATTGTTTTTGTTTTTGAAAAAATGATTACAATTAGAAATTTTATAAAAAATACTTATGTAAAAAGTAAGTAGTGTGTATTTAACCAAAAAAAATTTCAATAAAAGTAGAAGTTGGAGTGTTTGCTATAAAATCACTTATGTCATTTAAAAAATATCATATTATTTACAGAATTGTCATTGAGTAGAGAAAATCATTAAATTTTTGTTTTTAACTTTTTACATTGGAAGTACTTCTTTTAAAGCAAAAGTTGACTTTGCAAACATTACAAAACAGTTTTTCTCAAGTTATAAACTGAAAATCATTTAGAAAAAATAAATGCATACACCCCTTTATGCTTAGATTTTAAGTGATTCTAAAAAGTAGGGAAAAAAGAGTTTTCAAACGCATACAAAATCAATTTTACTCGCCAAAAGTAATTTTTGGCACGATAGATTATTCGCAAACACCGTAAATCTCTTATCTATCTCTCATAAATTATTTCCTTATCTATAATTTTGCTTTCTCTTCCTTTCTCCCAGCTCATACTATAATGAATAATGTAATATTTGAATAGATAACAAAATTAGAAGATTTATTGGGTTGAGGATTTAATATTGAAAAAAATGTAATTTTTTTTGCTAAGACACTTATTTTTTACAATATTCTTCTCTAAAACGACTAACATTTAGGATCAAATAGAGTATTTATTTAGTTTTCATTCAAAAAGGAAAAAAAAGCGGGAGTATATTAACAAGGAGTTTTCAATAATATCTACGCAAAATTATTGGGTCGATGGGGTTATAAATTAAAAATGATTTGAAGCATACATTTTAAGGTAAATTATTGACTTTTAGTTGATTCGGTCAAAATTGGATTAACCAATTCGTGTTTAGTTGATTGTGTTTCCCCCAATAAATTCGTGTCGGATTGGGGTTCATCGAGTCAGTCAGGTCGGATTAGGAATTGCGACCACTGTACTTTGACCAAGATTATGAAAAATATTTTTTTTTAACTTAAAATTATTACTTATTTACTTAAAAAGTATTACTGAATACTCAAAAAGTAATATTATTTCTTTTGGGCTTTCAGAAGAAGTTTACTCGTATATCTATTGTCTATCTATAAATTTTTTTACACGCATAACAAGAAAAATCAAATTACATTAATTAGGACCGTCGACGCACAGAACATTCGTCAAAAAACTCGTCTTTGTGCGTGACCAAATTTCGTACAAGCTTGTTTAATAAATAAAAGTGTGGACATTGAAGAGACCGTCCATTGATGGTTTGTGAATACGTTCTTTGGCATTGTATAATAATAATACTAGTGATAGTTGTTGGTCCCAAGTGATAAAAATTCAGAGGGTAAATAAATATCTAACTCGATTATCTCTCTTTCAAATACTTGTGCACAAGTTTGCTGCTTAATGCAAGAAACTTCATTCTTCGGCGAAGCTGGTACAGTAAACTTACTCAAGCAATAGACACAAAGCGGACTAGCTAGAAGTAGCTTACAGCATGAAAAGCTTAAAAGAGTTATACGTGTAGCGAAATATGCTTAAACTTTTCATACAAATCTATGAAGTAGTTAAGTAATATGTCAGCAACAATAATAAAAACAATATAAAAGTAGACACAATATTTATAGTGGTTCAAATATGGAGAAATTTCAATAAATAGTTTACACAGTACAATTTAGTTACACCGAAGTCTAAGTTCAACTTAGCTTCGTACAATCATTCTTTACTATACTCGAAAGGCAACTCCACTATTATACACACGTTACTCGAAACACAAGTCAACTTTGAAACCTGAATGCAAACGAAGACTCCCCTTTTCAAGAAGTTTTACCGAGATTGGTTTTATAACATTTTTCATCAACTTTTTGTAGTTGCCTCTGAACTCGAATACAATTGAGATACTTGCGCAAGCTTCCTAGTTTAGAAGGATTAGATCGACGTAAAGCATGAAAACTAACTTGATCTTGAGAGTGGTTGCAACGTTTGAACTTCACTAAATTGATTGCTGCTTGTTTCCTTAATCTTGTATAATTTGCATAAGCAGTGAAATGATTATCAAGGTTCATATACTTAAGACTAGGAAGAGCCTGGTTAAATTCGACTCAAAAAGTTAATACATATAATTTATAAGAATTCAATTATCTAAATATAATAAGTCAAATCTAAATTAAACTGAACCTCGGTGTATGCCTTTAAACTTTGATTTAAAATGTTGAGTATTTGATGGGCCTGGCACTTCCACAGATGTAAATTTTATTTTTCCCAGTCCTACGGCTCCTCGGATCCCTCTAGTTATTATCAAATATGGCCAAATGACTCAGCTTCGTGTTTAACTTTATTTAAAAAATAAAAAAATAATATTTTTAGATTTTAAAATTTAAATTTAAAAGAGAATTAATTTCTACCTCTTTCTTCCTCCTTTTTACATAAGAAAAAGAAAGTGGGGGAAATAAGTTCTCTTTAAAATTTAAATTTCAAAATCTAAAAATATTATTTTTCTTTTCTTAAATTAAGTCAAACGTGAGAAAGACCATCATTTATAAGCTGAATTATCCAGCAATATTTGATATATATACCAGCTAGAAACTACCGGACTGGATGAGGTAAAACCCACATGAATCGGGTAAGTCGGTCAGTCCCAAACAAGTGACGTTACACTGCCGAACTAGGTTTGAAAAGAGTTGAGAGTTGCATCTACTCAGAAAGTAAATCATTTATTAACATTTACAACAACAGCACAATTCATTTGCAAAAGTACCATATACAAGAACAAACAAATAACATTTCCAAAAATCTGTGCACAAATCTTGGTATAAATTACATTCTTGTTCTCACAATTCTTGGTATAAATTACATTCTTGTTCGCATTCAAGGACGGAGCCAGGATTCTATAATGACAGAAGCGAAATAATTTTTTAGAAATATATAAACGTTTTCGAGAGAATTTAAGGGTGACAATCATTTTTTTAAATTATGATTACACTGTATATGTATGCATTGGTCGGAAAATTTAAGGCCAGCCTCCACCCCCAGTAACTGGCTCCATCACTGTTCTCATTGCTATATTAAGACACAGATCATAATTCTTACATCTTGAACATCCGGACAATATTTCATCTCCGGAATCTTGAAGATTGGCAAAGGTAAATAGAAAAAAGCTTCATATATAGAATCGACAACTTAAATTCAAATGTAAACAAAGATCAACATCAAAACATTAATAAAACCAAAAATAGAACCAATAACAAATATAATGTATTGGCAATTGACAATAAATAGAATATGAGCCAAGGAACGGATAGCCTAATCTTCTTGACATTGAAGAGAAGACTTGAAAGACGAAAACTGGCTCAGTATAACTATAGCTTATGATAATGTTAAGTACTGCCCGCTAATTCAAGACAGCACTAGACCGTCAATAAGCACAATCAGCAATAACACATCACAAAAAATATAAAATTATTCAATATTAAAAGCCTCAGAATTGCAGAAGATCAGCAAGGCACTCAAAAGAGAGCCAATCAGTCCCGAAAGATGGTGTATTTTATCTAGATTTCTTCACAGGCAACCAAACATTGAATCCAGAAACTGGAATTAAATTTCAAAATAAATAACATCAAAAAAGGAAATGAGAGAAAATTCAAGAGAAATGATTCTTCGTGTGAAGAACTCATTACAATTCAGAAACTGGAATTAGACCTAAAACTCGAGAAGTCAGAAAGGAAAAATGGAAGAGAAATCGTAGAGAAATGTTTTTCAAGTAAAGCAAATATACAATTCAGTAAACTGAAGTTAGATTTAAAAATGAATCAAATCGGAAAGGAAAATTAGGAGAGAAATTGAATAGAAATGTTTTTCACATGGCCAATCCCAAGGGGTAATAGCGACATCTCGCTACCCAAGGCGATAGGATATGAGAACGCCTCATACCTTCGGAAATCTCCGAGGAGATCTCAACAAAGACGAGGCTCTTTCTAGCGACGATTTCTTCCATTGAGTTATACGAACATCGATTAAAGCTCGCCCCAAATATTTGTGAATCGTCGCAGAATCATTACCAGAATTAACAAAACTTTGATCGGAAAAGTAAATGATAGCTGGAACATTGATCGGAGAAGAACTCAACAGGAATCATAACCGGAACTAACAATCAATTTTGACCGGAAAAGTAAACATAATCGGTAAACGGAAAACATAAACGAAAATGTAAATAACAGCTGATATTGATCGGAGAAGTAATCGGAAATGTAAATGACAGCTGAGTATTGATCGGAGATGTAATCAACAGGAATCCATGGCTGTAGATTGGTGATGCTGTGTATAATTTGGAGGATTTAGCTGCTTAAACCCTAGACCCATGACTGTAACTATGGGAGAGAAGGATATTTATAGATTGAATTGAAATGTTTTCAGCCGTTGATTTTGATCCTGCGGTCTATGTTAGTAGTGTTGGCCGCCGCGGCTAAACCCTAAATTCAACTTCCGAATATTTTTGTGGTCAACAGTCAACGCTGATGAAAAAGCCTCATAATCTGATTATGCATTTTACACCCATAAAGAATTGGTTATTACAATCACGTCCCTAGTTAAGAGCATCAAAATTAGGGGTAACAATACGTAACCCGAGTCCCGATCCCTCTAATCCGACGAACTCGATTCAATTCAATACGAATTATTAAGAAAAACCTGCAAATAATCCGACACGACCTGATTTTGACTCAAATTAAATTGAAATCAATATTTTTTTCTTAAAATATAACAATAGTTTGTTTCAAATCATTTTTAATAGGTTGTGAGTGTGTAAACACCGTATATTTTCTCCTTGTGTAGAACACCCATCTCAAATTCAAGAGAGCAAAAAAGGTGTTTGAGAGAAAGCTTTCGGATAGAAAAATTAGATAGTATATTTTCGGGTAGAATAGGTTGTGAGTTGAGAGGTTGTGAGTGTTGTAAACACTTTATATTTTCTCCTTGTTAAACGATCTGCAACAGCCCGGAGACGTAGGCATAATTGGCTGAACTCCATTATCAAATTGTTGTGTCTTATTACTTCTCATTTAATTTTGCTCTTGCACTAATCTGGTTAGAGGGAACTACAACAATTCCGAACAATATTATGTAGCTGCCGAAAGGTGTGAACACTGTTCTTGTCTTACAATTTGCAGATACAACCCATTCTGTGCATTTTGGAGTAGTGTTATACCATCTGGTGAAGTGTACAGTTTGCAACAATACACTACAACGAATTCTCCGATTTATCTTCTGATGATCGATAAATTTTATTTTATTTTTAATACGTGTGTAATGATGCAAGCAATGTTGCCAATGGATCAACAGAAACGGATCACAAACATGTCGATTTCAATAAGCTGTCAACAGCCATCCCGACCATTCGAAAAGACGTTATAATGGATGAAGAGACTGCTAATAGGCTTTCAGTTGCAGTACCTGCCATTGCAGCAGATGAATCAGAGGACAAACATACTGTTAATGCTTTCATAGCTAATAAGTTTGCTCCAAAACGCTCCCGGCATGACATTCTTCATGGTGAGCTTCACATACTGTCTGTGAGCTTGCACTGCCGAACGGTGTGAACACTGAACATAACAAATGTATAACAGATGGAAGGGAAAAAAAAACGTACATTGACGTGTGAGATCTCCTCCATTGTGAAGAATGCCACCAAAGAAAGCTGAAAAACCGGGCCATGTTCGTGCAAATGATGCCACTTGTCCTCTTATAAAGCCAAGTAAAGGAGTGAAAGAGGAATATGATGAAGTAAGGTTACAGTGAGTGATGGTTGGTGAAAGGCGAAAAGAAAAGGGCGATGATATCGTGATCTAGTTAAAACGACTGAAGAAATGCTTCACATTGTAGGAAGATATTCTCCTTACTTTCTCTAAGCTTCTGGTTCATATTTGACTCCAAATCAAGTCTGTAATATAATGCCAAAATTCATGCTCTGATGCCTAACTCCTGCTGCATCAGCTCGTATAAAATACCAATTCATACTGTCAAAGAAACTCGCTACTCCTTCGACAGTAGTAATTATGTTTCTCCCAAGTCAATAAGGCATGTTGTAAACGCTCAATCATTCAAAAAAAGAATCAATAGAGGATGCAATATAGATGAGCGTCAATAATCTGAACCGAACTCAACGTGAAACATCTCATGAAGTTTAGTATCTTGAGGAGTATCGGGAACAAATAAAATCAGCCGTTTCAAAGATTATACACCCCTGTATCTAGCAGCAATAAAGGAGGTTTGGCAACAGCTTAGACCAGGAAATTTTGACAGGTGCTTCTTTCTCTGAACAATTAACCATTTTGCCAACCAAAACCAAACCGAAAGACATTGTTATTGTGGAATCTGATGGTCTGAAGTATATGTGTCTCTTGAACGAAAGGACGACCTCTGCCTTGATGCCAGAATTGCGTGATTGCTGCAATCCGTAAATGGTTTTCTGTTGTCATCATCTGCAAACGCATAAGCAGTCGCTTGGTATCTATTGTTACTCGGTAATGCCTATCGAGACTCTAAATTAAGACAGAATCTTATTATTGATGAACTTGTGGGTACTGCTAGAAAGCCATCTACACTTCTTTAAAGAGTTTTAATAGCAAATACATATTAGTAGTAGTGCAGCTACGTATTTGATCATAATCTCAATTTAAGTTCAGCTGGTATTTCATGCCGAACATCCTTCACATTGCTCGGCTGCTAGTGAATCGGTATCAAGATTCTGGTGCAACCATCATGCATCAAATGATCTGGCAAATCTGAATCTTCCATTTTTACTTCCAATCTGATGAGTAGAACGGTTGGATACAATATATAGATCGGTACATGCGGAGACCCTTGATTTTCTTGTGTAACGCGCCAGTAAAAGCAACCAAATTTCAGATGCGTCTGATTATTCCTGTTGTCATTCTTTAATTTCCAGAAACCATGTTTAGCAGTTCTGACTTATACATCTTTTCGCTTTCTTGCTTTTCAGCAACCACAGCAAGAAAACTTGTTCGATTGTGGCCTTTTTTGCTTCATTATGTAGAACTTTCTCTGGAGAGATTAGAAGTTTGTACATAGCATGGTTGATATCGTACTATGCTTTTACATCAAGTTTTGCAAGCTCATGCATCAACTTTGTTATTTTTTAACTACTTTTCACTTCCTTGGCTATTTATGTAAATTTTGTGTATAAATTGGGAAATGTTGTCAACCAAAAAGTTGTAGAACTATGATTTATCTTTCCTGTGGCTCTGATTTGACCATGATCGGATATGTGTAGCCCAAGATATGATCAAAATACTAGAGGTGTGTCGGGATCGACCCACAAGTGCACTACTTTCACTTTCTTGGCCATTTGTGGACATTTTTTTTATGAATTGAGAAATGTCATTAACAGAAACATTGTAGCCCTTTAAATCAGCTTTCCTATGCCTCTAGTTTCACCATGATCGAATATGTGTAGCCCGAGATATGATCAAAATACTAGAGTTGTATCGGGCCGGATCCACAAGTGCACTACTTTCAGTTTCTTGGCGATTTGTGAACATCTTTTGTATGAATCAGGAAATGTCGTCAACATAAAATTTGTAGGTATCCGTCTTATCTTTCTAAAGAACCAAGAATCGTCTAATTTCAATTTCTACGTTACACGAAAATAGCAGCAGAACACAATGCGCACGGTTCGGCCGAAGTTTCCCAAGTTTCGGCCGAAGTTTTTGAAGTAGCTTCGGCCCAAACTTCAGCCGAAACTTGTGAAGTATCTTCGGCCAAAATTTCAGCCGAAGCTATTGAAACAGCTTCGGCCAGAATTTCAGCCGAAGCTATTGAAGCTTGTTCGGCCCGTATTTCGGCCGAACACTGTTATTGCATTTTTTTCTTTTTCTGATTGAATTTTTATGCTTATAACTTATAGCTTTTCTGATTTTATTCTCATCTTCCATTTTTTACAATATAGGATAATATATTTTTGAACATTTCAATTTACGACACATAAAAAAGGGCCGGCATAATTCATTTCTTGCTATGTTCGGTTTCACTGACCGAAAATCCATCTTTTATTCTCTTACTTCACTTATCATCTGTATCTTCTGCACCAGCCTGATCAAAGCCACAGCAGCATTAGAAACTGGTGTAGAGCTGTTCACGTCGATTTTAAGATTGGAGGACTCATTTGTTGTGCCACCTGGCCTAGAGTATACATGGTCTCTAGACTCCTGTCTTTCAAAATGCATACTATCTTCGACTTCCTTCGGCGTGTCTCCAGCAATTGAATAGCCCAATGATGTCTGCTCACTTTACGCATAGGCCCATCATCGGTGCTCCCACGAATACTCTTGGAAGCAGCACCAGAATTACCTCCTTATATGCACTTTCAAATCACTCGAAGAATCAGTGAGTCAAATGTTATTCTCAGATTTCACTTATTATTGATCAGAAACTGAACTGTTACTCATAGTGGATGGTACAAATTGAAGAACACAGTGACGACGAAGATCAGTGAAAGGAAACAAACTGAAGTGTAATACTCCAATCACTAGGCAAGTCAGTCACAGAAAAAATGATTCTGGATGATTATTGATTCAATCGATGCGTTTGAATTTCAGAAGTTCAGGATACTAATATGTAAAATCATGCTACTTTTCCCCCCGGAAAGAACAGGCAAATGTTGATGCAAGAAATACAAGAACCTCTAACTCTATTTTCTCACTGTGCAGCACAAGATGCATACGAGTGACTAGATAATCTCCATTGTCGCGCTATGCTGAGGACCAGCAGCTAAAATTGCATCTGCTTTCACAACTTTTTCTTTCGAGGACACGACCAGCTTCACACAAAAATTTGAACTGAGACAATGTATACTTTAGTAAGTAATTTTAAGATAAGAAATAAATGAATCCAAACATATCAGAGTAATATGCAACGAATTTCTACAGAAACAAGTCGATATGCATTAAACAGAAGGTGCTCTGCAGTCTGCATTAAACAGAAATAAGAATCTATCAGATTACATAATCAGTCTCCTTCCGAGGACACATCTTTAGGTACGAAACTAGTCGTCCCACCAATATCTGCACATTGAGATGGCTATTAATGCACGAAGTTGACTCTCTACACTTAAGGTGGATATCACAGACCTGCGAAAAACTCGTGTACAACAACTTGGGAACTTAACTCATCTGTACCATGGATCTCTCTAGTTCCACTTCATCTGAGTTACATTAGCAATCAGATGTCAAAGAACTCAAACTAAAAGGGATCTCCAGAGCATACAAAAATGGTCTTTGTGAAGAAGTTCTACTCAGTCGATAAGTTCTAAAACTAATTATTTTTCATAAAAAAGTTCGTATAACAAAACACCTAACTAGGAAATACTTATCAAGTGGGCAGTGAGTTTTCTTTGTATGCTTTTGAGAGAGCACAAAACTGTATGATTGTAACTCAAAACTGGTGAAAGAAGACTAACTTATACAATGACGTGGCGCTTCACCAGGCACGTATAATAATTCTGGTTAAATTTAAAAAAAAAAAAAAAAGCCACTGACTTTATATTATCACATCGTCTAAGTAGCCACTGACCCGTTAGTTGTGTACGTAGCTGGCACAAATGCATCGCACCAAAACTGAAAGGAAGTAAGGTCTGAGATAGAAGTGTAAGGCCCATTTCAGCTATATGTTGATGTTTTCTCTCCGGGATCCCATTCTGTTGACGAGTGCGTGGACATGGATGTCTCACTAAAACACCCAATGAGTTGAGATAATTATACCACAGTCTGACTGAAAGGCTTTAATCTTAGTTTGGAACTTCCTCTAACAGAAATTAAGACATGTTTTAAAAAGACGATGCCTACTCTTTGCTGTCCTAAGATAAAGTGTATCTAGTGAATGCATCCAAAAATTCATATAGTACTTAGTAGATGCAGTAGAGGCTGGACTCAAAACATCAGAATACTCTAAGTCAGAAGGAGCTTTAACATGGCTAACAACAAACGAAAAGTGCATTTGATGTATTTTCCCAGCTTTACAATCGTTAGAAACAAGCTTGAGAATCCGGTAGTTGAAATCTTAAGAGAATTTGGTACACTGTTAGCAACAGCAGGACTAGCATGCCCTAATCTTCTACGCCAAATAGTTTCAGCAGACATAATACGTGTAGAGAATTCAGAGAAAGCATATCTAAAAGACTCTATAGCATTACAAGACTTAGAATCGTTAGAAATCTTGTTCAGATCCAGGAGATAGAGGCCTCGTGCTCCTTGCAGCAAAGTTCTACGGCTGTTTTTGTCCTTTACAAAACTAATATTGTTATGGAACTCAAATATAAATTGTTGTCATTAGTAAACTGAGATATACTAAGTAAATTCTTAGCAATTTTTGGCACACACAAGATATTATTCAAAAGAAATGGTTTAGTGGAACCAGAATTATAGAAAGTATAACCAGTGCGTGTTATTAATGCTTTAGATCTATAACCTAGTTTCAGCTTATCTGAACCATCATAAGGACCGTGAACACGAATGTTGTTTAAAATAATGTAAAAGTGTGCAGCAGAGTAGTAGAATGGTGTTTTAACCTCATCTCATGAGTTTGTAATGCAACTGAATTTCTTGTAGAGAAAATTCCCCAGGCTTAGATGATAAATTGACTATGACAGATTCATACTCAGGAAGTATCTACACCAGCCTGAAAGTTTCAATATCCATGCCAATTATGTACTTCAGCTCATCAAGAACTTCGGTTATAAGTACACAGTTCTCTATTTGCTCTTCAACAGAAAAAAGATCAGATCAGACTGCAGGAAGGAACCTCTCCTTGTTTAGCTGCAATGACAGATACCGGTTATTTTTTTTAAAAAATTACATGCCGCTATACAGGAACATGCCTTTCTTCTCGGTGAAGGCACATAATTATGTCGACTATATTATTGCCCTGGAAGTGCATAATAGTAAACGTGCAATAATACTTACTAATAGAACAGCAAATCATAGAAACAGGAAACGGATCAATAAAAGCTAGTCACAGTCGAGTCAAAGTATGTGCAACTGATGCTTATTGAGCAGGAGGTTTACATAATGAACCATGTTGATTTTAAAAATCCTAAGTAAAGCTATTCAGGAGGCAAAACCAATTGGCGTGAGCTCATTTAGTGAATGAGCCAAGATGATGAACAATGGAAGAGGTTGGGAAGTTTATACTGAAAAAAAAAAAAAAAAGAACTAAATATGAAACTCAAACTCTTAACACCCTCCCGTTCAAGAAAGAATACTTGAGCAGTGTATTTGCCTTGGCCAATATTTTCGAAGCAAAGGACAGACGCAGCAAGTGAGGAGTTATTATAGTCTTCCTGCGACAAGTATTCAGTCTATTTCCTATAAAGATTCACTTGAAGTAATTTGTTTTTTCCCTTCAGGTTATACCATCTGTGGTACTATCCTCAAGCAAATGTCGAAATTTTGGGGCAGGAATTGTATCTGATAGACTTAAAGTTGGATTTTGGATACTATTGTGCCCAGGAGGCGCCATGAGGTTCTTATAAAGAGAAATATTACACCTGGATAGATGAAAAATCTCGCAGATAGAAGTATATATACGCGAAGAGACAAGATTGTAGCTCGGGGAAATTCAGGTCCGTCATGTTCCTTCCAGACCAAGTTGCAGACCTCTGTACCAAGCCATTAATTTATCAATTCTTTTCTCCGACTGAGGAACAACTTTGTGTTGTTCTCCAAGCCTCACCCGAGACGGGGCATGTTAACCAAGCTTGCAGCAACCACCAAGTCCGAATCCCAAGTCCAGCCTAAGGGTTGCAGAAGACCAACTTAGTACATACATAGGCAGCAACAAGAGTATGCACCTGCACATCTTGGTTGACTAGCCATTGGACTAGTGCCAGCTGTAGCTTTGTCATTCGTCTTCCACGATCATTTAAACCCTTTGAGTTAGCTTTCCTATACCTCTGTTTTCACCACGATCTGATAAGTGTAACCCGATATATTATCAAAATACTAGTGGTATGTCAAGATGGACCCACAAGTGCGCTACTTTCATTTTCTTGGCGATTTGTGCACATTTTTTGTATGAATCGGAAAATGTTGTCAATAGAAAAGTTGTAGCCCTCTAGGTCATATTTCCTATGCCTCTAATGCCACCATGATATGATATGTGTAGTTCGAGCTATGATCAAAATACTAGAGTTGTGTCGGGGCGGACCTACAAGTGCATTAGTTTCACTTCGTTGGCGATTTGTGTAAATTTTTTGTATGAACTTGGAAATGTTGTCAACAGAAAAGTTGTAGATATCCGTCTTATCTTTCCAAAGAACCAAGAATCACCTTATTTCAATTTCTACATCACACGTTATGCTCATCCGAACTTGAACATGCATATTTCAAATGTTCGGCAACTATCCACTGAACATTCATACAATGTTCGGTAATCATTCATCGAACATTTATAAAATGTTCGGCGAGTATTCACCGAACATTCATCACGTGTTCGGCGAGTACCCACCGAACATTCCTTTTTTTTTTTTTTTTTTTTTCTCACTTCACTTATCTTACCCGCAAGTAATTTCCTCCTGCCGGAGAATAACAGTTTTTTGCAAAGGTTACACAGCACACTGAGTCTACTAGGATGTAAATGCATGCATAAATGCAGAGTTAGACATATATGCTCTTCTTACCTTCTTACCAACTGCTGACTTGACGATACTCCGTTGCTCTATCATTGGTACATAACCATGTTGCTGTACTTTCTGTGCGGAATTTGCATTGCCATCTAACTTTTTGTCATCTCTAGCCGCTTGAGGATCTTTAAGGGCATTATCTTCAACTATTATCTGGATCAACTTTCTATTATGATCTCGTTTTTTTAGAGAAACCACAGCAGGGAACCACTCCTTGTTTAGCTGCAATGACAGATACCAATTCTTTTTTAAAAAAAAATTACATGCTGCTATAGAGGAACATGCCTTTCTTCTTGGTGAAGGCACAAAAATATGTCGACTTTATTCAGGAGGCAAAACCAACTGGCGTGAGATCATCTCACTCCCACCATCTTGCCCCTTTCTTCCGGATGAGCCAAGATGATGAAAAATGGAAGGGGTTGGGAAGTTTCTACTGAAAAAAAAAAGAAATAAATATGAAACTCAAACTCTTAACACCCTTCTAGTTCAAGAAAGAACTACTTGAATTCCATTGGAACAACTTACAATGTCCAAGTATTTGGTTTTGTTGAAGTTAGAAACTGCTCCATAACAAGTTCTACATAGTGAAGCAAAAAAAGGCCACAATCGAACAAGTTTTCTTGCTGCGGCAGCTGAAAAGCAGGATAGAGAAAAGAAGGATAAGTTAGAACTGCAAAACATGGTTTGCAGAAGTAAGCAGTTAAAGAATGATGACAGGAATAATCAAACCACATCTGAAATTTAGAAGCTTTTGTTGGCAAGTTGCACAAGAAAATCGAAGGGGTCCATATGTACCGAGCTATATATTGTATCCAACGCTTCCTCTCATCAGATTGGAAGTAAAAACTCATAACAACCATGCATGCAAAAGAAAATCCAAGATGTGGTTAATTTAATGACAAGCGCAACACAAATAATATATCATAGATTCAAAAACAACCATATCATAATTGCATAAATCTATCTAGTTGTGTATTCTTCGCATAAACACTATTTCCACTTGCTTCTAATTTTATTCCAAATTAATTTCAACCCAGTCTCATACCCCTTCCTCCACCCGGCACCCCCTATCTCTGAAAAAGTATCTCCTCTTTCAGTAGAAGATAATTGAACTATTACCTCATTCCTCCCACAAAAATCTCAGTTATGTATCCTGACTAGTATCTTAAACCTCATTATGCACTCTATAAAAGCATTTTGAAGATGTCATCTCATTAACATTAAAACTAGTTGAAATCAGAGATATGTGTACCGATGATTCAATGTAATGCAAAAGAAAATCTCTAGCCAAGATAAAAAAGCATGGAGTTAAAAGGAGTAGAGAGAACCTGAAGTGAAACAAATTCCAAATTCAAGAACTTCATTTTGATATCTTCTTCATGCATATGCCTCTGCTCTTTCAATTCTTCGTACAAGTAACAGTATTTTCAAGATAAGAAAGTTCAACATAATCCTGGTATAAAACCTTCAAAATTCTCCAAGCACAAACAATTCCAAGAGGACGTGGAGCGCTCCCAACTACGTTTTAAATGAACTGATCTCAAAGAGATTCTATGGTTCTTACTGCAGACCACTTGTAATTCTATTCAGATGCTTATTTCGTGTATATAACGCACCAAGAAGTTTTCACAAATGTCGAGATTTAGTTTTGTTTACTTAGTCAATGTTATCTGTTGATGGTTAACAGAATGCAAATCAGATTGATCTTCATCTACCTATGAATCCACACGAATCATAGTTGGCTTTATATAGAAGACTGTCGTTGGAGATAAATTTTTGTAAAGAAGATTTAACTTGAGGATATTGTGGTATTCGATTACACAGAAGATGTCCTGCACAAACTTGTGCAACTACTTAAGCAGAACAATTAGCTGTAGAGAGCCTTCCCGAAACTACGTGTTTATACTTTATAGTGGTAGTAGCACATGGGATGCATTTCAAGTAACAATTCAACATAACGAAAGAGACTCATTTGTAGTGTAAAGCATCCATAGTTGTATATGTCAATTCCAGAAATTACAGTTACTTGTGCTTCTATTCTGGGTTTGCTTTATTCAAAAGATATCTGTCATTCAAGATGTTGCGACTTATGTTACATTTGACAAGTTACTTCTCTTGGTAGAAGAACCACCATTACGAAAGAGACTTTCCGTATTTAATTAACATAATAAGGAGCAACAATCACCACTGCTTCCTGCAGAACCAACGAAATGAACACGTAACAGAAGTACGAAAAACTCTTATGTACAGTATGAGATTCACATACATTACAACTACAAAGTAGAAGGACTGCATGCACATGCTTCTAATATTTTATGACTTCAGTTGTTTTCTTACAATATAGCTAACACAAGGAAAACAATAAATAATGCTTAAACTACAAACATCTCAATCATGTGTACAGAACATAAGAAAACAAGATATTCACATCTTTCACTCTATATATAAATTGATTTACAGTAATACACTAACACAATCATTACTGTTGGCACCAAATTCTGTAGATTGTTCGTCTAGCAAACCTGCAAAAGAACCAATAGAGACATAAGTTGCGCTGGTTCGTGAAATGGAAATGGGATCGGAATACATGATCACCATATAAATGTTATGAAATTTTCTGGTATAAGGAAATAACCTTCAATACGACCAAAAGAGCGAACAAATCATTACACGAGTGAACTGGAGAGGAAAGTGCAGACTCTGCCAGACTGAAGCAACCACTCCATCTGCTCAGATCACAATATTGCAGGTTTCTGTGAACAAAAACTATTTTCAGATTATGTGGAGTGTAGCAAATACTTAGTATATATTGTTTGGTCTGAATGCAGAGAGATTCAACAGAACAGTTTACGTGGTTCAGAAAATATGCCTACATCCACGGGCCAGGACTTGAGAATCGAAATTACAAGATACAAGATAAAAAACCGAGCTCAAAATCAACTATGGCTCTTAATCCCTTTTGATCTATCTCTAGAATGTAAAACCTCTCTCTCTAGGTAGTTATTCCAGAACTAACTCCAACTACAAGTTGCTCTAACTATATAATACAAGAGACAATGAAATAGGAGCTGAAATTGACTAAGAATCACACAAATGCCCTCTTAGGTTGTTAGATGAGCTGGCCATACGACAACAGCAAAGACCTCAAAACGACAACGATTTTGCAACGGTTTTCACAGTTAAATCTGTTAAAAGCATTGCTAAAGACCCTATGACAGATTTGAATTATTTCTTCCACTTCCACCAGCTTATTTTAAGCTGACTATTCACCTGCTTTTCAACCCACTTCTAAGAAGTTGTTTGCTGATTGTGAAGACACAACCTCCTTTTTTTAATTTCTTTTTCAAAAGTAAAAAACCTTTGTTGACAATTCCTAACTTGTGGTCCGCTACATGCGTCTTGTCTTGAGGAAGTATATGCAGTAAAATCTGATGGGGAATCTGTTGTTGGTGGGGCAGTGGAGGTTATTCATTTGAGCAGAAACCAGTTTCAAGGCCATATTTCTCAGGTAAACTTTAGCTCCTCTTTCGACTAGTCGAAATTGCTTTACCTGGATATGTCAGAAAATCAGTTTAGTGGAGAGTTTTCTACTGATTTTAGCCGTGCTGTGAATCTAAAACACCTTAATCTTGCACACAACAGGTTTTGCAAATTTTTTAACCATCCTGTGAAACTTAAACACCTTAGAATTGCTTTATGCATTCTTAGCTCTTGTTTCCTTTCATGGTACCAGAGCTGGTCGAAAAACCTTACTCTGATATCCAAGCAACCTTTTGGCAAGTGGGCATCTGCATTTGCTGGAAGATTGCAGGCTGGAGGCCTCTCTTGCAAGGTTCAATTTTCGCTTACACACTCATTATTCGAAGCTTATATATTGTTTCTTAAAGTCGAGAGCTCTTGAGCACATGATTGTATTCTTGACTCTGGTACAGTCTCCATCTCAAGAAAAAGTGCAGCTGGACAATCTCCATCAGACAGGAACCAGAAAGATTTGCGAACTCTATCGCTTAAGAAGAAAGAAGAAAATGTTAATAGTCCTTTGGTTTATTAAACTTCGGTTCAAGCTCTGATAACTGCTGCACCAGAAAATTAATTGCCTCTTGAAATAAGCTTTTCTTGCAGAGCTAGTCGAGCCATTCTCGAAGCTTGAAACTGTTGATCAAACATTGATGTCATCAGTTGGGCGTGTTTCACATAGCTCAATTAAGAATAGAAGTTAGTTAGCTCATGCATACGGCTATATATATGTGTAACTCGACTCTTGTATCTTCATTTTCAACACATTTTATCTTTATATGAAATTCAATCTCTTGAATCTTTAAGATATGCAATTAGGATGAGAAACTATGCTCCCTTGATTATTGGAAATCCATTTACAAATAGGTGATAAAGTAAATTTTAACACTAGAAAATGTGCTTCGGTACGTGAAAATAGGGAAAGTCTTAAATTTAACATGTATTTTTGTTCAAAGTAAATTATATATACAGAAGTTCTTTATAGGATTGTTATAATCTAATGTCTGAGGATTGAGGAGTGTGGAATGGACAAACAGTTATCCTGTCTTGATGCAAATCCAGATTTATGTAAATTTTGTGTATGAATTGGGAAATGTTGTCACTAGAAAAATTGTAGAAATTTTATTTATCTTTCATATGGATCTGATTTGACCATGATCGGATATGTCTAGCCCGAGATATGATCAAAATACTAGAGGTGTATCGGGATGGACCCACAAGTGCACTACTTTCACTTTCTTGGCCATTTGGGGACATTTTTTGTATGAATTGAGAAATGTCATAAACGAAAAAGTTGTAGCCCTTTAAGTCAGCTTTCCTATGCCTCTAGTTTCGACATGATCGGATATGTGTAGCCCGAGATATGATCAAAATACTAGAGTTGTATCGGGGCGGATCCACAAGTGCACTACTTTCAGTTTCTTGGCGATTTGTGAACATCTTTTGTATGTATCGGGAAATGTTGTCAACATAAGAGTTGTAGCTATCCGTCTTAGAATTCTAAAGAACCAAGAATCGCCTAATTTCAATTTTTAAATTACACAAAAATAGCAGCTGAACACAATGAGTACTGTTCGGCCAAAATTTCCCAAGTTTCAGCCGAAATCTGTGAAACGTCTTCGGCCCAAACTTCAGCCGAAGCTTGTGAAACAGATTCGGCCAGAATTTCAGCCGAAGCTTGTAAAACATCTTCGGCCATAAGTTCAGCCGAAGCCAATGAAGCGTCTTCGGCCCAAATTTCAGCCGAGCCTTTCGAAGAGTGTTCGGCCGATATTTCAGCCGAACAATGTTATTGCATTCTTTTCTTTTTTTTGATTGAATTCTTATGCTTATAACTTGTGTAATGTGGATTGAAGCAGCAAATTACATGCCTTAAACATGCCACTCATGCTAGCATACTCCCGAACGTGCAAAATTTACAGATCACCGTTGTGAAATTGGAAATCGAATTAACCAATCTCTCAGCTTTAGGCCCCACATTTAATCCTGCAGTCGTCCCCCGAAAACCTCAACATACCACCTCTTAACAAATTAAGTCAATTCATGAAAGAGCCTACTCAAAATCACTCGAAAGCTTGCAAACGCCTATCGAGATATGTTAAAGGAACCTCTGCACTAGGCATCTTGTTCACCCCATCACCTAGACTATCTCTTCATGTTTTTTGCGATGCTGACTGGGCATCCTGCCCTGATGACAGAAGGTCTACTGGAGGGTTTGTGGTATTTCTTGGTTCGAAAACAATCAGTTGGAGTTCCAAGAAGCAGCAGGTTGCCGCTCGCTGCGTGGCCACAACAGAACTGGTGTGGGTGCAGTCTTTGCTTTCTGAGCTTGGTCTTACTGTTGAAACACCTTCTATACGTTGGTGTGACAACAGTGGTGTTGTGTCCTTGGCATCCTGTCCTGTCCATCATGCCAGGACGAAACATGTAGAAATAGATATACACTATATTCAACAGAAAAAACAGTCTAAAGAGTTGGATGTTCGTGTCTTCTCTTGATCAGATTGCAGATATACTCACTAAGCCCTTGCCTTAGCAACGTTTTGGTTATCTTCGCCAAAAGTTTTCGTTGTTTTCTCTCGGTTTGCTGCAACAGGGGAGTGTTAACAGTATAGCAAAGCTACACACACATCACACACGTGAGCACGCACAAGAGTGCACTTGAGCAACTCAGCAACAGGCCAACGAATCTAGACAGACATTGCACGCGTAGCCTTCCGTTAGTTGGTTACATTTTCTAATAATTCCTCGCATCAAATATAACTTAAATAATTCTATCAACAACCAATACTCCATTGTTGAATGCGTGTTTCACCATGTTTACCAAGCATTACATGTATTAAACGATATCATTAATTAACATGCACGTGTTGTGTATCAGAAACAGTGAAACAGAAAATGAAACAACTAATGTAACCGAGGTAACTACATAATTTGAAAAGAAATGGAAGAAAATTTCTTTAAATAACTACCAATCTAATCAAATTCGTGATCAACTCGATCATTATATATGCGTACATATCGAATTTCTATAGGTTCACTATGACCTTAAGAACATTTTGAAGGAACTTGATTTCCAAAGAACATAACATCAGCATTAGAACAAGACGCAGTTGTCGGGTTCCCTCGAAAAGTTAACTGAACTCCCTTCAACTCTATATCTTGGCACGGTTGGTTCTTGCTACAATCAATCTTTACTCCAATGGATGTACTCGAACTGCCTTGAACATCGATGAACTTCACTTGTTTTATCGAAACACTCGACTCCGCTTGTTGTTGGCAGCGTTTCGGGGTCGGACAATAATGTTGATCAATGATAATCGGATAACGTACATTGTTCATTACAATATGCTGAAATGTGATACCGTAAGCTTTCCCCGGTGGAGAAGGCGCCACCGTTTTGATCCTCACACCATTATCAGTGTTCGAGAGCGTACAATTTGTGACAGTGATCGAGTTCACATCTTTCTCGTTCGAGTATTTTCCTAAGCTTCCGATGCTTAGGCCGTGACCCGGGCCACAGGTGACACCCGTGATGTTCATGTTGGTGGTGCCGTCGCCTATGGAGATGCAGTCGTCACCGGTGGCTATGTTTACGTCGGCGATCCTGATGTCGTCGGAGCTTCCGACGTGGATTCCGTCCGTGTTGGGGCTGTCTTGTGGCGCTCTGATGTTGATGTTGCTCACTGTTATGTGATGGCAGTTGTGGAAGTTCATGTGGAACATCTTGCTGTTTATGGAAGTTATGTCTTGGACACTTCCGGTTATAATTGACTCAAAATTTATCGACTGTTGAGATAATAATTTATGTTAGATACAGTGACAAGATACAGGAATTTTGTCGAGGGGTCACACTATAGTTAAATCTATTTTAAGGGAGCAAAATTTTCGAATTATACTTGATTGAATGAATTTTTTTATGTCAAATGAGGCACACTTTGAGAATACTGAAAAACAAATTCTCATATATTAAGTTCTAGAAAATAAAATTTTTGACAATAAAAAATGTTAGACCACGGTTTTGGGCCTCTTTAATCCTAGAAAGTAAAAATAATGTTAATGAAATCAATAAATTGATTCAATTACAAAATATATATATATATATATATATATATATATATATATATAACGTTTGTAATTAGGGGTGAGCATAACCTAATCAAAACCGAAAAACCGATTCGAACCGAGTGCTTTTGTTCGGTTTTGTATATGCAATCGGTTCAGTTTGGTTCCAAATATTAGAGCTGATTTATGATTCGATTCGGTTCGGTTCTTAACCAAAAATAATTCGGTTGACCGAACCGAATTACTTATTTAATTATATGTTTTCAATTATATATTTATTGTATACTATTTTTTTTGATTGAATTGATATACATTAGTAATTTCTACATTTAACATGCATGAAAATTAAAACATATCCCTATGTTTTGGTGCCTTCTTTAATTTGCTTTTTAACAGAAAAAAAAATATATTATAAAAATCGAGATTTGTTGCTGTAAAAAATAAAAATAAAAAAATGTAAAAACTTTAAACCTAAACCGATAACCGAATCGAACCAAACCAAACAAAAAAGGATTCGGTTCGATTCGGTTCGTTTAAGAAGATGTGTTCGGTTCGGTTCGGTCGAATGCTCACCCCTATAATTGTAATCATTCACTCTATTTTCTGAAAATCTATATCCCTATTGTTTACACTTAAAAATACACCCGTTGATTATTATTAAACAATTATTCAAGTTAAATAATATAATTATTATTTTTATTTAATTAGGTTTTATCATAACTAACTAAAATACACATATATAGAAATAAATTTATACGAGGACCGCGTAAGTCCGCCCCTGGTCATATAACATATGCAGGATGCAGTCATGTGTATAATGATGATACCCAGGGGCGGATCCAGGATTTATAAATGGGGTGGGCTGAGAGGTGAAGTTGCAACTTAAATGGGGTGGGCTTAGTTAAAATTTAGAGTACTAAATAATAAAAATAATAAAAATTATACATTTAAAATTAAGGTTCCAGAAATTTTGCACTGGGCTGGAGCCCGGTACAGGCCGGTACTAGCTCCGCCCCTGATGATACCATCATACGTACACGAAGATCAAGATATTATATGCGTATAGAAAACTTACGTTTAAAGCAGGAAGTCGTTGAGATGATTTCCAGTAAGACGCTCCGTTCCCATCGAACGTACCTTTACCATAAACTGATAAGCCGATCATATCACGAAATCTGATCCAATAGTTAAGGTTAGGGTTAGGGTTCGGAGTAGCTACTACAATTCCACTCACTACGACGTCGGTTTGACCATTGCATGGCCCTAAAAATTCAGCATCGGAAACTAGGTACGTTCCTTGTGGAATTACCATTTTGCCCCGACTTGTCTTGCAAGCTTTCTGCCATGTATCAAAAAATGCCTGCACAGCCCAAATACCCTTTTCAGTCACAATTGGCCACGGCCGCGATATTTGATCACGACCGCGACCGAACTGATACACAATAAAGTTATTGTGCACATGGTGCACCCAAGTTTTTGCCTATATATATATATATATATATATATATATATATATATATCGTATCCAGTATATTTTAAGATTGACGTTTTAGAATGAAACGAATGAATAAATGATTAAATGGATTGACAAATATAATCCTTAATATTCTCTTTTCTCTTTCATTAGTCTCTAAAATAACGTTCTCGATAATTATTTGTCCTCCCACTATTTGATACAGTAAAGAAAATTAAGAGATAATTTAGAATTGACATAGGTATAAATTGTGAAAATTAAGAAATAATTTAGGATTGAGATAGGTATATAATAGCAAGAAATAGTGAAAAATATTTAAAATGATAATTAATTAACAAAATCGTTAACAAGATAAAACAACAATTAAAATAAAACGAAGGAAGTGTATGTGTGTGTGTGTATATATATATATATATATATATATAAATACATATGTAGACAATTTAATTATAATCTGAAAAAGTAAAAAGAAAATGGTATCCACTATGAAAAACTATGTTGATGTGTCAAGGTCACATTTCCAGATTTTAGATTAGGAAATTCATGGCTGAATTACACCACGAATACCTATAGTTTATAATCTTACGTGAAATTCCGACGGGGTTTTAAAATTGAATGAAGCTGCCACATCGTTTCAAACTTTCAATAATTTAACACAATGTCCCTTTTTTAAACAAAGAAGCCGTATAGTACGTAGTTTCATGCAATTGCAAAATCACGTGGAGATTTCGCGCAAGATTACAAAACCACGTGCGACATGGAGCAATTTACCTGGAAATTAACTCTCATGCATTAAATTTTGACACATCAATCACTAGACTCATTAACATATATCGACAAGAGACCGTTTGATACCTTTTTGTCGTCATTTTGACCGCCCGAAATGGCGCCAAAATCCGTGACTTTGAAAATGTTGCTTTGGCAATGAACATGAGTATTGCTCAAAATTGAGAAAATCATTATTAAAAACCAAATTGACTCCATGAAAAAAATAAAATTTGGATTAGTTTCTCTATTAATTTTGTGTTTTTGCTTTTATTATTTTGTAAATGCACTATATTGCAAAATTTGAAGCCCATTTTATAGATAAATAAATAATTGCACCAAATTTTATTGTTATAATCTTTAGTGCATTGTATAACATTTCACCAAATCTTGTAACCATATATGATAAAAATGCAAGTAATTTGGGTAGAGATTTATTATATTTTTTTGTGGTTTGTGAACTTGTTTTGACCGTAATAAATGGCTATTAGATAGGATTAATTACGAAAAAATTCACCAACTCTAGATGAGGTCTCAATTATAATATGACGTATGAACTTTAAAAGGTAACAAGAAAATTAACTAACTTCTAGTTTTTTCGTATTTTCTACATTTGATTATGCCGTCATCACGATCATCCTATATCCATCGCATATATATGCTAACGTCGCCACCACCATGCATTTAGAGTAAAAGTTGTGACTACCATAACTTCAATCATCGATTCGTTACAACTATAACAATAAATGATAAATTAAATAGCTGTTGCATGCAGGACAAACTCATTTACGCAGATCTAATGATGGTGTTAGCGACACACTAGATGTTAAAACTATGATCCATGTTGTTCGTAATTGAAAAAAAATGAAAGTTGGTGCATATTTTTGCCATCTTTTCTAATTCGTGTTGTAATTGAAAATTCACAGCGGTATTTTTTAACCATATTAAATAAGTAACAAATGGTTGCATTAAAATTTAACATTTCATCCAATAATTGAATCCATGGAATATATATGGATAAACTATTTAGAGAGATAGGAAAAATTATTATGATAATCATAAATCTAATCGATATATATCATCTTTTGTATTTTGCATGTTGTGTGAAGATTTATAGGAAAATTGTACGAAATACCCTTTAATTTTGACCACTCACTTAATATATTATTTAAGTTTAGTACTTATTTAAAATATTTTATAACTTTATGAGTATGGCATGTTTTATCCTTTTACTTGTAATAACCCGTAATACAATCGGTTGAGTGCTTACGTGATGTTTTCAAGAAATGTCACCTAAGTACTCAATTGGTTGTGTTATTACATGTAAAGAAACGATAATATGTGCAACAGTTCTAAAGTTACATGATATTTTAAACAAGTACTAAATGCAAATGATATTTTAAGCAAGTGGAAAAAAATAAAGGATATTTGACGCAATTTTCCCGACTAAGGCTTCAAGAACATTTTGGAGGAACTTGAAGAGTTCCAAGAAACTTGACATCAGCATTAGAGCAAAATGCAGTTGTGGGTTTCCCTTGAAAATTTAACTTAACACCACTCAACTCTATGTCTTGGCAAGGTTGATTCTCGCTACAATCAATCTTTACTCCAATGGATGTACTCGAACTGCCTCGAACATCGATGAACTTCACCTGTTTGATCGAAACGCTCGACTCCACTTGTCGTTGACAGTGTTTCGGGTTTGGGCAATAATGTTGATCGATGATTATTGGATTTTGAACATTGTTCATTATAATATGCTGAAATGTAATACCGTAAGCCTTGCCTGGTGGAGAAGGCGCCACCGTTTTGATCCTCACACCATTATCAGTGTTGGATAGCGTACAGTTTGTGACAGTGATCATGCTTACATCCTTCTCACCCGAGTATCTTCCTAGACTTCCAATGCTGATCCCGTGGCCTGGCCCACAAGTAACGCCCGTGATGTTGAGGTTTGTGGTTCCGTCTCCCATGGAGATGCAGTCGTCTCCGGTGGCTATGTTTACGTTGGCGATCCTGATGTCGTCGGAGACTCCAATGTGGATCCCGTCTGTGTTCGGGCTGTTTTGGGGCGCTCTTATGTTGATGTTGTTCACGTTTATGTGTTGGCAGTTGTGGAAGCTCATGTGGAACATTTTGCTGTTTACCGAAGTTATGTCTTGGACCCTCCCGTTTGTAATAGCCTCAAATTTTAACGACTGTTGTCATTATCATAATTTACGAGTGAGTTTTATGTGTGATGGTCTCACGTATGACGAAATTCATTTTTAAAAAAGAAAAAAATATTTTTACAGATAAAAATGATACTCCCTCCGTCCCAACCCAATTTACCTACCTTGATCAGGCAGGTTAAGAAGAAATAGATTTTGTGGAATCTTTGATTTTTTCAAAGGTGGAGATTGAATGTGGAGATTATGAGGGTGGAGATTGTGAGAGAAATTTGTCATTTATGGGCTGACAAATTAGGGATTTCGGATCTTCTACTACATATGGTGTTACATCTCCTACTACAGTTATATAAATATAGTAGATATATGTGTGTTTGTGATGTATTGATGATGCCACTGTGTATATGTGTCATTGTATTGTGTAACCGCAGTAAAAAATGTAATACCGTTTGTAGTAAAAGATCCAATCCGCAAATTAGGTTGGAACAAACCGAAAAGGAAAGTAGGCAAATTAGAGCGGGACGGAGGTAGTACTTTTTTTAATTTGCCTACTTTCCTTTTCGGTTTGTCTCAACCTAATTTGTCAGCCCACAAATGACAAATTTCTCTTAAAATCTTCATCCTCAATCTCCACATTTGAAAAAGTCAAAGATTTCACAAAATCTATTTTTTCTTAACCTCCGTGCCCGACCAAGGTAGGCAAATTAGGCCGGGATGGAGGTAATAATATTTTTACTGATAAAAGTGTTATTTTTACTATAAAAAATTATATTTGTTTCAGTTACACCGTGTGACGGTCTCATACAACTTGTTGTCATAAATTATATAGTGATGATGTCATCAAATACGTACAATGATCAAGATATTATATGCGTATCGAGAACTTACGTTTAAAACAGAAAGTCGTTGAGATGATTTCCAGTAAGACGCCCCGTACCCATCGAACGTACCTTTACCATATACCAATAACCCATTGACATTAAAAAACATAATCCAATAGTCAAGGTTCGGAATAGGACTTGGAGAAGCTACTACATTTCCATTGAATACGACGTCGGTTTGGCCATTGCATGGCCCTGAAAATTCAGCACTGCTAACTAGGTAAGTTCCTTGTGGAATTACCATTTTGCCCCCATTTGTTTTACAAGCTTTCTGCCATGTATCTAAAAATGCCTGCACCATCATATATGCATTAACATAATATAATATACACTCCCTTCGTTTCATTATAATCGACGTATTACGATGAGAGGGAAGAATTATGAATTAAATAACTTGACATGTATCTAACAAATGCCTGCACCATCATATATTCATTAATATAATAGTATAACATATACACCTTTCGTTCCATAATAATTGACCTTTTAGGATGTGAGGAAAGAATTAAGAATTAAATAACGTGATAAATTTACCCTTAACTAATACTATATGTTATAGAGAATAAAGATTTGACCAATTCTGTAGTAGGTTAAAAAATAGAGATATTTTTTAGAATTGAACCCATGAAAAAATTTGGTAGAATTTGTGAAAAATATGTAAAATGTCAACTAATTGAAAAAAAAGAATAAATACCTATATCGTAAATTATTATGAAGTGAAGAGAGTATTTATATATATAATTGTGTCCAAAATAACAATTACACTTTAAGATATGAATGAGTATTATATGGCTCATTTACTAATATATCCCTATTTATATGAGCATTAAACAAATAACATTTCCCTTGTTCATAAAAGAAAGTCGTTTTAGAGAAAATAATTCATAAAAACAAGTCATTTTAGCAAATTTTCCTCATGTCTTCCAATATTATCCTTAGGTAAATTCTCCTACAAATCTCATAATATTATCATTACTTAAATTATGTGTTCTCTCCATTAAGCAATTTATGGTAATAAAATATTCGTTGGAGAGAAAAATGGAGGTTAAGATTATAAGAATAGATTCTCTATTAACGTTTTTCTCCATATCATAATTTTTAATTTCCACCGAAAGTCCAAAATAACTTTCTTTTATGAATGGAGACAGTATATATTGAATTATATAATATACATCAAATATGGGCACGTTGAAGTAAAACAAATAAATCCGTAAAGGTCCATATTTAGTGCACAGTACAATTTTATATACTATCTAACGCTCATATGACTAGGAGTATATTAGTAAATGAGTGAGTATTATTATACATGAAAACATGACTATATATTTAGTGTATCTAAACAAGGAATACTTACTATATATTTGGGACGAGGGGACTATTTATGTTCGTAGACGATATAATTACAATCTAAAAAGATATATCGAACATAGATAAATGTGTCAAAGACACATTTTCATTGTCGCCCGTATAATATTTTGACACGTCAGTTAGAAGTTTCGATGGGATCGATACCTGTTTGTTATCAATTTGGCCACCTGAAATGGCGCCAGCATCAGTGACTGTGAAACTTTGGCAATGAACATTAATATTGCTCAAAATGGAGAAAATTATTATTAAAAAACAAATTTTCTCCATGTGAAAATATATTTAGGATTAATTTCTCTATTAATTTTGTGTTTTTGCTCGTATTATTTTGTAAATTTTGAAGTCTATTTATAGGCCTGTTTCATGGTTATATTTTTAGTGCATTTTATAGCAATTTTCCAAATATGATTTAGGTAAAAAAGAAGGGATTTTCCATAAATAAAAATGCAAGTAATTTGGGTTGAAATTTATTAGATTTTACTTTGGTTTGTGAAATTGTTTTGACAGTAATAAATGGGTTATAAAAATCTTTTTAGTTACCAAAAAATTCGACGAGTTCTTAATTATGATACAAACATTAAAAGGTAACAAGAGAATTTAACGACTTTTAATATTTTTCAACTACAATATGAACCGCATGTTTTCTTTGACGCCGCCATCACTAAGGGCGAAGGTAGAGGGGGGTCAAAAGGGTCCTCGGGCCCCCTCAATTTATTAATATTTACTTTCAGAAAGTAGTTAATTTAAAAAAATCTATTCAGATCTCTCTGGCTATTTTATATCACTTCAATTTATTTGAGATTTTGCTACGTTAATGTGTATATATACAATACAACTATCAAATAGATTCGTTTTGACAAGACCATTTTATATACAATACATATTTTATAATTTAACGTCAGCAACACCGTACATTTGAGAAAAAGTTCTGAGAATCGTAACTTTAATCATCGATCCCTTATATTTATAACAATAAATGATAAAATATATATTGCATATAAAACGAGCTCGAATCTAATAATGATGGTAGCGACACGATTAACCATATTATATAAATAGCAAATGGTTGCATCAATGTTGAACATTTGGTTTATAAAGTTGGTATATTCCAATAATTGAATCCATGGAATTATATATGGATTAACTATTTAGACTCAATTGCAATTGGATTCAACTCATTAGTAACTATATACCATTATTTGAAAAAATATTGTTAGAATTTTTTTTTTTTGCACAACTCATTTTTTTATAAAATATATTTGGTCAAATAAATTTTGGAGCAAATCTAAATTCAGCCATGGCAATCTTTTTTATCTCTCATGAATTCATCATTTTTGGCAATTCGGATTCTCTTTTACATTAGGTGTTTCATCCTCTATTACACTCAATTCACTACGTGACACATATTAATTTTTAATATCACACTATACATGTGTCGATTAGTGAATATAATGAAACACGAGATGTAACACTAAAGTGTAACAGATAATCTCATGGCCATTGTTGGGGAATCCTCCATTTTAATATTCAAATATTCTCCATCACATCTTTTTCCAAGTTTATTTAAAAGGGGAATTTTGGAATTAAGTACTCCATCACAATGCTCTCAAATATGGTATAAGTTTTACTATTATTTATTAACTATCAATCGAACTGCAACCAATTTATAAAGTATCACTAAATGAAATGTACGGGAACACAAATTGCAAAACGGGTTCAGTAGTAACTGGTCGTTTGCAATTTTGGTCCTATGCAGATAAATATCTACAATTAAGTCAATGGTCATAATTTCAGGAAAGTTAAACCAAACTACTTAATACTCGACTCACGACCCAACTAATCTCAAGTATAACTTATGGTTTATTGAATGTCTTATGTGGACTAAAATTTGTAATTTTTGTAAATTGCTAGCAAATAGTCAATTACCTCTAAAATTATGACCAAATTCACGAAATTAAAATTGTTGTTCGATAATCTGGGGGCCATAGGTACACGTAAATGGGTCGTGTCTAGCCGAACCACTACAAGGAAAAAGGGTATTTTGAGACCACAAAAAGTGGTCTCAAATAATGAGTATTTGTCACAACTTTAGTAAAGTAGTCTCAAATAATGAGTATTTGTCACAACTTTATTGTCGTCTCAATAACTCGGTCGCAAATAATATATTTGTGACCACAAAAGTGGTCTCAAATGCATCTCAAATATTTTTTGCAACAATTAGTTGTCTCTAAAAGTAGTCTTAAAGTTGTCTCAAATAATTTGTAGAGAGATTTGTGACAACAAGTGGTCACAAATAACTTATTATTAGTGACCACAATTGTGGTGTCAAAAAGTCTTATGCAAAAGACCTCTTTTGTTGTAGTGAACGTACTGTTGTTTAAATTTGTTTGAAATATTTTTGAGCTTTTAGTATAATGTTTGAACTTGTGTGATTATTAATCGAATCGAGCTTGAACGAGCTTTAATCGAAGTGAACATGAGTCGAGCTCGAGTAGTTTGATATTTTTACACTTGTTTTAACATCTTTGACTTATCGAGTTCAAGCTCGAGTCGAGCTTTAGATTTTATCAAAAGTAAAAGTATGTTCAAGCTTGTTTGATATATCTAATCGAACATAATTCAAAACAAGCTTCTAACAAACAATCTCAAATCGCGTATCGAGTAGTTTAGTTTAATTTTCAGCCCTGCATTGATAACAACAAAAATGGGCCCCTAAACCAAAAAAATATGCGTAGACATAATACAAGTATAGGCGTAAAGATCATAAAATTATCATTCAAATTTAAATAGCATTAGAACAACAAAATATGTACGGAAGAATGTTACAAATATTTATTTCTCATTTTTTATAAGGTTATTGTAGTTAAAAATAAGGAATATATAGTCCATACTTAAAAAATTGAGGCACACTGCATACTTATAAATTTTTTGGTCCTGGGTCGTCGTCCTTCTGGCACAGGTTCAAACCCGATTCTATCGATGATAGAAATTAGTTAAAATACAAGTAATTTCTTTAATTATAGGACGAAACAAATTTAGGACGAAAATTAAATAAACGGAAAGTTTTAGGAAAAAAGTGATTTTAGGGCTATAGTTACCTATAACCTGTATTTAATAAGCTAGTTTTGCATTTTACAGGTCAGTAACTATAATGAGATCACATGGGTTGGATTTGGGCCGTATCCATCTGTTCACATGCTTCCTATTGGGCTTTTGTGTGATTTGGGTCACGTGTTTATCATTAATGATGTCACATGCATGCATATTATTTTTATTATTATTATTCTTAATTTCTTGCAATGCATGCAAAGTCCCTCATGTCAACCTGGATGCAATACATTCTCAGCTGTCACAATTGCCAGATAAAATCAGGCGCTGGTCGAGCGGTAGATTGAGACCTAGCTAGTAATTAGTCGGGGGTATAGGTAAGGTTGATCAAAATATAGGCGTAGTTAGGTGAGGAAAAATTGAGAAATAAATGTGACTGTCCAGTGGCGGAGTCAGAAATTTAAAGTTGGGGGGGCAAGACCAAATTTTATTTTGATCTTTTAATTATTAAAGTATGACAAAAAGAGTAGCCGAAAATGCTCTCTCTATTGTTGTAGTATAGTGAAAACTGAAAGAGTATAATTAACGTGTATATAGTGGTACTGTTGCAAAGTTGAGGGGGGGGGGGGGGGCGACGGCCGCTGCCGGCCCCCCTACTGGCTCCGCCACTGTGACTGTCGATGGGAGCTAAGTTCCTAGGTGGGGATTAATTGGAGTTAGTCGAAGATTTTTGCAACAGAGATTTCAGTATGGATGTGTATGGCCAATTTTGAAGTTAGTCTTTGAAATGAGTTTATTTTTATTAAGTTAGGTTGAATAAGCTCTTTATTTACTTGTAAGGGCTCATGAATTCATTTTCCTACCTAGAATATGATAAACACGATTAGAGAGTTATATGGACTAAAAACTGTTGTTAAACCCACTAACTATACCTGTAATTAGTTAAATACCCTCATATGATTCATAATTTCATAGGTAAGACAACGATGCACAACTTTTCTTCGAAATACGCGATTCAAGATCGTTTGTTAGAAGCTTGTTTGAATTATGTTCGATTAAATATATCAAACAAGCTTGAACATACTTCTACGCTTGATATAACCTAAAGCTCAACTCGAGCTCGATAAGTCAAATATGATAAAACAAGTGTAAAAATGTCAAACTACTCGAGCTCGACTCGTGTTCGACTCGATTAAAGCTCGATTTCATTTAATAAGCAAACAAGCTAAAACATTATACTAAAAGCTCGAAAATATTTCAAATAAACTTGAATAACAATACATTCGACTTTACTTTACTCATTTACAACATATACTAGAATGCCAAACAACATTAATACAATTTATAACTTACATATTTATCGTAAACATATAATTTCCTTATTGAGATGGGTCACAATAAAAAACAAAAAAAAAGTAGTCTTTTTAGAAAAAGGAATTCGTTAATATCTTTTACAAGTAAAAGCAGAATATAATAAATTTATTCTAAAAACAGAATATAATGAATTTCTTTATTTATCTATTTTATTCTGTTAAGCAAAAATATTCCCGCGTAAACGGAACCCGAATCGTGCGGTTCACATATTGCCAATTCCTTATCAAACTAAACTACTATATACTAAAATCCTAATCTAATTTGACTATCAATTAAAAATAAAATCTTATTCAAAGTAAATTGTTAAATCGTGTTACATTTAATTTTAAAAATTTATTAACCTTATCAACATCTTAAACGACTTAGTTTTAGTAAGATGTTGTTATACTATAGAGCTACGTTTACTTTGGTAGACAAGTAAATTTTTTTTTTTCTCCTAATCTAAGAACAAAGAAAAAACCCTCCTCTCTCCCACGGTGACTCGAAACCCCACGGTGACTTGAACCCAGGCTACGGGACCAAATGCCTAGGTAGTAGATGCTCTGCTACTTGAGCTATCCAACTTCGTCTTACATTGGTAGATAAGTAGGATACTGATATTTTATCTAACTTTATTTAGTGTTTATTTGGTGGAAATAAAAAGTCAGGTTATTCTTCTGACTTTGGATAAAATTTCAAAATACGAATAATACCTTGGATTATAATCTAGACTACCCCTTGAATAGCAAATGCATGAGATAACATTAAAAAAATTATATTTGTATCGCTTACTAGAAGGACATTTAAGTAATATCACCCTTATCCAAACCTCCATATATTACACACTAAAAAGTGGATAAACATATTTAATATCCTTATCCAGATATTATATGTTACAGTAAATATTGGAAGTAGATAACAATTTATAATACCTAGCACTTGCGAGTGACGGTGAAGTAAGAAAAAGTTAAAAAATTGGAAACAAGAGGGATTTTTATTCTTTTTTCCTTGCTACTCGTCGATGTCACATATTTAAAAACGATTGAAAAAATGAGTCACGTGAATGGTACGTGTGATTTTCGATCAAATTGGTCATCAACGGCGAAAAAATGATTAAATTCGAACCAATTTCAAAATTACAGCATCAAAATGAAATGTTAACTTTTCTTGGGCCAAATTTAAATTAGCGAAAGTTACGTGACCAAAACTAATTTTAAAATCGATTTATATATTGACCTACATAGTTAACCTATTTTTGTTTTTCAAGGTAAACGGGCCGGATAAAGAACTCGACACGGACCCCACCCAGCCTCCTATATATATAGCTGGCTAGACTTCTACGTTTTTCTTTCACTTTCTGTTCATGCTTTGCTGCGCTTTCAACTTTTCCACCCATACACAGCAATTCCAAATACGTCAAACCTTTCCTTTTAATTCTTCCCATTTCCCCTTTTTTGCTTCATATCATATCGCCGAAGATCAAATACAGGTAAAGTAGTTTGTATGTTCAATTCGCTCTGTCGTTTTTATGATTTTGCTCATGTATTTATGCCGGATTGTCGATTTCTTCTCGTTGTTATGTTGAATTGTTTGTTAATTGGTAGAAGACTTGTTTTGCGTTGATTTAGCAGCAGGAACAGATTAGGAATTTGGGAACGAGAAAAACTAAACCTAGTTGCGATCTGCTTATTGTATCGTGTGTTTTTTTTGTGAATTCTGCTATTTTTTATATACTTTCATTGTCTGGCAATGGTATTTTTAGTTAAATTGTGAATTTGCTAATGTAGAGAACACGATACTGATCAGTTTCATTCTTTGGTTTTCGTAGGGTTTTTTTTTTTCTAAATTTTGATTTTCTGAGACATAGCCATCGTTTGCATTGTGAATTTGCTAATTCAGAGGACATGATACTGATTTGTATTTTGCACTATCAGTTTCATTCTTTGGTTTTAGTGTTTTTATTTTTATTTTTAAATTTGATTTTCTGAGACATAGTTACTGTTCCATTGCAATTCATTCAGTTAAGCATTCAGTAAAGCCTAATTTTATTTTCTGGAGGGATATGTTAATTTTCTCCCAAATATAAAACCTTCTGATTTGGTTTCGTCTCTTTGAAGGTAGTCAATTAATTATGCCACCATCAAACAATATGAGTAACGACGACGATCAAGACGCGGAACCGTTTGTGGAGGTTGATCCAACAGGGCGGTTCGGGCGCTACAGTGATCTCTTAGGATGTGGAGCTGTTAAAAAAGTGTACCGCGCATTCGACCAAAGAGAAGGCAGGGACGTCGCCTGGAACCAAGTTCGCCTCCGGAATTTCAGCAGCGATCCCAAAGTCATCCTTAGGCTCCATTCTGAAATAGAGCTGCTCAAGACTCTGAAGAACGACAACATCATTGTTCTCTACCATTTCTGGAAGGATTCGGAGCACAACACCTTGAACTTCATCACGGAGGCGTGTGCTTCTGGCACTCTCCGGGAATACAGGAAGAAGCATCGCCATGTTTCAGTTCAGGCTCTCAAGAAGTGGGCCGTGCAGATTCTTAGAGGCTTGGATTATCTGCACACGCATGAGCCCTGTGTCATTCACAGAGATCTGAATTGCAGTAATATTTTCATCAATGGCAACATAGGCAAGGTATACCTCATGATTCCTTCTCTTTCGTGTACAACATACATGCATATTGATCCTTCGGTTGTGATTCTATTTGGGTCGAATTCTCGAGAATTGTGTTGAAGGGTCGGTTTGGCATTGATCATTGTGTTCGACTAACAAGAAAGTCATATTGAGCCTTTGGTTGTGATTCTATTTGGGTCGAACTCTTGAGAATTGTGTTGAAGGGTCGGGTTGGCTGTTGGGGTCGACTGACAAGACAGGCATATTGAGCCTTTGGTTGTGATTCTATTTGGTCGTATTCTTGAGAATTGTATTGAAGGGTGGGTTTGGGATTGATCATTGGGGTCAACTAACAAGACAGGTATTGAGCTTTTGGTTGTGATTCTATTTGGGTCGAATTCTTGTGAATTGTGTTGAAGGATTGGGTTGACATAGACCATGGGGTCGACTAACAAGACAGGCATATGAGCCTTTGGTTGTGATTCAAGGTCGAATTCTTGAGAATTGTGTTGAAGGGTCGGGTTGGCATTGATCATTGGGGTCGACTAACACGACAGGCATATGACTTTCATTTTACAAGCTTAAGTTGTAGGTGACAATGGGATCAATAATAAGCTATGTCAAACCCGAACCATAGACCCGAGTCAGTAAGGGAAACATACGGAGAAACCACAAAGCCTCTTCATTCTATTTGGGTCAAATTCCTGAGAATTGCATTGAAGGGTCGGGTTGGCATTGATCATTGGGGTCAACTAACAAGACAGGCATATGACTCTCGTTTTACAAGCTTTAGTTATAGGTGACAATGGGATCAATAATGAGACCCGAACCATAGGCCCGAGTCAGCAACGGAAACATAAGGAGAAACTAGAAAGACTCTTCATTGTATTTAGTTATTTCTAGTTATTTACTGTTTTAATTACCTTTGCAGGTGAAAATTGGAGATCTGGGGTTGGCAACAGTAGTGGGGAAAAGCCACGCAGCTCATTCATTACTAGGAACGCCCGAGTACATGGCACCCGAGCTCTACGAGGAGAACTACACAGAACTAGTCGATATATACTCATTTGGCATGTGTTTGCTCGAAATGGCAACGTGTGAAATTCCATACAGCGAATGCGACAGCCTCGTCAAGATATACAAGAAGGTGACAACCGGAGTGATGCCCCGGGCCATGGAGAAAGTGAGCCATCCCGAGCTGCGGGCCTTCATAGAGAGGTGCATTGGGCAGCCCCGAGTAAGACCCTCTGCTGCTGAGCTTCTTAACGATCCATTCTTAGCTGATGTTGTTAATTATACAACAGATGATGATGTTTAACTATACCTTCTATCATTCTCTGTTCATTCTCTGTGTTTGAACATACATTGTACAGATATTCACATTCAAAAAAATATGCTTCCCTAAAATTAAGACCAATTGAGTCTTTTTTAGCCAAAAGTCAAGTTTGAACATGTTTTTTAGCCACATGATTCATTTACATGTTTTTTGGCCAATTTATTTGATTAATGAATAATTAAGCATGTGTATCGATGGGCATGTGTTTCGATGAGTGTGTGTATATACAAGCCCATCGATACACTCTTATTTTTTGCAGCGAGTATTATGTGATCGATACACTTTTTTTGATCTTGCACCGATGGAATGTGATCGATTACACTTTTCTTCTTTTTTAATTTCTGTTATTCGATACAAGCACCAAATCCATCAATACAACCCATTGTCTGCCCACCCCATTGATACAAGCCCCCAACGTCTTTCCCACCCCATCAATACAAGCCCCCATCGAAATATAACGCTAAGATTTAAGAGTTGGTCCAGCGATGCATTGTCATGGGTTAGTCTTTCATCTTCCATTCCGTTGCAGTCGCCGTTGCTGGAGAGTTGTCACCGTCAAAATATATCTGCAGAGTGGGGGAGATGTATCGAGGGGGGATTTGGAGGCTCTGTGTCGATTTTGGAGCTAGGGGAGGAGCGTTTTGTGTCGATTTGAGGGTGGGAGAGGAGACTAAGTGTTATGTGGAGATGTACCGAGGGGGTGGGAGATGGATTTGGAGGTTCTGTGTCGATTTGAGGGTTAGGAGAGGAGTGTTTGTTTCGATTTGGGGAGTCGGGAGGAGAGTGAGTGTTATGTATCGATTGGGGTCTTGTATCGAAACGAGGGGCATCAAATATTTTCACTTACTTAGGGTTATACCTCAATTTGACTAAAAAACATGTAGTCGAAAAGACCGACTAAAAAACATTTAGCCATTTCAAGAATGGCTAAAAAAACCGTTGCCTCTAAAACTTGTTTCAAATCAAACTGTGTTTCCTGTCAAAGTGATCAAACATAGTATTATTCATTGTCCATTAATCATAGTTATATATATGTTCCTTTATTCAAACGTGACGAAGAAAGCAGTGTGAAATAATCTCAGAACTTGGAGATGAAGTCGAAAATGTGTTGGCTAACTTCGTCGGGCTTTTCTTCGTTAAGAAAATGGCCGACTCCTTCCATCACCACAACCGGTTCCAACAATGGAACAAACTTCTTGAATCCGCCACTGCCTATGAACTCCTTGACGCCGGGGAAATGGTACGCTAAGTCCAAATCGCCAACCAGGAACTTAACCGGCACTTTCACCGGCACTCCTGTCCACGGCGCTGTCAGCTCCCAGCTCCTGAAAAACAGAGAAGGTTTAGAGATCAAACGAGACACTTCAATTGATTAGTCGTACGTACAAGTCCATGGCGCGGTAGTAGTTGAGCCCTCCGGTGAAGCCTGACTTGTCGAATGCAGCCGCGTAGTAGTTGACGTCGTCGTCGGTGAGCCAGGAGGGCAATGGTGGGGGAGAGTTCTTGAAGAAAACTTCTAACCCTATCTCTGGGGGTATGCATGGAGGTTTTGGTTCCCTTGTGCATAGAAATGATCTTATTACAGTTGCTGTGTTTGTGGATGCAAATGCTGCCTCTGGCTTTTCTGGTTCCTACCAAACACATTTCACAAGTCGAAAATAATTTTTCGTCTCATAACTTTCGGCTCGTTTTGTTGCTTTTTTAGTTTCATTCATAGTTAAGAAATTATTCGTATTTAGATCAATTTATGTCGCCGATGAGCTAGAAGTGTGTGGCTATCACGTGAAAATCACTTTTCGTTATATAACTTTTTGCTTCTTCGATTAAAACGTCAATGCGGTGCCACATCAACTAAATCGGCTAAAAGTTGATGTCACGTTAGCAATTTCTTTAACATTTGTGTAAGACAATCTTCTATAAGACGGAAATCACTTTTACCATAAAAAGTTATTTTTGACGTAAGAAATATTACTTTTATTATAGGGATAAGTACAAAAAATCACGATTTTTTGTCCAATTTTCAATTACAACATAATCTATTAAAACTTATCAATGTCGGTTACCAATAATAAAGTGTTTTCAATTATTAACACCAGCTATACTTTTTTATATCTTATTGGGTAGCCACCAACATCACTAGATGCACACCTTGACGAGACGTTCATTTTTCTTTCTCAAATTTCACCATCCGTCACTGACTCACTTTCATTGTCATTAATTTAGAGTGGAAAGTCGTGACATTATAACTTCAATCACTGCTTCACTACAATAAATGTGACTTTTATCTTACGAAAAAACATATGTAAGACCGTGTTATTTAAGTGTTTACAAAGACAATCACGTATGATTAGATTTTTTTAAATTTATTTCTAGTACATAGGAAGTAAAAATAAAAATAAATGTAACCTAATTTCTAATTAAATACTCCCTCCGTCCCAGTTAACTTGTCCTACTTTTCATTTTGGTCCGTTCCACTTAACTTATCACACCCATAAATGACAATTAAAGACAACAATCTCCACCCTAAAAATATCCACATTCAATCTTCACTTTTATAAAAATTAAAGATTTCACAAAATCAACTTTTTCTTAACATCCGTGTCCGATCAACTATGACAAGTTAATCGGGACGGAGGGAGTAGCCAAAAAGTTTTATAAAACTAAGTTATAAAGTAGATTTCAAATTAAAGATATAAAAAAGAGAAGATATGTATCCAACTTTTCAGTTGGATCTTGCTTTTGCAAAGGTGAATTTCACACGTCCCTATAAAAATAAAGCAACACATGAATACCGGTTATCACATTCATTATTAGCACGTGAAATTGGACCGATCCGATGGACCGACTCAATTCATCCAATGTTTTAGACGAGTTGGATCATAGATATTTAGATTCGAAGTACCATCAAGTCCTCCACCAAGCTCGACTCGAGAGTAAAAGTCCGATGACTTACTGATCGGCCGAAATCTCAGTATATTTATAACCGAGTTGGGCTGGGTATCAATTTTTTGTCTATTAAAATTTTGGGCCGATCCGACTCAACTCGATATATGATGTTGTTTCATTGGGCTGGGATGGACCGGACTGTTCGTATTACTTCCTCTAAACACAAATATATATAGGCAAAATGCATTTTGTTCTATTAAGTTTTTATACTTTTATTCGATCACATTGAACCCTTTAATCTCGACTGTTGTTTATTTTACGTATTTTTTATTTAGTAAACACTTATTTTTTTTTAAGTATTAAGAAAAAAAGGCAATACTATTGATATAATCTCATCATAATTTGTTTAAATGAGTTGGAATTGAAAGTGAGAATAGTACCACATTAGGATGTAAGAGTTTTATTTCAAAACAAATTATCGTCCTAAAATAAGAGTTATGTTTTATATGTCAATGTCTCGTTTTCTTAATCGAAGTAAAAATCTTAAAATTTTAAATTTCACGAATTACTTAGATATGATTGAATATGTAAAATTAAAGAGAGAGAAAAAAGTCGTATCAGTGATAATTGATAGTTTTGAAAAGTTATACATAATAAAAAGCCATTTCTTCTTCAAACACGATTTTTTTTTAATGAAACGAAGAGAGTAAAACATATATGTCAAATTTATTATAATATAGTAATATTCCACCGTTTTGATCATACATGTAGACGGTAACAAAAATATTCACTCTCCGAACATCAACTTCTCCGCTTCGTCTGGTCTGAACTTCAGCGATTTTATAAGTATAAGAAGTCAAACCCCGACCACACGAAACGAAGAAGATGGAGTTCTCGGCCACATCATATATGTTCACAGATTTAATGTTCGACAATTTATAAGCCGGTTTTGTCCCTATCTTTCAACATTTTTGAATTAATTAAAAAGTTTGATCATTTCCAGAAAACTGCCGACTGGAAATTACGATTGATCGAAAAGGACAACCTTATCATTACAATCTTATATTTATCATCGTAGATTTTTGTATTTTTATATTATACCTGTCAAAATTATTATAGTTACTCTCTCCGTTCCGACTTAACCTATTTAGGTTAACTGGACGCGGAGATTAAGACAAAATAAATTTTGTGAAATTTTTAACTTTTTTAAAGGTGAAGATTGAGAATGGAGATTTTAAGAGTGGAGATTGTGAGAGAAATTTGTCATTTATGGGGCTGACAGGTTAAGGTGGAACAAACCAAAATTGCAAGTAGGCAGGTTAAGCTAGGACGGAGGTAGTATTAGTTAAACTTAGGATTAATCGTTAAAAAATACACACATTCCGTTTCGAGATAATTTGCATATTCTTTCGGTACGTGAATAAGAAAGGGCTGTTTTTTGCTTTTTACTTGATTTTTTTAAAGGTAGAGATTGAAAGTGAAGATTTTAAGAGTGTTGATTTTAAGGGTGAAGATTGTAAGAGAAATTTTCCTTTTAAGGGTGTGCAAATTAGCTCGGAATATTCCGAAAAAGACAGTGTGCAAATTATTTCGAGGCGGAAAGCGTATACTTTTTACCTTATATTGTACTCCCTCCGTCTAGGCTTACCTTGCACGGAGAGGGTCAACACAGATATTTTGTACTCCCTCCGTCCAAGCTTATCTTGTACAGGGAGGGTCAGCACATATATTAAAAAAATTATTTTTTTATTATTTGTTGACTTTTCAAAGGTGAATTGAGGGTGGAGATTATGTTATAACTTTCCTTTTTTAGACTGTGCAAGATAAGGTGGGACGACCGTTTAAAAAAAATGTTCAAAATAAAATGAAATGGAGGGAGTAATTAATAATATTTTTTCTTGTTACTAATTTATAATTTTACATGATTTCTTTAATTTTTGAAGTCAATGCATGATGTTACTTGTCAATGGAATATCCATAATATATTTTGTAGAGCTCGAACCACCCGTCATTATTGATGCAATATAAATTATAATATTGTACATTTTATTTATTTAAATACATAATTTATTTGTCGTCGTCAGAAAAGTGCATGTGCTAATCATGTGACAGAAAAATTTGATCGGTATAAATGCCGACGGCGAACAAATTAATTACCAATTGAAAGCGATTTCTTAAGTTACGAAACTAAATTAAAATTTTTCCTTTTTTTTGGCCCAAAAGCGCACGAGGACAAAATTGTTGGATCAAAAATAATTTGAGTCCTATTTTAAAATATTAGTAAAATTAAGAAAAAGAAACTTTAATTTAAAAATATAATTAATACAATAAAATGAAATAGAAAAATACCTGGAATCTGCACATGTAAAAGCCATCACCAAGCATCTCTTTATACCCCTGAATCGTCTTCACCGCCGGATTTCTCGGCTGAAAAATCACACTCGTATTCACCAGAGCTTTGATTCTATCGGGTCGGAGCAGGCACATCCACCACGCGATTATCGCGCCCCAGTCATGGCCGACCAAAAACACCTGCTCCGAAGAATTGATTGTAGCTCAGTTAGCAAAGTATCTTGTAATCTAGTTAATTGATCATCATTCAATTCTCAGAGACTCCATTAGGGATGGTGACCCGTTCAAAAAGAAAACTAGATTTCGCTCTGCCTTTTTGAAAATTCGATCTCGCTCGCTTTGTTTCCTAACCCGACGGATATACCCGTTCCATTTGTTATTTTTTTATAATATATACAATATTGTTATGAGTCTTATGACTATTGTTTAATATAAATATCTCGTAATCAAAATATATAATAAAGTATATATTATTGTGTAAAATATTTATTTACCAAAATTATTAAAACACTCAAATAAAAACAATATAAATATGAATATATTGATAATAAAAAAGTAGAATATATTATTATTAATAAATTAGAAATTTTTAAAACATTAACAGAAATAATATATACGAGTTAGGATAGATTTAGCAAAAGTCACTATCTGATATTCGTTTGATCAGATTTGAACTTGTCCCGTAATTTATTTGATTTTTATCCGCTGTGCGCTTAGTATAGATTTCTACCCGATTCATTACCATCCGTAAGATATATACTCAAAAGGGAAAAAAACAACACCTGCTCTAGCTGCAGCGCGTCGAGCAGCGCCACCAGGTCGCCGACGATGTGGAGCACCGTGTAGCTGGCGGGGGACGGCGGCGCGTCAGTGTCGCCGTAGCCGCGGAGGTCGGGGGCGATGGTGCGGTACCCCTTGGCGGCGAGGTGGCGCATCTGGTGGCGCCACGAGTACCATAGCTGTGGGAAGCCGTGCAGGAAGAGGACGGTGGCGGCTCCGCCGCCGAGCTCCGCCACGTGCATGTTTATGGCGTTGACTTTTAAGGTTTTGTGAACTATCTCATCCATGGTGATTAGTTTTGATCAATGTGTTAATTTTGTTTCTATATATGTCCTAAGGTTTTAAAAGTAGCTATGGATCTCTATTTATATTAAGTTTGGTTTAACATGGATATACATAGAAAATTCTACCTTTATGGGTACAATAATCTATGAAGTTAGATGACTAGGATTTTTATTATTTTATTAGGGGTAAGTTGAAAGAGAAAAAACACTAATTTTGGTTGAGTTATTAGTTAGAATATAAAATTTTAAAATATAATAAAAAAATTGTAAAAAGTTTTTTCTTTTTAAGTTACATTATTTAATAACTTATAATGTGAGAAATTATGAGTAAAAGGAATAATAAAATAGATAAAATGAGGAAAACAATGATAAAAGATTATCTTCGTCCTCAAAGTCTTCGTGCTATTCGATCTTGCAATAGTACTTGCAAGATCACTGGAAGAATTCCCAATGAAAAATTCGGCTATGCTAATGTTAGTGATTGGGATTGAAGAAAGTTGGAGATAAATAAAGGACTGAAATGAGAGAGAGAGAGAGAGAGAGAGAGAGAGAGATGATAGGCTAGAGGTCTTGGGACAAAGGTAGCCGTTTGAAGGTTGGAAGTTGGGTAAATGTATGAACCAGTAAGTAGATCATCTGTAGTTTTTGATAGAAGGGATATTTATTTTTATATTCTAAATGATAGAAAGGTCATTTCTCCTGATCTGATAATTCTAATTCTGTATATCTCTTGTCTCCAACTGAGCAACTATGCAAGATGGTACAAAAAGTGGATCTTGCACAACGGTTTTACAAAATCCCAAAACGTATGTTTCACCAAAGGGTAAACATGATAAGGCACTACTTGAGACTTAGGTTAAGACTCATGAGAGAGCTCTGAGTTATAAGCTCCATCACTAAAACATGTTCCAATTCTGCAGTTCATAGGGTTGAGTTCAAGAGGTCGTGAGGGTCCTCTCTGTCAAGATTGCCCCCAGTCTAGAGCTAATTCTCAACAGGACAGTTCATCATGTCTCTGGTCTATATTTCTGGGCTCAACTCTTGGAACAACTCTTGAGATCTCAGTTCTATAATTCTGAACTCAACTCTTGGGATAGTTTCTCAAATATTTTTGGACACAACTGAGGTCTTAGCTCTATATTTCTGGACCCAATTGTTGGGACAATACTTGAGGTCTCAGCTCTATATTTCTGGACACAACTCTTGGGACAACTCTTCAGGTTTCAGCCCTATATTTCTAGACCCTACTCTACAAGACAACTCCCAAGAGTAAGCACACGTGTTTTGAGGTGTGAACTCTAAACCTTATATACTTATTCCCCCAACTCAACTATATTTTTATGGCCTTATTTCCTTGCTCCACCAAAACTGAAAGGTCTATAATATTATCCTTATCAATATCGACTATATCTTTAATCATCTCATTGCATTGTCACCGCTAGCATGAAGTCACCATATATTCAACTATATATTATATCGTATATCAGTATAATTATAGTAGATCGAGGATTGAAATTTATGCCATCACTATTTATACGAAATTCACGATGATGGCAACCACATATATTGTAAAATATATAATGGATCATATATGATAGCTATTAAAAGGCCTCGTTAAAGTGAATCCAATAATGACTTGACAACGTAATTAGATGTTAAAAAATGGAGCGAGACTGTAACTTAAAAAAAGTTAATAAAGTTTCTTAAATTTTTTACAATTAACAATTTCTCATGAATTTAGATAAAATATACTTCCTCCGTCCTGACCCAATTTGCCTACCTTGATCGGACACGGAGGTTAAGAAAAAGCAGATTTTGTGGAATCTTTGACTTTTTCAAAGGTGGAGATTGAATGTGGAGATTTTGAGGGTGGAGATTGTGAGAGAAATTTGCTATTTATGGGTTGGCTAATTAGATTAGGACAAATCAAAAGAAAAAGTAGGCAAATTAGAACGGGACGGAGGGGGTATTTTGGTAGATACATTATTGTAGATGCCAAAAGCAGTAGCTTGTACCAAGATAATAGAGTTGTAAAGAGCAAATTAAATTTCATCGCCAATGAAGAGGTACTTAAAAAGAATATTTTAATTCCACAGTTACAACGATGTAATAATGTAGTAGCTAAGTGTAGGAGGATTATGTTGGAGCGTCTATAATATGAATGATAGTTGGATTTGAGGTTTGGCGACGTTTGAGATTTTCGAGGTTGGTCGAACATCGGTATTAACCTGAAAAATAGAATTCTGGGATGTCGCTAGAGGTAGATCCTTTGGTGCTTAAGTTAGTATCTGATTGTGATTTTGTGAGCGTAAGGTAAAGAAGTACATGATGTGGCTATTTGTTACTTATCCCTACTTTACATTGGCCGAGATATACATATGAGAAATATTGGATCCCGGCCATCGGCCAACACCTCAGATGACATCTCCCCAGATTTTGTACTCAAAGACCTTGGACCTCGACCTTGACCCAACATCCTTATTATGTCCACTTATAATGTAGATGTCGCAATTTTATATTATCACGTGTCTACGTGTACACCCACAAAATTATCTGTCATCACCTTCGTAATAGTATGTAGATGGACGTGTACCCGCTAAAACTCATCCGACCAAAGATTGAAAAATATAGCAATTGAAAATTAATCAATAATACAAGAAGTCTCTGGACCCCAGCTCCCACATGGGCTTTAAAGCTATGGAGCTGCATTTTATTAGATTATGGGCCAAGCGCAATTAATGGGCTAATGCACGGGTGTTTGTAAATAATTGTACTCTTAAAAAAATATTTTGAATTATTTTTGTAGGAAAACTAGATTTAGTAATGTTTGAAAATAAAATAATGTTAAAGCTTAAAATTAGTAAAAATTGAGTGTCAGCAGCTTCCGAGAATCAGCTTTTAATTACTTTTCAAAAGTTAGAAAAAACGATCCATAAAATTATTATATAAGATATTACACCATAACAAAAGATGATTAGAAAAGACGGCCCATAAAAAAATGTACCATAGTCACACATCTAGCAAAGTATAACACTACCATAAAGGTTCCCTCCAAAAAAAAAAAACACAATGCAAAAAGATAGCATAGAAATCCACCTATTTTCTAGACAATCTTCATTTCAAAATAGTCCCACAAACCAAGGGTGGGACTTTGCAGTCGGGTTCGGTTTCCCGACCCAACACTATTGGGTTTTACTAGTATTAGGTTGGTTTTTTTTAAAATCCTTAGGTAGTTGAGTTTTACATTATCGATCAGGGGTTTTAGGTTTCTGTTGAGTTAGATTTTTGGTGCCGTTGTATTTCTCGGGTACTCATATCTAAGAGTTGATTCTTTATCTATGATTTCTTTAAAACACACAAACATACCCACTAATGTAAACTATCATCCCACGCAAATTTTGTTTTTCTCTAAAACATTTAGAAACTTATCTATTATGCTCGTTCAGTAAAACTCGACACCACCTAATCAAGTACCCATGTAATCAAGTAACTCTGTAAGTAAATTTTATTGAATACCAAACCCAATAATTCAAAACCCACAAAAATCCAACCCGAGCCGACCCCTACCACAAACACACACATCTATGTTGATCAAGAACATCAACTTTTCATTTCACATATGATGAGTCTGAACATAAAATAGGACTACTATATATACATACAAGATAGGGACAACCAAACCACACATAACCTAACCTAGTATTTCAAAATGCATCAAATCCAGAGGGGGATCATTCTACACCTTAAGAGCAGTTTCCAGTGTCACCTCATGATTCTGAATCTTAGGATTCCCAGAACTGCGCCGTGGAGCCTCGACTGCCACAGCACTACCATAGTGCTGCCGGCACACAGGCATGTAGACATCTGCACCTCCTATGAGCTCCGTCTGCATCTCACCAGTCTTCCTCAGAGTGAAGAAAGCACGCTTGCCACACATTTCACAACGGGCTGTCAGTTTTGTTACCGTATCAGCAAGTGGAATGACACTTAGTACTGACCCGAAACTCCTCCTGTGACCAGAAAGTATGCGTTGATCATTCAAGACAAATACTACATAGACAACAGCATCAAGAAAAGCATATCTGAATGCTATTTACCTTAAGTAATCGCCGTCGAGGCCAGCAACAACCACCGTTTTCCCATCAACGTCAGCTGCCTCGCAGCAGAAATCGTAGAGATCGCCAAAAAATTGCGCTTCGTCAATGCCGATCACATCCAACTGATTATGATTACAGAAAATTGATGATGTTATTACTTTTGTTTGCAACAAAACACTCCACTTTTGTTTGCAACAAAGTGATTTTGAAGTGTTTGTAAACACTTCACTTGCTTAAACTTTTAAAGAAGCGATTAAAAGTAGAAATTGTAGTAAAACTGTCGATAACAAAAGCAATTTTTGACCAGAGAAAAAAATGAGAGAAGTTCTAACAAGTTGTCCTTAAGAAACACCCCAAATAGCTTTTCTTAAGTCAAAAGCCAACAACCACTCAAAAAAAAAAAAAAAAAAGCAATGGAAAACACCCTATTGAAAGTGATTATCATAATCACTTGAAATCTAATTCTAAGAAGCTATTATTACTTAAATTCAAACAACTTCTAGGACAAAATCACTTTATTTTTAAGTACTACATAATTCTGATTTACCCAAAAAATCAATTTTAATCACTTCTTTAGAAGAACAATTATTTGCAAACCCAATTACACTTCAACGACTTAAGTACCACCGCTTTGAACAAACCGTCGCAAGGGTAATGGGGAAATAAAGACTCAAGATCTAGTATTTTAATCAACAACCCAAGAATTTTGCATTAACATCAAACAAAACTTATCAGATCAAAGCAGAAGAAATCTATATAGGATCATATATACCTTACGATAGGCCTCAGGGCCAATCTTGTGCTTAAAAGACAAGAGATCTGGCAATGGCCAGCAAGGGAACTTCGTCCCATCATGTGTCACCACTGCATCTGTTGCGTATCGCGTATCCTTACTTGACTTAATCATCGCCACACTCCTACACAATTGATCCACAATTCATTAATCATTGATTATGGACTCACCGTCCATTAGATGCTACACCTAAATGAGTGCATCATGTATAACATCCACCTTAGATTTACACACAGATTCGGAAAAAATCCAACCTTCAAAATACTCCTAATAGAAATTAAACACAATTGATCCACATTTTCAGTTAATCAGATTTGCACACTGATCATGGACTCAGTCAGTTAAATGCTACACATGAACGAGTGCATCGTGCATAACATATACCTTCGATTTACACAAAGATTCAAAAAAAAAAAATCAACCTTCAAAATACTCCCAATAGAAATTACACACAATCAACACACATTTCCAGTTAATCAGAACATCACACTGATTGTGGACTCACCGCGTCCATTAGACGCTACACCTAAACGAGTGCATCAAGTATAACATCCACCTTCAATTTACACACAGATTAAAAAAATCCAAACCCTTGAAACACTCAATTAAGCACAATTGATCCACATTTCCAGTTATCACACTGATCATGGACTCACGATCCATTAGAGGCTGCACCTGAATTAGCACATCGTGTATATTATCCACCTTCGATTTACACACAGATTCGGACAAACAAATCTAACCTTCAAAATGCTCCTAACAGAAATCAAACACAACTGATCCACATTTCATTTACACACAGATTCGAAAATTGAAATACTCCAAATAGAAATTAACCTAATTCTCGACAGAAAAAGCCCTAAAATGAATACAAACAGACAAAAAGAAGGGGAAATGGGGAAAAACCTTCCGGTGTTAGTCTCGGCCATGACACGGCGGAGGAGAGCGGTGGTTTTGCCGGCGAACATTGGGCCAACGATGACGTGAACCTCACCGGGGCGGCGATTGGCAGACATGATTGGATTTGGAGGAGTGGTTGGTTTAGAAATGGATTACAGTACTGAATTTATAGTAAACAATGATAAGGGTTCCATTAAAAACTTTATTTTGAAAACCAGAGGCATTCAATTTTGCCATCTTTTTCAAAAATTGTTGAAATTTGGGAGGGAAAATTGAATGATGAATGAAGCTTACAGCGTACTGAACTGCTATTAGCCGCGTAATCATCAAGATTGGATTTTTAAAAATTTAAAAAATTCCAAATTTAACTAAGTCAAATAAATTAGTTTTATTCAAAAATAAATGGAAATTTTTTAGTTGAAGACCTGAATTTTGAAAAATATCCTAATTAGGAACCCGAATTTTGAAGATTATTAGTTTAGGATTTGAATTTTGAGTTTTTTTTTTTTTTTTTTTTTTTTTCCAAATAGAAGCATAAATTTTGAATTTTATTCTTAATTTAGGACTTACGTATTGAAAATATGAAATGTTGTTCGATATATAAAAGATTGAGTACATAGTAGATTGAAATGTTGTTCGATATATAAAAGATTGAGTATCATACTAATAATTCCGTTTATTTTCAGTATGTAAGTTATGAATTGAGAATACAATTCAAAATCTTAGCCCCTTAATTAAGAAAATTTCAAAATTTACGCCCCGTATTGAGAATTTTTATACTCCTTAATTTTTTTTTATACAAAAATAAATGGAAATTTTTTAGTTGTAGGCCTGAATTTTGGAAAATATTTCAATTAGAAACCTGAATTTTGGAGATTATTAATTCAGGATCTAAATTTTGAGTTTTTTTTTTCTTCAAATACAGGCATAGATTTTGAATTTTATTCTCAATTTAAGGATTATATATTAAAAACAGAAAATGGTATTTGATACACGGAAGATTTAGTACGTAGTAGATTGAAACTTTTAGTATGGAAGTAAACTGAATTTTTTGATAAATCGTACTAATCCTTCCGCTTATTTTAAAGATGTAAGTTTTGTTTTAATAAAATTCAAAATTTAGATCACACAATTGAAAAACTCTCAAAATTTAGGTCCGAAATTAATTTTTTTTATATCTTGGATTAAGATACAATAAAAATATGGTGTTTTAGTAGAATTTTCCCAAAAAGGAGTGTATAGAAAACAAGACTAAAAATTTGAAGTGTCTATGAAAATGACATTTGAAAAAAATATATATATTACATTTACTTTTTAAAAATATGTGTAATTGTGGGCCTGTGCTAATTGTTAACCTGCATAACTAGAATCATATGTGGATCATACATGTACTGGTGACAAAATCGGGCCGGTTTAATGGACCAAAAGTTCGACGGACTCCAGATCGATCCTAAAATCTTCGTATATTATAAGGGAATATTTTGGACCGAACTGATTGATTTTAGGCCCGATTAAAATTTAACCCGACCTAAAATATGGTATTGATCAAAATCTTCGTATATTATAAGGAAATATTTTGGGCCGGACTGATTGATTTTAGGCCCGATTAAAATTTAACCCGACCTAAAATATGGTATTGATTACGATGACTCTGTCTGATTGGATCCGACCGTCCGAACTGACACCTCTACGTATTCATGTAATTTTGTCTATTTATTTAGGTATTTACACATTGGAACATATTACTACTAATAAATGTAATTATAATATTCAACTAGGTTCGAAATTCATCAATTTTAATCCTTCAATTAGTCTAAATGCAACATAATTTTTTTACTTTTTAATTTTTAGTTAGGTGAGTTTAAGGTTCACACTCTCGCAAAATAATACGTTGGTCACGTCATTCTACAATTATTTATGAATTAAGCGGACGGTGAAAAATCGGGACGTAAAAATTTAATTACACGAATTATAATTTTAATATTTATTTTGTGAAGAAATATAGTAAAATTGATAAGATATTATCATCTGATCATTAAAAAGTGATCAAAATACACTAAAAAATAATATAATAATTAATCTAATCATTTGAATTAAATTATCACGTCTCTTATCCAACCACGCTGCTTAATACTTGACTCGAGATCTTTTGTTGAAACTTCAAAGCTTGAACCGTGATTGCGATTTCAGGCATGTTTGAATATACTTTTACGTTTAATAAAATTTGAAATTTTACTCGAATTCGAACTCGATAAGTGAAAGTATGTTAAAATAAGTAAAAGAATAGCAAACTATCCGAGCTCAATTCATGTTCGCCTCGACTAAAACTAGGTAAAACTCATTTGATTAATAATCAAATAAATATATAGTCCTATGTACCTAATACTATTCCACATATTCTACTGCGCGAGAGTGTCACCTGCTCCATCGCTCGTTCTAAAATTGCCGCCATTGAAGTGAAGGTAATGCCACAATTCAAATTCTGTTACCCTTTCCATGCGTTATTTTTTGTGGAAAAATAAAGAAGTTCGAATTCTGTTTACTTTATTTATTGGTTGAGGTTCGCCGCTATATCCAATTGATTCTGCACATGAAGTGTTTGATCGTATACCTCACTCAAACAAACTGTACCTCTGTTTCTTCGAGCTATTCCAAACTTTCTCTTGTCAATCATATGAAATTTTGTTATCCTTTCATGCGTGTTGTGTGAAAAAATATCCAACCGGTACTGCACATGAAATGTTCGATCATATGCCTCACTCAAACCGTACCTCTGTTTCTTCGAGCTATTTCAAACACCTTCTGTATATCGAAATGAAATCTTGTCAATCAAAGAGATGCAAACCCAACCAAAAGTGTCACGACAATCATTATTGTGAACTTTTTAGCAAATTTGATGGCTGAAGGAAGCTTGATCTGCATCTCAAGAGTCCAAATGGAACCTTTCTTGGTTGAGGTTTTCTGCTTTATCCAACTAGTTCTGCACATGAAGTGTTTGATCATATGCCAAACTATACTCCGTTTCTTCGATCTTTTTCAAATTCATTCTGTATATCAAAATGAAATCTTGTCAATCATTAATGCATACCCGATCATTATTCTGAAGTCACAGCTGGACTTTTTAGCAAATTTGGGCTGGAAGCTTATATGTGCAGCTCAAGAGTCCACATGGAACCTTTCTTGGTGGGGGTTTCTAAGGAATTTGCTTGATAATTGCTAAGTCGTGAAAATTTTGCTCTTTATTTCAGGACATACAGAAAGAATGAAGGTGAGCCTGGTGGGAGAAAAGGTGATATTGGTGCCATACATGAAAGAGCATGTACCCAGGTACCATGTCTGGATGCAGGACCCAGCCATCCTCCAAGCCACTGCATCCGAGCCTCTTACGCTCGATCAGGAATACGAGATGCAGCTTTCATGGGTTCAAGACCCTCTTAGTATGCATCATATCCCCTCTTTATTCATGACTATCCCAATTGCTGTAAATCTATTATGTATTTTTGCGGGTTTTGGTTGGCAGAGCAGACATTTATAGTGCTGGACAAAGACTTGGTGGTTGGAGAATTTGTCCATGGAGAACCCCATACCGAAGGTAGTTTGAATTGTATATGCTTTGGCTACGTTTACTTTGTTGTGAGGGTATTAGGGTGGGTAGGATAATGGTGTATTCGAATAAGGGATAGGGATTAACCACTATTTGGCAAGGTTGTAGAAGTCACTAGGCGCTAGCTAGACGTTAGAATGGGGGCTGATCGGGTTATAGGCGGGGAGGGATCGGAAAATAAAAATAGGTGTCCAATGGGAGCCTAGTGCCTAGGCAGGGATTAGTCGGAGCTAGTCGGGGATTTTTGCAACAGAGCTATTTGGCATTCAGTGGTAAGATGAGATGTGCGTATGTTTGTCTACTTTACTGGCCATTGGCCTATGGGCAATAGTTTGCTAGTTTTAACAAGGGCCATTTTCATGGCCAAATGATGTATGGACGTTCATTATAAGTGAAGGTTATCACATTTAGAAAGAGCTAAAATACTGCTGACAGAACTGTTCGGTTTTATTGTTTTTAGTGATGGGCCATTGCTCTATGGACTATAGTTACGAACTTTTATTAAACAATAGCTCCGGTCATTATGGAGGGGATAGAATTAGAGTTTAAATCTTCATGGTAGTATAAAGTTATGATATTGACAAAGAAAAAGTGCTTTGGTTCTCTTTTCTAATTTTTGTGCACTGCATACAATGGCACTCTTACTTTCTGTAGTGATTCTTATCAGCTATGGTTGGTGACGTAAATATATTTATGAATGATCTGGATGATCCGCAAATGGCTGAGGTAGAAATAATGATTGCTGAACAAAAGAGGTGTGTAACTATGTTATCTCAATCATCTCTTCTTCCTAATCATATTATAATTCGATTACTTTGCGAACATTGTTTTGCTTTTTATTTTGAGGTTGTAGTGCATGGACATATTTGGAAAAGCTGTTCAAGAATCATGATTTGACTTAGTTTTGGTGGTCTATGGAATCATTTGAAATTTTGCTTAAACATAATATATTTCTTCTGCAGTCGTGGAAAAGGCCTTGCAAAAGAGTCCGTTCTGCTCATGATGGCATTTGCTATTAAGAAGTTTGGGATTCGCACATTTCGTGTCAAAATAGGTGAAACAAATGAAGCTTCGATAAACCTATTCAAAAAATTGGTGGGTCTCTCTCTCTCTCTCCAGCAGCTGTGGAGACGATTTTGTACTCATCTGAAGTTGCTTATATTTTTACAGGGCTTCAAGGAGACTTCGTGCAGCGACATCTTCAAAGAGGTAAGCATGTCATATTCTACCATCCATACCTTAGATAATGCAGCAACTACTTTCAGTATGTCTTGTTATATGATGCTAAAACAAACATCTATTGGGATAAGAATTTTGGTAAATTGTCGAAAATAAATGTAGCATTCTGTAAATCTGGAACATTCTCTTGAACTCCTATGGTTTTTTTTTTTTTTGAGATGATAAACAACTCGGTATACTAATGCTTAGCAACGTTAAGTTGGATTAGTCAGTCTATTTTCTTTCTTCTGTTTTTGTTGTTGCATGGTTGAGGGAAAACTGTATGCACAGTATCAAATCTCGGTAACTCTACTTACTGATCACTGAACCAAATCCTGCATATACTAGGCAAGTGTGTCTTACACTTATGTTTGGAGCTACTGGGCAGCATTAGAACGTCTCCATCATAGGAACGTCTATATTCAGTTCTGATCATGTGTGTTTACTGTATTCCACAGGTTACTCTCGAATTACCAATAACAAAATCCAAGAGTGAGGAACTGGATCAATTAATTGCGAATGTCGTAACCTATTCATGACCTGACCATAAATATCGTTCTTGTGGCCGGATCATACAACATTCAGAGACTAATGGTGCGCTATTTACTTACAATTGGTCTCTTGTACTGACTAGTTTGGAATGTTTTAAACTTTTACACTAATTCTTATGGCTAGAGTAATTTGTTACGAATCTACTTTCTTTTCGGCATTTTTGCTTGACATAATATTGCTCCGGGTAAATCTGTGGTATCTTCGTCAAGTTCTTGAACTTTTTTGGTAGCAAAAAATGTCGATTGTGGATATAGCTATCATGAACACGGTCAATTGTATGTTTCACTCCTGCTATAGAAATCGATTTTCCCTGTCGATTTTAAATGTGGAGGTGACGCCGGGTGCATCTGGGGTACGTCATTCACAACAGAGCTTCCAGCTTGCCATACATGATTGACGATGCTCCCACTTTCCAGCGGCCCGATTACAGTGTATATTGTCATCTCACCGTCTCTATATTCCGCTGACACGTTTGAAACCTGGAAAGCGAGAGGTGCTGGGAGCATGGGCGGATTGTAGCTGGCTATTGACGTCGGGTACACCGTCATGGTGCCATTGGCACGACGGAAAGCAACCAGAGCTTGTGATCCGACCATGCCGGTGTCTGTGGGGTTGATTCCCCAGGCAATCCATCCGTTCGGGGCCTGCCGGGCCCTGTACGCGATGGCGACTTTACGGAGGGTGGGATTGTAATCCCAGTGGAGGTGAGAGGATAAGTGAGGGAGGTCAGTGCAGTAAGTGAAGAGTGTGGTGGATGAGAAAGTATGATTGGAGCAAGTTTGGGCTGAGGAAATGGTGAATATAGAAGCAAGAATGTTGAGTAGGAAAAGTGGTGCCATGGGATTAGTGTTGTGTTTGTTTCTATGTTTATTAGGAGGTGCATTTCATTTATATGAAGGGGGTTGGGGGTGGTGGGTGGGGTGGGGTGGTGGGGTGGGGTGGGGGTGGGGGTAGGAAGAAAGCAGGTGAATGTGAGAAAGTGTGATGATGGTAAATAGGTTTGTGGTTGTTGCTGTGTATAGGGTTGTCAATGAAGTGATCGGAGCCGACTTTTGGATTGTTCGAGTATTGTTCGTTACATTTTGAAGTGAATTGAGCTCAAACAAGTCTAATAATTTGGTGTCCGTTAACGTTCGCTAACTATTTGTAAATATTAATGAACACCAAATTTGCTAATGTTTTGCGTCGGTGAACATGAATGTTGAGCAATATCAAACGTGGATGTGGTATGTGTATAGCGATCAAGTGACCAATATCACGTCCATTGACTTTCAAAATCACATATCCATGTGATTAAGACATTGTTCCAAAATATGATGTGTTTAGGAGTCGAGTTGAATGTACTATTATTTAAGAAAATATTAGTTAAGCGTATGATATTATATTTGAGCTTGTTTTATTAAATGAATTGAGCTTAAATGACCTCTAATTGAGTCGAACATGAACCGAGCTTGAGTAACTTGACATTCTATCACGTTCTAAAAATTTTCACTTATTGAGCTCAAACTTGATTTGAGCTGTAAAATTTATTAAATGTAAAATATATTTAAGTTTATTTGTCATCTTTAATAGAACATAGCTCAAATAAGTGTTCAACAAATTATTCTGGAATCAAGTATCGATTAGTTTAGTTTGATTTTCGATCATAGAAATGTTCAACCATCTCATCTCCCTCTCTCTCTTTTAGTTGTATTAGTCCAAGTATCCCAAAATAGAGAAACTCTATGTTACCCAGTCGTATAGTACCCGACTAAATGATCTAATCGTTCATCTAAAAAGTATATAAAGATCAAATAATAGTTAATCGTTGATCTCAATTCACTTTCGAAGTAAATAGTTGAATCACCCAGTTGATTAGTACCCGACTAGGTAGCATAGAATTAGGTCCCAAAATGCGTGTGGGTGGAAGTACAATTTGGTAGTTTATGATATGTACTTTAAATTTGACATAACTTTATTGTCTGGTTTGATTATGTCTCCAAGTCAAGTTAAGAATATGTGGCTCTTATTTTATATAAAACCATTGTATTCAATTAGTTAGTTGAAAAATTCCCACAACTCTAAATTAAATTAACTCAAGTCTTTAAATTTGGAATTAATTATCACATGCATGAAAATAAATAAATAAATAAGAAGCAGAAAACAAAAGTAAAACTAAGATATCAAAAGTCTGCAAATCACGACTGAGACATTGAAAAATCTGATATAATATTCAATTTGATTATATTATAATAATATTATCCCCCTCCCACCTTAAATTACACACTTTCTTAAACAGTCGCCTCATCTTATCTTGCATAACGTGAAAAGGGAAAGTGATAACATAATCTTCACCCTCAAAATCTCCACCCTCAATCCACTTTTGAAAAGTAATAATTAAAAATAATTTTTCTTAATATTCGTGTCGACCCTCATGTACAAGATAAGTCGGGACGGAGGGAGTATTATTGTTATGAGATGACATAATATCTCTATAACGTATTTGACTCTTCCCAAATATACATAAATCAGCACCTCTCATTTAATAATGTTAGAAATATGGGACAGCCTTTGTTGACTAAATATTTCCCTTTTTGTTTAAAATATCAAATTGTTATAAAATAATAAGTCAGAGATTAGTGTCTAATTATTTTTAGGAATAAATTAATACACCTCCAAACACGCCCAAAAGAGAAAAACAAAAAACAAAAATAGCTGCAAATATTTTATTAGATTCTTTTTTTCTTGTTAGATATGTACACACTTAAAAAGTAAATCATTATTATTAGGACTAATTTTTATTAGTTATTACATGAGGTGAGCTGAGGTTTGTTCCCTTTATGACCAAGACTAATATTTTACTCCCCGTTCACAATTAAGTACTCCATCCGTCTCAAATGAATTTGTATAGAGGGATCGATACAGTATTAAGCAAAATTGTTTTTTGAGGATATTGTTGACTTTTCAAAGGTGGATTGAGGGTGGAAATTGTGTTATAATTTTCCTTATTAGGAAGTGTGCAAGTTCATTGGGACGGAGAGAGTATCATTTTAGACTTTCAGGTGAAATTTAAAAAATTACGAAACGGACAACACCAGTTCATTTTTCTCTCCATCAATCTTTTTTATTATCATAAATTTCTCCGTCTTTTCTTCATACCTTACTTATATAAGGTCCGCTTGCTTAAGACTAGGGAGTGCTGGGCCAAATCTGGCTGAGGAAGTTAATGAGTGTGCTTTACTGAGATTCGGTTCTCTACATCCACTGAGTCCAATCTTAAGCAAACGAACCCTTATATATATATATATATTATAAAGACTAATATGGAATTTTTTTTAGGGAATACTTAGTTTGGGATGTAGTGACATGTATCATATCCGCTGTGACACGTCCCTAGATGGTACATCCGTTTAAATAGTAAAAACATATTTCAGTTAAAGGAATGTGTAGGTAGGATATGTATTGAAATTTGTAAAAAGTGTATTGAAAGTTGTAAAAAGTGATGTAGATAGTAAGATGAGGATGTTGAGGGACGTGTCAATACTCAATTTTAGAGTGTGAAGTGAAATACATTGCAGATAGACCATCTCCAATCTAGATGGCCTCATACCAGTCGGACAACATTGAAAGAAACAAACGAGAAATGCTAGAACGACATTCTTCTATGAAAAAATGATTTTTCATTCGAGACGCATTTATGAACGGGACAGTATATATTAAAAAATAAAAAGCTGGAAAAAGCAATAGAGGACTAAATATTCTCACCAAAGTCGGGCCGGGCTGAATTTCCTCGCTGCTTCTTGCAACTGGACTTTATAGCTTATTCCTTCACTTCCAACAATATTGAATTTTATAACCCACACTTCTTCCATTCCCACACGTAGAAACAGTCAACCCCCCTTCACCTACAAACTCTACTTTTTCTTCTCTTCTTCCCCATCTTCTGGGTTCAAATTCTTCCAACCATCTATATAAGTTCCTTATCACTACTCTCTTTAATCGAAAACCTGAAAAATGGGCAGTTTAATCATCATATTATCGTCGATCCTCATCCTGTTTTTCTTGACTCCTTCATACGCCCAGAACTGCTCATCCTACGCGTTGTCGAGTGCCAGGTCGTACGCCACGTGCAACACTCTCGCCGTCTTGAATGCTTCCCTGCACTGGACGTATCACGAAAGCAACCACACAGTTGATATAGCGTATCGCCACACTGGAGTCTCTTCGTCCAACTGGGTTGCTTGGGCAATTAACCCAGCCCCGGGCGGCGGGGGCATGGTTGGCGCACAGTCTCTTGTCGCTTTTGTCAACTCCACTGGCAATATCCATGCCTATACTTCCGCGATTGGCAGCTACCAGACGACGCTACAAGAAAGCAACTTGAGCTTCCCCGTCCCATCTATTGCGGCTGAGTTCACCAATGAGGTCATTACCATATACGCCACGATTGAACTTCCCGCGGGGCGTACTAGGTTTTCGCAGGTTTGGCAACACGGTGAGGTTTCGAGGAATACGCCTATGCGTCATTTAACCTCCGGAGATAATATGAGGTCCGTTGGACTTATTGATTTTGCCAATGGCACGACATCTGCATCACCAGTAGCACCAGTAGCACCGGCACCTAGAGCGGCAGGTGTACCGGCAGGTACACCGCCGTCTAACGGAAGTAACAGTGGGAGCTGCCCGGCATTTACGTTCTCGAACAGGAACGCGTTCAGAGAATGCAACACTCTCCCCGTCTTAGACGCTTTCCTGCACTGGAACTACCACGAAAGCAACAATACGGTCGATATAGCGTACAGGCACGCAGAGGTCACTGCGTCGAACTGGGTTGCGTGGGCACTCAATCCCACCGGAGGAAACATGATTGGTGCGCAGGCGTTGGTTGCTTTCATCAACTCCAGTGGCTCAATCCATGCTTACACCTCTCCAATCACTAGCTACGACACGACGCTGCAGGAGGGTCCGTTGAGCTTCCGTGTCCCGTCCATTGCTGCCGAGTTTATCAACAACAACCAGATGATCATCTATGCTACCATCGAGCTTCCAGCTGGAGCTACGAGCTTCACTCAGGTTTGGCAACACGGGGACCTCTCTGGGACCACACCTCTGCGCCATCTAACCTCCGGAGATCATATGAGGTCTGTCTCGACTATTGATTTCGCTACCGGAGCCACATCAGACACTGGCTTAGCCGCCGGAGGATCAAGACAACGCCGAAGAAATGTAAGTTCAATGTTACTTCAATTATGATTCCTTTACTAAATCTTTGTATTCCTCTTCATTGACCTCAAGATCCTTCCTTTTTGTTCGTCTTTCCTCCAGATTCACGGCGTGTTGAGCGTCGTAAGTTGGGGAATCCTGATGCCTATCGGAGCCATGGCAGCAAGGTACTTGAAGGTATTCAAATCAGCAAACCCAGCATGGTTTTACCTCCACGTAGCAACCCAAGTATCGGCCTACATCGTCGGTGTCGCCGGATGGGGCACCGGGCTGAAACTCGGCAAAGATTCAGCCGGAGTCGAGCAAACAACTCACCGGAACATCGGCATCACCCTCTTCGCCATCGCAACGCTTCAGGTACATACTTTTCGCTTTATCTCATGTCAATATCAGTTAAATCTCAAACAAGCAATACATCAAACACTTGGTGCACACACTTTTCACTTCATCTCTATTGAATCTCAAACAAGCAATTCATCAAACACTTGGTGTGCAGGCATTTGCGCTGCTATTAAGGCCAAAACCAGACCACAAATACAGATTCCACTGGAACATATACCACCAAGCAATCGGTTACGCCGTGATCTCTCTTAGCATCGCCAACATTTTCGAAGGATTCGACATATTAGACCCGGAAAGGAAGTGGAAAAGAGCATACATAGGTGTGCTGATATTCCTCGGAGCAACTGCTGCTTTATTAGAAGCATTTACATGGTTTATCGTACTTAGAAGGAAAAAAGAGTCTGACAAGCATCCTACCAATGGCGTCAATGGCGTTAATGGATACCATGCTTGATTTTTACTTCTTTTTCTTTAGTTATTATTATACGTTGTTATTTGTTTGTAGATGACGACAATATTAATTTATTTATTATATACGGTAGATTCACACACGTGTTAATTTGCATGTTGCAAAATTTGATTTGGTTTCTGTCACGTGTGAAAGGAGGAATATTTATACTTTCCAGTTAACAAAATTTGAAAACCGCGTCTTTGCCTGCCGCATCCCAATTATATTCATTATTTATCGATAACACTGCAAATGAACAAAATTTTCGATAAACAACTCGTAAATAAACACGTTAAATCTTCGTTTATTTAGTAGGGGTTGATGAATGAACTAAGCTTGTTAATGTAGGTTTGGTTATCGATAACTAACGAACAAGCTCGTTTTATTTATACGTCAATTAATAATAATAATGGTGGTAATAACAACAACATTATTTTTATATTAACTAATTTACCTTCTACTAATCTTGTTTGACGAAGTTGGATAATTCATGTGGTAGAACATCCGATGTTCTACCAAGACCTTTGGTCCTCGGTTCGAGTCACCGTGGGGGAGGGGAGGATTTTTTCTTTATTATTAGATTAGGAGAAAAAAATTAAAAAAAAATCAAATCTTTTCATATATCTACATATTTGTATTTATTAAAATAACTTTGCATACGAAAGATAAATTAGTTGTAGCTCAATTAATAGAGCATCTTGTAGCATTTCTCCTAATTTCATATGGCGACACCACTGCTCTTGTGAACGATACAGCGAAAACAAGAGTTGTTTGTTGGTTTGATGTTCTTGAGCAAGAAAATAGTTCACAAAAGAAAATATTCATAAACATGCCAAAAACTAAACATGTTCATGGAAACAATCGAGCCCCAAGAATTGAGCTTGAGCTTGAGCTGAGCTTAAACACTTAAGAAGTGAATGAAACATATACAAACAACCCAAAGCTCGGGTTTTTTGCTGCCTTATTTATTGGAGTTGTCTCTACATAGGAGAGGGGTAAAATCAGTCTGGCTGGATCAATTGATTCAATTTTGTTTGACATTCTACGTAGGTTGAGTATAGAAACATTGGTTCCAAGAATTATTGCGCCCAACAAGTTTAATGAATTTAAATAAGAAAGGAATAGCCTATTCCTTTGTGTCTCATACCGTCCGATGCCAGCTCGACTTAACCTAGCATGTGACATTAGTCCGGTGACGTAAAGCTAGACAACCCTAATTATCATCTCTATGCTACATTTTAAATTCATCTTTCATTTACACCTCTATTTTATATACGAATCGATAAAAATCTTACAGTTCAATAACATCATTTTTAGCTTATAATCAAAAGGTCACATAATCTAATTTCTAAACTCAACTTCTAACCTTGAATTGATAAAACTTAAATATTTAAATGTCAACTCTTTTTAGGTAATAAATGTCAACTATAATATTCAAATATTTAATTATTATTGTTATATCACATCCATAATAGTCCTAATAACGTAGAGGGAACCAAGCTACAATAGTTGTTGAACGTGTTATTTCCAAATCAGGTTACGAAATCGAAGGTGTCAATTCGAACGGTTCGGTTCGACCAGATACAGTTTATCTAGCCATTATTATATGTTAGGTCGTATTGTGTCGATTTAAAATTTTACCAGATAAAAATAATTGAATCCAGCATAAACCACCCACTTAAATATACTAAATTTTTTAAATTCGTCTATGACTCGTTGAACTTTTAGCTCATCGAATTAGGTTTGTTGGGTCGATGGTACTTCGAGCCTAGATCATATGACACAGCCCATCTAAAGTATCGGGAGAATTTGGTTGGTCCATCGAACCTGGTCGATTTTACCAGCTTTATGAGGTCAAAATTATATGCTACTCGACCCAAAATTTCATCCGGCGAAAAAACTATGATTTTCGAGTTGTTTCACCCGTCAAACTTTTAGCTTATCGGATCAGATCTATTGATCAATAATATTTTGAACTTAAATTTTTATGATTCAGTCCATCTATAATATCGAAAGGACTAGACTGATCTATCGAACCTGATCGAATTTACCAACTATATATACAACATTAAGGTTAACCGAATAAATGATACACGTACGTGTGAAAATTATAAAAACAGTCACCTAGTTATAGGGAGATTGTAGTTTGACCATACAAATTAAAAATTCCAATAAAATTATATAACTTTACGTTTTATAATTTTAAGTTTAAATAAGTCTCAAATTGGATTTTTGTTAGTAAATTGTAATGACTATTGGTCCAGAATGTCTAATTAGATACTATATTTTTATTGGTCGCTTATATTTTTTTTTCTCGATTTCTCCTCACCTAAAAACACCTATGCATGTCCTCAGTTTACTGTCTAACGAGCACCTAGCGATTTTTACAACATTAACTACGATTAAGACCACCTACCTAAAAGACTATAAGTGACGCATTTCAGATTCTAAAATTAGGGTACGGCGGATAATTTAAGAAATATAAAAATATATTTAAAATAATACTCATTCGAAATGTTTGTATAACTAGAACGAATTATACAAGCAAGACTCTTTTAATAAGGCAGAAGGAGTATTTAATAGACGGAGTACTATCTAATATCACAACTATTTTTTAGTTATTTCTTAGTAATTTTTAGCAAGGACAATTAATCAATATAGCATTAATCCGAAAAGTATATAGTCAAAAATAGTTCGTTACAACACGTTTGTAAATATAATCAAATAAAAGTTACCAATATGTAACTAAGACATATAGACCAAACAAAATAAATAGTCGATTACTGACCTAAAATATATAACTAATTAGCTATTATAAATCCCTTTGTTAAATTATTGCTTAAAACCAAATTAGAATGCATGCAAAACTTAAGTTTAAAACCAAACAACCAACACAATATATTTATACACTTGTTACATATTAGGTTAATTATCATTTACAATATATTTTATAAAACGTAACATAAAATTAACATTTTTTTCGGTTTTCTTCTTCTCAATTTGATGCATGCGGGGTCAATTTGGCTCTAATTACTGATATAGAGCTCGAAGTTATAAGTTGGAAAGGTAAACAACACACATAGATAACAAGGATGCATTTTATAAGATGGAAAAATTTAAATCTACTCGTATATATTAACATCTTTAACAAAACTAGTTCCGTATATTTCATAATTTCAATTTTCATATATATTTTAGTTCTTTATGTTTTGTACTTTGTCCAATTTGAAGACAACACATGTCGTTGGTCATTTTAATAGCCGAAAATCATCACGAGCTAAGTTGAGCTTTGTATATTTCACAATGACTATTAAATTATGAAATATACGAAGCTCAATTTAGCTCGTCATGTCATCGGCTCACGTGATAATTTTTTACTATTAAAATGATCAGCAACAGGTTTGTTCTCAAATTGAACAAAACCGAAAATATAAAGGATTAAAATTAAAATTAATTAATATTATTTTTTTACATATTGTTTTTTTCCATGTCATAAGAAAAGCACTTTGTTCTGTATCCCATTTTCCATCGGACAAAACTGAGATCAGCCTAAATAAGCATACAAACTAATACTCCCTCCGTCCCGACTTAATTTGCACACCTGCTCCGACGCGTATAATAAAAAATACTTTTAGTTGACTTTTGCAAGGGTGGAGATTGAAGGTGGAGATTTAAAGAGTGGGGATTATAAGATTCCTTTCCATTTTAGGAATGTGCACAACAGGATGAGACGACCGAAAAATGAAAGTGGGCAAATTAGGACGGAACGGAGGGAATACAACATTAAAATCAATAAATTTGGCATGCCAAATTTTTATATATATATATATATAAATATATATTTATGCGTTCAAGTTATACTATGATGAAAGTAATTTTTCATAATTGTTATTATTATTAATTCAACAAACTGATCTATATATACATGATTTAATTAATTAACACACACACAAAATACATTTTGGGATGCCTAAATTAAGACAAAATTAGGCACGAAAAACATGTTACAACATTAAATCATGGGGACATCCGGTAAAATAGTTTATTCGGACAAGTGGTAACACACACTCCATGCTTGATATATATATATATATTCATCTTGTGCATTGCTCGTAAAAGATACAGAACATTCATCCATCAATCATGGCACTAAAACTCGTCTTCGCTCTCCTCTTCGTTTCGCCTTTTCTGGCACTCGCCCAAGATCCCGTCATATTTGACATCACACAGAAAGGTGCCACACCCGATGCAGACATTGCCCCGGTAAGTTATCATGTATCCATTATAAAAAGACTGTCAAATTTTAAGAGACAAGGAATTCTGAAAATTTCTAGATATTCCAGCAGCCGTTGGGATAGGCGTTGAAAAATTACATACACATATTTCAAACAGTTGCCAATAAATTGTGGTCTCCGTTGGAATTTTGACATTCCAATGACCTTTTTCCAGCAACACAAACCGTTGGAATCTTAAATTTTAATGGAAACTACTAAATCCCAATGGTTTTATTCTTTTGAAATTTCATTTTTTTTTGTAGCGATCTATCATTGACACATGAGAGAATGTTTACGAGGTTATAATTTTTTTTAGATTCTACTAGATATTTGGACGGAGGCAATTGCTTCGCCAACCCCAACCAAAATTGTCATACCTCCTGGGACATGGATTTTGAGTCAAGCAAGACTATTGGGCGAGAATAAAGCTCCATTGGAGCTTGAAGTCAAAGGGACAGTACAGGCCTACTCGGACCCAAATAAATTGCCCAATAAAGAATATGAATGGGTTACCATCAACTATGTCTCCTTCTTCACTCTCTCCGGTGGTGGGGTCTTTGACGGCCAGGGCCAGGAAGCCTGGAAGGCAAACGATTGCAACAAAAACAAAAACTGCGCGAAGCTTCCCATTGTAAGATATATTATCCCAACATTAATTCATATATATATAGAGGAATGATAAGAAATTCAATATTGATTTCTTATCGAGAAACAATTGATGACACGTCTTGTCACATTTTGTTGCAGAATCTGAGCTTCAATTTCATTAACAACTCGTATATCCATGATGTGACAACCAAGGACAGCAAGAATTTCCACGTCAACGTCATATCAAGCCACAACGTCACCTTCCAGCGCTTTAGGGTTTCTGCGCCAGAAGAAAGCCTAAACACCGACGGCATCCACATCGCCCGCGGCACCCAGATCCAAGTCCTTGACACCATCATAGAAACCGGTGACGACTGCGTCTCCATGGGTGACGAGCTGTCAGATGTTCTGATTCAGAACGTAACCTGCGGGCCAGGCCACGGGATAAGCATTGGCAGCCTGGGTAAGAACCCTGCCGAGAAGGATGTGTCGGAAATAACCGTGAAGAACTGCACCTTCATCAACACTCAGAACGGAGTCCGAGTCAAGACATGGCCCTCTGCCCCAGCAACCCTAAAAATCACGGGTCTGCATTTCGAAGACTTGACCATGGTCAATGCCAGCAACCCTGTCATCATTGATCAAGAATACTGCCCCTGGAATCTCTGCTCGCTTGATGTAAGTCAAGTTTCTATATAGAGCAACATTTATTTCACTGATTTACTAATATATCTCTATCTATATGCACAGAAACCATCGCTAATCCAAGTATCGGGCGTGACGATCAAGAACATCAAGGGGACGACGAACACTCCAGAGGCGCTGACGTTTGCTTGCAGTGGAAGTAACCCGTGCGGGGTGGAGGTCGGTGACATCGATCTTACGTACACCGGAGACAAAGGCCCGATTACGACCAAATGCCACAATGTGAAGCCAACAGTTGTGGGAAAACAAAATGTACCAGTTTGTTCTGCTCAGGCTGCTTAATTAATCTTTTTGCTTAGGTGGAAATAAATTTTGATAATTATTTAGTTAATAAATACAAGAGAGGTAGTAGAGTTATTACATGATTCACTTGTTGACAGGTAAATTACTGGTGTAGGTACACTGATTAGGTTTTGAGTAGATATCCAATTTTCATTATCTTTTTTTTTTTTTTTTTCCTTAGGGAGAGATTCCATTTTCTTGTAATGTGTAATTAAACCACATTTAATATTGTGGTAGAAGTAGTAGTAAAATGCCATTAATTTTAATATTGATGTTATTTTTATTTTAGGGTTAATTGCAGTCAGTTACGGATTTATGAATTTTCCTTGCTGAGAGCACAATCAATATATAAGAGAGTACGATTAATATTCAATGATATAAAAAATAATTAATTATACGGGCTTTGTTAACCTAATTAATATTTTAATCTAAAAAGTCAAATAACAAAATAAAAAATTATGGGGACACGTGCCTCCATAATAGGTAACATGGATTAGTCATTAATGACATCAACCCCATTAAAATATCGGAGCGCCTAAATCGGCTCGAACCGATTTTGCCTAAGTTTAAAGGGAAGCATGTTAGAAGAAAAAAAATTGTGTCCCATTTTCCATCCGACACAACTGAAATCAGCCAAAATAAAGCATACAAACTAATACATCGAAATTAATAATTTTGGCATGCAAAATCATACAAACATTCATATATATATATATATATACACACTCAAATTAGTAATTTTCCCTAATTGTTATTATCATTAATTCAACAAACTGATCTATGTATACATGATTTAATTAATTCACATTCTCGTGCCCACAATGGGCTAAAATTACGTTTCGTTTCATAAGTTTCTATTCGTTTAATTTTTATCCTAAAAGGAGTTGTTTTTTAATTTCCGTCTCATAATTAAAGAAATTGCATACACTTGGACCCAGTTCCATCGCTAATGAGCAAATCTGTCGAAAAAGTACACGTGACTGTCATTTGATACCAGTTTCCAACTGATTTTAGTTAACATGGAACCGTCACTAACTTTTTTTAAGGACATACAAAATAATTTCACTTGACAGTCACTAGTGCATTTCCGGCCGATTTGCTCACTTGCAACGGAAATTGGTCAAATTGTGAACAATTCCTTTAAGGATTAAATATTTAAATCAACCTGAACTATGCGAATTTTTACAGTTCAATACTTAAACTTTTTTTTAACCGATTGCAACCTGTCGTACACGATTTCGACAAGTTGCAACCCCAACCATTTTTTTTCGGCCAAATCGCGCGCATGTGACTCTCACATGCGAATTTGAGACTGTTTTTATATTTCTTTAATTTTGAGTGCAATTTTGTACATAATAAAACTTAATAAGGTGGACCTAAAATTAATAAACCTAAAATCACTTTTTTACCCTTCTGTAAACTACAATTCAGTATCTCCCCTGATTCACGCTTATAGGTCGAATTTTTTCTATTTCCATTAAATCCGAATTTGGAGAAATTCAAATCTATGGTAAGAAACCCTTGTGTTTGAACATGAGGAGACTCGGTTAAGGTGCTAGAACTAAGATTGTTTTCATTATGCAAGCCAAGTTGCTTGCTAGAAAGACTAGTGTTGGTAGCGGGAGGAATTGATGAACTATTATGGTTGTTGGTGTTATTGTTAATTGAATCCCTCATATCAAAGGCAGAGGAAGAAGGGTCGGTTAACTAGCGGGCGGTCGGGTCGTAAGGAGCCCAAACCCATCTCCATTCTACTGAAATTGAACAAAACACGAACCTTGTTCATCAGTTCACCTCTAGAAGATCAAATCCGTGGGGCTAAGGTCCACGACACTGTTTGATGAGGGCATGCAGACTAGAGTCTGAAGCCTGTATCCTGAGCCTGTCGGGCCCACTCACAGTGAGAGGCAACGAGTTTTATTAAAGAAGTGATTTTAGGTTTATTAATTTTAGGTCCATTATTCTTTACAAAATTGCACCAAAAATTAAAGAAATATCAAAACACTCCCAAATTCGTATGTGAGAGTCACGTGCACGCGATTTGGCCGGAAAAAATGACCAGGGGTTGCAACTTGTCGAAATTGTGTACTACATGTCCGTGTGAAAAAAAGTTTAGTTACTGAACTGTAAAAATCCGCATAGTTCAAATTGATTTAAATATTTAACCTTTTCTTTAATTATGGGACAAATTTAAAAAAAAATCGAGATAAAAGTTGAATGAGTGAAAAATTACAGGTCGAAAAAGTGATTTTAGCCCAAACTAATAGGACATCAAAAAAAAAATGTCATATCAAAATTAAATAGAACATTTATATATATATGTGTATGTATATATTTATGCTTTGAAGCTATATATACTGAAATTAGTAATTTCCCTAATTGTTATTGTCATTATTTAAACAAACTAATCTATATATACATGGTTTAATTAATTAACATACACACAAAAGACATTTTGGATTGCCTAAATTAAGACAAACTTAGGCACGAAAAACATGTTACAAAACATTAAATCATGGGGACATCCGCTAACATAGTTTATTCGGACAAGTGGTAACACACACTCCATGCTTGATCTATATATATATATATATACATCCCGTGCATTGTTTGTAAAAGATACATAACATTCATCCATGGCACTAAAACTCGTCTTCGCTCTCCTCTTTGTTTCGCCTTTTCTGGCACTCGCCCAAGATCCCGTCATATATGATATCACAAAGAAAGGTGCCACACCCAATGCAGATATCGCCCCGGTAAAGTTATTATGTATCCATTGCAAGAAAACCGTCAAATTTTAAGGGACAAGAATCTGTTGAAATTCTGAAAAATTCCAAATATTCTAGCATCCTTTAGGATAAGCGTTGGAAAATTACAACATGCACATCTTTCAAAACCTTGTCGTTGGAATGTGTTTTCCATTGGAATTTTGACATTCCAATGGCCTTTTTGCCAGTGACACAAACTGTTGGAATCACAAATTTTAATGAGAAATCACTAAATTCCAACGATTTTTCTTCTGCTGGAATTTAATAATTTTTCTATAGTGATCTTATTGACACATGAGCAAATATTTACGAGGTGCTCACTGTAATTGTGATAATTTTTTTTAGATTCTACTGGATATTTGGACGGAGGCAATTGCGTCGACAACCCCAACCAAAATTATCATACCTCCTGGGACATGGATTTTGAGTCAAGCAAGACTATTGGGCCAGAATAAGGCTCCATTGGAGCTTGAAGTCCAAGGCACAGTGCAGGCCTACTCGGACCCAAGTAAATTGCCCAATAAAGAATATGAATGGGTTACCATCAACTATGTCTCCTTCTTCACTCTCTCCGGTGGTGGGGTCTTCGACGGCCAGGGCCAGGAAGCCTGGAAGGCGAACGATTGCAACAAAAACAAAAATTGCGCGAAGCTTCCCATTGTAAGATATATCCATGCATTAATTCATATATATATAGATGAATGATAAGAAATTCAATATTGATTTCTTATCGAGAAATAATTGATGACACGTCTTGTCACATTTTGTTGCAGAATCTGAGCTTCAATTTCATTAACAATTCGTATATCCACGACGTGACAACCAAGGACAGCAAGAATTTTCACGTCAACGTCATATCAAGCCACAACGTCACCTTCCAGCGCTTTAGGGTCTCTGCGCCAGAAGAAAGCCTAAACACCGATGGCATCCACATCGCCCGCGGTACTCAGATCCAAGTCCTTGACACCATCATAGAAACCGGTGACGACTGCGTCTCTATGGGTGACGAGCTATCAGATGTTCTGATTCAGAACGTAACCTGCGGGCCAGGCCACGGGATCAGCATTGGCAGTCTGGGTAAGAACCCAGCCGAGAAGGATGTGTCGGAAATAACCGTGAGGAACTGCACCTTCATCAACACCCAGAATGGAGTCCGAGTCAAGACATGGCCCTCTGCCCCGGCAACCCTAAAAATCACTGGTCTGCATTTCGAAGACTTGACCATGGTCAATGCCAGCAACCCTGTCATCATTGATCAAGAATACTGCCCCTGGAATCTCTGCTCGCTTGATGTAAGTCAAGTTTCTATATAAAACAACATTTATTTAACTGATTTACTAATATATCTTTATTTATATACACAGAAACCATCGCTGATCCAAGTATCAGGCGTGACGATCAAGAATATCAAGGGGACGACGAACACTCCAGAGGCGCTGACGTTTGCTTGCAGCGGAAGTAACCCGTGTGGGGTGGAGGTTGGCGACATCGATCTGACGTACACCGGAGACAAAGGCCCGATTACGACCAAATGCCACAATGTGAAGCCAACAGTTGTGGGAAAACAAAATGTACCAGTTTGTGCTGCTCAGGCTGCTTAATTAATCTTTCTGCTTAGGTGGAAATAAATTTTGATTATTATTTAATTAATAAATACAAGAGAGGTAGTAGAGTTATTGCATAATTCACTTATTGACAAGTGAATTACTGGTGTAGGTACATCGGTTACGTTTTGAGTAGATATCCAATTTTCATTATTATTATTATTATTTTTTTCCTTAGGGAGAGTTTCCATTATCTCTTAATGTGTAATTAAACCACATTTTATATTGTGGTAGTAGTAGTAGTAAAATGCCATTAAATTCACTATGGATGTTATTTTATTTTAAGGTTAATTGTAGCAAACCCACAAAACTATCTGCATTTTTAAATACAAATTATTAAATCTTTTTTTGGCACCGATACATATATATTATATCAGTTTGGCAGATAAATCATTAAACTTATTTTTCCGTCATTTTTCGCCGAAATTTCGCACAAGCCCGTGATAAACTTTTAAGGATTTTTTTTTTTCAAACAACCTTTTAGTAGGCCAAAAGTATAAAATTACCTCACACCTTTATTTTCCAAAAATAATTCATTTGAATCATCAACGAATCTCTCCCCGAAGTTTAGAACCTCTAGTATTGAAGATGAGCAGCTCATCTACCTACTAAAAAGTTGTTTGGACAAAAAAAACCCATAAAAGTTTTCACGCGCAAGTCAAGTGCGGAGTTCCGGCTAAAAATGGCCAATAAATAAGTGGTTTATCTGTCAAACGCATGCAATTTGTATGCATCAGTGTCAAGAAAAAAATTAGTGATTTATATGCAAAAATGCTAATAGTTTAGTAGGATTGCTGTAATTAACCCTCTATTTTATGTAGTGGTAGTAATGGTTTCTTTGAGGGGTAGTTGCAAAATAATAATAAAATCTTAGGTCTTTACCCACACATAATTAGTATCACGTGTCACCTATTGAATATTATTTTATCCACATAAATTTAGGTCTTTTCCCACACATAATTAATGCCACATGTCAGCTATCTGGAGTTACACGTATAATGACACGTTACTGGCCACATCATCATACACATTGAACACATTACCGTCCATATCATTTGCCACGACATTGACCACGTCATCGCCATCTTCACGCTCCTAGAAATTAAATTACTCACACATAACACAACGTTTCACTCATACACACATGTGAAGGTAAAAGCTCAAGAATTACCACACAATAAGTAGTGTTCAGCTAAAGACATTTTTACACGTGCTTACATTTGTCACATAATATTAATATCATTAAAACCAACTCGGTTCCTTTTTGGTTTGGGGTTCAGTTTGACAACAAAAAAAGTTCGGATTGATTCGATTCAGGTCAAGTGAAATTATCTACGGACATTAATATCGGTTTGGAGTGCTTTCAGATTGCAATTCGATGGTGATCCGATTATCTTCAAGACCCGTGCTCATCCCTCTAAAAAAGAGTTAATATAAATAAAACATTAAATTTCAATTATATTTTCCTTTTGTGTCCCTGTATCTCATTTAACTACATTTGAATTAGAGCCTAAAATGATTTTCCCCGACATGATTATTTTTGTATTCTAAGGTATATTCTTATCTACTTCTTGCACTTATTCTATTCTAAAAAAATTAGAAAAATAAGAGAAAATAACTTGGAAAATATATTTATCGTAATAAATGAATTTAGAACAAATTCATGAAATAAATTACGAGAATCTTAAAAAATAAAAAAAATGTTATCAAAATTAGAATGACATTAAATGAAAAAAAATGGAAATCTAGATATAAGAAGAATGTATGTATCTTTTGCATTTTATAAGAAAACAAAAAAATGCAATATATAAATTATGAAAATATTTACTTACATGAAAACATAAATATAAAGGGAATATAAACGTTAAAAAAATAAATTTATCAGAAAATAAATCATATATAAAATTAATCACAGTATAACAAATTTTTCATTTTTTTGGTAGGAAATATAAATATAACGCAAAATTAAAAGTAAAAATGATAAATTTTTGAAAAATAAACATAGTGTATTAAAATTATGAAGATATTATTTATAAAAAATGAAATCAACTAAAAATTTGAATATATAAAATTATATTTTTTTAAAAGGAAATTTGTATAATAAAGATCAGTTCTTTTATATTCCGCATTCATATCAAAATCAGAAAAATATATTGTATAAAATACGTAATTCTAATTACAAAAATGAAAATATTGAAGTAGATGTATATAAAAAGTTGAAAGTATTCAAAATATAAATTAATACACAAAAATATGAAATTATTTTTATATTGTTTTATCATTCTTATTTTATAGGAAAATCAAGTAATTATAGTATATGAAACACGAAATTTTAAACATATAAGAAAATAGAAAATATAAACAAAAAGGAAAATCATAGTTGCAGCCCACAAAATTTCTCAACGTAGCCCACTAATTTAATAAATTAAAATAATATTAATAAAAGACTACAATGCCTTTAACGAAAAATTAACACAATTAATTAAAAATAATATATATATATCTAATATAATTCAAAAACTTTTTTTTTCTTCTGTGCATTTTTTTCTGTGTCATCTTCGACCAATTTTTTTCAAAATTTCATCAACGGAGGATAGATACCATCGACACTCGATGTTGACTTATTGTGTTCACTTATTTTATTGGCTAATGCATTTGAAATCAGTCTGTTCGGAGAAGCCTTCTAGTGTTTTATAATATTCTAATTCTAATTCTAATTTTCTCTATAAATGCGAAAAATATATTCTTATATATTGTCTTATTTTTTCAATTTTTTGTTTTAAGATTTATTTTTTTAATCTTCAAAATTTTATATAATTATAGTTTCATATCGTATATATTTATGTTTTATATTCCTAGTCTTTTAATTTCCCCATTTTATATTTTATCACTTTTGTATTTTAATCTATTGACATTTTCCATGAGTTGAATTCATTAATTTTTTAAATTTATTTTAAAGGTGTTAATTGAATATTATGTGGTTATGCCTTTGATTAAGGGTGACTATTTGTGTACATGTGGGCCAAAAGTGGATATGACCTATTTATATAGAGCCAAAATGATTTTTACCCCATGTTAGATTGTATCTTTGCGGGACGGACCAAAATGATTGCAGAAAATAAATATTAATTAGTTCGGGTTGACCTAATAATTACTAATCAACTCAGTGTCATTTAAACATTAATGAAAGTAGTCTGGTTCCTCTCTTATATTAGATGGTTCATCCTTGTTTGTATGGAATTTATATACGATAGATAAACATCATCTAATATATGTGCGATTTAGTGAACATTGTGGAAACGAGATGAAACACAGAGTGATCTCATATGTAATGAAAGTGGTTGTCACGAAAAATTGAAATCGAGTACAACTAAATTGCGTAATAAAAATTAATACCAAATTACTACAAGTAATTATTTAATAAATTTCTTAGTTCAATCGGTCTCATAATTAGTATATATACAAGACACTTTATTGAAACTGCAATATTTTCTCTCCATAATTAAGAATAAAAATAAGGGGATTAAAAAAAAAAGCAAAACCAAAATTAAATACAAGCACGTGCAACTACCATGGGTAGGGGTTAATCTTATCCTATCCCCATAAATAATACCCGTATATGTTATACACCATTAAATTTAGGAACCCAGAATGTATCCAACGATTAAGTTACGCGGTCTGAGCAGCGGGGCCGCAGACTGGTATGTTCTGTTTTCCGGTTAAAGTGGGTTTTACATTAGCGCATTTGGTGGTGGTGGTGCCCTGAGTTCCGATGTATTGTAGATCAACGTCACCAATCTCTACGTTCTCACATGGCTTACTTGAGCTGCAAGAAAAGATCAATGCCTCCGGGGTATTTGTTGTGCCCCTGACGTTCTTGATTGTCACACCTGATACTTGGATCAACGATGGTTTCTGCACCCATACAAAAAATTATTAATTAATTTCTATTTTTTTTTTTTTTTTTTGTATATTGATAAATGGTGACATCATTATGTTATATAAATATACAATTCTTACATCAAGCTTGCAGAGATTCCAGGGGCAGTATTGTTGATCAATGATGACAGGGCTACTGACGTTGTTCATGATCAAATCTTCGAAATGTAGATCCGTGATTCTCAGGGTGGCTGGAGCAGAGGGCCAAGTCTTGATTCGGACACCATTCTGGGTGCCGATGAAGGTGCAATTTTTCACGGTTATTCTCGCCACATCCTTCTCGGCTGGATTCTTACCCAAGCTTCCAATGCTGATCCCGTGGCCAGGCCCACAGGTAACGTTTTGGATAAGCACATCAGTCAACTCATCACCCATGGAGACACAATCGTCCCCGGTTTCTATAATGGTGTTGATGACTTTGATATTGGTGCCGCGAGCAATGTGAAGACCATCAGTGTTTATGCTTTCGCCAGGGGCAGAGACCCTAAAGCGCTCGAATGTGACATTGTTGCTCGATATGCAGTTGACGTGAAAATTCTTGCTGTCCTTGGTGGTCAAGTCGTGGATATACGAGTTGTTGATGAAATTGAAGCTCAGATTCTGCAACAAGCAAACCAAATGTGAGATGTCAAGGCATATCATCAATTAGGCTTCATAGGAAACTCAACATTGGGTTCCTTATCATTCCTCCCTATATATAAATTAATGCATGGAGCTTACAATGGGAAGCTTCATGCAATTATTGTTTTTATTACAATCGTTCATCTTCCAGGCTTCCTGGCCTTGGCCGTCAAAGACTCCACCACCAGAGAGTGTGAATTGGTCGATGTAGTTGATGGTAACCCACTCTCCTTGTTTGTTGGGCAGTTTGTGAGGATCGGAATAGGCTTTCAGAGTGCCTTGCACTTCAAGCTCCAATGGGGCCTTGCTTGGGCCAAACAACTTGGCTTGACTCAATGTCCATGTCCCCGGTGCAACAAATATTTTGCTTGGTTGTGGTGAAGCAATGGCCTCTTTCCAAGCTTTCATCAAAGCCTAGAATGGGAGTACACACACATATCACACATAACTATCTTTCAAAATTTTAAAGCAAAAAAAGTAAAACTAGTCCTGTATATTAATGTCAGTGCAAAACTAATCTTGTATATTTTATATTGGGCTATGTCCAATTTAAAGATAAGCCATGTTGTCGGTCATTTTAGTAGCTCATCACACGCGGCTCATGTGATGACTTCCGACTAAAAAAATGACCGGTGGCGAGCTTTGTCTTCAAATTGGACAAAAGTCAATAAATAGAAGACTAAAATTGAAATTATAAAATACGAGATTAGTTTGTACATGTCTGGTTTTGATTTTTTCCATTTTTAATTATAAAGTCTATCATGTATGGACTTAAAATGGGAGAAATAGGGATGAAATTTGTATTTCTTTATTGCAATTTGGTGTTGTATATATATCCATGCCAAATTGTAATAGAAGGACGAATCCAGGATTTGATGATACAAAGGGCTAGAACATAAAAATTCGAATGTATTAGTGGTGAAAGAAGTTGCGTCTTACTATTTTTCATGACAAAAAATACAAGTAACAAAATCTACAAGACATTTATTTTTTCTATTGAAAATTTACTAAAACAATTGATAGATTAACTCAAAAAATAAAATAATTTGACGTGATTTTGGGTTTGAAATATATATTTATGAGTAGCATATAGACAAGAATGTGAAGAAAAAAACGAGGTGGGCTTAGTAAACACAAAAATTTGAACAACAAAAATCATAACACAAAAAAATATTTCTACAACTTTTATTTTGCACTGGTACAGCTGGCAAGATCGATCTGACCCGATAAGCTAGCTCAGCCCACTCAATATTTTAGATGGATTGGGCATAGGAATCTAGGCCCAACCCGATTGTTTAAAAGTTCTACGAGCCAAAAATCTTAGTATATTTAAAAGGGCGAGACTGGGCTAGATCAGACTCACTAATGTTTAGCCCTATAGAGTTTTGAACCGGCACGACACAACCTAGCTTATGAATAAACTAGACCTGATTAGTTTGGACGCCCAAATTACAACCACTGTCGGAGCTCGATATTTGTCGATACTAGATCCATCAATAATGAAAATTGAATTACCTCACTAATATCTTGATCGGGTTGGGCACCATATTGTCTGACATCAAAAAGAACCGGGCCTTGAGCATTGGCATAATATGCCAAAAATTGGAAAACAATTAAGAGAATTATTGAAAAAATAAACTTTTGTTTCATTTCTTAAGTTGTGTTTATTTATTTTATTTTATTTGTAGTACATCACCTTCTCTAATGGCAAATTTATAGTGTTGTGGTTCCGAAGAGACACAACACTATAATCGGTCGTCCATTAACTATTTTAGGATACATACAACATTTGTCGTATAATTATCGTTGAACATGTTTTTTGGCCACAAAAAGTAGTCTTGTTAACAAACTTGAAACTAGACACATCATCTAAATTTAGTATGATGATTGTCTTGGATTATATTGTTGTGGGAATCGGATCGAACCAATCGGTTCAAATTAGATTAAAGCGGGAAAAGCGGTGAATTTTTTTTTTTTTTTTTATAATTAATTCACCACTCAAAAATTTGAAAAAAATAATATATTAATTATTTAAGTGATATGACATAATATAGTGATAGTATGAAGAGTATTGTAACTTATATTAGTAAAACTTCTATGTGACTATTCGACGATTTGGTCGGTGAGGTTATGCACCAAATTTTTAATTGCACCGCCTTGATGGTGCAATTTTACGCCGAACTATTAAATACGATTTATCTTGAAATAATTTAGCGGTGTAATTCGGTTTGACTTAGACAATTCAAATGGTTTTTAAAAGTTCTTGCCATGCCCTAAGTATAAGTACTAGCAAAGTGACCCAGTTTGCCACATTTATACCAAATACTTTTCTTCTTTCGCCGTTTTCTCCATGGTCACACTTCGTAGCCTTCTCACCTTGTGGGCCCAAGTTTTGCTTTATCCAACATCTTTTTGTGTGTTCCAGCGTTTGCATTTATTGGCTTGTGTTGTCCAGTGTGTGCGGCAACAACTGTTTTTGCTTGTTTCACCTCTCGACAGTCAACTTAAGACTGAGATGACTGCGACACTGTCAAATGTCTGAATTTGCTCGTTATGTGTGAATTTGGGAGAATTAAATCACTTTCTCGGATTGGAGCTGGAGAACTTGAAAAATGTAAACTTAATCAAGAAAATTACTTAAAGAAAATGGTTGGAAAATTTCTTCCAAATTGCAGCAAGAAATGTTCAACCGCAGTTGATTTGAGTCTAAAGTTACGAAAAAAAGAAGGTTCTCTTTTAGCATATCCCCGTCCATATCGTGCTCTAGTTGGATTCATGTGTTCGAGGTTCACAGTTTATATTGTATGGCTCGATTTTGAAGTAAAATAGGATTGGAACAGGATAATTGTAGGATAGAGGATCCTTTCCCCTTATTTATTTAACCATTACAAGGCCACGTCTTGTGGGTCGATATATGCAATCACCGAGGAAACTCGAGTTGTTTTATAAAGTGGTATATATCAAATATGGCCGGATAAGCGGGCTTATAATAAAAAATGGTCTTCCTCATGTTTGACTTAATTTTTAAAAAAAAATGAAAATTAATATTTTCAAATTTTGAAATTCAAATTTGAAAGATAATTGATTTCCCCCTCTTTCTTCCTCTTATGTATTCACTGTTTTCTCTTCTCTTCTTACTTTCTCTCATGTTTTCTCTCAACTCTCTCAATTCTCCATTTATCTTCTTCTTTTCTTTCGTAGCTTCATCATCATTCATGTTCGGATTATTTTTGCAGGTGGGTGTTTGTTCTTATTTTCTTTCATAGCATGCTTTATTTTGCTTCTCAATCTATAAACATTATGTTTTTTTAAGATTTAAGATTGTGATGTAAATTTACTTATATGATAGTTTTCTTTTCCATTCTTCAAGTTGTGCAAACAATATGGTAGATTTGTATAAAAAACGACTGAGTTGTTTAAAACATCATGATTATTTTGTGTTTAAACAACCAGGTTGTTTAAAACACTAGAGTGTTGGAAATTAAAGCTGGTTTTTTGAACACCAACTCTCGATTAATGCATCAACTACACTTGGTCCAATAAGGGTCCGTTTGCTTAAGATTGAGCTCAGTAGGTTTAGAGGACCGAATTCCAATAAAGCACACTCATTAACTTCCTCAGTCAGATTTAGTCCAGTACTCCACAATCTTAAACAAACGGACCTAGACTCTTCTCAATTATGTAATTCCTTTTGATGTCTACAAGTCTCATTAAATTTTACAAAAGTCAAATACAAAAGAAAATGAAAAAAGAAAGAAAAAAGACTTCCAAGGAAGAACAACATTTTTTAAAGCACTTGAAATTCATATTTTGTTTTACCAATATTCTTTCTACAATTTTTTTTTTTTTTTAAATTGAACCTTTGAACAATTATATTTTGATTAGAGAAGAACATGTACAATTCTTTTCGTGGTTCTTAACTTCCATACTTAATTTACCAAACCTCACTAAATAATTTGAGATATAGTAGTACTAATACACTATACTTTTAGAAAGAAATGTTTTCATTAATATATGAAATCAATCGACTAATACTAAAGAAACAGAAGATACAACTATTTCGACTGTAATCATTCAGTTGGTGCAGCATTTCACTAAATCTAAACTTAAAAATATCTAAATTCAGTATAAATTTAATTGCATCTTCAAGGTGAACACCAACTGAAGTAGATCTCAATTCAAAATGAAAACAAAAACTCCCCTATGTTTGGGAGGACAAAAGCTTTCTGCAAAGGAAAAAGATGCACGCATATTTAAAGACGACGAAAATCACTTACAAAAGAAGAACAGGCTGAAAGATATAGACTAGATTAGGATATGTGGGCTTTATTAATTAATAAGTCAGACTAATTAATTAATTAAGTGGACATGGATATTAGGCCCATAAACCTAGGGTTATATGGTACTGTAATATCCCAAAAATTTTAGTGTATTATTTAATTCTAAAATATTATTTTACATGTTCGTATAAATAATTATATATATAATTTGTTATGTCTTTCTAAACTAGTGTCTTTGTATCCTTTTGTAAAACAAAATATTATTACTCGAATTAAGCTCAAAATCTTATTTATAATATTTTGATTCCATGCCAGTTATAAGCTTTAAAAATAACATATTCGGCCCTCATCTTGATTAAATATCTCCCGGTATTTTTCCCAATTATCATTATTATTATTATTATTATTATTATTATTATTATTATTATTATTATTATTATTATTATTATTATTATTATTATTATTATTATTATTATTATTATTATTATTATTATTATTATTATTATTATTATTATTATTATTATTATTATCATCATCATCATCATCATTAGTATTATTATTTTGTTAACTTATTAAGTTGGCAAATCATTTTTATCCAATGTTGGGTTAGGCTCAACACCAATTCAATTTGGCCATTTAATATTTCTAAGCATAATTTATATCGGAAATTATTATTATTAACTTGCAAATCCATTATTTGCAATTTACTCGTTTATTTATTAATTTTCTTAAGCTCTCAATAGGAATTACTTTATTGCATTCATTCATTTATTCATACATGTCATAACAAGCCCATCGCTTTAAACTCAAGAAAACCACAAGAAAACCACCACAATCACGCCACCACTCTCAAGCATCCTTCCAACCCTATTTATCAGATCGGCAATCGGTCTCACGCCTGAGCTGGAACACCAAATCCAGAGAAGGTCGAAGAGGTACAACTATTCATTCTCTCTCAAAACAAACAGCTTTATTTCCGGCAATTTTACTGTACCAACACCAATTTTCCAGCCTTGTTCAACTGTACAATAATTCCAGAAAAAGGTTTCTTCCTACTCCAGTTGATTATCAATCGGCCAACACCGGTCGAGTCGAGCCCGGTAGATTGTAGCGAGGATAAATGGGGTGTGGTTTAGTGTGTGTATTGTGTCTATCAGTATGTGTTTGCATGTGTGTCAGTGTGTAATTGTGCATGTAAGTACAACTATTTGTGTTAGTGTGTGTGAGTGTGTACGCCTTAGTCTATGTGTGTGCAGGGGTGCATAGTGTGAGTAGATGGAGTGTGTGTGCAGTAGTGCGTGGGACGTGGTATTGTGTGTGCCTCCATGTTAGTCAGTGTGGTGTGTGTTTCTGTATGTGTACCAGTGTGTGTATCGTGGAGTAGTCAGTGTGTGTGCGCAGGTGTTGAAAGGGAAGAAGAGTGCGGAATAAATAATCAATGTGCATTGTGTGTGTTGGGTGTGACATTTCAAAATAGAATTGGGTAGGTGAAGTTGGAAAGTGGCTCGGTCAACTGTACAAGGAAGAAGCCTTAATCTCCATTTTCATGACTTTCATTCTCCATCATTTTTATTTTGCCCCAGATTCTTCCATAATGTCCAATAAGCATTTTTACCTCCAGTTTGTTTAGACAATCACCATGTCTACCCTTCTATCGTTTTATAAAATTCAATTCTCTAATTAGTTAATGAAGTATTAATAATAATCATGTTCAGACATGTTTCGATAATTGTAGGTCACAAAGATTATGGATCCAAATATTTCATGTACATTACATTCTCTCAATTTTCTTCAAGACATATCAGGTGGGGGTTTATTGTTTATCGCTTTAATTATATTTACTTAACTGCCTACGTGTGCTTTTATTTCAAGTTGTTACTTGCCAATACAAGTAATTATTCAATTTGCTACTTGCCAATACAAGTTTAGCTTATTGCCACTATGCTACTTGCCAATACAAGTTTAGCTCATTATCAGTATGCTACTTGCCAATACAAGTTAGCTCTATGTGTCTTGCCAATACAAGCGCATCATTATAATAATTGCTACATTGTATGCCTTTTTGTTTATATAATTGTTGTGATAAATTGTAATCCTCCACGAGCTAAAGGAAGCTCACCCCAACCCAATATTCATCCTTTCAGGTTACCTCGGTGTAGGTCGGTGGAGTTGAGGCGGGGCTTGGAGTATATGATAGCCACTAAACTTTTAGTAAATAATTTACCATTTATATGTAGCTACTTGAAATTTATGTGGAGGTATTGAAATGGCTAGTTGTGACTAGATTAATAGGAAAAATATTAATAAAGTTACATGACTACTTACTTAATTATCTTCGAGATATGTGATATTTACATAAATTACTTGTTTGAATGTGTATCAAGGTTTCAAATATTATGTGACAATGCAGGAGTGAATTTTTATATGATCTCTTATTGAAATAAAATAAGTAATATGCTTATGTGCTTGTACTATGACTTGATTGTACCTTGATTTGATTTGCATTTTATATAGACTTGTATACCAGGTACACTTATACATTCACACACAAACACTTATACTTAATAGGATAAATAAGTACACTCGTATGGATCTCCTTCCATACGATCAATGTTATATTATGCATGTTAATTAATTATATTATAAACATGATTAAATTATATTTTTGCTGGAGGTGCGATAAGTTTATTTTAATAATTTTATTCGTGATATGTTTATTAATATTATGTTCCAATAATTTAACTAATAAATAAATTATTTGTCTATACTTAGTTGTTGATTTGTGTATATTTATTTATAAATTTTACTACTATGTTGTTGCTAAATAGGTCTCCACCTTGCTACAGTCTAGACTGCATATGTACTTATTTACATTGTGTTATGACTTATGGTTTCGATACTATGTAAAATTTATATTTGAATTTATTGAGGTTATAGATTATAAAAAGATCCCTGATATGAAGTTAATTATGCTCTTAGAATTAATTTGATAAAAACAGGTTTGTATATTTACTGAATTATTCGTATTGAATGTATACGTAGGAATAATACAAACTTATTTGAAATAATTTCCTAGTATCGTATGGATGTTTAATTGCGTTATCTGAATTATCCAAAAGTGCAAACTAATTTTAGTATTACAGTATTGACTAAAATATTGTTTAGTTGTTTGATTTTGACCCAATGTAATACGTCGTAGATGTGGCTAGTAATTATTCGAATATTTTTAATAGTTAATATTATGGAAGGTGTCTTTGATAAAATGGTGATTATTATGTGAAGTTGATTGGTCAGGTTAATCTTTGGGAACAGTTCTATTTTATTATTTTAGTTTAATTTAATTCTCCATGATCACTAATTTTCTAATAAATAATATGGGTTTGACTAGTAATTGTCTATTTGTTTCGATGTTACATGCGATATGAAGTTTTTATAATTTTCAAGTGCAAAGTGTTGTTAGATGGCATTGGATATTAATCAGGATTTAATTTCTAATTTAATATTACTGGTTAAATAAATTCATATGCATTGTTATTCGGTTCTTTTAACGGCCTGTCTAGTATTATGTTTTATAGATATATATAAGAAAATTACTTATTTCTAATTGAAATTGCTTTAAAATATATTTATTGAAAATCGGGTCGTTACAGGTACTATATATATATATTCTCTATAGTAGAGAATTAAGGGTTTTTATCAGATAAAAATTGGAGGCACTATAAAATTTGATAAGTGATTTCCTAGCGATCACTTATCGAATAATTGTACCGAGGATAGTTCCTGCGGCGGACGATATACGCGTGGATACCTGAAGTGGTGAATCAATCGCACAATGCAGTCCGATCAATTACGCAACAAGTAAGTTGTTCCAACTTTAGCGTAATTTATGCTCAACGTTTAATTCAGTTATAAATCACGATCAATATTCTCGATTAGTTATTCCGCTGCGTACATTAGATGGAATCGAGAATTACTAACAGTGGTATCAGAGCACGGACTTGATTTATAATTGTTTTTTAACTCAATTAATTGTGGATTAAAATTGAAATTCACAGATTCGTTGTTTGAAAATAGTTTGCAAAGTGTTGAAATCTGTTGCATATTATTCTCAGAAAATAAAATTGGAAATCTGCATATTAGTAACAAGATTCAGTTTTATTTTGTAAAGAGTTTTCAAGAGCTTGTATGGAAACGTCCGATTTTGAAAATTGGTTTTTGGAACCACTGTTCAATCACAACCTTGACAGCCTTCGATTTCTGGCCGTCTGCCGGAGCGGCGGTGGCACCGGTGGCGCTCGCCGCTGCTGCGCTGCTGTTGTGCGAGGCACCAACGGAGTCCGACGAGCCACGACGAGGCGCGACGGCTGCTGCCGGACTACTGCTGCGCGTTCTCAGTGGCGGCGATGGCGACGTTTGGCGTTGCTATTGCTGCGGCTGTTGAGCGACGGCGTGGACGGCGGCGGCGTGGGCGGCGAGGCAGTGGCGGCGCCCAAACCCTAAAGGGTTTTGGGCTGGAACGATGGACCTGGGCTGGACTAACTATTCGGCTGGACTGAGTCTGGGCCGGACTGTTGGTTGCTGGGCTGCAGAAGAACTGGGCCTTTCATTAACTGGGCCTGTTTTTAATCCTGTTGGACCATAATAAATCTGGAATTGGGTAAATTTTAAACTGGGCCTGATTTATTTTGGGCCCAGCAGAATATTAAAAAAAAAAAAAACTGATTTTAAATTTAATTAATTTAATTAAATTGATTAATTATATTAATTTATCAATTAGATTACTAAATCTTATTATTATTATTTTGAAATAATAATAATAAACTTATATATTTATGTTAATTTGAAATTGATATTAAAGTATACTTATATTAATTTGGAATTAATATATTTATCTAATTGACTAATATTAATTAGATTAATAAATTTTGATAGTATTATTATTTTGAAAGAATAATACTAGACATATATATTTTATATTAATTTAGAATTAATATTAAAAGTATATGTATATTATTTTGGAATTAATATATTTAATTTTAATCCACATTTAATTAAAGAATAAAATTTTAATTGGATTAATAATTTTATTCGTTGAGCTTTATTTGATACAATGTGATAAGCTATTATTTGATTTTATGCTTATTCAATTTAAATTATAGTAATTTAGACCGCTTTTATGATTGGGTAGGCGGCGCCCAATACATGTAGTCCGCGAGAAAATGTATGGGTAGGCGGCGCCCAATATGTGTGGTTCGCATTTTATGCCTGGGTAGGCGGCACCCAATAATTGCGTTCAATTTAATATTAGATATTAAATTTAAACAATTAGTATCACATAACAATTCTCCACTAAAACCAAGTCTTGTTTAGAAACAAAATGCGTCGTCCATCATAATTGTTTGAGATTCCTAATCTTTTCGACCACGAGTTTTACACCAAAGTGTTTACTCTAAATCGACAAGACTCGGGCTCATTCATAGATGTATGGTTGACATCGTGTGATGGAATTGACTTGCTTAAATTATTTTGAGACGCCAAAGCGACCAAAATAGTTTGAGGACGCAATATTAATTGGATTAATAAACCAGGAATTGCAAATTGTTGTTGCAATTGGCTTAGAGGCCTACCTAGTGATATTATTGTAGTCATCAGCCAAAGCAGAGGCTGCAGTAATATAAACTTGGATCTTGGACCACTAAGATTTATAATTGTTATAAATTCGTATTTTGTGTTTGGGGGGCGCAAAATATGTTAAAATTAGTGGGAGCTAATCATTACAATAAACTCTTGTTTTGATTAGTGATACGAATGTGATCTTTGTTTACTTTATTCTAATCTATTTTCCCATTCTATTTATTTTCTCGTCAGATAAAATGTCGAATTTGGCTTATAAATGTTTGATGGAAACAAGCAAGTTGACTGGGTCAAACTTTACGGATTGGCTCCGTTGTTTGCGATTGGTGCTAAGGCAAGACGAGATTGAGTATGTCTTGGACAAACCAATCAGTGTCATCCCTGACAAGAATTCTCCTGAGTACGCTACGTTTGACGAAGAAGCTCATAAGAAACATGTTGAGGATGCCACATCGGCTCAATGCTTAATGTTGTCCTCTATGAGTATTGAACTGCATAGGCAACATTGGAGCATGTTCCCTTATGAGATGCTGAAACACTTGGAGAGTCTGTACGCTTTAGAAGTTCAGACCATGGAGTATGAGATACTCAGAGATCTCTTCAAGTGTAAGCTTCATGATGGGAGCCAGGTTTTTGAACATATATTGAAGATGATCGGATTGATTGAGAGGTTAGAATCGATTGGAACGAAGCTACCCTCAAGTGTCTCAATAAATCTGATTTTGCAGTCTCTTCCAAGTTCATTTGAAAACTTCATAGTGAATTTCAACGTGAGCAACACGAAGGCAACACTGCCAGAGCTTCACGACATGCTCAAGACCTACGAATCATCTACTTCTAAAGGCAACTCTGTGCTCATGGTGAGCTCTTCTGCGAGATCTTCCAAACAGAAGAATAAGCAGAAGAAGAGGAAGAAAGCATCTAAGGATGCGGCCTTGATGCCTAAGAATGGAGGGGTTCAAAAGAAGCCGAGAATACCAAAGGATGAGTGTCTATTCTGCAATGAGATGGGGCACTGGAAGAGAGACTGCCCGAAGTTCAAAGCACATGGTGCATTGGATGAGAGCTTAAGTAGTTTATTTTGTACGTTGAAAGTAGATTAGATTATATCTTCCTTCATGGTATAAATTAGATTTATATAATTGATATTTTGTTCTAGAGATTTCAAAGAATATTATCTCCATTCTAATATTAGACATTTATGACTTTTTCTTTCTATTTTGCAAACAGTAGATGCTTGTTTTGCTTAATGGATTGTTTTAAGGAAATGTCTTTCGTTCGAATGGATTCTATATGCTTGAATATGAACAAAATATTTTCAATGTACAAGAACAAACGACCTAAGCTAAGTAATACGGATAATAAAACCTACCTGTGGCACTGTAAACTTGGTCATATCAATGAGAAAAGAATATCAAGATTGAGAAAGTTAGACTATCTCACATTATTTGATTTCGAATCATATGGTGCTTGCGAATCTTGTCTCAAAGGAAAGATGACAAGTTAACCACTTTCTGGGAAAAGGGTTACGTGCCAAGGTTGTGCTCAAGTTGGTCCGCACAGCGGTGTGCGGACCGTTCCAACTTAAGCAATAGGCGAATATTCGTACTTCATAACTTTCACTGATAATTTTTCAAGGTATAGGTATGTGTATCTCATGAAACACAAATCTGAGGCCTTCGAGAAATTTAAGGAGTTTAAGTTAGAAGTTGAGAAACAACTTGGAAAAGTATTAAGACTCTCCGATCAGATCGAGGAGGAGAATACTTAAGCCAAGATTTTCTTGATTACTTGAAATCACATGGAATCCGGTCAGACTGGACACCTCCGAGTACACCACAGATGAATGGAGTATCCGAAAGGAGAAATCGAACTTCATTAGATATGGTTCGATCCATGATGAGTTTCACCAGTCTTTCCTTATTCCTTTGGGGTTATGTCTTACTAACCGATGGTTATGTTCTGAATAGAGTTCCTCTTAAATCGGTCACGCAAACACCATATAAGTTATGGTGTGGCAAGAAGTCGAGTCTTAACCATATGTGGACCTGGGGTTGTCCTGTTTTGTTAAGAAGATGACGACTGATAAATTGGAGACTAAAAGTGAGAAATGTTATTTTGTGGATATCCTCAGGAAACTATGGATATGAATTCTACTGCCTTGAAGATCACCAGGTGATAGTTCCAAGAATGTGGCGTTTCTTGAAGATATTTATATCTTCGAGGAACAAGGTCACAACAAGGTAGATCTTGAAAAGATTCAAGAACCACAAAAATAACATAGAGGATGAGATCTTGTCCAATGGAGTGGACAAGAACTCAGTGGGAGTTTTCGATGATCTATTGGGAGGGGAAATGACTCTTAGAGGGTCACCTCAAGACAATGAGATGCATCAAAACAAGATATTGTATCAAACCCGCAAGATAACATAGAGAATGAGGTCTTGTCCAATGGAGTGGACAAGAACTCAGTGGGAGTTATGATGATCTATTGGGAGGGGAAACAACTCTTAGAGGGTCACTTCAAGACAATAAGATGTATCAAAGACAAGATATTATATCAGTCCCACCTCAAGAGAATAATAGTGCAATTCTTGAGAATATTCTAAAATGTTGAAAACCAACTCACGATCAGAATAAACCGAATGAACCAACGCAAAACCAACTCAATAGGCCTCAAAGGAATCGTCGTGCACCTGAAAGACTAAATCTATTGGTTAAGAACCAAGATGATGAAGTTGATTCAGAAGACGACGAATCTAAGACCTATATCGAAGCGGTGTCGGGCACCGTTTCGAAGATGTGGCTGGCTGCCTTAACATCTAAAATGGACTCGATGTACCTCAACTAGTGCGGGAACTAGTTGATTTGCCAGTTGGGGCTCGTCCCATAGACTGCAAATGGATCTTCAAGAAGAAGAGAGATGCATGTGGCAAGGTACAAACCTACAAGGCTAGGTTGGTGGCAAAGGGTTATAGTCAACGCGAGGGCATTGATTATGATGAAACCTTTTCGCCAGTCGCTAAGATCAAGTCCATTAAGATATTACTTGCAATAGCTGCATACTATGACTTTGACATTTGGCAAATGGATGTTAAAACCGTGTTTCTCAATGGAGAACTCGAAGGCACTGTGTATATGTCACAACCTGAAGGTTTTATATCTAAAGAAAAGCCGAATGGAGTATGCAAGTTAAAGAAGTTCATTTATGGACTCAAGCAAGCATCTAGGAGTTGGAATATTTGCTTTGACAGAGCTATCAAATTGTTTGATTTCGTCATAAGCAAAGAGGATCCATGTGTTTATAGTAAACGTAGGAATGAAATGTTGTCTTCCTTATCATATATGTCGACGATATACTGATAATGGGGAGCAATCATTCCATGTTGCAATCCGTGAAAGAGCAGATTTCAGCAAAATCTCGGTAAGGAATACTGGAGAACTGTCAAGACTATTCTTAAGTACCTTAGAAGGACTAAAGAATATTTCTTAAAGTCTATGGTGGGCAGCTAGAGTCATCAGTTACTGGGTATACTGATGTTGGCTTCCAACGGACCATGATGACTTCAAGTCTTTGTCTGGATATGTTTTCGTTCTAAATGGTGGTGCAGTGAATATGAATAGTTCCAAACAGAGTAGAACTGTCGATTCCAGCACTAAAGCCGAGTATATTGCTAAATCTAAAGCTGCCAAAAAGGGGGTTGTTGCTTTGTTAAAGTTCGTAAAAGAACTAGGTGTCGTTCCAAGTGCCAGCAGTGCGATACCGTTGTATTGTGACAACAGTAAGTGCAGTTGCTCTAGCAAAAGGAATCGAGAGCCACGAACAGAAACAAACATATTCCCTGTAGATATAATCTGATTAGAGAATAATAGATAGGGAGATGTGAAGTTAGATAGAGTATCCACTGATGATAACTTGGTTAATCCTTCAACCAAACAGTTGTGTATAGCTAGACACAACAAGCACTTTGAGAGCTTGGGTGTTAGACACGTTGGTAGTTGGTCTTGATTCAGTGGGAGTTTATAGTTTGTATGTCTTAGAAACCTTTTCGTTTGAGACATTCATTCTTGATCGCATTCTATGACGTTTTGATTGTCTTTTGAGTTTATGCATTTATTAGAATAATTATTTTGATGGTTTGTTATTATTCTTATAATTGTTCCCTTGAATCATGACTGTTATTTATGGTGTGAGACATAAATGATATAATATGATTCTAAAATTGCCATAACCAATGGTCATCAAGAATGGGATATTGATGACACGCGATAGGTTAGCATGTGGTCTGCATCACATTCTCAGAGAATGTAGTAGGTCTCACGACTACGAGATATTAGATATCCGTGATGGACACATGGGTACTTTGGAGAGTATTGGTATACCCTACTATTAAACCGTTTGTTTTCAGTGTCTACGGTTTATTAGTGTGTGGAGTATGTAATGATCCTTTGACCTGAGGTCAATACTCATTTTGTTTGTTAAGTGATGAACTTTGACCAAGTACAACGCTTGCCTCCCAAAGGAGGATAAGACACGTCTTGTGTTGGGTTCATCATGAGGCAAATGAAAATGGTAGTTGAGCCAAGAATGGGATTCATTCCTCGATTGAAACTCGAGAGAACACTCATATTTCTCTATATTATTTGACAATAAAGTCATTGGCCAATGCAAAAGATGTATTCAATTAAAGTAATTGAATATGATCGAATGTGTCATATAATAAAGATGAGAAAAGTGATTGAGTTATTTGGATAGACACATGGCAGATCCTAGGCTCAATCGGGTGGTTCGTGAATGAAGGGATATTACATAAACTTCATATAAAGGTTGTTTTACGAATTCATGTAAACGTCCTTCATATATCGAGTTCGCTGCGCAACGCAGTCTAGGAGTTTTGTGCAGACTTTAATTAGATTATCGTCGATAATGGGGGCCTGAAGGGTCACACTTTATGTGTATTATTGTTCCGCTCAAGGGTACAAGATTAGTGCTTCGAATAATATCTAATGCTAGTCCAAGTGGGAGATTGAAAGATATAGACTAGATTAGGATATGTGGGCTTTATTAATTAATAAGTCAGACTAATTAATTAATTAAGTGGACATGGATATTAGGCCCATAAACCTAGGGTTATATGGTACTATATATATATATTCTCTATAGTAGAGAATTAAGGGTTTTTATCAGATAAAAATTGGAGGCACTATAAAATTTGATAAGTGATTTCCTAGCGATCACTTATCGAATAATTGTACCGAGGATAGTTCCTGCGGCGGACGATATACGCGTGGATACCTGAAGTGGTGAATCAATCGCACAATGCAGTCCGATCAATTACGCAACAAGTAAGTTGTTCCAACTTTAGCGTAATTTATGCTCAACGTTTAATTCAGTTATAAATCACGATCAATATTCTCGATTAGTTATTCCGCTGCGTACATTAGATGGAATCGAGAATTACTAACACACGGAACCAAATTAGAACATAAAGAAGCATAGACAATTGGATCCATCCAGATCCCTTCGAATTCTATAATTTGCACTAAATAATTTGATACAAAGAGAAAATTAGGCTCAAGAGAAAATTATATCTTGGGAACCTTAATTATAAAAAGTAATAACTAATTATATTCAAAATTTAAAATACTTTTTAGTATGAAAGATATCATACTTTAAAATAAAGTTACAATGTATGATCAATAAAGTTAACTAATTTGTAGTAAAATTAACTTATCTCAAGTAAAATTATTAGCTATTTCCAAAAATAGTGCTCTATGTTATTTTTTTCCTTTTTATGAAACCCTTCTCTTTGTTTTTCAAAGCAAGAAAATTGATTCAATCGATAATTTTAGTAATGTAGACATTTTAAGTGGTTTAGAATCTAATATAGATATAGTAATATATATAATACACTAACAGCCTGAAATAAACGTAGTAAAAAATTATTTATATTTAGAAGCCTCCCACATTTTAGGGGCTCTCAGCAAAAATCTCAATGGTCTAATGGAAGGACCACCTAATGATCTTCTTGATCATACACATATATGACCATCTACTTCCTTAAACTAATTGAAAATGTCTGTCTATGTGTAATCTTTAGAAAATGTCTAATTGGAAAGAAAAAAAAAAGGAAAAAAAATTGGAGCTTTATTGGAAAACATCTACACAGCCACAAATCAACTAATTAAGCAGCCTGAGCAGCGGGGCCGCAGACTGGTATGTTCTGTTTTCCGGTTAAAGTGGGTTTTATATTAGCGCATTTGGTGGTGGTGGCGTTGCCCGTAGTTCCAATATATTGTAGATCAATGTCACCAACCTCCACGTTCTCACATGGCTTACTTGAGCTGCAAGAAAAGACCAATGCCTCCGGGGTATTTGATGTGCCCCTGACGTTCTTGATTGTCACACCTGATACTTGGATCAGGGATGGTTTCTGCACCCATTCAAAAATTAATTAATTGATTTACAATTTGTATATTAATCAATGAAAACATCATTATATTGTACAAATATACAATTCTTACATCAAGCTTGCAGAGATTCCAGGGACAGTATTGTTGATCAATGATGACAGGGCTACTGACGTTGTCCATGATCAAGTCTTCAAAATGTAGATCCGAGATTTTCAGGGTGGCTGGAGCAGAGGGCCACGTCTTGATTCGGACACCATTCTGGGTGCTTTTGAAGGTGCAATTCTTCACGGTTATTCTCGACACATCCTTCTCGGCTGGGTTCTTTCCTAGGCTCCCGATGCTGATCCCGTGGCCGGGTCCACATGTTACGTTCTGGATTAGTACATCGGTTAACTCGTCGCCCATGGATACACAATCATCCCCAGTTTGTATAATGGAGTCGATGATTTTGTAATTGGAGCCACGAGCGATGTGAAGGCCGTCAGTGTTTAGGCTTTCTTCGGGGGCAGAGACCGTAAAGCGCTCGAAGGTGACATTCTCGCTTGATATGCAGTTGACATGGAAATTCTTGCTGTCCTTGGTGGTAATGTCGTGGATATATGCGTGTTTGATGAAATTGAAGCTCAGATTCTGCAACAAGATAATAACATAGTAAAATTAAAGGTGAGGTGGCAAACATGTGGACTCCATCGGAATCCCAATATTAAGTTCCTTATCATTCCTCTACACATAAATTAGAAGGGCATAAATATGTATGATTGTTGGATCTTACAATAGGAAGCTTCACGCAATTTTTGTTTTTGTTGCAATCATTCATCTTCCAGGCTTGCGCGCCTTGGCCGTCAAAGACTCCACCGCCGGAGAGGGTGAAATAATCGATGTAGTCGATGGTAATCCATTCTGCTTGTTTGTTGGGCAGTTTGTAAGGATCGGCAAAGGCTTGCACGACACCTTGATTTACAAGCTCCACTGGAGCCTTGCTCGGGCCATACAACTTGGCTTGACTCAACGTCCATGTCCCTGGTGCGATAAATATTTTGGTTGGTTCAGTCGAATTGATTGCTTCTGCCCAGGCTTTCGCTAAAGCCTAATCCAATGTACACACATACAACAAAAATATTATGATGAAAACATCAAACTCAATTCAGGAATCAATATACATCTGTATTACTATGCTTAATTGGTGATATTACCTCACTAATATCGTTATTCTTAACACCGTAGCTCCTTACATCCAAGAGCTTGGGCTCTGCAGCATTAACCGCGAAGAATTGTGAAATTACAGCGACAATTGTGACTAGAAGGAGCATTTTTTGTGGTGCCATAGTTGATTTTGGATGTTGTTTACGACACTAACGTCGTGTGATTTTATAGTGTAGGAAAACTAATATCGAGTACTAAATTGACCGAACATGTCCTATTACCACCCGTCCGATAATTATGCATGGTTGAACATGTTTCCTACCATTAAAAAAAAAAGAGGAATTATCTATGTTTAGCATGACTTTCTACCACTAAATTTGTAGATGAAATGTTGTTAGATTCATGATTTTTTTAAAACGATTATATATTTTTTTCTTGCTAAAAATGCTATATATGTTAAAACTAGAGAAAATTCGTGAGTTTGATTTACAATGTCATGGTTATTGTATTAGTCGTAGTTGGATTAACCCGAAAGCCAATCAACCTAGAGATCAAGAGTATAACAAGGTCCTTGAAAAATACACATACTTTAATATCATTATGGAAATCGACCCTAGATTCGATTATTATTTATTAAGTGAAACTCGAATACACAACCATCTCTCACACGTAGAGATGAAGTGTATAACAAGATTATATGAAGAATACATACACTTTAATACCATTACGAAAATCAACCTCGGGTTCGATTATTCTTTATGAACTCAAATACACAACCATCATAATGGAAATTGATCCCGGGTTCGGTTATTTTTTATCATAATAATAGATACTTCTAAACCGTCAATTATTATGAAACGTAAAGAATATATCTTTTGATAAACATGATAAATATAAGACAAAACATGCTAATGTAACATATAATCTTTTATCATTTTTAATACATTTTTTATCATTCAATCAACCAATCATTACTTACATTACTTAAATTCTGTTGATGCGACATTTACCGTGCACATGATATCCTACTACTACCCCCGTCCCACTCTAAATTGCCTACTTTCCTTTTCGGTTTGTCCCAACTTAACTTGACAACCCATAAATGACGAATGTTTCTCACAATCTCCACCTTTTAAAAAGTTAAAGATTCCACAATTTTTTTTTTTTTAATCTCCATCCCGATCAAAATAGGCAAGTTAGGTCGAAACGGAGAGAGTACATCCTTAAACAAAAATATCTTTATAAATGAATCAGTCGTAAATGTGTCAAACGAACGGGACACTATCTACTACACATCCCAATCTAAATATCCCGTCGAAAGTTCCCTCGAATATACCCCTCCCACATAATCATGGCCCGCTTACGTGTACAAAGGGAGCCTCATTTGGTGCCAACATGGGCCCCACAAAAAGCAAAGAAAGATGCATCCATTCCATTCTATTCCATTAACAATAAAAAATAATAAAAAAAATAATAATCTTGTTGATAACCACTTAAATTCTTCCCACCTACCAACAAAACAGCAAATCCATCAATCGAATTTCACAACTCATTCTGCTATCCACAAAAGATGCGCAGAATACTGTCGGCCATCAAGAGGAGCGCTTCCAGCCGCGTTGCCGACGAGGACACCGCCAACGCTGTCGCCGCCGTCAGCACGCCGTCTCGCTGGAACAATGGCGCCTCTGTCTTGTCCGCCATCGCACTAGCGCCGTTCTCGCTGTTTTCCTGCTTGCCGTCTGATTCAAACGGCGCTGATGGGGTTTGGGCGACGGCGGAGCTGCCGCAGACGTCGGAGATTACTCATCTCATGGTGAGAGACAGCTTGCGGTACGCGATTCTTATGTGAATGGCAATGCATACCAGGTGTTTGATGTAATTGCTAGGTTGGTTTTTGCTCGTTTTTAGAGTGAAATAGATATATTCCATATTGGCCCAGTTATAAATATAATAAGGTAGTGTTTGCGATTGCTTCGTTTCAAGTAGCTTTTAGCTTAATTTCAGTAAAAAATGTGTGTTTGCATTTTCCTGCTTCAGTCGAAATTTAGCGTATTTAAGTTAAAATCTTGAAGGTCATGAACTTGCACTATCGATATAAAGTTGTTGTTTGAGATTTTGTTGATTCGTCAAAGGTTGATTGAGGATGAAGATTGAGTTATAATTTTTCGGTGTACAAGTTTACTTGGGACGAACGAAAACGGAAAGGGTGGAAGTTAATAGTTAGCAAACAGTGATTATTCGGCAAAACACTAATTTCTGTTTTTAGCTTAAGTTAATTAAGAAAACTAGTGTTTGCGTTCTTCTGAAATTTAACATATTTAAGTTAAAATTTTGACTCTTAGAGTGTTTTTCACTCTTTTTGCTTTTAAAGACGTGATTATATTAAAAGTGAGTATTATTTGAGAACGAAGTGATTTTGATCAAAACTTTATAATTGAAGTGTTTGATAAGTAAATACTTTTAACTTCTTAAGAAAACAAAAAATAAGCAGAAGTAAAGTTGTGGCTATTTACGACTTATGACTAAAAACTGATTTATTAAAGTAGAAGTTATAAATTACTAACACTCAAAATTTACTTAAATTTAGGGAAAAACTGAAAAATGATTAAATAAGGTAATGAAAAATACTTCCTTAGTAAAAATAGTTAGAGAAAATGATTATTTGGCAAATACTACAACTGTAAGGTGATGTTTGGTTGGGTTTGGCCCAATCCAAAATTGATTGGGCCAACCGAACCCAATGTTTGTATGGCCTGTTGTGTAAATCCGGTCACTATTTAGGGTTGGGGAGGGGACATAAAAGCCTGCCACCCTCCCTCTATTTTCACACGCCACCACTTGATGAGAGAGAAAGAGGATGTGACTGCCCCTTCCTCTCCCACCGCTTCACCCCTCTTTTCTGATTCTCTCTCTTCTGCGTTTCTTCTCCATGAATTTACTTCTCTTGTACAGCAAATCAAGGGTAGCTTTCCTCCCACTAAAATTTATCCACAAAAATAAAACGAAAAAAAAACCCAAAAAAATAAAATTTAGTTATTTTATTTTTTATATACGTTTTTATATATTTAATAATTTAATTACCACAAATTTATTTTCCCTCCCACTAAAATTTTCCAAAGAAAGTACAAAATATTAATTAAAATATTATATCTAGAACCCATACTTCAAATTCAATTTTAGTAAATATTAGAACTTCAAAAAATTAAAAAAAAATTAAAAAAAAGGACGAATTTTTTTTAAATAAGTCAATTTATTTTAATTGCATGTTTTTACTATATTACATAAATTATTTATCACAACAATTATTTTCCCTCACATTAATATTTATTATATAATAACCATTTAACATATTAAAAAATATCAAATATAAATAACAATAACCTACTAACAACTAAACATCACCCATCAACAATTATACACAACATCATTCAATTACAATTCCCAATACTACTTTAATCATTAAACCAATCATTAATAACAACCTCTTACACACTTCACATCACCTTTTACAATTAATTAATATATCCAATACTACAACCACTATCCCCAACCCCCTAAACAAACATCACTTTTTCACAATCCCAGCCACCTACTCCAGCCACTTTCCCCAGTCAACAGTGCCCCAGCCATTCCCAGCCCCAACCAAACATAGCCTAAGTTTACTATAGTTGATTTTTCTTTAAATATTACCCACTTTTGATTTTGAGCCGTTATTCAACAATCTTAATTTTAGTCACTTTCTCAAAAATAAAAATAATGTCGAACCCTCTCTAAGTTTTGTTTTAGTTCCTAGAGGGTATTTTTCATTGCTTTACTATACCAACTTTTGGCTTTTCACCTTTTCAAAAGCAATAAAAGGTGTTTGCTCATTCTTACTTCTGCTTAAAAAAAGCAGAAAACAATTTGGACATGCTTTTTATCTGCTTTTTTTAACTTTTAGATTTTTTTTTAAGTTAAAAACTAATATCAAATACATAGGTTTGTCAAAAATACTTTTATTTTCATATACTACTTATTTTTTATTAAAATAAATTTTACTACAATTTCTACATCAAATCACTTAATCATAAGTTCAAGTAAATAAAAACACGTGTTTAGTTGACTGCTTTGTGTCTTTAATGGAAACCAGAAGATACATAGTTGTGTGTTGTTAAAGTAGTTAGTAGGGATTGTTAGGTACGATATATCGGAAATTTTAGCTCATATTATATATCATATCAAAGTTTCAGTATATGAAAAAATCATATTGATATCGTATAAAAAATTACTGATTACAGAAAACACGATATATCTAAAATTCAGTATGACATACAATACATATAGAATCATACCAAAAATACGATATACCGAAATATTTCCGGAAAATCAATTTCGCACCATTTAGCTCCAACGAAGAAACTCAACCCATTACCATAATTCCTCATTTCAAAAAAAAGGGCGAGAAAGAAGCCGTCTTCTCGTATTCTCTTCCCTTCTTCCAGACTCGAACCTGTTTCGCCTTTTCCTAGATTCGAATTTGAGACCTCTATAACTCTCAAGTTCTTTAAGTCTGAGTACCAACCACATGAACTGCTTTACAGGTTGTAGATTCAAAGAACTTGAGATTTATGCCTGAAGGTCTTCGATTCGAGTCTAAAGAAGATAATTATGTCTCAAGTCCTATTAATATATGCAAGATGAACGCAAGTGGAGTAATCAACAAAATAGAAAGGTACATTTTGATCAAACCTTATGATTCAATAAATTTACTATGTTGTGTTATGACTGCTTTTCTTCAGATGCTCTAATATGCCTCTCTTACCAGTTAGGTGTTCCACAAGCCCTTGCAAAATGCACGAATTATTCAGTACAAAACGAGCACGTGCGCGCACACACACAACGAACCAAAACCGAGCTTGATGTGGGGATAGATTGAACGTTTATACCTTGAGTATAATTTCGACAATCGTGGTGGCCTATCCGGAGGCTAGTTTCCCAGTCACTGTTGAACTCGAGAGCTGCATCGGTCGCGTTTTCTCCAGCGTACCCAACAAACCAACATTTTCTCTTGGGGAGCTTTCCAAGCTTCCTCACAAGAACAACTCCTGCCAATCAAACGTTTTCTTTGAGAATGTTATTTTCACCCTCTGAGAAATTTATCGTACACATATAATGCGCTACTTCCGAAAAGAAAGTCCGGAAATACTAGTACTAGTTGTCGTCCAGACTAAAGGCCGAGTTTAGAAGACGCTAGTTGCCTTCCAAATCGAGGACTTTGAGTCTGAAAGACAACTAGTTGCCTTTCTGATTGAGAACCTCGAGTGCGGAAGGCAACTAATTGCACGTGTTGCCTTCCAAACTCGGCGCTACTTCTAAGATTTGCCTTTCAACTGAGTACGAACATAGAAGGATGGATCAAACTGAGGTCGAACCTCGAGTCCGATCCATACTAAGGACGGACATAGAAGGAGAGATACATTAATTAGTAATCAAAATCAAGACGATCTATGAAGAAAGAAGGGGTGACGGGTCACCCACCGGATACTTTTCGACCCGACAACGCTGCAAGAGCGACCCATATATTTTCCGGATCCTCCGGCTGAAAATCATAAACCACAGCCTGACATGAAGGAGAAGACGGGTTGACGATGACCAAGAAATGTTGAAAATCCCACAGATTGAGAGAGTAAGCAGTGGAAAACAGAAACCGGGCAGGGCCTTTACTTGCCCGTAACGGCACCGCCGCCACGTACACTTCATCTCCGCCGCTGCTGCGGCTGCACATTATTCCTGCCGCCGCCGCCATCTGGCAACTCAATCTGTTTGCTTCTGCCCGCAAATAGTTGTTATTGTGTGTGTTTGAACTGGATAAAACGTCCTACATTGCTAACCGCTCATTTTCTATTTCATCCTGTCACCTAGGGGTGTGCAAAACTCGGTTATAGCCGAAAAAACCGATAAAAACCGACCAGAAAATATCGATCGGTTCGGTTATTGGGTTAATCGGTTTGGGCATCGATTCTTTTGTATAAAAAAGATTGGTTAAGTCGGTCGGTTTCGGTTTTGAAAAATTAGAAACCGAAATAACTGGAACCGACCGAAAATTTTACTCATATATAAACCAAACCCTAATTATGTCGATTTTTCTCGGTTTTTTAGTCATCGGTCGGTTTCGATTTTAGTCGATTTTTCGGTTTATCCAGGAAATTCGATAATGTAGATAAGAGGTATTTCACCTATTTTTTGTCGGTTTCGGTTATCACCGAAAAACCGACCGACTAAGTCGGTTCGGTTTGATATCGGTTGCCAATAAACTTTCAGGCGGTTCGGTTATTGGGTTTGTCCGGCTTGTTAACGATCGGTTTTTCAATTTCGATCGGTTCGGGCACCGAAACCGACCGATGCACACTCCTACTGTCACCAAATTTGAAAGACAATGGGACGAGAATAATGTGTTCTATTTTTAATGACGTAATCTCAAAATTGAAAATAAAATCTAAAATCAAAGCTCCAAACTAAGAAAGAACTGAAAATATATAGGAATGTAAACTGGTCGTGTAGGGTACGGGTATGCCTTCCCCATACTCTACCCTATTTAATTCGAGTAGGGTTCGAATAATACGCGTTGGGTAATCGGATAACTAGGTTAGTATATAAAAAAAAAGAAAAAGGGAAAATGTAGCATTTTATGATATTTTCTATGTTAAATAACATGTTATAAACAAAATATATTAGATATATTACTAATTATATAATACATAACATTAAAAAAAAAAGTGTATAATCAGGAAGGCGAATAAGGTACCGGTAAGATAAACATATAATATTCAATATCCGTATCCTATTCTAATCATTAAATTATCGAGTTCGGATATGACCATTCAGATATTATCCGACTCTATTACCCAATTATTCGTCGGACAGTATTATCCGGGCAAAATTAACATTCCTAAAAAAGTCAATGCAACATCTGGAACTTTCTAGCACATAAACTGCAACTTACCAAGCAAGAAAAAGAGACTAAAACTCGTTGCCACATATCAATTTCACAATCGCGAGAAGAAACCTATTTGAAATTCAACATTTCGCCGGATTTTGTTCGATTGCGACGGCAGATGGATAGAAGAAGAAGAGGCGGAGGAGGAATGGTTGGGCTGCTTTTGCTGCAGGCGGCGAGCGAGTATTCCCGACTGGACCGGAAACCGCCGGTCACGGCGGCGCTTATAGCGGCTAATACCCTTATTTACTTGCGACCTAACTTTGTTCATCCATTTCTCCCCACTCTCAATCAAGTTTGGTTCAATCCATACCTCATTCTCAAGGTAAATCCCTAATTTATCTGTTTAATTTTCTTTACTCTGCCGTTTCCCCCCTTTTTCATGTGCGTATAGCTTTCGATTTATCTTCTTAATTGCTCTCCATTGTTAATATGTTAGCAGCTTTTAGAGGTGTATTGATGTCTATACCGTTCTCAATTTCATGGTTGAGGGGTTTAATTGGCCCTAGTGTGATATCTGTTACATCCCAATTCCCAAATTGTGGTCTGGTATATCTCTCTATAGTTGCTCTCACGAAGTTGTTGCCTTTGCATTTGGTAATTTTGGTCTAATGTGCTCTCAGGTTTGAATTGATACTTGAATTGCCACATTTTTGTTTCCATAGATTAGCAGGAGCTCCAAAAATTAAATGCTCCACATTTTGTGTCTCAACCTCTAATTTTTTTATGTGAAATCCATTTCTGATCCCCATTATCTGGCTTTGTGTGAGAACGATTAGAGATAAGGAAAACAGGCGTATTCATAGTGCTGAGTTAATCATAAAAAGTGGTATAGGCTAGTTACTGGAAAAGTTCACACTGTTGCTTCATAACTCGCATCGTGTTTCAATTCTCCTTGAAATGGGTAGGAGGAGGGATCTGTATAACTCCTCCTAAGGATCTGTTTGTCAATCCATACAACTGTTTCTTTACCTTCCATCTTATGTTTGCACATGGATTGTCATAGACTCGTAGTTACTGGCTGTTCCTGAACTCATATGTGGAACACATGACTAGAAGCCCAAGTTAGCTTTAGTTCAATTCCTATGCTTGTAACCGACCTTCTTTTATCAGTTAATGTTTTGAATAGAGATTTAGTTTTGAGAGTCCTCTCAGATGTTTTCACCTTGATGTTCTAGTTTGGATTTACCATTTGATGTATATTTCTGCATCCGTTATTTGGTGTTAAGATATGTGAGCAATTGGCTTAAATGTTGCATCATGCATCTTGATATTTTTTCACTAGTATGTGTACATTGAAATTTGAATAGCTTCATCTGCGACAAATAATAAATTATCAGTCACCTGATGGATACAAATAAATGCAGATTTTTTAATTTTTTTGTTTTTTAATTAAGTTGAGCTGTTCTTTCATGCTTGCATTGGTATGCACTGTGCACATGATTTGTTAAGTTTTGCAATCCTTCTCGGCTTCTCCCAATTGTTGAACAGGCCTGTAAAAGCAATTCTTGTTAATTGACATATTAAAAGGTAAAGTTTGTGTTGTGTTTATTGATCAAATGCTACTGATAAATCAATGTTAGGTAGCAATTGCGGAAATGAATGTTTTGTACACATGTACAAACGGGCAAATACAAGCGACTTTTTTTCTCATTGAGAAACTGAGTTGCAGTTGAGTTTACACTTGACTTTATTGTTGATGATTGCTGCTTGGTATTTAAAACTAAAGATAGGGGGACAGTTTGATAAAAGTAGAGGAATTAAAAAGGTGACTAACCATGTGTGTCACGACAGTTTTATGCTTTGCTTCGAAATTCGAATGATGTAATTTTGCATTTTGTTGAAGCAGAACAAGGATCTGAAGCGCCTTCTTTTATCAGCATTCTACCACATAAACGAGCCCCACCTCGTATACAATATGCTCTCACTATTATGGAAAGGGATACAATTGGAGAGCACAATGGGGAGCGTCGAATTTGCTTCCATGGTTGCAGCTTTAATCGGTATGTCCCAAGGCATCACCTTAATGCTCGCTAAATTTCTCCTCTTATTCGATTATGAACGAGCCTATTACAATGAATACGCTGTGGGATTCTCCGGTGTACTTTTTGCCATGAAAGTCGTCCTCTATTCTCAGTCAGATAACTACACATACGTGCAAGGGCTTATGGTTCCTGCACGTTATGCTGCTTGGGCAGAACTTATACTCATCCAAATGTTTGTACCCGGCGTCTCTTTTCTGGGTCACCTCGGGGGCATTCTTGCCGGGCTTTTGTACTTGTATCTAAGAGGTTCGTATTCTGGTGCTAATCCATTTGTGAAGATAACGAGGGGCGTCACCAGCTTGCTGGGTTGGCCTTTACGATTTGTAAACGGCAGGCTATGGCCTTCGCGTGGCCGAGTTTTTGGTAGAGGAACCCCTGGTGCGACCCAGAACGTTCCTGACGTGTGGAGATGTCGAGCATGTACGTACGACAACACAGGCCAGATGAGCGTGTGCGAAGTGTGTGGGACAGAACGTAGTAGCACTGGGTTCGTGCCCCCTGCTGCCGAGTCGATCTCCCTCGATGAACTACGGCAGAGAAGGCTTTGGAGATTTGGCAGATGATTCTGGGTAACAGTATAATTGATGTGTGCACAAATGGATTTTGATTCATGTTGGAGCCATAGTAAATTTCAGTTTAGGAGATTCCTGGTGGCAGAATACATAAATATATCTTAATTGATTAACAATAATAACAAGGAAAATAACAAAAAAAAAAAAAAAAAAACAATATTTATACTACATATTATATAATATTTTATATTACCTGTTATTATAATGAACTTCCACATTAAATATATTAAAAGTTAATTTATTGGAAATAAAATATATAAAATAATTTGTGATGCAAAGTTATAAAGAATGTTCCAGAAAAGTCAGATTACTACATTCCTTTACGGGGGCATTTGTACTTACACGTTAGAAGTTTTACTTAGGGGCATCACTAGCTTGAACATAGTTTTCTCGTTCATTAAATCCGGATCACACAAATCTAACATCTGTGTACCTGATGTATATGAAAATAAGTGTTAAGGAAAAGAAGTGAACATGTCAAGTGAACTATATTAATTTATCTATTTAGTGGGACGTGTAGATATATATACCTTTCTTAGATAACACATTACAAAATATGCTTTCTTGAGCTTTAAAAATTGCATGTGATAAGGGTGAGATTCCATGGCATGCCTATATATATTTTTTTATTATCAAAATATGTGTGTGTTCTTGTTTTACATTTCCAAATATAAATCAATCTTGATATCTTGGCCTCTCCACTTTAAAATCGAACTTTACAACATGAATAGTTAACCGTGAATGCATGAATAATGTAAACCCTAAACAATGAGCCACTAAATTATGACCATTGAGTCATTAAATCATGAATCATGGATAGGGGATTGCGAAATCATAGATCTTGAATAGAAAATATACTTGGACCCAAAAATCGAACCTAGACCCTGAACATTAACATGGATATGAATGATGAATCCTGAACTTAAATCATGAACGTTAACTCACAAAGTCACAAAAAATAATTATAATTAATCAATGTTTTTTGGAGTGGGACACATCTAGCCCATGCAAATTTTATCAAATTAGGTCGGGTACTTTTTAGTCCGGCACATTTTAAGTTATACCCAAACTCAACCTGCATCTTTCAAATTTAAGTCGGATCGAGTTTCTGGGGTGCCATATTTTAATAAAATTAACCATAATTTTCCAAAAACTTTTAGAAAAGTAAAAATAGATTCAATCCCAAAAATATAGTTTTGAGAAAATCCGGCCCAACCCACGCGTCAGCGCAAGATCATTTTTTATCGGGTACCCGACAACCTGAAACCCAACTCGAAACTCCCCAATACATCAAATTTATCAACGAATCATTAATACAAGTAAGAAATATTCAGTTGATGAGCATTAGAAATTCATTACACAACTCAAAATTTACAATTACATCTGCACTAAAAGCTAGTACAGCCCCTCAACACAAAATGATAATTAAGAAAAGGACATTTTTAACCATAATATATATATATATAAATATATATATATATTATATATATAAGTCACTATTTCTCCTGAGCATTTAAAGAATTTAATCTTCTTATTCTCTGATCAAGCTCTGCCATCACTGCTGGCTCCTGTTTTTTCCTTTGCTTGGATATATTTGTGCTTGTCATAAACCCTATCTTCTCAAAGGCAACCTGCAACACAAAATATGGATCAATTTAAACGAGCCGAGTCGAACCTATCTTGTAGATGTTCATATCTGGTTCGTTTTGTTTTTAGTCGACCTCCAGCCAAGCTGAGCGGGCATTTGGTAGCGTTTGATTTTGTTCACGAACACATTGGTGAACTTGTTTAACCATGTTTATAAACAACTAATTACTTTGTTGACAAATACCAAATATTATTGTTTTCTGTGTAAATTTTATTATTGTTACTATAGTTATTAACTAGGTCTAGGATGAGTTTGTTCATGAACAAGTCAGTTCAACGAAAGCTTTGTTCAAACAATCCACAAGAATTTATCAATTTTGTCACGTGTGCGCCTGTTCTATCGCATCAAGAGAAGAAGATAGGTGAAACGAGAGGGGTATTACCGTTAATAACTCATCAGGATCAAAGAGGTGATGAGCCGTTCTGTGTATAACATTGATCACATCGCCTACGTGATGCGTCACAAGCAACTCGTCTTCATTCATCTGCATTCCAAACGACACAAAGATCAATATTCGTACCATCTGCATTTTTCTGTAATCAAGAAACTCCGTCTTTTAAGCATCTTTACCTTGAATATTGCTAAAGCCACGTTTAATAAAACCATGGCCCCTTCGTAGAAGAGAACATCCCATACGCGCAGCGTTGTCTGTAAGGAACGATAATGTTAGTGAAGGCGGTAATTTAACGACTATTCTCATCGAGATATGTGGCGATTCTTATATACGAAATATTTCAACCTCTGAAGGCAAGCTTTTAGAAAATAGGCATAAAAACCACTCTGTGCAAACAAGAGAAACATCAAACTCCATAGCTTCCAGATGAGCAGCTATCCTGCATTGTTCTTTTATCTTTGTTTAATATTCCGACGATATTGTAATAAAATGATAATGAGGTTGCGTTTGGATTGAAGGATTTGCAGTCCATAGTAGTAAAGTACTCTGTGGTTGTTTTGATTGCTTTCGATATTTCTGAGTCCTTCAATCCAAACACAACCAAAGCTACAACATTGGAAAATGAGCGAACCTCGGGCACTTTTTGGTCAGCAGATCTTTAAACACTCTTTGCTCGACGTGGCACCCGGACAAATTATTCGTATAACAATCATTAACCAACACGTTTTCTAAGAGAACAGCAAGCATCCAGAAAGCCTCTTCCTCGGTTTTCATCACGAGCAACAATAGTGCTGCAACGTAATTTAAACCCTGCACCATATATTTAAGTTAAAATTTTACGAAGAACTGATTAGAAAAGAGCAAATTATATTGAGTTCTCCATATGGTTAGAGAAGGAACCTGACAATAACCAACATCAGAATCGCGAAAAGAATACCCAACCAGAACACGTCTTAGAGCAGCATGTCCGTCTGGAGTGTCCAACCATGGATGACCCGGAAAAGTTCGAGGGAGATCCTGCACTCGGCCAAATATGTGAGGATTTATATACATAACATTTGACAGTCTTTCAAAACATAGAAGAAGAAACCATTCAATTTCCACTCTTATGATGAGCTCTGGAATCAAGTAACAGAGAACGAGGATAAGTTATATTGAGGGGAGGACGGTTTTGCGAGTATGCTACTTGAGTCTAGCAAGGGATGCACATTGGTTTATGACTTATCAGAGACTCGAAACTAGGTAATGCAAATGATACACATCGGTTCAGAGCAAAAACACAATTATCATGCGAGAGTAATCGCACCCACTCTATTCCTTTACCCGACAGAAGATGGAAACAATTGACTGATGTACATCAAACCAATTACAACAGTTATTATGTTGTTTGAAAGACATAATTACAATTTGTAGTTGCAAAATTCAAATTCGTTATGCTTTAAAACCAGCAGAGGAACAGGAAAAATCTCTGAGAATGCCTACTTAACCGCATCACGTCTTAATATATTCAGCAATTCTCCTCAAATTTGAATTCATGAAGAAGAAAAAATACGACACAGGATGCACGTAATTGAACGAAACGAAAAAACAGAGACAAATAAGGCAGATTCGAAACTGATGCAAGCTCTTATAGTGTTCATTAGATGCTACACACGCATACAGTAGCATCTAATAGACCGAAATATATGTCCAATTCCCTATCTAAGCAATATTGCCTGTAAAAATCTACGTCCATCAACAAATGCCCTAAAAAATTTGAAACAAAACGAAAATTTCAGCAAAATTATAAAAAATCACACACCATTTTCATCAAAATCAAAATGAACCTAAATTTCACCTGTGAAATATTAACAGAAACATATTGCACCATCAATTTTGTTTCGAGCTGAAAAAGTCGAAATTTTCGACCTGGGTGTAGCATCTAATAGACCGAAATATGAATGGATGAATAGCACAATGCTAGAGCCGAAAGCCAGAAGAAAGCTAAAATCTATGTTCATCAACAGATGCCCTAAAACAAAATTCGAAACAAAAACGAAAATTTCGACAAAATTATAAAAAATCACACACCATTTTCACCGAAATTTCGGAATATTAACAGAAACATATTGCACCATCAAATTTGTTTCGAGGTGCTGAAAAAATCAAAATTTCGTCTCGAAATGCAGAAGAAAGGTAGAAAGAGGCACATACATGATCAATCTGTTTGGTAGCAGGGGTGACCTTATCTTCAACAGCAGCAATCAAATCACGATAATAGCTATCAGGCACTGTAGATTTCTTCTTCGCAGCACCGGAGAGGGAGAACCAGACCTTAGGCCTCAAATTGGGCGGAATCCCCTTCCTTATCAGCTTCTTCAACGTCAAGCCATTGACGAGCGCCGCTAGGGTATGGGAATGTGTCCCCAAGTACCAATTAGCTCCCTTGCTAGCTTCCAGGGCCCACCACACCTTCCCTTGCTGCCGCACCTTCTCCCTCACCTCATTCAACACATTCACGTCATCGACGTTCCCTTCCACGGAGAATCCGTACAGATCCTGGAATTTTACCACCATTTTCGCGCGGCGTGCGTGGATGCTCGGCCGGAGGATCTGGATTTGGTCGTAATACTCCGCCCCCATCTCCCTCTTGCCGTCGAGTCCACTCCCGCCGCCTCCGTACATCATTTTCTTCTTCGAATTGTAGATAATTGTAGCTAGGGTTAATGGGGGAGAATTGAGATCAGGAAATGGAGGTCTGTAGCTGAATCAGACAGAATCCCGGGAAATTGAACATGGAGAAGGGGTGATGGATAGAATGGGAGTAGAAATTAGTCAGCCTTTCCTTCTAGAGAGAGAAAGAAGGGGTCAAAATGGAAAAAGAATGATTAAAAAAGAAGTCATTTTTACGCCATAAAATAGAATAAATAAATCAAGAAAAGAAATGGCTGAAGTTTCAGTAGAACAAGTCTAATTTTTCCGTCCGTCCCGGTCAACTTCTCTCAGTTGAACGGACACTGATGCTATTAATTATTGTCTTTAATTATCATTTATGAATGTAAAATGTTAAGTGAGACGGATCGAAATGAAAAGTATGACAAGTTAACTGGGACGGAGGAAGTATTCGATTTGCAGAATAGAAACATAAACGTATGCATTATTGCATTGCAGATTTGCAGGCCATGGAGATTTTCTTTGAAAGCTTGGATCTTTCTTTCAAATGGGTGTTAAAAAATCACACATACACACACAAAAAGTGATAATATAGAGGACCCAGAAAAGGAAAAAGTGGAAAAAGAGAAGCTATTATCTAAATTGGGTGATAACAAAGGACAATAGGGGAAACTTTACGTATCCGTATGGGTAGTGTCACGCGTGGAAAAATTGCATTTTTAGATTTATAACTTAGGATCATTTGTAATTTTAGTTTGGTATATTTAATTTAAGTTTTATAAGATAAAAAGGGTCGTGATTTTAGTTTGAAAAATCCAAAATTTGCTGGGAAAAGTAAGCCACAATCACTGAGTTCAAAATTAAGGATTTTCGTTCGTCTATGGCTGGAGTGATGCAATCTGAAGTAAAATTTTGTAGTTGAGGTGGTGCAATCAGAAAAATATCTTGTTGTTTAGGATTATAAAGTTATACTACACATCTTACTCAGGTCAAGATATGTCACCTCAGCCATGACAGACAGAGATTCATAATTTTTTTATTCACCTGACAATCACATGGCTTTCCCAGCAAATTTTGGATTTTTTTGGGGGAAAAATGACTAAAATTGCATAATTTTTTAACTTATGAGGCTTAAATTGCAAACTATTTTGATATGACTAAAATTGCAAGTACCTTACTTATCGAGCTAAAACTGATATGACTAAAATTTTCTCGAACCCATATTATTAGATGTACGATATATGGATAATAAGCTAACTTTCTTTTATCATTTTTCTTATTTCTATATATATCATGCATGCAATGGTGTCGGCACTATTCCTACACGTAGGTAAGAAACCTCCAAATAGGTGCACATAAACATTGACACCACCACAACTACTATTTTTATTAGTATAATTAAAATTAATATATATAATAATGTGGGTGGGCTCAATGTTGCTTGCATGATGTTGTTCAAAATAAGACAATAATAAAAAAATAAAAAAGAAAAAGCAAAGAATGGGTATGATTATTATGACTGAAATACCCTTGGAGTTGACAATTAAGAAATGAGACAATATTAGTCGTTAGATAAATTTTGAATTCAAATTTGAACGTGTTCCACTTGTGTTCAGTTCGTTAACAATAAGATAGTGCATAAGGACAATAATGTACTTTACTTAAAAGAATATGCAGGCCACTCCCACCTGCATTTCTATATAGGATTTGCCTCATCTGTAGATAGGGGGTGGCAATTCGAGATCGAACCGGTCCAAGATTTGGATTATCCGTAGTAAACAATTACTGAAACATTATGCAAAGAGAAGGATCTGTTTTACTTCGTTTTGTTGTATAATATCAAAACAGATCCATTATACAGATATTTCTTGTAAGAAAAGAATAATTTGTAACTAATGATGAAGTTTTGTTACATATAAACACTCAATTTATAATGAAAAAAAATTAAAAATCAATTTGCAGAAGTTGATGGTCGTGCAATGCACGGAAAAAGATACTACTCACGCCATTTCATAAAACGACTCATGTTTGAAAAGATTTTTTAGTCCCAAAATAAGAGTTGTTTCAAAAATTAATGTACGGCTTTACAAGAAAAGTCATTTCAGTATGTATTACAAATTTTAGAGAGTTTCATTTTCATCAAAATAACAACAAATAGAAAAAGTTCAAATACTCTTTTTATGGGACGGAAGGAGTAGTAAATAAGAAAATCGAAAAGAATTCTGAAAAAAGTGGGTGTGAATAGTCGGTACCGTGAAGAATACATATTTCCATGGGTCTGAAAGCAAACATACTCCAATTTAATCCTCATCAGATATCATCAGGAACATCTTCCAACAGGGTGTTTATATCAACATAGCCATCTGCAATGCTGGAGAAATCACCAAAGCAATCTTGATTTTCTTCCATTAAATAGTTGTATTCCATGTCTTGATTCCTGATCAAGTGCCCCTGCTCCAAGGCTATTTGTTTATGCTTCCCGGTCCAGTCGGGCCGACTCCACAACGACAGAGGTGGTGCCTCCACGTTCCACTGGTCGAGTTGTTGGTCGTTGACGTCCACTGAACCGGGAAGGTAAAACGACTGACGGATTGGAGAAGACAAACCAGTGTTTGTTAAGTTATCAATTTAAGGGAGGGTGTGACTTAAGCTTATAAGCTCGTGAAATGTGTTTGCGAAAATAAGATTTTCAACAACTTATCTACACACAGTTTCCACATACTCACATACTACACACTACACATGTCACACGCTCACACACTCACACACTCAAATACAACACACTGCACACATTTCACATACACTACACAAATTTAACACGAACTCACATACTACACACACATCACACACACTACGTACATTTCGCATTTCACACACTCTCACATACTACACACATCACACATTATATACATTTTACATAGACTACATACATCAGACACACTCATAGACTACACACATCACACACACTCACATACAACACACATATCACGCACTACACACATTTAACACACTCACATGCTACACACACTCACATACTACACACACTTCACACACTAATCAAAATGTGTGTTTGATAGTAGCTTGCAAGCTTATAAGCTCTTTTTTCTAAACATTTTATCAACTTATAAGCTTTTGGAAAATTACACATTACAAGCTCTTCAAAAGATATTTGAAATACACATAGCCAAACACCGTCTAAATGTGTACATCAATCAGTACCTTGCCAGATAGGATATTCTCGTCTTCCCAAATAAGATCATAAGGAGTCTTTTTCCGGTCCAATCTATGATAAACAACACATGAGGCCGGTAAAATGTCATGCTTAAACTGTTATAGTTCTTACCTTTCCGGATTAGATAAAATTTGATAATAATAAACAGAGAAATGAATGAAAGCAACAAAGAATCTGAGTAATTTTTTTTAAACGATTAGTATTTAGGAACAAATGACTATTTCTTATTGCATCAACTTATAATTATGAAGACAAATACATAAAGAAAAACAAAAAAGTTGAAAAACTCAATATGCTATAAAATTAGATAAAAATAAACAGAGAAATGAACGAAGCACACAGAATCTGAGAAGTTTAATTGAACTGAATTCAAATCAAATTCGATTAATATTAGATTTGAATTCGAATTCGAGTTAGTGTTTTCGACTTCGAATGCGATTTTTTAGTATTCGATTCGATTCGTTTACATCCCCTATTCGTACCTTTCCGTCTGTTTAGGAACGATGAGAATGAGAAGCTTCGGCCTGAAGCTTAGAGCCTTGTCAATAAATTGGTTTGCAAGGAATCCATGGACACCGAAAGGAGGATTTAGCCCCATGATCTGGAAATGATAGAAATGTTAATTCTAGATAAAGAAGACTTTTGCTGCTTCGGAAAATTAAGCGTGCGGTACCAAGTTAGATCCTTCAGGTAATTCTTCTACACCCACGCTCATCCAATCCCTTCTCTCGAAATTGAAATCATCCTATAAAGAAGATGTGATATGACTAGATTACAGGATAATTTGAAGTACACAGAGGACAATATAACCATACAGTCAACATTCTGGCAATTCAAATTCATGTCATCATGATTTGCAGAAAACAACAGAAAACAAACACTACAGCACCATCCAAAAGAATACCTTCGGTTGTATGAGGTCATAATTTTTGAAGGAGCACTTTATTCCCATTATATCAAGTGCTTCCTTCATTAAGCGGCTGAAGTCGTTCGATCCACAGCTGAAGTCAACTATCTGTTTCAAGAAATGGTTTAATCATGATATGATTTCTGCAAGGTTGAGATGCACACAATTTTGTAAAGCAAGATGAATTGGGGGTGGGGGTGGGTGCGGGTGGGAAGGACGGAAATACAAAACGGAGTAAAGGAAAGATGGTGCATGATGTTGCATGTACTGAATTACCCAAAAAGTTACAAACTAATACAGAGAGTAAGAATTTCAATAAATCAGATGACAGTATATCCTGATATTAGACTCACCAATTAAACATCAAAATTCCTATCTTTCCATCATGGTTGCCTTTGGTATATGTTATAGTCTTGAGAAACTCGGTAAGTAGCAGAAATAGACCTACCGAGAGGGTGTTTGGCTAAGTTTAGTTCAAACATCTTATAAGCTCCAACATCTTCTAGGTTATTTCAAGAGCTTAAAGATGTAATCTCAAGAGCTTATAAGTTAATAAAGTGTTTTGATACAAGAGTTTATGACCTTTGCAATTGAATAGAGTGATTTAGCTATGAATTTGGGGACTACTTTGAAAGTCACCATCGAATATATATTTTTATTAGTGTGGGAAGTGTGTGGTGTATGTAGTGCGTGTGAAAGAAGTATGTGTAATATGTGTGCAATCGTGAAAAGTGTGTGAAATGTGTGTGGTGTGTGTAAAGTGTGTGTGTGTGGTATGTGAAATTTGAGGAGCTTATAAGCTTAGCCAAACACCCTCTAAGCCTCAAGAATGAATACAAGGACTCTCAGTTATAGATATGATTCCCTGTAGTCAACTCCGAATAAGACTACAATTAACTTAAATTAACTCATCAATCAGCACACTATAGTGTTTATACGAAATACCACTAACTGATGAGGGTATAAACTGTTCTTACTGTGTCGCTGTCTTGAACATACCAACGCAACTGATTAACAACCTGCAGAGTTGACCCACTGCTTATTAACATAGGTACTAGCATTCGTATAAAACAGGTGCATGTAACAAAGCAAAGAACACATAAGTTTTTCTATTTGGGCCAGGAACTCAGCAATACACAGTCACAAGAATGTTTATTAATTTCGTCACTCAACTTCACTTATCAAGGCAACTGTCCAGGGACTCGTAGAGATTATGGTAAGATAGTCTAGATTAGAGAAGGATCGTCCTACAGTTACAACTAATCGTTTTCCAAATCAATTCCCATGAATCTCTATGGATGTGTGTGTGATTATGACAGCATGGTGCAGATAACTATTTTGAATTCTCATTACTAAATAGAAGCAAGTCAGCACGACAATACTTTTAGGAGAACTGAGAACAGTTATGCAACTTTACTATCTCTTTGCATGTAAAAGGTAGTACACCCTCAGAACTGGATTCAAACCCCATTTCAGATGAGTTCGCAGACTGTACTTATTGTACTTTGTTTTGGCTTATGATCAACCCTTCCAGGAATTGCCCAGTCCACTGTCTCGTATTATTTGAACATTCACCAAAGTGTATGTGTAATTGTGCATCACTTTCCAAGCACTCCAAGTTAAAAAAGGGTTAAAAATGAACAAGAATAAGTGAAGTACAGTGAAATGTAAGACAAATTCTATGAGTCCAGGTTGATCCAGAAAAGTTTTAGATGCAAGCTGAAATTGAAACCCTTGTATGTATTGATAATATTACCTTGGAAGTATTTCTTCTCATCAAACGACAGTTTTTCTTTTTTTAATTAAGAGACATTTATGGAAAAAAAATTCCATTCATGCAATGGAGCATACTTTGGGTGTATCAGAGAATTTGGAAAAGAGGAAATAATATAATTACATGGATATATAGGCACATATAATTCAGGAAGAATTCAAGCAAATGTGCTTTTGACATTGCCTTGACCTTTTCGTTGGACTTATTAAAAGCAACATATGAAATGTAGCTTTACAATTGATGAAGGAAATAAAAGATATTCATATACCTGCACTAGCTTGTCCACTTTCGTGAAGTGCCGACCAAATGATGTATAACGCATACCATGGATAAATGGAGCAAGATAGACTGCCAGCTTTTTCTGAAAAATGTACTTGAAACACATCAATTACGTAGGTTAAAGTTTCCAGTCCAACAAATCCCCAAATCATACATAAATAAACAAAAAACAAGGTTGTGCCTAGTTTACAGTGCATTGAACACACACACCACGTGGATCTTATATGTCCATGATTAACATATTTCTGCTTGTTAAAAAGAGAGCATCGTCATAGTCTCCACCACAATTGGTAGTGAGCCTTCTCCTAAATTGGTGAACAAGAATCTAACCAATCCCGGACTTACTGACTTAGAAAATGGGAGAAGTTTGTAGAGGTGCATGTTATTTACTGCATTTAGAAACACCCAAACAGCTTGCTCATGGAGTAGTCTTAATATAAATTAGAAGTGCATGTAGAAAATATGGTTAAAGGGAATCAAGATAGTGATTGGCAAACGTGGATAATACCAGGTGCAGAAATCTACCTCACCAGTCTCCTATAATTGTCTGTAGTGCATACTATAGTATTCTTACTTTCACTAAAGAGCTGTCTTATATGCTTAGAACACTGCTCCCTCCACCTCACAAAGACCGTCTCCTTCCAAGTTTCACACAGATTATGAAATCATTTGATACATGTGAAAATTCCTCATATAACTATACTTAATATGGTGAAATAAAGAATGTTAAATATAAATTATAATTCGAGAGAATCATTTAGTAGGGGTACATTAGGAAAAGAAGCTTCTAATACACCCTTAATAAAGAGAAAGAAACTATCTTTTTCAGATATCCATGAAAAGTAAATGGGGCTATCTTTGTGAGGCTGTGCGATGAAATGGGCCTTGTAGGCTTTATCAGTTAATACTGGTTTCTACACTATGCAACGAACCTTCCACTTGACCGTCTGAGTAAGAACAGCAGGTTCACAGACAGCTTTTGCATCCCTAATGGTACCTTCTCCTTGTAACTTCTCTAGCGCTGCTCGGATAGCCTAGGAGGATCCGTTAAGTTGGCAAACAAAAGAGATAAGATTATTAAGATTTGTATGACCAAAGATTGACAAGTAACAAAGTCGAGAAGAGCACCTCCTGCCTTAAATTGTTTAGACTATATATATAAAAATAAAAATTTGGGAATAACCAAAAGTACTTTGAAGATTAGATTCCAGATTGCCCATTCCAAAGTTGGCAAAAGAAATATGTGAAGACAGATCAGAATTAATTTCATACATGTAATAGGAAGTGGATGGAAATTGTGGAATTAAATATGAGCGCGCCTCTCAAACAACTGGCTCACTAAAAGAGAAGGATACACACCTGCACTGAGCACTCCACCTTTCCTAGGGTGATTGTCTTGTCCACTTGCAAACGTAGGGAGGAATCATGAGTACATTTCTTCCTCTGTTCAGCAATAAATTCTTCCACATTGAGAGATGATGTGGATTTTTTCATTAATCTTTGTATTCTGTGGAGCAAAACATATTACTCCACCACAAGTAAAGGGCAAAAAAAAGAAATTCAGTATTAACAAATAAGCAGGTTATCACCTATCTTTCATTTCTGTGTTTATCAAAGTTGCTGCACTTCCAGTCGGAACATCTTCAGCCACAGCCTTTTCTGGAATTCTTTTCATACTTGATGTTGACATTGGCTTACCATTTATGTGGGACAATTTGATTGAGAGAGGCTTCTTTGGACTACTCCATTTAGATATACCAGCATTCTTTGAAAACGTCGTACTTGAAGCCAAGCTCAGTTTTGAAACCTTGAAAGTGAGGTTTTTCTCATTTTTGTTGATATAATCACCACTTCGCAAATCACCAGATATTCCTCTCGACTGTTTTTCCACTTTTTCTTGATCGGTTAGACTTCCATATTTCTTACTCCTCCTTGTTGGCATCACACTTAATTTACCTGGATGTTCTCTTTTCACGTCGTCACTAGGGAACAGCAAATGATCCCTTCTTGGAGTGAAAATGTTCCGACAGATCTTATGATCCCTGAAGAGAATATATACAATTCACACGAATTCAGGGTATCTCAAGTAAATATTCAAGAAAATAAAATGAACATACATGCAATATATCAAGATTCGTTTGGTCAAAAGACCCGTCCAAGCCCTTTGAATGATATTTTCTGCATCATTGCGGTAAAAGAAAATTTCCCTGTCAAATAAGGAACATGTTAAACCTCATAGATATTTGGACAAGTTGGTACAGGAATGTATATATAACAAGAACTACGGAACAACCTCGGTAAGCATTTGCTATGGTACGTCTTTGGACAGCGTCTGCATACTGCAAATTGCATCTCAGGAATGTTTTTATCTTCTTCTTGCTCACAAACAGCACATTTATGAGCAGGGCATGTAAATGAATATCCAGCTTTGATTTTCTTCCGACATTCTTGAGCTTTTTTTTCATCTCTCGGGAAAAGAAGCTCTGATACACACCGTGGATGATAGAAATGTCCACATGTCGCCGAGACACAAGGGAAGACCTTATGGCATCAGAGAGACAAAGTTTAAGTTGTATATCAACGCATTGTTGGATAAAAAAACTAATACCATCACCCCTTAAGATCCCCATAATTACGTTGAGGGAAACCAAAATATAGCAAGTAGGAAGAAGCAAATGACTAGTATTAGGAACAAAGTAGCAAATATGGAAGAGTTCAGGTTTCTCCTCAACACATGCAAGCAAGTTATAGCAAAATCATTGTTTACTGATTTTTAGCAGGTCAAATTATTTGTGCATAAATATAGTAAAGCCTCTTATCAAATAATGTTAGTGCAGCAATAATGCTTAAATACGTTTAGCATTCAGGAGGGTTGCATGTATAAAAAAGCCAGTTGCTGAAACTTGTTCATTACTATCTGAGGCAGGAGACTATTGAAATACAGTGTACTAAATTTCTTTTTGTGATGATGTATGATATATTGAGGGAAGAAACTATCAAATCATCAACTTTGACACATGCCGAACTGACGTGTGTAAAGATGTGTTTTCCTACAAATTATTAGTTGTGGATCATTTTGATGAAATAGAAACGAAAATAGAATTTTGTTTAGTGAATACACATACAAATATATATGCATAGATATAGGAATCTTTATCGGTTAAAGAGAGACAGCAGTAATTGAGCTTCAAGAACTAAAGTATATCAAATTAGAAATCCAGTAGTGTTCATTACTTCGTTCTCTCCAAAATGTCAAAAGAGACAAACCTCTGCACCAGAAGATTTATCAGAACTTCCCAGCCTACCACAAATAAAGCATTGGTGTTGTTGATATTTGCAATTCTTGCACAGGAAAGTCTGTATAGCCTGCAGAAAAACCAGATGTTGCTTTCATTTCAGATCTGTGATTAACATAAACTGAAAATATAGTCCATTCTCCTAGAAACTGATATGCCTCATTTGCACCATGGAGGATCTGAGAGAGGGGGCAAAAGAATATATCGTACATCAACTTTCTCGCGGCTATAACAAAGAGATTCACAAAATGAAGCAGCGCCTGATTCTATAGTTGGATGAAAGGATCGTATGCACCTCCCTTCACAACTGCATTCAAGTAAAACAATTACATCACAAAACCAACTACAGCAAAGAACCGAGCTAAAGTACAGCATGATGTATTCTCCTCCATGCATTACAAACTGAGGAACTATTTGAAAAGGTGCTTTAGCAATCCTTATTACAATTTTTTGGGGAGAATCCCTTTTCTAATAGAAGTATGAAATAAAGAGGAATGTTCCAAGGAAAGGTCCTATCCTAGAATCTCAGTCTATCTCAGTCTAAAGTTGCGACGAAGGCCAATTCATATCACAATAACAAACTTCCATTTTCATCCATAAAGAGTTATTTCTTTGTCATGATGCTAGTTTTAATTGAAATGGTACATCTCCTTCAATTTTTTTCTAGCATTCTCTATTTGCAATTGGGATTAACTATTTCTATCTTCTGTCTTTATTTTCTTCAACTTTTTATGACAAAAGAAGTGAAATCCCGTCTGGCTGATACGAAAATGTCTGATATCAAATAAGCTATGGAGCGACGGAAATATTAAATATACTAGAAGAGAAACACAAACAATTACTATTGTATTTCTTAATTTAAAAGAAGTAATCATAGATATCAAGAAGAAAAAAATATTTTGCAATTGTTACAATAATCATCAGTGCCTGTAAACTATCATTTCTTTTCTTTTCTTTTCTTTTTTTCTTTTTGTAAGGAGGCCTTTACGTATCTTTATCAATGTTATTAGCATCATTAAGAGAAGTGATAAAAATCTGTGAAATTGAAAATGAAAAAATCCTCATTAATATGTTAGACACAAAGTAAAAAGGAGTAATTTCTGTTTTCATGTTAATAAGTACCAGGAGAATGAATCCGAAAGGTCCTCAGACATAGATATGATACACACAAAGTAGTAATGATGTAATGGTCGGACAAAGAAAGTATACCATCATTTTAATCAGCAGAGCACATCGGCGTATAGACAACCCCTTACTTTATAAGCTGATAGGATTGCTAATGCAGGTGTAGATTTCAGCAATTGAAGAAGCCAAAAACAAATAAATAAAATCAAGGATGGTAAAGTTCCAAGCAAGCTGATGGTGGAGAATCTAAAGAAAGATAATAATGATTGTGAAATTCTAGGCATTGTACCAAGACAACAATACATTACACCACCAATGAATCAAGCGCAACTTGTAAAAGAAGCTTCAAAAAGGTTTTATAATTTGGGAGAAAAAGATCTCTTAAATAATTACTCAAAGGTGGATTTCATACTACTGGTAGTAGGTAGTCCAATCTCTAAAACAAGAACTAGATCAATTAGCTAACTTTTTACTGCTGCAAGATTGAGATCTCTCACCATTAAGCAAATTAAGCATCTTATACGGAATCAACTTTGATCAAATTAAAATAATTAAAACTTCAAGCTGGTTCCTGAAGAACGTAATGGGTCAGTGTCAAGACATTTTAGGTTTAAGGTGTCATCTACACATCTGAAAACATTCTTTTCATTGACTTTCTCTGCCTGCTCTTGTGTCCAACAATAGAATCACTTTAAGTTGAGAATATTAGAAAGTGGTGTTAAAAGTAGGAAGTTAATTTTTTTCCTTAGTGTCCAAGATGATCAAAATAACACCTCAAACCTTTCGTCTTTATTATCATGCATCTACAAACTTCTATCATAAAAGAAAGTACTTGCGTACCCGAGTACTTCGCCACCATCATCACAGAATGCACAGACATTATCAAACAATTCGTCTTGGTCTGCACTACTTAAATCATCAAGGCCACCAACTTCGTCTTCATCCTCATAAACTACAAACTTTGGCTTCTTACTTGCTTTATTTTCCTGAGATCAGAGTGTATTTTCTTGATTATGAGATCAGAATAGATTACTTGTAATAAAATTCACAACTTTTGGACACTAACCTCAAAGAAAGCGTTCCTCTTTCCAGATATTTGAGAAAGAAAGGTACGCAGATTCTGTTTCATTAAAAATATGAACATAATACATAACGATGCATCATAAAAAGCAGTACTGTTACTAACATCAAATAATTGAGAATGTAATTCTTCAGCAACAAACATGTTATACCCAAAGAAACTAGACTAGTAAAAGAAGTTCATGATTCAATGGAAAGTTGAAACGATTCTGAATTTTAGAGCTCTTTGTTATGTTCTTAGTCAACTCCAAAATAAGCTAAAGGCTAAGAGGTATTAGGTAGGGACGACAATTTAAACTGCCACATCCGATGCCACATCTTGAAATATCCCTATCCAATCAAGCTTTAGTGAATACGAACCAAATAACTGCAGATCCATGGATCCGGGCTTCATACTGAATATACGAGAGTAATCATTATAAGTGATTTAATCTGTCGGGGAATACTTAAATGTTATAGACTTAGAATTTCGTCCAGATAAGATAAAAACAGAAACATTTGAAGTGGGAAAAGCTGATTCCTTGATCATGCAATGCCAATGGGATTTGATGGATATTACAATTAGCAACCTCACAGTCCTTATGTAAATCCTTTAAAGCTCACGATGCAGCCAAATATAGAATTTAAGTGAAAACATGTGTAACCAAACAGAGACGAAGAGTGTCAGAATATGCTAAACAACTAAAAAAATGAGGCTGGAACTCAATTGATGATTGTATTAAAGGTAAATTTTCCTTGAGACACTGTCATCTTAAAGAACTTCTTCAAAAGGACCACTAAGATGGTTTCCACCTGGATTAAAGCATCTAAGAGAGAACAATAATTAGTAGAGAAAACAAGGATATGTGTGGCGCACCTCTTCCAAAAATATCAAGGCATGCCAGGGCCCAGGACAGGCTGGAAATAGAAATGTAAACCATCTACCTCGAGCAGAGCATGGGATAAATTGTGGAGCCAAGAGAGGTCCCAATATGAAGCTTATATGAGAAAACAAAACTGCCCAAGGGATGGAATTGGAAAAGGAATACACAAAGGAGAATAGACTGCCAGGATCTGATAACCCTAGAGAAGCTATGCGTTTAATGCTCGTTGGTACTTCACAAGTAAATCTGTTCTAGTTTGGATGACATGTATCAGAAATAGTTTGACAAAATCTTACAAACTGACTCCAAGACATCAAGTAATATAGCTCACACTTCACGATCTTTCAGCACTTGTATCGTATCTCTGTAGTAGGAAACATTTAGAAGTAAATGTTTCTCTAGCTCTCGTATTTGACCTTCACTCTTCCATCAAGATGTTTTTCATGTAGCAAAACTGTCAGTCAATCTTGTTCCAAATCTCAAAGTTAACAGATGACATAATGTTTAGTCATTTCATCCTTATTTTCTTTTTCAAGACCCAGGCTTCAGCAAGAAAATTGGACTTGCAAAAAAGGGACTTGTTCTCCCCCAAAAATTGCTCTCATTTTTTTTTCTTATAAGAAACAGAAATTTTATTGCTCATAAAATTTGGAGGGATGAGGAATCCCTCCACAAGTACAAGAAGAGATCAGAAACAAAACTACTCTACAAAGCAAAACTCCAGCTCCTCGTTAGAAATCCTTAAACAAACTATGACTCGATGACCATAAGGCTACTCGAAATTTAACCCTATCCCAGACTTCCTCAAATGTCTCTTTCCTATTGTCTAAAATCCTCTCATTCCTCTCCAGCCACACAGACCAAAGAATCACATCGACAATTATTTTCCAAAAAAGTTTGCCCCTTTTATTAAAAAGGCCTCCCAAATTAATCCACCAAATCCCCAACATCTTGTGGCGGAACCCATTGCTTGATCGCCTTGTTTGAGCTCTGCTCTTTCTAGAAGCTCCACTTGGTCGGGTTTCTTTTATTTTTTTATTTCCTTTGGAGAAGAAGACAAAACGAATCCATCTCTTTTTCCTAGGAACTTTCTGGAAAATTGCCCAAGTGGATTCAGAAAAGAAAAAGAAAGATGGATTTGTCTTGTCTTCTCCAATCTCCAGTACACAGATGTAAAGACTCAGGCCAAGTTGAAGAATGAGAGAAAGAAATGCTGTACAAATGGAAGAGACTAACAACTTGGGCTGAACCATTCCCATCATTCTCCAAATCGACTATGGCCCCTCGCCCTCTCCTTGCTTTATGTACTTTGATTCTTTCTTCCCCTGGGACTCTGTATTTATTTTTATATTGATATAGAGATGTCGTATAGATCCTGCCAAACTTTCCTCCTTTCCCTAAGTCTTGAGACTTCAAAACTTTTTGAAGAAGAAAAATGGATATAAAAAGCAAATCTCCACCAGGTATATGTTATATAATGTTATTCAACTTGGGGCAATAATTAGGAGATTGAAATTTTGTGACCAAATGATCTAAATTAAGAAAAAGAAGTTTCAGCAAAATGTAAGCACTGGTATCAATACTTTCTGTAATAATTATACGGCATCTCAAAAACATCAAATTGCCTGGAGGCTGCGGAACAGATTTCCTGAGTAAGACATTGCAGGAAAAAATTGGATATCTTGTTCGAATTGAACTAAATATCATTGGTAATAAACAAATGATTCAAGAGAACTAAACCTATCATGATCTTGGTTTCCACAGAAATCATTTCAAAAAAACCATGTCCTTTTACATATAGGTCATGATTTATCCAACTAAAGAAGCAAATTGCACCTTCGTGAATCGAGGAGGCAATAAGATACTCCAATTCAGTAAATCAAAGATATATTTCATCAGCAAGCAGGTATGTGTGTATCAAACATGATTCTCCAATGAAGTAGTAATAATGTGAGAACATATACCTTGGCTTCTGCAATGTCTTTATCCCTTCCAGCAGCTTCTTTTATCAATTGCAACTGGTCCACAAGATCACTCTCAGATGGTGGAACCTCATACGTACTGCAATGCAGGTAAATTAGCATTTGACAAGAAAAATCAAAATATCTAATGAAACCTCTTCAACAAGAAAAGAAATATAAATGACAGAACGCCTACTTAGAGGTTTGTCGGATGTGTTTCAATATTTCTTCCATAGACTCCTCCGAGTTCCTTTTTATGCAGTGGAGACAATGTAGTGATACAAGGACTGTCCTTACAGTATTTTCATAACCATATTTTGGCCGATGGAGCTTTATCCATCTCCCATGCTTGGTATCCTGAAGGACATAAATTTCTGGAGTGGCATAAGAAAGTACAAACTTCCATGCGATTACCTTCCAGTAGACTACTTGTCCACACCCATCTTCAACCATTCCTCGAAGAAATGCATGCTCATTCGGCACCAGCTTTTGCTCACCGAGTCCTTCACCCTCATGGTCATCCCATCTAAGAGGCAGACACGAAAACGGAATCATCTCGTCCTTACCATTAACAATATGATAGTTTGTGATACAGTCTGCAACAATTTCACCCTCTTCTTCCGATGACTCCATATGGTTTGCTCCTATTACAATATGATACCAAAAACAAGTACTCAATTCTCTACTTTGATCTACCAAAATTAATAATACTGAAGTTACCTAACCTAAGGCTCAAAACATATGAAAATGATAGGACTAGGGGGTGTTTGCAATTGCTTTTCCCAAGTGCTTTTCAGCTTATAGCTTGGGAAAAGTAGTTTTGCAGTCTTTGCAAAGCCAACTTCAGCTTTCAAAAAGGTACTTCTAGGACAAAAGCTCCAAGCGGAATTTTGTTGCTTCTCTCTACTCAATTGTTTGAAATCACTTTTTTAAAAGCAAAAGCAATCGCAAACACCCACTAAATCATGGATTGAAATCACTTTATTCTTCAAACACTACCTACTTTTTCCACAATTGATTTTTCTAAAATATCTAATTTCAATCACTTTTTAAAAGCAAAAGAAATAGCAAACACCCCCTAAATCATATTGTGAATTATGGACGTTCGACCACTTAAAAAGAAAAAAAAAAGTTGGCATAAGCAAACAGTGATTCTGTCCTGCTGAAGAACTACTTCAGCTAAAAGCAGAAATGCAAACGTAAAACAAATATATATATTAATATCTCTAAGTCATCTTCTATAAGTAGAAAACATCATTCAAAACAGCAAACAAGTAAAGAGACATTCGCCGAGGTAAAAACTAAGTGCAGTATCAGAAATTACAGCTCCACACAGGCACACGCAGGTGAGAATTCAACAATGAAGACTAACAAGTAAACAAGTAGAAAACATCATTCAAAACAGCAAACAAGTAAAGAGACATTCGCCGAGGTAAAAACTAAGTGCAGTATCAGAAATTACAGCTCCACACAGGCACACGCAGGTGAGAATTAAACAATGGAGACAAACAAATTCTGAAAACAGCGCAGTTTTAGTAACTTTATCAACAGCAAACACGTAAAGAGACATTAGCTGAGATAAAAACAAAATGCAGTATCAGAAATTATGGCAGCAAACACGCACACGCAGGTGAGAATTTGACAATGGAGAAAAACAAACTCTGAAAACGGAGCAGTTTCAGTAACTCGATCAACAGTGGCTACCTAATACATCACTTAACCAAGCAGAAGAAATTCAGTCGAAAAAAGCAAACAAGTAGAGAGACACTAGCTAAGATAAAAACTAGGTGCAGTATCAGAAATACAGCAAAACACACACTCACGTAAGTGAGAATTCAGCAATGCAGAAAACAAATTCCGAAAACAGAGCAGTTTTAGTAACTTGATCAACAGTAGCTACTTTACCTAACCAGGCCGAAGAAATTCACTCCGAAAGAGAAAAACGGGATGCGGAAAGCTCTGGAGACATGAAACGAACTCAGGCAAGTGAAATGCGAAGAAGATTTGATATCTCACTCATTTTCCATGATCGACCTCAGGCATTCTGAGCGTGAGCTTTGTAGTACGCGCCTTTTTTTGTGTGCCATTTTCCATGGCGGAGGAGGACGTACAGTTTGTTAACAAAAAAAAGTAACTGAAGAAACATGCTTGCAGTGAGGTTGCTTTACCTTTTCCAATTTCGGGCAAGTTAATTATTACCATCTCTCTATTTGCCCTCCGTGAGTTGCTGAATGCACTCCCAAAAAGTAAAAGTGGCAAAATCGGTCGGATGGGTCGACCTAACTAACTCAATATTTTAAGGGCATGTTTACTAGACTATATTAGCCTGTATTAGGTTGGATAGGTTAATTTAAACCAAGGGAGTCCTAGGTTTACTACAAATGTTTGTCTGACACATTTAATCACTAAGCCCGGTACAAATGTCAAAATTGGATACTGTTCATTTGATTATTATCAGGCCCAATATGGTCTGATACAATGATCCCTCATATTCTGATAACTGTAAAATGACATTAAAGCCTCAAAACCAATAGAAACTCACCAAAATGTCCTTTTGTTTGCCTTTAATTACCAAATAAATTCATTTATAAGGAAAACCATGATATTCTTTAGGGCAATACCAGTACATTATTTCATTGTTAACCCAAGATTCAGCAAAAACGCAATTGTTTGTGGCCTCTGAAGATCTACATCTGGGTCTGCTTTTCCGATTTATTTTCAAGTGTAAGATTAATCTCCTATTTCTATTTATCTGGGTATGGTTCTAGCTGGGAGTTTGAAATAGGCAGCAATATCATAATGGAGTTTCCTCTTGAAAAGCTTTAAAAATGCAAATAGACGTCAAATGTCAAATTTGGAGATTTCTTCAGTAGGAGAGAGATGAGTATTAAAGTAATTGCTTATATGAACATTAATATGCTGGAAATTGTTATAAGGTCTCCACCCAGTTTAACGACAGATTCAATGAGTTTAATCACTTCAGGATCGTCTTATCACTGTTAGTATGCGGTGGGTTAATTTTTCCTATCCACCACAAAGCCCATCTGATATCAGAAAAACTGTTCAAGATGGTTATCCTTCTCCGCCTAGTAAACAGCCCCTAAATGGATCGAAGCATAAAAGATTTGGGTCGAAGTATTAATTGGTTTGGTAGACTTAATTCAATGGACGAAAGGCTCGACAGACAGTGGGACAGTTCGATAATTTTAGTATATTATAGGGAGATGGATTGAGTCAGGTTGACTATCACAACTCCTACTGTAGGAACCTCCCCGAAGTAACTCGAATATATATAGAAAGCTAAGTGAATTAGCTACAAATTTTGTGTTGGAACAATTCCAAATTTCTTGCAACAAAGTGGCCAAAAGCTCAAAGGAAGTGACTGTGGTGCATTTTGAGGCACTTTCCAGCATACCTTTAGTATTTTGGTCATAACTTGGGCTACAAAAATGATTTTTAGGTGAAACTTCATGCTGCAAAGCTAACACACAGGGCTACTGGAAAAGGATACAAAACGTTCAAAAATTTGAAATTTTAAAAAGTGCTTTTTATTGGGGCCTATTGTATGCGAAATTTATATGAACGTTAATGTACAAATGCACAAATCACTACTCCCCATGTAGGAACCTCCACAAAGTGAATCCTTTGTTTTTGGAAAGGTAAGTGAGTTAGCTACAACTTTTGTGATAGAACTATTCCAAAGTTCTTGCGAGAAAGGTTCCAAAAGCTCAAAGGAAGTGACAGTGGTGCATTGTAAGGTAGTTTTCGGCATACCTATAGTATTTTGATCATATCTTGGGCTAAAAAAATGATTTTTAAGTGAAACAAGATGTGTTGGAAAGCTAACACATAGGGCTACAAGAAAATGAAAAGAAAATTTCAAAAAGTGCTTTTTATTTGGGGCTAATTAGATGTGAACTTCATACGAATGTTAATGTATAAATGAACGATCACAACTCCTACTGTAGGAACCTCTCCGAAGTGACTCGAATATTTTTAGAAAGCTAGGGTAATTAGCTGCAACTTTTATGTTGGAACAATTTCAAATTTCTTGCAACAAAGTGGCCAAAAGCTCAAAGGAAGTGACTGTGGTGCATTTTGAGGTACTTTCAAGCATACCTTTAGTATTTTGGTCATAACTTGGGCTACAAAAATAATTTTTAGGTGAAACTTGATGCATTGCAAAGCTAACACACATGACTACTGGAAAAGGATACAAAATGTTCAAAAAGTTGAAATTTCAAAAAGTGCTTTTTATTGGGGCCTATTTTATGCGAAATTTATATGATCGTTAATGTACAAATGCACAAATCACTACTCCCCATGTAGGAACCTCCACAAAGTGAATCTTTTGTTTTTGGAAAGGTAAGTGAGTTAGCTACAACTTTTGTGATAGAACCATTCCAAAGTTCTTGCAAGAAAGGTTCCAACAGCTCAAAGGAAGTGACTGTGGTGCATTGTAAGGTAGTTTTCGGCATACCTATAGTATTTTGATCATATCTTGGGCTAAATAAATGATTTATAAGTGAAACAAGATGCGTTGGAAAGCTAACACATAGAGCTACTAGAAAATAAAAAGAAAATTTCAAAAAGTGCTTTTTATTTGGGGCTAATTAGATGTGAACTTTATACGAACGTTAATGTATAAATGCACGATCACAACTCCTACTGTAGCAACCTCCCCGAAGTAACTCGAATATTTTTAGAAAGATAAATGAATTAGCCACAACTTTTGTGTTGGAACCATTTCAAATTTCTTTCAAGAAAGTGGCCAAAAGCTCAAAGGAAGTGACTGTGGTGCATTTTGAGATACTTTCCAGCATACCTTTAGTATTTTGGTTATAACTTGGGTTACAAAAATGATTTTTAGGTGAAACTTGATGCATTGCAAAGATAACACACAGGGCTACTGGAAAAGGATACAAAATGTTCAAAAAGTTGAAATTTCAAAAAGTGCTTTTTATTGGGGCCTATTGTATGCGAAATTTATATGAACGTTAATGTACAAATGTAAAATCACTACTCCCCATGTAGGAACCTCCACAAAGTGAATCTTTTGTTTTTGGAAAGGTAAGTGAGTTAGCTACAACTTTTGTGATAGAACCATTCCAAAGCTCTTACAAGAAAGGTTCCAAAAGCTCAAAGGAAGTGATAGTGGTGCATTGTAAGGTAGTTTTCGGCATACCTATAGTATTTTGATCATATCTTGGGCTAAAAAAATTATTTTTAAGTGAAACAAGATGCGTTGGAAAGCTAACACATAGGGCTACTAGAAAATGAAAAGAAAATTTCAAAAAGTGCTTTTTATTTGGGATTAATTAGATCTGAACTTTATACGAACGTCAATGCATAAATGCACGATCACAACTCCTACTGTACGAACCTCCCCTAAGTGACTCGAATATATATAGAAAGCTAAGTGAATTAGCTACAAATTTTGTGTTGGAACAATTCCAAATTTCTTGCAACAAAGTGGCCAAAAGCTCAAAGGAAGTGACTGTGGTGCATTTTGAGGTACTTTCCAGCATACCTTTAGTATTTTGGTCATAAGTTGGGCTACAAAAATGATTTTTAGGTGAAACTTCATGCATTGCAAAGCTAACACACAGGGCTACTGGAAAAGGATACAAAACGTTCAAAAATTTGAAATTTTAAAAAGTGCTTTTTATTGGGACCTATTGTATGCGAAATTTATATGAACGTTAATGTACAAATGCACAAATCACTACTCCCCATGTAGGAACCTCCACAAAGTGAATCTTTTGTTTTTGGAAAGGTAAGTGAGTTAGCTACAACTTTTGTGATAGAACTATTCCAAAGTTCTTGCAAGAAAGGTTCCAAAAGATCAAAGGAAGTGACAGTGGTGCATTGTAAGGTAGTTTTCGGCATACCTATAGTATTTTGATCATATCTTGGGCTACAAAAATTATTTTTAAGTGAAACAAGATGCGTTGGAAAGCTAACACATAGGGCTACTAGAAAATAAAAAGAAAATTTCAAAAAGTGCTTTTTATTTGGGGCTAATTAGATGTGAACTTTATACGAACGTTAATTTATAAATGCACGATCACAACTCCTACTGTAGGAACCTCCCCGTAGTAACTCGAATATATATAGAAAGCTAAGTGAATTAGCCACAACTTTTGTGTTGGAACCATTCCAAATTTCTTTCAACAAAGTGGCCAAAAGCTCAAAGGAAGTGACTGTGGTGCATTTTGAGGTACTTTCCAGCATACCTTTAGTATTTTGGTCATAAGTTGGGCTACAAAAATGATTTTTAGGTGAAACATCATGCATTGCAAAGCTAACACACAGGGCTACTGGAAAAGGATACAAAACGTTCAAAAATTTGAAATTTTAAAAAGTGCTTTTTATTGGGGCCTATTGTATGCGAAATTTATATGAACGTTAATGTACAAATGCACAAATCACTACTCCCCATGTAGGAACCTCCACAAAGTGAATCTTTTGTTTTTGGAAAGGTAAGTGAGTTAGCTACAACTTTTGTGATAGAACTATTCCAAAGTTCTTGCAAGAAAGGTTCCAAAAGATCAAAGGAAGTGACAGTGGTGCATTGTAAGGTAGTTTTCGGCATACCTATAGTATTTTGATCATATCTTGGGCTACAAAAATTATTTTTAAGTGAAACAAGATGCGTTGGAAAGCCAACACATAGGGCTACTAGAAAATAAAAAGAAAATTTCAAAAAGTGCTTTTTATTTGGGGCTAATTAGATGTGAACTTTATACGAACGTTAATGTATAAATGCACGATCACAACTCCTACTGTAGGAACCTCCCCGTAGTAACTCGAATATTTTTAGAAATATAAATGAATTAGCCACAACTTTTGTATTGGAACCATTCCAAATTTCTTTCAAGAAAGTGGCCAAAAGCTCAAAGGAAGTGACTGTGGTGCATTTTGAGGTACTTTCCAGCATACCTTTAGTATTTTGGTTATAACTTGGGCTACAAAAATGATTTTTAAGTGAAACATGATGCATTGCAAAGATAACACACAGGGCTACTGGAAAAGGATACAAAATATTCAAAAAGTTGAAATTTCAAAAAGTGCTTTTTATTGGGGCCTATTGTATGCGAAATTTATATGAACGTTAATGTACAAATGTAAAATCACTACTCCCCATGTAGGAACCTCCACAAAGTGAATCTTTTGTTCTTGGAAAGGTAAGTGAGTTAGCTACAACTTTTGTGATAGAACCATTCCAAAGCTCTTGCAAGAAAGGTTCCAAAAGCTCAAAGGAAGTGATAGTGGTGCATTGTAAGGTAGTTTTCGGCATACCTATAGTATTTTGATCATATCTTGGGCTAAAAAAATTATTTTTAAGTGAAACAAGATGCGTTGGAAAGCTAACACATAGGGCTACTAGAAAATGAAAAGAAAATTTCAAAAAGTGCTTTTTATTTGGGGTTAATTAGATCTGAACTTTATACGAACGTCAATGCATAAATGCACGATCACAACTCCTACTGTACGAACCTCCCCGAAGTGACTCGAATATATATAGAAAGCTAAGTGAATTAGCTACAAATTTTGTGTTGGAACAATTCCAAATTTCTTGCAACAAAGTGGCCAAAAGCTCAAAGGAAGTGACTGTGGTGCATTTTGAGGTACTTTCCAGCATACCTTTAGTATTTTGGTCATAAGTTGGGCTACAAAAATGATTTTTAGGTGAAACTTCATGCATTGCAAAGCTAACACACAGGGCTACTGAAAAAGGATACAAAACGTTCAAAATTTTGAAATTTTAAAAAGTGCTTTTTATTGGGGCCTATTGTATGCGAAATTTATATGAACGTCAATGTACAAATGCACAAATCACTACTCCCCATGTAGGAACCTCCACAAAGTGAATCTTTTGTTTTTGGAAAGGTAAGTGAGTTAGCTACAACTTTTGTGATAGAACTATTCCAAAGTTCTTGGAAGAAAGGTTCCAAAAGATCAAAGGAAGTGACAGTGGTGCATTGTAAGGTAGTTTTCGGCATACCTATAGTATTTTGATCATATCTTGGGCTACAAAAATTATTTTTAAGTGAAACAAGATGCGTAGGAAAGCTAACACATAGGGCTACTAGAAAATAAAAAGAAAATTTCAAAAAGTGCTTTTTATTTGGGGCTAATTAGATGTGAACTTTATACGAACGTTAATTTATAAATGCACGATCACAACTCCTACTGTAGGAACCTCCCCGTAGTAACTCGAATATATATAGAAAGCTAAGTGAATTAGCCACAACTTTTGTGTTGGAACCATTCCAAATTTCTTTCAACAAAGTGGCCAAAAGCTCAAAGGAAGTGACTGTGGTGCATTTTGAGGTACTTTCCAGCATACCTTTAGTATTTTGGTCATAAGTTGGGCTACAAAAATGATTTTTAGGTGAAACTTCATGCATTGCAAAGCTAACACACAGGGCTACTGGAAAAGGATACAAAACGTTCAAAAATTTGAAAATTTAAAAAGTGCTTTTTATTGGGGCCTATTGTATGCGAAATTTATATGAACGTTAATGTACAAATGCACAAATCACTACTCCCCATGTAGGAACCTCCACAAAGTGAATCTTTTGTTTTTGGAAAGGTAAGTGAGTTAGCTACAACTTTTGTGATAGAACTATTCCAAAGTTCTTGCAAGAAAGGTTCCAAAAGATCAAAGGAAGTGACAGTGGTGCATTGTAAGGTAGTTTTCGGCATACCTATAGTATTTTGATCATATCTTGGGCTACAAAAATTATTTTTAAGTGAAACAAGATGCGTTGGAAAGCCAACACATAGGGCTACTAGAAAATAAAAAGAAAATTTCAAAAAGTGCTTTTTATTTGGGGCTAATTAGATGTGAACTTTATACGAACGTTAATGTATAAATGCACGATCACAACTCCTACTGTAGGAACCTCCCCGTAGTAACTCGAATATTTTTAGAAATATAAATGAATTAGCCACAACTTTTGTATTGGAACCATTCCAAATTTCTTTCAAGAAAGTGGCCAAAAGCTCAAAGGAAGTGACTGTGGTGCATTTTGAGGTACTTTCCAGCATACCTTTAGTATTTTGGTTATAACTTGGGCTACAAAAATGATTTTTAAGTGAAACATGATGCATTGAAAAGATAACACACAGGGCTACTGGAAAAGGATACAAAATATTCAAAAAGTTGAAATTTCAAAAAGTGCTTTTTATTGGGGCCTATTGTATGCGAAATTTATATGAACGTTAATGTACAAATGTAAAATCACTACTCCCCATGTAGGAACCTCCACAAAGTGAATCTTTTGTTCTTGGAAAGGTAAGTGAGTTAGCTACAACTTTTGTGATAGAACCATTCCAAAGCTCTTGCAAGAAAGGTTCCAAAAGCTCAAAGGAAGTGATAGTGGTGCATTGTAAGGTAGTTTTCGGCATACCTATAGTATTTTGATCATATCTTGGGCTAAAAAAATTATTTTTAAGTGAAACAAGATGCGTTGGAAAGCTAACACATAGGGCTACTAGAAAATGAAAAGAAAATTTCAAAAAGTGCTTTTTATTTGGGGTTAATTAGATTTTAACTTTATACGAACGTCAATGCATAAATGCACGATCACAACTCCTACTGTACGAACCTCCCCGAAGTGACTCGAATATATATAGAAAGCTAAGTGAATTAGCTACAAATTTTGTGTTGGAACAATTCCAAATTTCTTGCAACAAAGTGGCCAAAAGCTCAAAGGAAGTGACTGTGGTGCATTTTGAGGTACTTTCCAGCATACCTTTAGTATTTTGGTCATAAGTTGGGCTACAAAAATGATTTTTAGGTGAAACTTCATGCATTGCAAAGCTAACACAAAGGGCTACTGGAAAAGGATACAAAACGTTAAAAAATTTGAAATTTTAAAAAGTGCTTTTTATTGGGGCCTATTGTATGCGAAATTTATATGAACGTTAATGTACAAATGCACAAATCACTACTCCCCATGTAGGAACCTCCACAAAGTGAATCTTTTATTTTTGGAAAGGTAAGTGAGTTAGCTACAACTTTTGTGATAGAACTATTCCAAAGTTCTTGCAAGAAAGGTTCCAAAACCTCAAAGGAAGTGACTGTGGTGCATTGGAAGGTAGTTTTCGGCATACCTATAGTATTTTGATCATATCTTGGGCTAAATAAATGATTTATAAGTGAAACAAGATGCGTTGGAAAGCTAACACATAGGGCTACTAGAAAATAAAAAGAAAATTTCAAAAAGTGCTTTTTATTTGGGGCTAATTTGATGTGAACTTTATACGAACGTTAATGTATAAATGTACGATCACAACTCCTACTAAAGGAAACTCCCCAAAGTGACTCGAATATATTTAGAAAGTTAAGTGAATTAGCTGCAAATTTTGTGTTGGAACAATTCCAAATTTCTTGCAACAAAGTGGCCAAAAGCTCAAAGGAAGTGACTGTGGTGCATTTTGAGGTACTTTCCAGCATACCTTTAGTATTTTGGTCATAACTTGGGCTACAAAAATGATTTTTAGGTGAAACTTGATGCATTGCAAGGCTAAGACACAGGGCTACTGGAAAAGGATACAAAATGTCCAAAAAGTTGAAATTTTAAAAAGTGCTTTTTATTGGGGCCTATTGTATGCGAAGTTTATATGAACGTTAATGTACAAATGCACAAATCACTACTCCCCATGTAGGAACCTCCACAAAGTGAATCTTTTGTTTTTGGAAAGGTAAGTGAGTTAGCTACAACTTTTGTGATAGAACCATTCCAAAGTTCTTGCAAGAAAGGTTCCAAAAGCTCAAAGGAAGTGATAGTGGTGCATTGTAAGGTAGTTTTCGGCATACCTATAGTATTTTGATCATATCTTGGGCTAAAAAGATGATTTTTAAGTGAAACAAGATGTGTTGGAAAGCTAACACATAGGGCTACAAGAAAATGAAAAGAAAATTTCAAAAAGTACTTTTTATTTGGGGCTAATTAGATGTGAACTTCATACGAATGTTAATGTATAAATGAACGATCACAACTCCTACTGTAGGAACCTCTCCGAAGTGACTCGAATATTTTTAGAAAGCTAGGGTAATTAGCTGCAACTTTTATGTTGGAACCATTCCAAATTTCTTGCAAGAAAGTGTCCAAAAGCTCAAAGGAAGTGACTGTGGTGCATTTTGAGGTACTTTCAATCATAACTTTAGTATTTTGGTCATAACTTGGGCTACAAAAATAATTTTTAGGTGAAACTTGATGCATTGCAAAGCTAACACACATGAATACTGGAAAAGGATACAAAATGTTCAAAAAGTTGAAATTTCAAAAAGTGCTTTTTATTGGGGCCTATTTTATGCGAAATTTATATGATCGTTAATGTACAAATGCACAAATCACTACTCCCCATGTAGGAACCTCCACAAAGTGAATCTTTTATTTTTGGAAAGGTAAGTGAGTTAGCTTAAACTTTTTTGATAGAATCATTCCAAAGTTCTTGCAAGAAAGGTTTCAAAAGCTCAAAGGAAGTGACAGTGGTGCATTGTAAGGTAGTTTTCGGCCTACCTATAATATTTTGATCATATCTTGGGCTAAAAAAATGATTTTTAAGTGAAACAGGATGCGTTGGAAAGCTAACACATAGGGCTACTAGAAAATGAAAAGAAAATTTCAAAAAGTGCTTTTTATTTGGGGCTAATTAGATGCGAACATTATACGAACGTTAATGTATAAATGCACAATCACAACTCCTACTGTGGGAACCTCCCCGAAGTAACTCGAATATTTTTAGAAAGATAAATGAATTAGCCACAACTTTTGTGTTGGAACCATTCCAAATTTCTTTCAAGAAAGTGGCCAAAAGCTCAGAGGAAGTGACTGTGGTACATTTTGAGGTACTTTCCAGCATTCCTTTAGTATTTTGGTCATAAGTTGGCCTACAAAAATGATTTTTAGGTGAAACTTCATGCATTGCAAAGCTAACACACAGGGCTACTGGAAAAGGATACAAAACGTTCAAAAATTTGAAATTTTAAAAAGTGCTTTTTATTGGGGCCTATTGTATGCGAAATTTATATGAACGTTAATGTACAAATGCACAAATCACTACTCCCCATGTAGGAACCTCCACAAAGTGAATCTTTTGTTTTTGGAAAGGTAAGTGAGTTAGCTACAACTTTTGTGATAGAACCATTCCAAAGTTCTTGCAAGAAAGGTTCCAAAAGCTCAAAGGAAGTGATAGTGGTGCATTGTAAGGTAGTTTTCGGCATACCTATAGTATTTTGATCATATCTTGGGCTAAAAAAATTATTTTTAAGTGAAACAAGATGCGTTGGAAAGCTAACACATAGGGCTACTAGAAAATGAAAAGAAAATTTCAAAAGGTGCTTTTTATTTGGGGTTAATTAGATGTGAACTTCATACGAACGTTAATGTATAAATGCACGATCACAACTCCTACTGTACGAACCTCCCCGAAGTGACTCGAATATATATATAGAAAGCTAAGTGAATTAGCTACAAATTTTATGTTGGAAAAATTCCAAATTTCTTGCAACAAAGTGGCCAAAAGCTCAAAGGAAGTGACTGTGGTGCATTTTGAGGTACTTTCCAGCATACCTTTAGTATTTTGGTCATAAGTTGGGCTACAAAAATGATTTTTAGGTGAAAATTCATGCATTGCAAAGCTAACACATAGGGCTACTGAAAAATGATACAAAACGTTCAAAAATTTGAAATTTTAAAAAGTGCTTTTTATTGGGGCCTATTGTATGCGAAATTTATATGAACGTTAATGTACAAATGCACAAATCACTACTCCCCATGTAGGAACCTCCACAAAGTGAATCTTTTGTTTTTGGAAAGGTAAGTGAGTTAGCTACAACTTTTGTGATAGAACTATTCCAAAGTTCTTGCAAGAAAGGTTCCAAAAGATCAAAGGAAGTGACAGTGGTGCATTGTAAGGTAGTTTTCGGCATACCTATAGTATTTTGATCATATCTTGGGCTACAAAAATTATTTTTAAGTGAAACAAGATGCGTTGGAAAGCTAACACATAGGGCTACTAGAAAATAAAAAGAAAATTTCAAAAAGTGCTTTTTATTTGGGGCTAATTAGATGTGAACTTTATACGAACGTTAATGTATAAATGCACGATCACAACTCCTACTGTAGGAACCTCCCCGTAGTAACTCGAATATTTTTAGAAATATAAATGAATTAGCCACAACTTTTGTGTTGGAACCATTCCAAATTTCTTTCAAGAAAGTGGCCAAAAGCTCAAAGGAAGTGACTGTGGTGCATTTTGAGGTACTTTCCAGCATACCTTTAGTATTTTGGTTATAACTTGGGCTACAAAAATGATTTTTAAGTGAAACATGATGCATTGCAAAGATAACACACAGGGCTACTGGAAAAGGATACAAAATATTCAAAAAGTTGAAATTTCAAAAAGTGCTTTTTATTGGGGCCTATTGTATGCGAAATTTATATGAACGTTAATGTACAAATGTAAAATCACTACTCCCCATGTAGGAACCTCCACAAAGTGAATCTTTTGTTCTTGGAAAGGTAAGTGAGTTAGCTACAACTTTTGTGATAGAACCATTCCAAAGCTCTTGCAAGAAAGGTTCCAAAAGCTCAAAGGAAGTGATAGTGGTGCATTGTAAGGTAGTTTTCGGCATACCTATTGTATTTTGATCATATCTTGGGCTAAAAAAATTATTTTTAAGTGAAACAAGATGCGTTGGAAAGCTAACACATAGAGCTACTAGAAAATGAAAAGAAAATTTCAAAAAGTGCTTTTTATTTGGGGTTAATTAGATCTGAACTTTATACGAACGTCAATGCATAAATGCACGATCACAACTCCTACTGTACGAACCTCCCCGAAGTGACTCGAATATATATAGAAAGCTAAGTGAATTAGCTACAAATTTTGTGTTGGAACAATTCCAAATTTCTTGCAACAAAGTGGCCAAAAGCTCAAAGGAAGTGACTGTGGTGCATTTTGAGGTACTTTCCAGCATACCTTTAGTATTTTGGTCATAAGTTGGGCTACAAAAATGATTTTTAGGTGAAACTTCATGCATTGCAAAGCTAACACACAGGGCTACTGGAAAAGGATACAAAACGTTCAAAAATTTGAAATTTTAAAAAGTGCTTTTTATTGGGGCCTATTGTATGCGAAATTTATATGAACGTTAATGTACAAATGCACAAATCACTACTCCCCATGTAGGAACCTCCACAAAGTGAATCTTTTATTTTTGGAAAGGTAAGTGAGTTAGCTACAACTTTTGTGATAGAACTATTCCAAAGTTCTTGCAAGAAAGGTTCCAAAAGCTCAAAGGAAGTGACTGTGGTGCATTGTAAGGTAGTTTTCGGCATACCTATAGTATTTTGATCATATCTTGAGCTACAAAATTGATTTTTAAGTGAAACAAGATGTGTTGGAAAGCTAACACATAGGGCTACTAGAAAATGAAAAGAAAATTTCAAAAATTGCTTTTTATTTGGGGCTAATTTGATGTGAACTTTATACGAACGTTAATGTATAAATGCACGATCACAACTCCTACTGTAGGAACCTCCCGAAAGTGACTCGAATATATTTAGAAAGTTAAGTGAATTAGCTAAAAATTTTGTGTTGGAACCATTCCAAATTTCTTGCAAGAAAGTAGCCAAAAGCTCAAAGGAAGTGACTGTGGTGCATTTTGAGGTACTTTCAAGCATACCTTTAGTATTTTGGTCATAACTTGGGCTACAAAAATGATTTTTAGGTGAAACTTGATGCATTGCAAAGCTAACACACAGGGCTACTGGAAAAGGATACAAAATGTTCAAAAAGTTGAAATTTCAAAAAGTTCTTTTTATTGGGGCCTATTTTATGCGAAATATATATGAACGTTAATGTACAAATGCACAAATCACTACTCCCCATGTAGGAACCTCCACAAAGTGAATCTTTTGTTTTTGGAAAGGTAAGTGAGTTAGCTACAACTTTTGTGATAGAACCATTCCAAAGTTCTTGCAAGAAAGGTTCCAACAGCTCAAAGGAAGTGACTGTGGTGCATTGTAAGGTAGTTTTCGGCATACCTATAGTATTTTGATCATATCTTGGGCTAAAAAAATTACTTTTAAGTGAAACAAGAAGCGTTGGAAAGCTAACACATAGGGCTACTAGAAAATGAAAAGAAAATTTCAAAAAGTGATTTTTATTTGGAGCTAATTAGATGTGAACTTTATACAAACGTTAATATATAACTGCACGATCACAACTCCTACTGTAGGAACCTCCCCGAAGTGACTCGAATAATTTTAGAAAGCTAAGTGAATTAGCTACAACTTGTGTTGGATCCATTCCAAATTTCTTGCAAGAAAGTGGCCAAAAGCTCAAAGGAAGTGACTGTGGTGCATTTTGAGGTACTTTCCAGCATACCTTTAGTATTTTGGTCATAACTTGGGCTACAAAAATGATTTTTAGGTGAAACTTGATGCATTGCAAGGCTAACACACAGGGCTACTGGAAAAGAATACAAAATGTCCAAAAAGTTGAAATTTCAAAAAGTGCTTTTTATTGGGGCCTATTGTATGCGAAATTTATATGAACGTTAATGTACAAATGCACAAATCACTACTCCCCATGTAGGAACCTCCACAAAGTGAATCTTTTGTTTTTGGAAAGGTAAGTGAGTTAGCTACAACCTTTGTGATAGAACTATTGCAAAGTTCTTGCAAGAAAGGTTCCAAAAGCTCAAAGGAAGTGACAATGGTGCATTGTAAGGTAGTTTTCGGCATACCTATAGTATTTTGATCATATCTTGGGCTAAAAAAATGATTTTTAAGTGAAACAAGATGCGTTGGATAGCTAACACATAGGGCTAATAGAAAATGAAAGAAAATTTCAAAAAGTGCTTTTTATTTGGGGCCAATTAGATGTGAACTGCATACGAATGTTAATGTATAAATGCACGATCACAACTCCTACTGTAGGAACCTCACCGAAGTTACTCGAATATTTTTAGAAAGCTAGGGTAATTAGCTACAACTTTTATGTTGGAACAATTCCAAATTTCTTGCAAGAAAGTAGCCAAAAGCTCAAAGGAAGTTTTTGTGGTGCATTTTGAGGTACTTTCAAGCATACCTTTAGTATTTTGGTCATAACTTGCGCTACAAAAATGATTTTTAGGTGAAACTTGATGCATTGCAAAGCTAACACACAGGGCTACTGGAAAAGGATACCAAATGTTCAAAAAGTTGAAATTTCAAAAAGTTCTTTTTATTGGGGCCTATTTTATGCGAAATATATATGAACGTTAATGTACAAATGCACAAATCACTACTCCCCATGTAGGAACCTCACCAAAGTGAATCTTTTATTTTTGGAAAGGTAAGTGAGTTAGCTACAACTTTTATGATAGAATCATTCCAAAGTTCTTGAAAGAAAGGTTCCAAAAGCTCAAAGGAAGTGACAGTGGTGCATTGTAAGGTAGTTTTCGGCAAACCTATAATATTTTGATCATATCTTGGGCCCAAAAAATGATTTTTAAGTGAAACTGGATGCGTTGGATAGCTAACACATAGGGCTACTTGAAAATGAAAAGAAAGTTTCAAAAAGTGCTTTTTATATGGGGCTAATTAGATGTGAACTTCATACGAACGTTAATGTATAAATGCACGATCACAACTCCTACTGTAGGAACCTCCCCGAAGTGACTCAAATATTTTTAGAAAGATAAATGAATTAGCCACAACTTTTGTGTTGGAACGACTCCAAATTTCTTTCAAGAAAGTGGCCAAAAGCTCAAAGGAAGTGACTGTGGTGTATTTTGAGCTTTTTATTGGGGCCTATTGTATGCGAAATTTATATCAACGTTAATGTAAAAATGCACAACTCACTACTCCCCATGTAGGAACCTCCACAAAGTGAATATTTTGTTTTTGAAAAGGTAATAGGAGTTAGCTACAACTTTTTTGATAGAACCATTCCAATGTGCTTGCAAGAAAGGTTCCAAAAGCTCGAAGGAAGTGACAGTGGTGCATTGTAAGGTAGTTTTCGCAATACCTATAATATTTTGATCATATCTTGGGCTAAAAAATTGATTTTTAAGTGAAATGAGATGCGTTGGAAAGCTAACACATAGGGTTAATAGAAAATGAAAAGAAAATTTCAAAAAGTTCTTTTTATTTGGGTCTAATTAGATGTGAACTTTATACGAACGCTAATGTATAAATGCACGATCACAACTCCTACTGTAGGAACCTCCCCAAAGTGATTCGAAGATATTTAGAAAGCTAAGTGAATTAGCTACAACTTTTATGTTGGAACCATTCAAAATTTCTTGAAACAAAGAGGCCAAAAGATCAATGGAATTGATTGTGGTGCATTTTGAGGTACTTTCCAGCATACCTTTAGTATTTTTGTCATAACTTGGGCTACAAAAATGATTCTTAGGTGAAACTTGATGCATTGCAAAGCTAACACACAGGGCTACTGGAAAAGGATACAAAATGTTGAAAAAGTTGAAATTTCAAAAAGTGGTTTTTATTGGGGCCTATTGTATGCGAAATTTATATCAACGTTAATGTAAAAATGCACAACTCACTACTCCCCATGTAGGAACCTCCACAAAGTGAATATTTTGTTTTTGAAAAGGTAAGTGAGTTAGCTACAACTTTTGTGATAGAACCATTCCAATGTTCTTGCAAGAAAGGTTCCAAAAGCTCAAAGGAAGTGACAGTCCTGCATTGTAAGGTAGTTTTCGCAATACCTATAATATTTTGATCATATCTTGGGCTAAAAAAATGATTTTTAAGTGAAACAAGATGCGTTGGAAAGTTAACACTTAGTGCTACTAGAAAATGAAAAGAAAATTTCAAAAAGTGCTTTTTATTTGGGGCTAATTAGATGTGAACTTTATACGAATGCTAATGTATAAATGCACGATCACAACTCCTACTGTAGGAACCTCCCCGAAGTGACTCGAATATATTTAGAAAGCTAAGTGAATTAGCTACAACTTTTGTGTTGGAACCATTCCAAATTTCTTGAAACAAAGAGGCCAAAAGCTCAAAGGAAGTGACTGTGGTGCATTTTGAGGTACTTTCCAGCATACCTTTAGTATTTTGGTCATAACTTGGGCTACAAAAATGATTCTTAGGTGAAACTTGAAGCATTGCAAAGCTAACACACAGGGCTACTGGAAAAGGATACAAAATGTTCAAAAAGTTGAAATTTCAAAAAGTGCTTTTTATTGGGGCCTATTGTATGCGAAATTTATATCAACGTTAATGTAAAAATGCACAACTCACTACTCCCCATGTAGGAACCTCCACAAAGTGAATATTTTGTTTTTAAAAAGGTAAGTGAGTTAGCTACAACTTTTGTGATAGAACCATTCCAATGTTCTTGCAAGAAAGGTTCCAAAAGCTCAAAGGAAGTGACAGTGGTGCATTGTAAGGTAGTTTTCAGCATACCTATAGTATTTTGATCATATCTTGGGCTAAAAAAATGATTTTTAAGTGAAACAAGATGCGTTGGAAAGCTAACAAATAGGGCTACTAGAAAATGAAGAGAAAATTTCAAAAAGTGATTTTTATTTGGGGCTAATTCGATGTGAACTTTATACGAACGCTAATGTATAAATGCACGATCACAACTCCTACTGTATGAACCTCCCCAAAGTGACTCGAATATTTTTAGAAAGCTAAGTGAATTAGCTACAACTTTTGTGTTGGAACCATTTCCAAATTTCTTGCAAGAAAGTGGCCAAAAGCTCAAAGAAGTGACTATGGTGCATTTTGAGGTACTTTCCAGCATACCTTTAGTACTTTGGTCATAACTTGGGCTACAAAAATGATTTTTAGGTGAAACTTGATGCATTGCAAAGCTAACAAATAGAGCTACTGGAAAAGGATACAAAATGTTCAAAAAGTTGAAATTTCAAAAAGTGCTTTTTATTGGGGCCTATTGTATGCGAAATTTATATGAACGTTAATGTACAAATGCACAAATCACTACTCCCCATGTAGGAACCTCCACAAAGTGAATCTTTTGTTTTAGGAAAGGTAAGTGAGTTATCTACAACTTTTGTGATAGAACCATTCCAAAATTCATGCAAGAAAGGTTCCAAAAGCTCAAAGGAAGTGACAGTGGTGCATTGTAAGGTAGTTTTCGGCATACCTATAGTATTTTGATCATATCTTGGGTTAAAAAAATGATTTTTAAGTGAAACAAGATGCGTTGGAAAGCTAACACATAGGGCTATTATAAAATGAAAAGAAAATTTCAAAAAGTGCTTTTTATTTGGGGCTAATTAGATGTGAACTTTATACGAACGCTAATGTATAAATGCACGATCACAACTCCTACTGTATGAACCTCCCTGAAGTGACTCGAATATTTTTAGAAAGCTAAGTGAATTAGCTACAACTTTTGTGTTGGAACCATTTTCAAATTTCTTGCAAGAAAGTGGCCAAAAGCTCAAATAAGTGACTGTGGTGCATTTTGAGGTACTTTCCAGCATACCTTTTGTATTTTGGTCATAACTTGGGCTACAAAAATGATTTTTAGGTGAAACTTGATGCATTGCAAAGCTAACAAACTGAGCTACTGGAAAAGAATACAAAATGTTCAAAAAGTTGAAATTTCAAAAAAAGTGCTTTTTATTGGGGCCTATTGTATGCGAAATTTATATGAACGTTAATGTACAAATGCACAAATCACTACTCCCCATGTAGGAACCTCCACAAAGTGAATCCTTTGTTTTTGGAAAGGTAAGTGAGTTAGCTACAACTTTTGTGATAGAATCATTCCAAAGTTCTTGCAAGAAAGGTTCCAAAAGCTCAAAGGAAGTGACAGTGGTGCATTGTAAGGTAGTTTTCGGCATACCTATAGTATTTTGATCATATCTTGGGCTAAAAAAATGATTTTTAAGTGAAACAAGATGCGTTGGAAAGCTAACACATAGGGCTACTAGAAAATGAAAGAAAATTTCAAAAAGTGCTTTTTATTTGGGGCTAATTAGATGTGAACTTTATACAAACGTTAATGTATAAATGGACGATCACAACTCCTACTGTAGGAACCTCCCCAAAGTGACTCGCATATATTTAGAAAGCTAAGTGAATAAGCTACAACTTTTGTGTTGGAACCATTCCAAATTTCTTGCAGGAAAGTGGCCAAAATCTCAAAGGAAGTGATTGTGGTGCATTTTGAGGTACTTTCCAGCATACCTTTAGTATTTTGGTCATAACTTGGGCTACAAAACTGATTTTTAGGTGAAACTTGATGCATTACAAAGCTAACACACAGTGATACTGGAAAAGAATACAACATGTTCAAAAAGTTGAAATTTCAAAAAGTGCTTTTTATTGGGGCCTATTGTATGCGAAATTTATATGAACGTTAATGTACAAGTGCACAAATCACTACTCCCCATGTAGGAACCTCCACAAAGTGAATCTTTTGTTTTGGAAAGGTAAGTGAGTTAGCTACAACTTTTGTGATAGAACCATTCCAATGTTCTTGCAAGAAAGGTTCCAAAAGCTCAGAGGAAGTGACAGTGGTGCATTGTAAGGTAGTTTTCGGCATACCTATAGTATTTTGATCATATCTTGGGCTAAAAAAATGATTTTTAAGTGAAACAAGATGCGTTTGAAAGCTAACACATAGGGCTACTAGAAAATGAAAGAAAATTTCAAAAAGTGATTTTTATTTGGGGGTAATTAGATGTGAACTTTATACGAACGTTAATGTATAAATGCACGATCAGAACTCCTACTGTAGGAACCTGCCCGAAGTGACTCGAATATATTTAGAAAGCTAAGTGAATTAGCTACAACTTTTGTGTTGGAACCATTCCAAATTTCTTGAAACAAAGAGGCCAAAAGCTCAAAGGAAGTAACTGTGGTGCATTTTGAGGTACTTTCCAGCATACCTTTAGTACTTTGGTCATAACTTGGGCTACAAAAATGATTTTTAGGTGAAACTTGATGCATTGCAAAGCTAACAATCTGAGCTACTGGAAAAGGATACAAAATGTTCAAAAAGTTGAAATTTCAAAAAGTGCTTTTTATTGGGGCCTATTGTATGCGAAATTTACATGAACGTTAATGTACAAATGCACAAATCACTACTCACCATGTAGGAACCTCCACAAAGTGAATCTTTTGTTTTTGGAAAGGTAAGTGAGTTAGCTACAACTTTTGTGATAGAATCATTCCAAAGTTCTTGCAAGAAAGGTTCCAAAAGCTCAAAGGAAGTGATAGTGGTGCATTGTAAGGTAGTTTTCGGCATACCTATAGTATTTTGATCATATCTTGGGCTAAATAAATGATTTTTAAGTGAAACAAGATGCGTTGGAAAGCTAACACATAAGGCTACTAGAAAATGAAAAGAAAATTTCAAAAAGTGATTTTTATTTAGGGCTAATTAGATGTGAAATTCATACGAACGTTAATGTATAAATGCATGATCACAACTCCTACTGTAGGAACCTCCCCGAAGTGACTCAAATATATTTAGAATGCTAAGTGAATTAGCTACAACTTTTGTGTTGGAACAATTCCAAATTTTTTGCAACAAAGAGGCCAAAAGCTCAAAGGAAGTGACCGTGGTGCATTTTGAGGTACTTTTCAGCATACCATTAGTACTTTGGTCATAACTTGGGCTACAAAAATGATTTTTAGGTGAAACTTGATGCATTGCAAAGCTAACAAACTGGGCTACTGGAACAGGATACAAAATGTTCAAAAAGTTGAAATTTCAAAAAGTGCTTTTTATTGGGGCCTATTGTATGCGAAATTTATATGAACGTTAATGTACAAATGCACAAATCACTACTCCCCATGTAGGAACCTCCACAAAGTGAATCTTTTGTTTTTGGAATGGTAAGTGAGTTAGCTACAACTTTTGTGATAGAATCATTCCAAAGTTCTTGCAAGAAAGGTTCCAAAAGCTCAAAGGAAGTGATAGTGGTGCATTGTAAGGTAGTTTTCAGCATACCTATAGTATTTTGATCATATCTTGGGCTAAATAAATGATCTACTGTAGGAACCTCCCCGAAGTGAATCTAATATATTTAGAAAGCTAAGTGAACTAGCTACAACTTTTGTGTTGGAACCATTCCAAATTTCTTGAAACAAAGAGGCCAAAAGCTCAAAGGAAGTGACTGTGGTGCATTTTGAGGTACTTTCCAGCATACCTTTAGTACTTTGGTCATAACTTGGGCTACAAAAATGATTTTTAGGTGAACCTTGATGCATTGCAAAGCTAACAATCTGAGCTACTGGAAAAGGATACAAAATGTTCAAAAAGTTGAAATTTCAAAAAGTGCTTTTTATTGGGGCCTATTGTATGTGAAATTTATATGAACGTTAATGTACAAATGCACAAATCACTACTCCCCATGTAAGAACCTCCACAAAGTGAATCTTTTGTTTTTGGAAAGGTAACTTAGTTAGCTAAAACTTTTGTGATAGAACCATTCCAAAATTCTTGCAAGAAAGGTTCCAAAAGCTCAAATGAAGTGACAGTGGTGCATTGTAAGGTAGTTTTCGGCATACCTATAGCATTTTGATCATATCTTGGGCTAAATAAATGATTTTTAAGTGAAACAAGATATGTTGGAAATCTAACACATAGGGCTACTATAAAATGAAAAGAAAATTTCAAAAAGTGCTTTTTATTTGGGGCAAATTAGATGTGAACTTTATACGAATGTTAATGTATAAATGCATGATCACAACTCCTACTGTAGGAACCTCCCCGAAGTGACTCAAATATATTTAGAAAGCTAAGTGAATTAGCTACAACTTTTGTGTTGGAACAATTCCAAATTTTTTGCAACAAAGATGCCAAAAGCTCAAAGGAAGTGACTGTGGTGCATTTTGAGGTACTTTCCAGCATACCTTTAGTATTTTGGTCATAACTTGGGCAATAAAAATGATTTTTAGGTGAAACTTGATGCATTGCAAAGCTAACACACAGGGCTACTGGAAAAGGATACAAAATGTTCAAAAAGTTGAAATTTCAAAAAGTGTTTTTTATTGGGGCCTATTGTATGTGAAATTTATATGAACGTTAATGTACAAATGCACAAATCACTACTCCCCATGTAGGAACCTGCACAAAGTGAATCTTTTGTTTTTGGAAAGGTAAGTGAGTTAGCTACAACTTTTCTGATAGAACCATTCCAATGTTCTTGCAAGAAAGGTTCCAAAAGCTCAGAGGAAGTGACAATGGTGCATTGTAAGGTAGTTTTCGGCATACCTATAGTATTTTGATCATATCTTGGGCTAAAAAAATGATTTTTAAGTGAAACAAGATGCGTTGGAAAGCTAACACATAGGGCTACTAGAAAATGAAAAGAAAATTTCAAAAAGTGCTTTTTATTTGGGGCTAATTAGATGTGAACTTTATACGAACATTAATGTGTAAATGCATGATCACAACTCCTACTGTAGGAACCTCCCCGAAGTCATTTAAATATATTTAGAATGCTAAGTGAATTAGCTACAACTTTTGTGTTGGAACCATTCCAAATTTCTTGCAACAAAGTGGCCAAAAGCTCAAAGGAAGTGACTGTGGTGCATTTTGAGGTACTTTCCAGCATACCTTTAGTACTTTGGTCATAACTTGGGCTACAAAAATGATTTTTAGGTGAAACTTGATGCATTGCAAAGCTAACAAACTGAGCTACTGGAACAGGATACAAAATGTTCAAAAAGTTGAAATTTCAAAAAGTGCTTTTTATTGGGGCCTATTGTATGCGAAATTTATATGAACGTTAATGTACAAATGCACAAATCACTACTCCCCATGTAGGAACCTCCACAAAGTGAATCTTTTGTTTTTGGAAAGGTAAGTGAGTTAGCTACAACTTTTGTGATAGAATCATTCCAAAGTTCTTGCAAGAAAGGTTCCAAAAGCTCAAAGGAAGTGATAGTGGTGCATTGTAAGGTAGTTTTCAGCATACCTATAGTATTTTGATCATATCTTGGGCTAAATAAATGATTTTTAAGTGAAACAAGATGCGTTGGAAAGCTAACACATAGGGCTACTAGAAAATGAAAAGAAAATTTCAAAAAGTGCTTTTTATTTGGGGCTAATTAGATGTGAACTTTATACGAACGTTAATGTATAAATGGACGATCACAACTCCTACTGTAGGAACCTCCCCAAAGTGACTCGCATATATTTAGAAAGCTAAGTGAATAAGCTACAACTTTTGTGTTGGAACCATTCCAAATTTCTTGCAGGAAAGTGGCCAAAAGCTCAAAGGAAGTGATTGTGGTGCATTTTGAGGTACTTTCCAGCATACCTTTAGTACTTTGGTCATAACTTGGGCTACAAAAATGATTTCTAGGTGAAACTTGATGCATTGCAAAGCTAACAAACTGAGCTACTGGAAAAGGATACAAAATGTTCAAAAAGTTGAAATTTCAAAAAGTGCTTTTTATTGGGGCCTATTGTATGTGAAATTTATATGAACGTTAATGTACAAATGCACAAATCACTACTCCCCATGTAGGAACCTACAAAAAGTTAATCTTTTGTTTTGTAAGTGAGTTAGCTACAACTTTTGTGATAGAACCATTCCAATGTTCTTGCAAGAAAGGTTCCAGAAGCTCAGAGGAAGTGACAATGGTGCATTGTAAGGTAGTTTTCGGCATACCTATAGTATTTTGATCATATCTTGGGCTAAAAAAATGATTTTTAAGTGAAACAAGATGTGTTGGAAAGCTAACACATAGGGCTACTAGAAAATGAAAGAAAATTTCAAAAAGTGCTTTTTATTTGGGGCTAACTAGATGTGAACTTTATACGAACGTTAATGTATAAATGCACGATCAGAACACCTACTGTAGGAACCTCCCCGAAGTGAATCAAATATATTTAGAAAGCTAAGTGAATTAGCTACAACTTTTGTGTTGGAACCATTCCAAATTTCTTGCAACAAAGAGGCCAAAAGCTCAAAGGAAGTGACTGTGGTGCATTTTGAGGTACTTTCCAGCATACCTTTAGTACTTTGGTCATAACTTGGGCTACAAAAATGATTTTTAGGTGAAACTTGATGCATTGCAAAGCTAACAAACTGAGCTACTGGAAAAGGATACAAAATGTTCAAAAAGTTGAAATTTCAAAAAGTGCTTTTTATTGGGGCCTATTGTATGCGAAATTTATATGAACGTTAATGTACAAATGCACAAATCACTACTCCCCATGTAGGAACCTCCACAAAGTGAATCTTTTGTTTTTGGAAAGGTAAGTGAGTTAGCTACAACTTTTGTGATAGAATCATTCCAAAGTTCTTGCAAGAAAGGTTCCAAAAGCTCAAAGGAAGTGATAGTGGTGCATTGTAAGGTAGTTTTCAGCATACCTATAGTATTTTGATCATATCTTGGGCTAAATAAATGATTTTGAAGTGAAACAAGATGCGTTGGAAAGCTTACACATAGGGCTACTAGAAAATGAACAGAAAATTACAAAAAGTGCTTTTTATTTGGGGCAAATTAGATGTGAACTTTATATGAACGTTAATGTATAAATGCATGATCACAACTCCTACTGTAGGAACCTCCCCGAAGTGACTCGAATATATTTAGAAAGCTAAGTGAATTAGCTACAACTTTTGTGTTGGAACCATTCCAAATTTCTTGCAACAAAGAGGCCAAAAGCTCAAAGGAAGTGATTGTGGTGCATTTTGAGGTACTTTCCAGCATACCTTTAGTACTTTGGTCATAACTTGGGCTACAAAAATGATTATTAGGTGAAACTTGATGCATTGCAAAGCTAACACACAGGGCTACTGGAAAAGGATACAAAATGTTCAAAAAGTTGAAATTTCAAAAAGTGCTTTTTATTGGGGCCTATTGTATGCGAAATTTATATCAACGTTAATGTACAAATGCACAACTCACTACTCCCCATGTAGGAACCTCCACAAAGTGAATCTTTTGTTTTTGGAAAGGTAACTGAGTTAGCTACAACTTTTGTGATAGAACCATTCCAAAGTTCTTGCAAGAAAGGTTCCAAAAGCTCAAAGGAAGTGACAGTGGTGCATTGTAAGGTAGTTTTCGGCATACCTATAGTATTTTGATCATATCTTGGGCTAAAAAAATGATTTTTAAGTGAAACAAGATGCGTTGGAAAGCTAACACATAGGTCTGCTAGAAAATGAAAAGAAATTTTCAGAAAGTGCTTTTTATTTGGGGCTAATTAGATGTGAACTTTATACGAACATTATTGTATAAATGCACGATCACAACTCCTACTTTAGGAACCTCCCCATAGTGACTCGAATATTTTTAGAAAGCTATGTGAATCAGCTACGACTTTTGTGTTGGAACCATTCCAAATTTCTTGCAAAAAAGTGGCCAAAAGTTCAAAGGAAGTGACTGTGGTGCATTTTGAGGTACTTTCCAGCATACCTTTAGTATTTTGGTCATAACTTGGGCTACAAAAATGATTTTTAGGTGAAACTTGATGCATTGCAAAGCTAACACACAGGTCTACTGGGAAAGGATACAAAATGTTCAAAAAGTGCTTTTTATTGGGGCCTATTGTATGCGAAATTTATATGAACGTTAATGTACAAATGCACAAATCACTACTCCCCATGTAGGAACCTCCACAAAGTGAATCTTTTGTTCTTGGAAAGGTAAGTGAGTTAGCTACAACTTTTGTGATAGAATCATTCCAAAGTTCTTGCAAGAAAGGTTCCAAAAGCTCAAAGGAAGTGATAGTGGTGCATTGTAAGGTAGTTTTCAGCATACCTATAGTATTTTGATCATATCTTTGGCTAAATAAATGATTTTTAAGTGAAACAAGATGCGTTGGAAAGCTAACACATAGGGCTACTAGAAAATGAAAAGAAAATTTCAAAAAGTGCTTTTTATTTGGGGCTAATTAGATGTGAACTTTATACGAACGTTAATGTATAAATGGACGATCAGAACTCCTACTGTAGGAACCTCCCCGAAGTGAATCGAATATATTTAGAAAGCTAAGTGAATTAGCTACAACTTTTGTGTTGGAACCATTCCAAATTTCTTGCAACAAAGAGGCCAAAAGCTCAAAGGAAGTGACTGTGGTGCATTTTGAGGTACTTTCCAGCATACCTTTAGTACTTTGGTCATAACTTGGGCTACAAAAATGATTTCTAGGTGAAACTTGATGCATTGCAAAGCTAACAAACTGAGCTACTGGAAAAGGATACAAAATGTTCAAAAAGTTGAAATTTCAAAAAGTGCTTTTTATTGGGGCCTATTGTATGTGAAATTTATATGAACGTTAATGTACAAATGCACAAATCACTACTCCCCATGTAGGAACCTACACAAAGTTAATCTTTTGTTTTGTAAGTGAGTTAGCTACAACTTTTGTGATAGAACCATTCCAATGTTCTTGCAAGAAAGGTTCCAGAAGCTCAGAGGAAGTGACAATGGTGCATTGTAAGGTAGTTTTCGGCATACCTATAGTATTTTGATCATATCTTGGGCTAAAACAATGATTTTTAAGTGAAACAAGATGTGTTGGAAAGCTAACACATAGGGCTACTAGAAAATGAAAGAAAATTTCAAAAAGTGCTTTTTATTTGGGGCTAACTAGATGTGAACTTTATACGAACGTTAATGTATAAATGCACGATCAGAACACCTACTGTAGGAACCTCCCCGAAGTGAATCGAATATATTTAGAAAGCTAAGTGAATTAGCTACAACTTTTGTGTTGGAACCATTCCAAATTTCTTGCAACAAAGAGGCCAAAAGCTCAAAGGAAGTGACTGTGGTGCATTTTGAGGTACTTTCCAGCATACCTTTAGTACTTTGGTCATAACTTGGGCTACAAAAATGATTTTTAGGTGAAACTTGATGCATTGCAAAGCTAACAAACTGAGCTACTGGAAAAGGATACAAAATGTTCAAAAAGTTGAAATTTCAAAAAGTGCTTTTTATTGGGGCCTATTGTATGCGAAATTTATATGAACGTTAATGTACAAATGCACAAATCACTACTCCCCATGTAGGAACCTCCACAAAGTGAATCTTTTGTTTTTGGAAAGGTAAGTGAGTTAGCTACAACTTTTGTGATAGAATCATTCCAAAGTTCTTGCAAGAAAGGTTCCAAAAGCTCAAAGGAAGTGATAGTGGTGCATTGTAAGGTAGTTTTCAGCATACCTATAGTATTTTGATCATATCTTGGGCTAAATAAATGATTTTGAAGTGAAACAAGATGCGTTGGAAAGCTAACACATAGGGCTACTAGAAAATGAAAAGAAAATTACAAAAAGTGCTTTTTATTTGGGGCAAATTAGATGTGAACTTTATACGAACGTTAATGTATAAATGCATGATCACAACTCCTACTGTAGGAACCTCCCCGAAGTGACTCGAATATATTTAGAAAGCTAAGTGAATTAGCTACAACTTTTGTGTTGGAACCATTCCAAATTTCTTGCAACAAAGAGGCCAAAAGCTCAAAGGAAGTGACTGTGGTGCATTTTGAGGTACTTTCCAGCATACCTTTAGTACTTTGGTCATAACTTGGGCTACAAAAATGATTATTAGGTGAAACTTGATGCATTGCAAAGCTAACACACAGGGCTACTGGAAAAGGATACAAAATGTTCAAAAAGTTGAAATTTCAAAAAGTGCTTTTTATTGGGGCCTATTGTATGCGAAATTTATATCAACGTTAATGTACAAATGCACAACTCACTACTCCCCATGTAGGAACCTCCACAAAGTGAATCTTTTGTTTTTGGAAAGGTAACTGAGTTAGCTACAACTTTTGTGATAGAACCATTCCAAAGTTCTTGCAAGAAAGGTTCCAAAAGCTCAAAGGAAGTGACAGTGGTGCATTGTAAGGTAGTTTTCGGCATACCTATAGTATTTTGATCATATCTTGGGCTAAAAAAATGATTTTTAAGTGAAACAAGATGCGTTGGAAAGCTAACACATAGGTCTGCTAGAAAATGAAAAGAAATTTTCAGAAAGTGCTTTTTATTTGGGGCTAATTAGATGTGAACTTTATACGAACATTATTGTATAAATGCACGATCACAACTCCTACTGTAGGAACCTCCCCATAGTGACTCGAATATTTTTAGAAAGCTATGTGAATCAGCTACGACTTTTGTGTTGGAACCATTCCAAATTTCTTGCAAAAAAGTGGCCAAAAGTTCAAAGGAAGTGACTGTGGTGCATTTTGAGGTACTTTCCAGCATACCTTTAGTATTTTGGTCATAACTTGGGCTACAAAAATGATTTTTAGGTGAAACTTGATGCATTGCAAAGCTAACACACAGGTCTACTGGGAAAGGATACAAAATGTTCAAAAAGTTGAAATTTCAAAAAGTGCTTTTTATTGGGGCCTATTGTATGCGAAATTTCTATGAACGTTAATGTACAAATGCACAAATCACTACTCCCCATGTAATAACCTCCACAAAGTGAATCTTTTGTTCTTGGAAAGGTAAGTGAGTTAGCTACAACTTTTGTGATAGAACCATTCCAAAATTCTTGCAAGAAAGGTTCCAAAAGCACAAAGGAAGTGACAGTGGTGCATTGTAAGGTAGTTTTCGGCATACCTATAGTATTTTGATCATATCTTGGGCTAAAAAAATGATTTTTAAGTGAAACAAGATGCATTGGAAAGCTAACACATAGGGCTACTAGAAAATGAAAAGAAAATTTCAAAAAGTGCTTTTTATTTGGGGGTAATTAGGTGTGAACTTTATACGAACGTTAATGTATAAATGCACGATCACAACTCCTACTGTAGGAACCTCCCCGAAGTGACTCGAATATTTTTAGAAAGCTAAGTGAATTAGCTGCAACATTTGTGTTGGTACCATTCCAAATTTCTTGCAAGAAAGTGGCCAAAAGCTCAAAGGAAGTGACTGTGGTGCATTTTGAGGTACTTTCCAGCATACCTTCAGTACTTTGGTCATAACTTGGGCTACAAAAATGATTTTTAGGTGAAACTTGATGCATTGCAAAGCTAACAAACTGAGCTACTGGAAAAGGATACAAAATGTTCAAAAAGTTGAAATTTCAAAAAGTGCTTTTTATTGGGGCCTATTGTATGTGAAATTTATATCAACGTTAATGTACAAATGCACAAATCACTACTCCCCATGTAGGAACCTCCACGAAGTGAATCTTTTGTTTTTGGAAAGGTAAGTGAGTTAGCTACAACTTTTGTGATAGAATCATTCCAAAGTTCTTGCAAGAAAGGTTCCAAAAGCTCAAAGGAAGTGATAGTGATGCATTGTAAGGTAGTTTTCAGCATACCTATAGTATTTTGATCATATCTTGGGCTAAATAAATGATTTTTAAGTGAAACAAGATGCGTTGGAAAGCTAACACATAGGGCTACTAGAAAATGAAAAGAAAATTTCAAAAAGTGCTTTTTATTTGGGGCTAATTAGATGTGAACTTTATACGAACGTTAATGTATAAATGCATGATCACAACTCCTACTGGAGGAACCTCCCCAAAGTGAATCGAATATATTTAGAAAGCTAAGTGAATTAGCTACAACTTTTGTGTTGTAACCATTCCAAATTTCTTGCAAGAAAGAGGCCAAAAGCTCAAAGGAAGTGACTGTGGTGCATTTTGAGGTACTTTCGAGCATACCTTTAGTATTTTGGTCATAACTTGGGCTACAAAAATGATTTTTAGGTGAAACTTGATGCATTGCAAAGCTAACACACAGGGCTACTGGAAAAGGATTCAAAATGTTCAAAAAGTTGAAATTTCAAAAAGTGCTTTTTATTGGGGCCTATTGTATGTGAAATTTATATGAACGTTAATGTACAAATGCACAAATCACTACTCCCCATGTAAGAACCTCCACAAAGTGAATCTTTTGTTTTTGGAAAGGTAACTTAGTTAGCTAAAACTTTTGTGATAGAACCATTCCAAAATTCTTGCAAGAAAGGTTCCAAAAGCTCAAATGAAGTGACAGTGGTGCATTGTAAGGTAGTTTTCGGCATACCTATAGTATTTTGATCATATCTTGGGCTAAATAAATGATTTTTAAGTGAAACAAGATGTGTTGGAAAGCTAACACATAGGGCTACTATAAAATGAAAGAAAATTTCCAAAAGTGCTTTTTATTTGGGGCTAATTAGATGTGAACTTTATACGAACGTTAATGTATAAATGCATGATCACAACTCCTACTGTAGGAACCTCCCCGAAGTGACTCAAATATATTTAGAAAGCTAAGTGAATTAGCTACAACTTTTGTGTTGGAACAATTCCAAATTTTTTGCAACAAAGAGGCCAAAAGCTCAAAGGAAGTGACTGTGGTGCATTTTGAGGTACTTTCGAGCATACCTTTAGTATTTTGGTCATAACTTGGGCTACAAAAATGATTTTTAGGTGAAACTTGATGCATTGAAAAGCTATCACACAGGGCTAATGGAAAAGGATACAAAATGTTCAACAAGTTGAAATTTCAAAAAGTGCTTTTTATTGGGGCCTATTGTATGCGAAATTTATATGAACGTTAATGTACAAATGCACAAATCACTACTCCCCATGTAGGAACCTCCACAAAGTGAATCTTTTGTTTTTGGAAAGGTAAGTGAGTTAGCTACAACTTTTGTGATAGAATCATTCCAAAGTTCTTGCAAGAAAGGTTCCAAAAGCTCAAAGGAAGTGATAGTGGTGCATTGTAAGGTAGTTTTCAGTATACCTATAGTATTTTGATCATATCTTGGGCTAAATAAATGATTTTTAAGTGAAACAAGATGCGTTGGAAAGCTAACACATAGGGCTACTAGAAAATGAAAAGAAAATTTCAAAAAGTGCTTTTTATTTGGGGCTAATTAGATGTGAACTTTATACGAACGTTAATGTATAAATGCATGATCACAACTCCTACTGTAGGAACCTCCCCGAAGTGACTCAATGATAACACGATTTTGATCCTATCTTCCCCAAGATTCGGCCCAACTCTATAAAAAGGACCCCAAGCTCTAGGAAAAAAGGATCAATCATCAAGAACATAAATTACATCATCTTGGAAGACAAAGAAGACGAAGATCATCGAGACGGAGTCATCCGGGTTTATTTATTCTTTTCTAGTTTAATTCTTTACAATGTTTTTATTAAGATTTTGTATTGGATTATTACTAGGCATGAGTAGCTAAGCTATTCGTGTCCTAGGGTTAGAAAGTAGGGATTTTTATAACAATGTTTTGATTTATGTTTTAATCTATTAATTCCATTCTTTATGTGTTTTATCTCTATGTTTATGCTTAAACTGAATTTAGCTTGATCACCTAGATTTAGTAATTTAGTTTAACAATTCCGCTTCGAGAGGAGGGAATTGTTATCAGACTTAGAACATAGAGCGCAGTTGTCTATGACTGTGTAGGCCGTGGCTTAGGATCGTTTGGGAGTTATTAGGTTTAATTGACTCGAGAGGGTAATTAGTTTAATTAATCAACGGTTTAATCGCTTCGAGAGAAGGATTAGATTATTGTCGTGCCGCCTAATAAACATTAGAATTGGTAAATTAATAGGTTAATCATATTCAATATTGAAATAATATCCTGAAATCGAAGCCCTAGGATACCTTTTCTCTTTGATTATTAGTTTTCGTGTTTCCTAAGTTTGGAGTTATATTTAATTGAGTAGTTTAATTAGTAAAATCAATCTTTAAAACTTAGTATCTAGTTAGGACATTCCTAGAGTATTAGGGTATCAAACTACCTAAAACTATTCCTTGTGGGATCGACCTTGACAATAGTACTACACCTACATCCGTACACTTGCGGAACACTAGGTTAGAAATCGACGTGTCACTCAAATATATTTAGAATGCTAAGTGAATTAGCTACAACTTTTGTGTTGGAACAATTCCAAATTTTTTGCAACAAAGAGGCCAAAAGCTCAAAGGAAGTGACTGTGGTGCATTTTGAGGTACTTTCGAGCATACCTTTAGTATTTTGGTCATAACTTGGGCTACAAAAATGATTTTTAGGTGAAACTTGATGCATTGCAAAACTAACACACAGGGCTACTGGAAAAGGATTCAAAATGTTCAAAAAATTGAAATTTCAAAAAGTGCTTTTTATTGGGGCCTATTGTATGTGAAATTTATATGAACGTTAATGTACAAATGCACAAATCACTACTCCCCATGTAAGAACCTCCACAAAGTGAATCTTTTGTTTTTGGAAAGGTAACTTAGTTAGCTAAAACTTTTGTGATAGAACCATTCCAAAATTCTTGCAAGAAAGGTTCCAAAAGCTCAAATGAAGTGACAGTGGTGCATTGTAAGGTAGTTTTCGGCATACCTATAGTATTTTGATCATATCTTGGGCTAAATAAATGATTTTTAAGTGAAACAAGATGTGTTGGAAAGCTAACACATAGGGCTACTAGAAAATGAAAAGAAAATTTCAAAAAGTGCTTTTTATTTGGGGCTAATTAGGTGTGAACTTTATACGAACGTTAATGTATAAATGCATGATCACAACTCCTACTGTAGGAACCTCCCCGAAGTGACTCGAATATTTTTAGAAAGCTAAGTGAATTAGCTACAACATTTGTGTTGGAACCATTCCAAATTTCTTGCAAGAAAGTGGCCAAAAGCTCAAAGGAAGTGACTGTGGTGCATTTTGAGGTACTTTCCAGCATACCTTTAGTACTTTGGTCATAACTTGGGCTACAAAAATGATTTTTAGGTGAAACTTGATGCATTGCAAAGCTAACAAACTGAGCTACTGGAAAAGGATACAAAATGTTCAAAAAGTTGAAATTTCAAAAAGTGCTTTTTATTGGGGCCTATTGTATGTGAAATTTATATCAACGTTAATGTACAAATGCACAAATCACAACTCCCCATGTAGGAACCTCCACGAAGTGAATCTTTTGTTTTTGGAAAGGTAAGTGAGTTAGCTACAACTTTTGTGATAGAATCATTCCAAAGTTCTTGCAAGAAAGGTTCCAAAAGCTCAAAGGAAGTGATAGTGATACATTGTAACGTAGTTTTCAGCATACCTATAGTATTTTGATCATATCTTGGGCTAAATAAATGATTTTTAAGTGAAACAAGATGCGTTGGAAAGCTAACACATAGGGCTACTAGAAAATGAAAAGAAAATTTCAAAAAGTGCTTTTTATTTGGGGCTAATTAGATGTGAACTTTATACGAACGTTAATGTATAAATGCATGATCACAACTCCTACTGTAGGAACCTCCCCAAAGTGAATCAAATATATTTAGAAAGCTAAGTGAATTAGCTACAACTTTTGTGTTGGAACCATTCCAAATTTCTTGCAACAAAGAGGCCAAAAGCTCAAAGGAAGTGACTGTGGTGCATTTTGAGGTACTTTCGAGCATACCTTTAGTATTTTGGTCATAACTTGGGCTACAAAAATGATTTTTAGGTGAAACTTGATGCATTGCAAAGCTAACACACAGGGCTACTGGAAAAGGATTCAAAATGTTCAAAAAGTTGTAATTTCAAAAAGTGCTTTTTATTGGGGCCTATTGTATGTGAAATTTATATGAACGTTAATGTACAAATGCACAAATCACTACTCCCCATGTAAGAACCTCCACAAAGTGAATCTTTTGTTTTTGGAAAGGTAACTTAGTTAGCTAAAACTTTTGTGATAGAACCATTCCAAAATTCTTGCAAGAAAGGTTCCAAAAGCTCAAAGGAAGTGACAGTGGTGCATTGTAAGGTAGTTTTCGGCATACCTATAGTATTTTGATCATATCTTGTGCTAAAAAAATGATTTTTAAGTGAAACAAGATGCGTTGGAAAGCCAACACATAGGGCTACTAGAAAATGAAAAGAAAATTTCAAAAAAAGCTTTTTATTTGGGTCTAATTAGATGTGAACTTTATACGAACGTTAATGTATAAATGCACGATCACAACTCCTACTGTATGAACCTCCCCGATGTGACTCAAATATTTTTGGAAAGATAAGTGAATTAGCTACAACTTTTGTGTTGGAACCATTCCAAATTTCTTGCAAGAAAGTGGCCAAAAGCTCAAAGGAAGTGACTGTGGTGCATTTTGAGGTACTTTCGAGCATACCTTTAGTATTTTGGTCATAACTTGGGCTACAAAAATGATTTTTAGGTGAAACTTGATGCATTGCAAAGCTAACACACAGGGCTACTGGAAAAGGATACAAAATGTTCAAAAAATTGAAATTCAAAAAGTGCTTTTTATTGGGGCCTATTGTATGCGAAATTTATATGAACGTTAATGTACAAATGCACAAATCACTACTCCCCATGTAGGAACCTCCACAAATTGAATCTTTTGTTTTTGGAAAGTTAAGTGTGTTAGCTACAACTTTTATGATAGAACCATTCCAAAGTTCTTGCAAGAAAGGTTCCAAAAGCTCAAAGGAAGTGACAGTGGTGCATTGTAAGGTAGTTTTCGGCATACCTATAGTATTTTGATCATATCTTGGGCTAAAAAAATGATTTGTAAGTGAAACAAGATGCGTTGGAAAGCTAACACATAGGGCTACTAGAAAATGAAAAGAAAATTTCAAAAAGTGCTTTTTATTTGGGGCTAATTAGATGTGAACTTTATACGAACGTTAATGTATAAATGCACGATCACAACTCCTACTGTAGGAACCTCCCCGCAGTGACTCGAATATTTTTAGAAAGCTAAGTGAATTAGCTACAACTTTTGTGTTGGAACCATTCCAAATTTCTTGCAAGAAAGTGGCCAAAAGCTCAAAGGAAGTGACTGTGGTGCAATTTGAGGTACTTTCCAGCATACCATTAGTATTTTGGTCATAACTTGGGCTACAAAAATGATTTTTAGGTGAAACTTGATGCATTGAAAAGCTATCACACAGGGCTAATGGAAAAGGATACAAAATGTTCAACAAGTTGAAATTTCAAAAAGTGCTTTTTATTTGGGCCTATTGTATGCGAAATTTATATGAACGTTAATGTACAAATGCACAAATCACTACTCCCCATGTAGGAACCTCCACAAAGTGAATCTTTTGTTTTTGGAAAGGTAACTGAGCTAGCTACAACTTTTGTGATAGAACCATTCCAAAGTTCTTGCAAGAAAAGTTCCAAAAGCTCAAAGGAAGTGCCAGTGGTGCATTGTAAGGTAGTTTTCGGCATACCTATAGTATTTTGATCATATCTTGGGTTAAAAAAATGATTTTTAAGTGAAACAAGATGTGTTGGAAAGCTAACACATAGGGATACTAGAAAATGAAAAGAAAATTTCAAAAAGTGCTTTTTATTTGGGGCTAATTAGATGTGAACTTTATACGAACATTAATGTATAAATGCACAATCACAACTCCTACTGTAGGAACCTCCCCGCAGTGACTCGAATATTTTTAGAAAGCTAAGTGAATTAGCTACAACTTTTATGTTGGAACCAATCCAAATTTCTAGCAAGAAAGTGGCCAAAAGCTCAAAGGAAGTGACTGTGGTGCAATTTGAGGTACTTTCCAGCATACCTTTAGTATTTTGGTCATAACTTGGGCTACAAAAATGATTCTTAGGTGAAACTTAATGCATTGCAAAGCTATCACACAAGGATACTGGAAAAGGATACAAAATGTTTAAAAAGTTGAAATTTCAAAAGTGCTTTTTATTGGGGCCTATTGTATGCGAAATTTCTATGAACGTTAATGTACAAATGCACAAATCACTACTCCCCATATAGGAACCTCCACAAAGTGAATCTTTTGTTTTTGGAAAGGTAAGTGAGTTAGCTACAACTTTTGTGATAGAACCATTCCAAAATTCTTGCAAGAAAGGTTCCAAAAGCTCAAAGGAAGTGACAGTGGTGCATTGTAAGGTAGTTTTCGGCATACCTATAGTATTTTGATCATATCCTGGGCTAAAAAAATGATTTTTAAGTGAAACAAGATGTGTTGGAAAGCTAACACACAGGGCTACTAGAAAATGAAAAGAAATTTTCAAAAAGTGCTTTTTATTTGGGGCTAATTAGGTGTGAACTTTATACGAACGTTAATGTATAAATGCACGATCACAAATCCTACTGTAGGAACCTCCCTGAAGTGACTTGAATATATTTAGAAAGCTAAGTTAATTAGCTACAGGTTTTATGTTGGAACAATTCCAAATTTCTTGCAAGAAAGTGGCCAAAAGCTCAAAGGAAGTGACTGTGGTGCATTTTGAGGTACTTTCCAACATACCTTTAGTATTTTGGTCATAACTTGGGCTACAAAAATGATTTTTAGGTGAAACTTGATGCATTGCAAAGCTATCACACAGGGCTACTGAAAAAGGATACAAAATGTTCAAAAAGTTGAAATTTCAAAATCTGCTTTTTATCGGGGCCTATTTTATGCGAAATTTATATGAACGTTAATGTACAAATGCACAAATCACTACTCCCCATGTAGGAACCTCCACAAATTGAATCTTTTGTTTTTGGAAAGGTAACTTAGTTAGCTACAACTTTTGTGATAGAACTATTCCAAAGTTCTTGCAAGAAAGGTTCCAAAAGCTCAAAGGAAGTGACAGTGGTGCATTGTAAGGTAGTTTTCGGCATACCTATAGAATTTTGATCATATCTTGGGCTAAAAAAATGATTTTTAAGTGAAACAAGATGCGTTGGAAAGCTAACACATAGTGCTACTAGAAAGTGAAAAGAAAATTTCAAAAAGTGTTTTTTATTTGGGGCTAATTAGATGTGAACTTTATACGAACGTTAATGTATAAATGCACGATCACAACTCCTACTGTAGGAACCTCCCCATAGTGACTCGAATATTTTTAGAAAGCTATGTGAATCAGCTACAACATTTGTGTTGGAACCATTCCAAATTTCTTGCAAGAAAGTGGCCAAAAGCTCAAAGGAAGTGACTGTGGTGCATTTTGAGGTACTTTCCAGCATACCTTTAGTATTTTGGTCATAACTTGGGCTACAAAAACGATTTTTAGGTGAAACTTGATGCATTGCAAAGCTATCACATAGGGCTACTGGAAAAGGATACGAAATGTTCAAAAAGTTGAAATTTCAAAAAGTGATTTTTATTGGGGCCTATTGTATGCGAAATTTATATGAACGTTAATGTACAAATGCACAAATCACTACTCCCCATGTAGGAACCTCCACAAATTGAATCTTTTGTTTTTTGTAAAGGTAACTTAGTTAGCTACAACTTTTGTGATAGAACCATTCCAAAGTTCTTGCAAGAAAGGTTCCAAAAGCTCAAAGGAAGTGACAGTGGTGCATTGTAAGGTAGTTTTCGGCATACCTATAGTATTTTGATCATATCTTGGGCTAAAAAAATGATTTTTAAGTGAAACAAGATGCGTTGGAAAGCTAACACATAGGGCTACTAGAAAATGAAAAGAAAATTTCAAAAAGTGCTTTTTATTTGGGGCTAATTAGATGTGAACTTTATACGAACGTTAATGTATAAATGCACGATCACAACTCCTACTGTAGGAACCTCCCCGCAGTGACTCGAATATTTTTAGAAAGCTAAGTGAATTAGCTACAACTTTTGTGTTGGAACCATTCCCAATTTCTTGCAAGAAAGTGGCCAAAAGCTCAAAGGAAGTGACTGTGGTGCAATTTGAGGTACTTTCCAGCATACCATTAGTATTTTGGTCATAACTTGGGCTACAAAAATGATTTTTAGGTGAAACTTGATGCATTGAAAAGCTATCACACAGGGCTAATGGAAAAGGATACAAAATGTTCAACAAGTTGAAATTTCAAAAAGTGCTTTTTATTGGGGCCTATTGTATGCGAAATTTATATGAACGTTAATGTACAAATGCACAAATCACTACTCCCCATGTAGGAACCTCCACAAAGTGAATCTTTTGTTTTTGGAAAGGTAACTGAGCTAGCTACAACTTTTGTGATAGAACCATTCCAAAGTTCTTGCAAGAAAAGTTCCAAAAGCTCAAAGGAAGTGCCAGTGGTGCATTGTAAGGTAGTTTTCGGCATACCTATAGTATTTTGATCATATCTTGGGCTAAAAAAATGATTTTCAAGTGAAACAAGATGTGTTGGAAAGCTAACACATAGGGATACTAGAAAATGAAAAGAAAATTTCAAAAAGTGCTTTTTATTTGGGGCTAATTAGATGTGAACTTTATACGAACGTTAATGTATAAATGCACGATCACAACTCCTACTGTAGGAACCTCCCCGTAGTGACTCGAATATTTTTAGAAAGCTAAGTGAATTAGCTACAACTTTTATGTTGGAACCAATCCAAATTTCTAGCAAGAAAGTGGCCAAAAGCTCAAAGGAAGTGACTGTGGTGCAATTTGATGTACTTTCCAGCATACCTTTAGTATTTTGGTCATAACTTGGGCTACAAAAATGATTCTTAGGTGAAACTTAATGCATTGCAAAGCTATCACACAAGGATACTGGAAAAGGATACAAAATGTTTAAAAAGTTGAAATTTCAAAAGTGCTTTTTATTGGGGCCTATTGTATGCGAAATTTCTATGAACGTTAATGTACAAATGCACAAATCACTACTCCCCATATAGGAACCTCCACAAAGTGAATCTTTTGTTTTTGGAAAGGTAAGTGAGTTAGCTACAACTTTTGTGATAGAACCATTCCAAAATTCTTGCAAGAAAGGTTCCAAAAGCTCAAAGGAAGTGACAGTGGTGCATTGTAAGGTAGTTTTCGGCATACCTATAGTATTTTGATCATATCTTGGGCTAAAAAAATGATTTTTAAGTGAAACAAGATGTGTTGGAAAGCTAACACATAGGGCTACTAGAAAATGAAAAGAAATTTTCAAAAAGTGCTTTTTATTTGGGGCTAATTAGGTGTGAACTTTATACGAACGTTAATGTATAAATGCACGATCACAACTCCTACTGTAGGAACCTCCCTGAAGTGACTTGAATATATTTAGAAAGCTAAGTTAATTAGCTACAGGTTTTATGTTGGAACAATTCCAAATTTCTTGCAAGAAAGTGGCCAAAAGCTCAAAGGAAGTGACTGTGGTGCATTTTGAGGTACTTTCCAACATACCTTTAGTTTTTTGGTCATAACTTGGGCTACAAAAACGATTTTTAGGTGAAACTTGATGCATTGCAAAGCTATCACACAGGGCTACTGGAAAAGGATACAAAATGTTCAAAAAGTTGAAATTTCAAAATCTGCTTTTTATTGGGGCCTATTTTATGCGAAATTTATATGAATGTTAATGTACAAATGCACAAATCACTACTCCCCATGTAGGAACCTCCACAAATTGAATCTTTTGTTTTTGGAAAGGTAACTTAGTTAGCTACAACTTTTGTGATAGAACCATTCCAAAGTTCTTGCAAGAAAGGTTCCAAAAGCTCAAAGGAAGTGACAGTGGTGCATTGTAAGGTAGTTTTCGGCATACCTATAGTATTTTGATCATATCTTGGGATAAAAAAATGATTTTTAAGTGAAACAAGATGCGTTGGAAAGCTTACACACAGGGCTACTAGAAAATAAAAAGAAAGTTTCAAAAAGTGCTTTTTATTTGGGGCTAATTAGATGTGAGCTTTAAATGAACGTTAATGTATAAATGCACGATCACAACTCCTACTGTAGGAACCTCCCCGAAGTGACTCGAATATTTTTAGAAAGCTAAGTGAATTAGCTACAACATTTGTGTTGGAACCATTCCAAATTTCTTGCAAGAAAGTGGCCAAAAGCTCAAAGGAAGTGACTGTGGTGCATTTTGAGGTACTTTCCAGCATACCTTTAGTATTTTGGTCATAACTTGGGCTACAAAAATGATTTTTAGGTGAAACTTGATGCATTGCAAAGCTAACACATAGGGATACTGGAAAAAGGATACAAAATTTTCAAAAAGTTGAAATTTCAAAAAGTGCTTTTTATTGGGGCCTATTGTATGCGAAATTTATATGAAGGTTAATGTACAAATGCACAAATCACTATTCCCCATGTAGGAACCTCCACAAATTGAATCTTTTGTTTTTGGAAAGGTAACTTAGTTAGCTACAACTTTTGTGATAGAACCATTCCAAATTTCTTGCAAGAAAGGTTCCAAAAGCTCAAAGGAAGTGATAGGGGTGCATTGTAAGGTAGTTTTCGGCATACCTATAGTATTTTGATCATATCTTGGGCTAAAAAAATAATTTTTAAGTGAAACAAGATACGTTGGAAAGCTTACACACAGGGCTACTAGAAAATAAAACGAAAGTTTCAAAAAGTGCTTTTTATTTGGGGCTAATTAGATGTGAACTTTATACGAACGTTAATGTATAAATGCACGATCACAACTCCTACTGTAGGAACCTCCCCGCAGTGACTCGAATATTTTTAGAAAGCTAAGTGAATTAGCTACAACTTTTGTGTTGGAACCATTCCAAATTTCTTGCAAGAAAGTGGCCAAAATCTCAATGGAAGTGACGGTGGTGCAATTTGAGGTACTTTCCAGCATACCATTAGTATTTTGGTCAAAACTTGGGCTACAAAAATGATTTTTAGGTGAAACTTGATGCATTGAAAAGTTATCACACAGGGCTACTGGAAAAGGATACAAAATGTTCAAAAATTTGAAATTTCAAAAAGTGTTTTTTATTGGGACCTATTATATGCGAAATTTCTATGAACGTTAATGTACAAATGCACAAATCACTACTCCCCATGTAGGAACCTCCACAAAGTGAATCTTTTATTTTTGGAAAGGTAAGTGAGTTAGCTACAACTTTTGTGATAGAACCATTCCAAAATTATTGCAAGAAAGGTTCCAAAAGCTCAAAGGAAGTGACAGTGGTGGATTATAAGGTAGTTTTCGGCATACCTATAGTATTTTGATCATATCTTGGGCTAAAAAAATGATTTTTAAGTGAAACAAGATGCGTTGGAAAGCTAACACATAGGGCTACTAGAAAATAAAAAGAAAATTTCAAAAAGTACTTTTTATTTGGGGCTAATTAGGTGTGAACTTTATACGAACGTTAATGTATAAATGCACGATCACAACTCCTATTGTAGGAACCTCCCTGAAGTGACTTGAATATATTTAGAAAGCTAAGTTAATTAGCTACAGGTTTTATGTTGGAACAATTCCAAATTTATTGCAAGAAAGTGGCCAAAAGCTCAAAGGAAGTGACTGTGGTGCATTTTGAGGTACTTTCCAGCATACCTTTAGTATTTTGGTCGTAACTTGGGCTACAAAAACGATTTTTAGGTGAAACTTGATGCATTGCAAAGCTATCACACAGGTCTACTGGAAAAGGATACAAAATGCTCAAAAGGTTGAAATTTCAAAAAGTGCTTTTTATTGGGGCCTATTGTATGCGAAATTTATATGAACGTTAATGTACAAATGCACAAATCACTACGCCCCATGTAGGAACCTCCACAAATTGAATCTTTTGTTTTTGGAAAGGTAACTTTGTTAGCTACAACTTTTGTGATAGAACCATTCCAAAGTTCTTGCAAGAAAGGTTCCAAAAGCTCAAAGGAAGTGACAGTGGTGCATTGTAAGGTAGTTTTCGGCATACCTATAGTATTTTGATCATATCTTGGGCTAAAAAAATGATTTTTAAGTGAAACAAGATGCGTTGGAAAGTTTACACATAGGGCTACTAGAAAATGAAAAGAAAATTTCAAAAAGTGCTTTTTATTTGGGGCTAATTAGATGTGAACTTTATACGAACGTTAATGTATAAATGCACGATCACAACTCCTACTGTAGGAACCTCCCCGCAGTGACTCGAATATTTTTAGAAAGCTAAGTGAATTAGCTACAACTTTTGTGTTGGAACCATTCCAAATTTATTGCAAGAAAGTGGCCAAAAGCTCAAAGGAAGTGACTGTGGTGCAATTTGAGGTACTTTCCAGCATACCATTACTATTTTGGTCATAACTTGGGCTACAAAAATGATTTTTAGGTGAAACTTGATGCATTGCAAAGCTATCACACAGGGCTACTGGAAAAGGATACAAAATGTTCAAAAAGTTGAAATTTCAAAAAGTGTTTTTTATTGGGGCCTATTGTATGCGAAATTTATATGAACGTTAATGTACAAATGCACAAATCACTACGCCCCATGTAGGAACCTCCACAAATTGATTCTTTTGTTTTTGGAAAGGTAACTTAGTTAGCTACAACTTTGTGATAGAACCATTCGAAAGTTCTTGCAAGAAAAGTTCCAAAAGCTCAAAGGAAGTGCCAGTGGTGCATTGTAAGGTAGTTTTCGGCATACCTATAGTATTTTGATCATATCTTGGGCTAAAAAAATGATTTTTAAGTGAAACAAGATGCGTTGGAAAGCTAACACATAGGGATACTAGAAAATGAAAAGAAAATTTCAAAAAGTGCTTTTTATTTGGGGCTAATTAGATGTGAACTTTATACGAACGTTAATGTATAAATGCATGATCACAACTCCTACTGTAGGAACCTCCCCGTAGTGACTTGAATATATTTAGAAAGCTAAGTGAATTAGCTACAACTTTTGTGTTGGAACCATTGCAAATTTCTTGCAAGAAAGTGGCCAAAAGCTCAAAGGAAGTGACTGTGGTGCAATTTGAGGTACTTTCCAGCATACCTTTAGTATTTTGGTCATAACTTGGGCTACAAAAATGATTTTTAGCTGAAACTTAATGCATTGCAAAGCTATCACACAAGGATACTGGAAAAGGATACAAAATGTTTAAAAAGTTGAAATTTCAAAAAGTGCTTTTTATTGGGGCCTATTGTATGCGAAATTTCTATGAACGTTAATGTACAAATGCACAAATCACTACTCCCCATGTAAGAACCTCCACAAAGTGAATCTTTTGTTTTTGGAAAGCTAAGTGAGTTATCTACAACTTTTGTGATAGAACCATTCCAAAATTCTTGCAAGAAAGGTTCCAAAACCTCAAAGGAAGTGACAGTGGTGCATTGTAAGGTAGTTTTCAGCATACCTATAGTATTTTGATCATATCTTGGGCTAAAAAAATGATTTTTAAGTGAAACAAGATGCGTTGGAAAGCTAACACATAGGGCTACTAGAAAATGAAAAGAAAATTTCAAAAAGTGCTTTTTATTTGGGGCTAATTAGATGTGAACTTTATACGAACGTTAATGTATAAATGCATGATCACAACTCCTACTGTAGGAACCTCCCCGTAGTGACTTGAATATATTTAGAAAGCTAAGTGAATTAGCTACAACTTTTGTGTTGGAACCATTCCAAATTTCTTGCAAGAAAGTGGCCAAAAGCTCAAAGGAAGTGACTGTGGTGCAATTTGAGGTACTTTCCAGCATGCCATTAGTATTTTGGTCGTAACTTGGGCTACAAAAATGATTTTTAGGTGAAACTTGATGCATTGCAAAGCTATCACACAGTCCTACTGGAAAAGGATACAAAATGTTCAAAAAGTTGAAATTTCAAAAAGTGTTTTTTATTGGGGCCTATTGTATGCGAAATTTATATGAACGTTAATGTACAAATGCACAAATCACTACGCCCCATGTAGGAACCTCCACAAATTGATTCTTTTGTTTTTGGAAAGGTAACTTAGTTAGCTACAACTTTGTGATAGAACCATTCGAAAGTTCTTGCAAGAAAAGTTCCAAAAGCTCAAACGAAGTGCCAGTGGTGCATTGTAAGGTAGTTTTCGGCATACCTATAGTATTTTGATCATATCTTGGGCTAAAAAAATGATTTTTAAGTGAAACAAGATGCGTTGGAAAGCTAACACATAGGGATACTAGAAAATGAAAAGAAAATTTCAAAAAGTTCTTTTTATTTGGGGCTAATTAGATGTGAACTTTATACGAACGTTAATGTATAAATGCACGATCACAACTCCTACTGTAGGAACTTCCCCGTAGTGACTCAAATATTTTTAGAAATCTAAGTGAATTAGCTACAACTTTTGTGTTGGAACCAATCCAAATTTCTTGCAAGAAAGTGGCCAAAAGCTCAAAGGAAGTGACTGTGGTGCAATTTGAGGTACTTTCCAGCATATCTTTAGTATTTTGGTCATAACTTGGGCTACAAAAATGATTTTTAGCTGAAACTTAATGCATTGCAAAGCTATCACACAAGGATACTGGAAAAGGATACAAAATGTTTAAAAAGTTGAAATTTCAAAAAGTGCTTTTTATTGGGGCCTATTGTATGCGAAATTTCTATGAACGTTAATGTACAAATGCACAAATCACTACACCCCATGTAGGAACCTCCACAAAGTGAATCTTTTGTTTTTGGAAAGGTAAGTGAGTTAGCTACAACTTTTGTGATAGAACCATTCCAAAATTCTTGCAAGAAAGGTTCCAAAACCTCAATGGAAGTGACAGTGGTGCATTGTAAGGTAGTTTTCGGCATACCTATAGTATTTTGATCATATCTTGGGCTAAAAAAATGATTTTTAAGTGAAACAAGATGCGTTGGAAAGCTAACACATAGGGATACTAGAAAATGAAAAGAAAATTTCAAAAAGTGCTTTTTATTTGGGGCTAATTAGATGTGAACTTTATACGAACGTTAATGTATAAATGCACGATCACAACTCCTACTGTAGGAACCTCCCCGTAGTGACTCGAATATTTTTAGAAAGCTAAGTGAATTAGCTACAACTTTTGTGTTGGAACCATTCCAAATTTCTTGCAAGAAAGTGGCCAAAAGCTCAAAGGAAGTGACTGTGGTGCAATTTGAGGTACTTTCCAGCATGCCATTAGTATTTTGGGCATAACTTGGGCTACAAAAATGATTTTTAGGTGAAACTTGATGCATTGCAAAGCTATCACACAGGGCTACTGGAAAAGGATACAAAATGTTCAAAAAGTTGAAATTTCAAAAAGTGCTTTTTATTGGGGCCTATTGTATGCGAAATTTATATGAACGTTAATGTACAAATGCACAAATCACTACTCCCCATGTAGGAACCTCCACAAATTGAATCTTTTGTTTTTGGAAAGGTAACTTAGTTAGCTACAACTTTTTTGATAGAACCATTCCAAAGTTCTTGCAAGAAAGGTTCCAAAAGCTCAAAGGAAGTGATAGTGGTGCATTGTAAGGTAGTTTTCGGCATACCTATAGTATTTTGATCATATCTTGGGCTAAAAAAATGATTTTTAAGTGAAATAAGATGTGTCGGAAAGCTAACACATAGGGCTACTAGAAAATGAAATGAAAATTTCAAAAAGTGCTTTTTATTTAGGGCTAATTAGATGTGAACTTTATACGAACGTTAATGTATAAATGCACGATCACAACTCCTACTGTAGGAACTTCCCCGTAGTGACTCAAATATTTTTAGAAATCTAAGTGAATTAGCTACAACTTTTGTGTTGGAACCAATCCAAATTTCTTGCAAGAAAGTGGCCAAAAGCTCAAAGGAAGTGACTGTGGTGCAATTTGAGGTACTTTCCAGCATATCTTTAGTATTTTGGTCATAACTTGGGCTACAAAAATGATTTTTAGCTGAAACTTAATGCATTGCAAAGCTATCACACAAGGATACTGGAAAAGGATACAAAATGTTTAAAAAGTTGAAATTTCAAAAAGTGCTTTTTATTGGGGCCTATTGTATGCGAAATTTCTATGAACGTTAATGTACAAATGCACAAATCACTACACCCCATGTAGGAACCTCCACAAAGTGAATCTTTTGTTTTTGGAAAGGTAAGTGAGTTAGCTACAACTTTTGTGATAGAACCATTCCAAAATTCTTGCAAGAAAGGTTCCAAAACCTCAATGGAAGTGACAGTGGTGCATTGTAAGGTAGTTTTCGGCATACCTATAGTATTTTGATCATATCTTGGGCTAAAAAAATGATTTTTAAGTGAAACAAGATGCGTTGGAAAGCTAACACATAGGGATACTAGAAAATGAAAAGAAAATTTCAAAAAGTGCTTTTTATTTGGGGCTAATTAGATGTGAACTTTATACGAACGTTAATGTATAAATGCACGATCACAACTCCTACTGTAGGAACCTCCCCGTAGTGACTCGAATATTTTTAGAAAGCTAAGTGAATTAGCTACAACTTTTGTGTTGGAACCATTCCAAATTTCTTGCAAGAAAGTGGCCAAAAGCTCAAAGGAAGTGACTGTGGTGCAATTTGAGGTACTTTCCAGCATGCCATTAGTATTTTGGTCATAACTTGGGCTACAAAAATGATTTTTAGGTGAAACTTGATGCATTGCAAATCTATCACACAGGGCTACTGGAAAAAGGATACAAAATGTTCAAAAAGTTGAAATTTCAAAAAGTGCTTTTTATTGGGGCCTATTGTATGCGAAATTTATATGAACGTTAATGTACAAATGCACAAATCACTACTCCCCATGTAGGAACCTCCACAAAGTGAATCTTTTGTTTTTGGAAAGGTAAGTGAGTTAGCTACAACTTTTGTGATAGAACCATTCCAAAATTCTTGCAAGAAAGGTTCCAAAAGCTCAAAGGAAGTGACAGTGGTGCATTGTAAGGTAGTTTTCGGCATACCTATAGTATTTTGATCATATCTTGGGATAAAAAAATGATTTTTAAGTGAAACAAGATGCGTTGGAAAGCTAACACATAGGGCTACTAGAAAATGAAAAGAAAATTTCAAAAAGTGCTTTTTATTTGGTGCTAATTAGGTGTGAACTTTATAGGAACGTTAATGTATAAATGCAAGATCACAACTCCTACTGTAGGAACCTCCCTGAAGTGACTTGAATATATTTAGAAAGCTAAGTTAATTAGCTACAAGTTCTATGTTGGAACAATTCCAAATTAAGAAAGTGGCCAAAAGCTCAAAGGAAGTGAATGTGGTGCAATTTGAGGTACTTTCCAGCATGCCATTAGTATTTTGGTCATAACTTGGGCTACAAAAATGATTTTTAGGTGAAACTTGATGCATTGCAAAGCTATCACACAGGTCTACTGGAAAAGGATACAAAATGTTCAAAAAGTTGAAATTTCAAAAAGTGTTTTTTATTGGGGCCTATTGTATGCGAAATTTATATGAACGTTAATGTACAAATGCACAAATCACTACTCCCCATGTAGGAACCTCCACAAAGTGAATCTTTTGTTTTTGGAAAGGTAACTGAGTTAGCTACAACTTTTGTGATAGAACCATTCGAAAGTTCTTGCAAGAAAAGTTCCAAAAGCTCAAAGGAAGTGCCAGTGGTGCATTGTAAGGTAGTTTTCGGCATACATATAGTATTTTGATCATATCTTGGGCTAGAAAAATGATTTTTAAGTGAAACAAGATGTGTTGGAAAGCTAACACATAGGGCTACTAGAAAATGAAAAGAAAATTTCAAAAAGTGCTTTTTATTTGGGGCTAATTAGATGTGAACTTTATACGAACGTTAATGTATAAATGCACGATCACAACTCCTACTGTAGGAACTTCCCCGCAGTGACTCAAATATTTTTAGAAATCTAAGTGAATTAGCTACAACTTTTGTGTTGGAACCAATCCAAATTTCTTGCAAGAAAGTAGCCAAAAGCTCAAAGGAAGTGACTGTGGTGCAATTTGAGGTACTTTCCAGCATACCTTTAGTATTTTGGTCATAAATTGGGCTACAAAAATGATTTTTAGCTGAAACTTAATGCATTGCAAAGCTATCACACAAGGATACTGGAAAAGGATACAAAATGTTTAAAAAGTTGAAATTTCAAAAAGTGTTTTTTATTGGGGCCTATTGTAAGCGAAATTTCTATGAACGTTAATGTACAAATGCACAAATCACTACTCCCCATGTAGGAACCTCCACAAAGTGAATCTTTTGTTTTTGGAAAGGTAAGTGAGTTAGCTACAACTTTTGTGATAGAACCATTCCAAAATTCTTGCAAGAAAGGTTCCAAAAGCTCAAAGGAAGTGACAGTGGTGCATTGTAAGGTAGTTTTCGGCATACCTATAGTATTTTGATCATATCTTGGGATAAAAAAATGATTTTTAAGTGAAACAAGATGCGTTGGAAAGCTAACACATAGGGCTACTAGAAAATGAAAAGAAAATTTCAAAAAGTGCTTTTTATTTGGTGCTAATTAGGTGTGAACTTTATAGGAACGTTAATGTATAAATGCAAGATCACAACTCCTACTGTAGGAACCTCCCTGAAGTGACTTGAATATATTTAGAAAGCTAAGTTAATTAGCTACAAGTTCTATGTTGGAACAATTCCAAATTAAGAAAGTGGCCAAAAGCTCAAAGGAAGTGACTGTGGTGCATTTTGAGGTACTTTCCAGCATACCTTTAGTATTTTGGTCATAACTTGGGCTACAAAAACGATTTTTAGGTGAAACTTGATGCATTGCAAAGCTATCACACAGGGCTACTGGAAAAGGATACAAAATGTTCAAAAAGTTGAAATTTTAAAAAGTGCTTTTTATTGGGGCCTATTGTATGCGAAATTTATATGAACGTTAATGTGCAAATGCACAAATCACTACTCCCCATGTAGGAACCTCCACAAAGTGAATCCTTTGTTTTTGGAAAGGTAAGTGAGTTAGCTAAAACTTTTGTGATAGAACCATTCCAAAATTCTTGCAAGAAAGGTTCCAAAAGCTCAAATGAAGTGACAGTGGTGCATTGTAAGATAGTTTTCGGCATACCTATAGTATTTTGATCATATCTTGGGATAAAAAAATGATTTTTAAGTGAAACAAGATGCGTTGGAAAGCTAACACATAGGGCTACTAGAAAATGAAAAGAAAATCTCAAAAAGTGCTTTTTATTTGGGGCTAATTAGATGTGAACTTTATACGAACGTTAATGTATAAATGCACGATCACAACTCCTACTCTAGGAACCTCCCCATAGTGACTCGAATATTTTTAGAAAGCTATGTGAATCAGCTACAAATTTTGTGTTGGAACCATTCAAAATTTCTTGCAAAAAAGTGGCCAAAAGTTCAAAGGAAGTGACTGTGGTGCATTTTGAGGTACTTTCCAGCATACCTTTATTATTTTGGTCATAACTTGGGCTACAAAAATGATTTTTAGGTGAAACTTGATGCATTGCAAAGCTAACACACAGGGCTACTGGAAAAGGATACAAAAGTTTCAAAAAGTTGAAATTTCAAAAAGTGCTTTTTATTGGGGCCTATTGTATGCGAAATTTATATGAACGTTAATGTACAAATGCACAAATCACTACTCCCCATGTAGGAACCTCCACAAAGTGAATCTTTTATTTTTGGAAAGGTAAGTGAGTTAGCTACAACTTTTGTGATAGAACCATTCCAAAGTTCTTGCAAGAAAGGTTCCAAAAGCTCAAAGGAAGTGACAGTGGTGCATTGTAAGGTAGTTTTCGACATACCTATAGTATTTTGATCATATCTTGTGCTAAAAAAATGATTTTTAAGTGAAACAAGATGCGTTGGAAAGCTAACAAATAGGGCTGCTAGAAAAGGAAAAGAAAATTTCAAAAAGTGCTTTTTATTTGGGGCTAATTAGATGTGAACTTTATACGAACGTTAATGTATAAATGCACGATCACAACTCCTACTGTAGGAACCTCCCCGCAGTGACTCGAATATTTTTAGAAAGCTAAGTGAATTAGCTACAACTTTTGTGTTGGAACCATTCCAAATTTCTTGCAAGAAAGTGGCCAAAAGCTCAAAGGAAGTGACTGTGGTGCAATTTGATGTACTTTCTAGCATACCTTTAGTATTTTGGTCATAACTTGGGCTACAAAAATGATTTTTAGGTGAAACTTGATGCATTGCAAAGCTATCACACAAGGATACTGGAAAAGGATACAAAATGTTTAAAAATTTGAAATTTCAAAAAGTGCTTTTTATTGGGGCCTATTGTGTGCGAAATTTATATGAACGTTGATGTACAAATGCACAAATCACTACTCCCCATGTAGGAACCTCTACAAAGTGAATCCTTTGTTTTTGGAAAGGTAAGTGAGTTAGCTAAAACTTTTGTGATAGAACCATTCCAAAATTCTTGCAAGAAAGGTTCCAAAAGCTCAAATGAAGTGACAGTGGTGCATTGTAAGGTAGTTTTCGGCATACCTATAGTATTTTGATCATATCTTGGGCTAAAAAAATAATTTTTAAGTGAAACAAGATGTGTTGGAAAGCTAACACATAGGGCTACTATAAAATGAAAAGAAAATTTCAAAAAGTGCTTTTTATTTGGGGCTAATTAGATGTGAACTCTATACGAACGTTAATGTATAAATGCACGATCGCAACTCCTACTGTAGGAACCTCCCCGCAGTGACTCGAATATTTTTAAAAAGCTAAGTGAATTAGCTACAACTTTTGTGTTGTAACCATTTCAAATTTCTTGCAAGAAAGTGGCCAAAAGCTCAAAGGAAGTGACTGTGGTGCATTTTGAGGTACTTTCCAGCATACCTTTAGTATTTTGGTCATAACTTGGGCTACAAAAATGATTTTTAGGTGAAAATAGATGCATTGCAAAGCTTACACATAGGGCTACTGGAAAAGGATACAAAATGTTCAAAAAGTTGAAATTTCAAAAAGTGCTTTTTATTGGAGCCTATTGTATGCGAAATTTATATGAATGTTTATTTTAAGTTCGATCAAATTTTTAGTCCGCCCGACTCGAAATATAGTGTTGGCATGACGAACTAGGTCCAATCGATTCGAAACCGCCTGAATTGCAACCTCTACCCAAAAATGGTTGCTTGTTTTCGTGGGTGATGGGCATAGAGCTGGTAATATCGACCCGATCCGGTGGACCGGATCAATCCACTCCCCTCGGCATATAGATAGGGTGCATCACAATCTAGGTCAAACTAACTCGAAAAACTTAGTATAATTGAAGAGAATGTATTGAACTGAACTTAATAATTTTTTGCTCGATATAATTTTGGACTGACTCGATCTAACTCTATATATAATATTGGCTCGATAGACTAGACCTACCACCTAAATGCCACCATGGGCATAGAATTTACTTTAGGTAGTTATATTATATAAGTTCTACAAGTCATAACTCGTAAGAGTGAACTTTTTTTTCCTTTTACCATTTTCTTACCGTTAATTGATAATGATTTTTTTTAGTTGATAAAATTACCTTATTTCATTAAAAAAAAAGATGTCGGAGCATATAATATATTGGTTTTTTAAAAAAGGGAAAGTTGCAGCTTATTTATGAGATAACATCTTGTTTTAAAAAGAATTGGCTACTAAGAATCCTAAATACTCTAAATACACCCCTACCCTCCATAAATTTGAAAATGACCTTTTGTCCTTGGTACACCCCATAATACCTGTTTAGTTTTTAACATTAAAAACAAAAAAAAAAATACGAGATTAATTGAACAACCCCGTTAAACTATTTATATTTTGTACGTAAACCTTCGAACCTTTTTTTGGCACTTACATATACAAATTATACAGATTTGATCACTAAATAAACAAATTCAATTTTTCGTCATTTGTCACTTGATTTTTACACGTAATTTGAGCATGACAAATTTTTAAGGCCTTGATGTCATTTGAATATTGATGGGTTTAATTAATAAAAGGTAAAAGTAACAACTATCCTCTTATAAAATACAGATCATTTGTTTCATTTTTGGTATTCTACTTTAGAAATAAAGAGTTACATCATAAATCGTGAATTTTGGACCACATGAACCATTAATTCTAAACTCATGTATAAAACATAAAACGTGAATCATGAATCAATGAAGCGCGAACTTAAACTATAGTCTAATAACAAAACTCAAATCCTAGATCGTAAATTTGAACATGAATCATGAACATTTGAAACATTTGAACCATGAATTATGAATCAGAACACTGCATTGTGAACCCTGAAACAAATTATTTACAAAAAAAAAAAAAAAAATACGGAACTACCAAAATATCAAAAAAGAAAATAAAGTATATCATTTTATATACCGAAACATCAAACTATCAAAATACTAAAAAATGAGTATATACTAAACCTTTTAAATTCTTATACCCGCTACTATACTGAAATTATCGTACCAAAAAATTAATATTCTGAAAATTTATGTATCTTTTTAGTAAATTTTTAATATGATAGTGAATAGTTATTTCTCTGAACAAAATCTTGAAGTTCATTTTGATCGGCCACATGAAATTCACAAATTTTATTTGGATATTGGTGTAGGATTCGACTCGCAAGATGGATTTAAATTAAGGTAATAGAAGTAGGTTCAAGTCTCACGATAAACTGAGGTTTAGTGATTAATCGAGACCTAATATTATTAATGGGGCATAAGCCTAGTTAGGATGAGAATAATCGAAAAATGAGCCTAGGCAAATGAGAAACTAATGTTTAGTGTGGACTCGGAACTAGTCGGGAAGTTTTGAAAGATAATTTTGGTGGAACGATTTGTTGTGCTTTCCCGAATTGTACAGCCACAGGTACGTGGCTAACCGGTTGAACCACCGGCGTATATTCCTTCTTACTTTCTGTAGACTGCGAAACTGAACAGTCAATCCACCATCCATGTCGGAGCTCGACGACATAGAGCTCGAGGCGGAGGATTTCAACTCCTCTCTGCCACTGAAGAAGGTCCCATACGGCGACGTTTTCGAAGCCTCCCGCGCCGGCGACGTCGACCGTCTCCGTTATCTCCTAGAGTCCGGCGTCAACGTCAATGCGCGCGACCAATGGGACTCCGTCGCTCTCTACTACGCCTGCCTCGCCGGCCATCTTGACGCCGCGCGGATGCTGCTCGAGAGCGGCGCTATCTGCTCCGAGCATACGTTCGACGGCGACCGCTGCCACTACGCTGCTCTCAATCTTAAGGTAAGGAAATTGCTTAAGGCCTTCGAGGCGCGTCCGCCGCCTCTTCAGCCTCTGCAGGCGGCGTTGAGAGATACGTTTTTGTCCTGTAGAGCTAACCTTGCGTACCTAAATGATCAATCGAACTCCAATAATCGTCGTACCGATTCTCCTCCTTCGCTGCCAGGTCCGTCTCATATCCCCTTCTTTGATTTTGTAATTAGATTCTGATTGTGTTGAGGGCAATTTGCTTTTCCGAGTAACTGTTGCCAGGGCTTAATTCAGCAATTTCTAGGCTTAATATGTTTTTTTTTTCCCTCAAATTCATCCGTGGTTGTTAGGGTTTATGCTTATCTCTAGATAGCTCCCCCACATTGTCGTGCTCTAGATAATAATGGAACTTGAACATTGATTTTCAAATTTCCTTTTCCCGTGTAACAGTTGCCAGGGCTTCATTCAGCAATTTCCAGGCTTAATATGTTTTCTTTTCAAATTCATCTGTGGTTGTTAGGGTTTATGCTTATCTCTAGATAATTCCCCCACATTGCTGTGCCTCTAGACAATTATTGAACTGGAACGTCGATTTTGTAATTAGTTTTGGTCTTTGGGCAGAAGAGAAGAGAGGATGATCTAATGTTGATATCCTATCTACAAAACTGGCATTTGTACTGATTGTGTTGCAATTTCCTTTCTCCGATTCAGCAATTTCCAGGCTTTATATTTTCTTCAAATTCATGATGCTTAACATCTTATTCATCCGTGGTTGTTAGGGTTTATGCTTATCTCTAGATAATTACCCCTCATTGCCGTGCTCTAGACAATTATGGAACTGGAACGTCGATTTTTGAATTAGTTCTGGTCTTAGGGAAGAAGAGAAGAGACGATTGTCTAATGTTGATCCTATCTACAACACTGGCATTAGTACTGTACTAGCTTTGGGTGTTCCATCATGACCCACAATCATCAGAATGTCATTGTTCTCATAATTAAGGTAGATTAGTATTTGAATGCTTTCATGGTGATTCGGCATTGCATAGTAGGTAATTCATCAAGTGGAGAGTCCAGTTCCAGCTACTGGCCCCCTGATGTTGTGTTCCATGTGCAAGGAAGACCACTTGAAGCTCACAGACTCATCTTGGGTGCCCGATCACCATTCTTCAAGAAAAAGTTTGAGGTTGATTGGAGAGGAAGGAAGGAAGTGCGACTTTCACGAGAAAAGCTTTCTTATCCATCTCTATTTAGCCTTATCCATTTCTTCTACTCTGATAGACTAGAGGTTGCCGTTGATGACATGGAACATCTTGCTAGAATTTGCAAAGTTTGCAAGTGCCAATCTCTACAAAGTCTTCTTGAGAAAGAAATTGTTCATCAAAGACATGCTGATTACAAAGCCCTTAGAGATATAGAAGACTCTCAGAAGAGGTTCATCTTGCAGGGCAGTTCCCTTCCCGAAGAAGACCGGCTCCCTGCTGCGTTAAATCGAATCCTCCAAATCTCTCTTGCAAATTCTTCTGGAGGACAACATGTAGACAATATTATTCATGATGTTGTACCTTTTTTTGGTTCATTGCAACTGAGAGATTCAGAAGACGACCTTGCAGATGTTTGTGTGAGGGTAGAGAATAAGATATTCCGATGCCATCAAGTTGTTTTAGCCTCAAGATCCGATTACTTCAAGGCAAGGCTATCCCGAATGAAGGATTTTCTTGAAGGAACTGAGGTTTTACCTGATTATGGTCTTCCATGTCTTGAAGAACATGACTTGGGTGCAGAGACTTTTCAAAAAATGATAGAATATATGTATGTCCTCTTTACTTGTCCTTTTCTCCACAACTTTGTTTCCATCATAAATACACACAGTCGATGAACATGGATTGTTGGAAACTCTAGCTCTTAACATGTGCATAACAATGCTTTTGACTTTTGAGCTTTTCATCAAGGATCAGTAAAATTGAATAATGAAGATCTCTTTATTTGAGAACATATAGAAAGAACGTGAATTGTTGTTAGCAGCTCTAAGTAAATGCTCTTTGCATGATTTCTGTAATCAAAGAGCACAGAACTCAGGTTAGGTTCGTATATGTGTTTTGGAATGGTATGACACATGCACCAATTAGGTTCTTTGTGTACGTCATTGTATCGATCTTCAATAACCTTGATTTTCTTTCTAAATTGCAAGATATGCACTTGATTGGTGATAATTCAATACATTAAAAATTATGTAATGCATCTAAATAATTTTAAATTTTTTATTTCTTATAAAAATAATGATTAGTCAATGCATAAAAAATTGAAGCTTCCTTATTATTCATTTCTAGTCATACTTTAATTACCACTAATCACTGTTCCAAACAATATTTTCTGAAGTATTTGCTTAAGTTTCTTCCGGTATTTATATGACCCGAAAGAGAAAAGCCAAGCAGTTGACATGACTGAAAAAGAGAGATCCAAAAGGAAATATGTTGTAGTCATCGTCGAAACTTTACTATGCTCAAAGATGTAATATTCTTAGATGGATTACGTATGGTACTTTTGACTCTTAGTTCATAGCACATGGCCGTATGCTAACTTGAGAAAACTGTTCCATCCATTTGACCTTGTAAAACAATTAAATGCTTCCAAGACACTCACTAGGGCCAAATGAATAAATCTTTATGCTGGATGTATCTCCAGGCAATTGGCATTCTATCCGCTGCGTATATGTGCCCCAGGCAAAAAAAATTGTTCATTGCAGCCCCAGTTATTATGAGAATTATGGAACCTATGTCAAAACCCTATAATCCCTTCCTAGATACTGATATAATAGTTGGTCCTGATGCTTAAACCAACTTGTTGATCCTTCTTAACACCTTGTGACCCGGTGCAGTGCCCTGTGCTCTATGCCTTCAACTCCCACCAGAACATAACCTGACAATTCCCGAATTCGGCCACATGTCTAAAGCTATGCTGCTTATTTGTCCAAGTTGTTATCTGATTCTATTTAGTGCTCAAGACTGTTAAGTGTAACGAACACATGTGGGTCCATATATTATCATATAATTTAAGATAGTGACATAGCTGTGAATTGAGATGAGGGTGAATCTCTGTTCACTTTCCTTTCTCATACTTCTTATTGAAATATTGCTCCAGATATGGGCCTCCACCCATCAAACATATTTAGTGTGTCTTCTCGGTGCATTGTTGGTAATATTCCTTGTAATGTGTTGGTAATATTCTTTATATTGCTCCCCTCCCTGATCTACTCTAGCTTCAATCCTAATTGAACAATTTATTTTGTTGATCAGGTACACTGATGGTCTGACGGACATAAACCCTGATCAGGTGTGATTCACGCTTTCACCTATAACACCTAAATGTAAATTATGTTTTTTCGGTTTATTGAATCTTTAGATTATGCAGACTGAAGAAATGTTTGATGCTGCTTCAAGATATCTATTATTTCCTCTTAAACGTGCAGTAGCTGATGCTCTTCTACCACAACTAGAAATGGTTTCTCCTGCAGATTTATGCCATTGGTTGCTACTATCCGACATGTATGGTTCTTTATTCCTTTTTCCAAACTTCCATTATTTACTTATTTACTTTATATAAACGTATACTTTATTGCCCATAAGGAATTCAGGGGTTTTTCAATTTCGGACATGCTAAGGGATTTAAGCATTATACTTTTATAGTGTATTAATTAATATTAATATGCTGTATGTATTTCAGTTGGGAAGCCTCTTCCCACTGTAATTTTTATGTAAGTAATAAAATTGTTTCTTTTAAGAAAAAGCACCATATTGGTGGTATGTATGATCCATTTCTTGGTAGGATCAACTGATCAAGGACTGAGAGGGAGGGCCGAAGCCGAAAAAATTTAATTTTATTTGAACTGAATTTTCTTGTAAACACATGTTCTCTCAAGGTTGTTACCTATCACATGAACTAGGATGAGGGGTTGGAGGCTGGTCTTTGTAGAGTGTCATTCATCAAACTGTTTAGCAATTTAATTTTCAGAATGGAATGGAAGAGAATCTACAGTCATGCCTTATCCACATGTGAACGTTCGGAAAGAGTACTTATATTAATAGTACAATCTACATCCCATAGTTTATTCTTGGTCAAAATCTTAGCAAATGCATTGGTCTGATTCAGCTCACTTAATATTTACACAATCTACGTTTAATGCAACAACTATTGTCCTATGGTATTCAGCATTGATCTTTACTTGAACTTGTTGAACTTTGGGCTATAGTTGAAATGAAGGATCTATTTATCACAATATTTTCTGCTGGCAATTATTATTGATGCGTTGACGATTTGGATGGTAGAAATGAAGTAACCCAGAATACATCAGTGTTAGATAGAAACGATGGCATTTGAAAAATAGAATCTCATAGTCTTGGTGGTTTTCTATCGGCAACTCTACATCCAACCTTCCTTTGCTCAGTAATTTTGTGTAAAACTAGCATTTGTTTATGTGATAAAGCCCGTGGTTTATTTACTGATAATTACTGGTCGTCCTCGTGCACAAGGAAATGCTAGTCCATTAATTTACAGCAGATTCCATCTGAAGGCTCGTTGTTTTACGTGCAGTCGAGTTGTTCTGATTCCTTCCTTCCTCTGTTTTGGCGTTCCTAAAGTTTTATACATTTTATTGATTTGAAGGTATGGTGTCTGGAAGATTCGCGAATACTGCCTAGACGCAATGGCATGCAACTTTGAGACATTTGCTGACACTCCAGAGTTTCGGGCAATGCTATTGACTCTGCCGCCTCCATCTGGAGATTCAACGCTGCGAACAACAGCTCCAAGTGCTCCAGGGGCTCAGGCAAATACGACGACAGAAGGGAACATTCTAGATGATTTGCGTGAGAAATGGCTTGAGGCAGAAGGTGCAGAACTCGACAAAAGGGACGAAAGTGCGTTACTTTTCGACAAGCGCCTTGAGATGCTCATGCTTGTGGCAGAGCAGGAGAAAAAGTCACTGGAATCTGAAGCTACTCCTGAAGGCTAGATTCTTACACCTTCTTAGTCTATAATATTCACATTATTATTATCGATACCACAAATTTTGTCTTGATGAGGAAAACCAAGTGTTTAGGTACGTAAGTTGGTGTCAGTCTTTGTTGAAGGGATTGGAAATGTGTTTTCTTCTTCCCTTGCTCACCCTGTGTATCCTTGTATTTTTTTAATCAATGAAAATTACTTATTTCTTTGTAAAAGAGAAATAAATACATCTGGAAAGTCCTTACACCTAAGAGGTACAATTCTTCTCTTGCCTGATCATTTTGGGTTTCATTTGTTGCTTGTAATTGACTGGTCGGTTCATTGAAACCAAATCAAATACCATGGTCTAATAATCAAACATTCTTATTTGTTTTGTTTGGTTCAATAATACCGCTTATCCTAGCACACCGGATATGGACTGAACTGTCTCACGACGTTCTCAACAAGATTTTGACCTGCGACGATGTGCAAAGAACCTTCCCAAATGTGATGTTATCCTCAAATTGGTGTGTGCTTTGCAAGGGAGACGCAGAATGTCCGAACCATCTGTTGGTTCACTGCCCTTTTGCATTCTCCTGTGGATTAGGGCATCAGCAGATATATATATAACATGGGCTATCCCCCAGAGCATTAAGGATTTTTTCGAACATAACCCGGACACAGTGGTTAATAAAAGAGTTAAATTTCTATGAAGAGTTCTGATTCAGACGATCTGGTGAATATCTGGATTGAGAGAAATGAAAGGATCTTTGAGGACAAAGAGGAGCCAATATATAGGATGGCTTGTTGGATCTCTAGGCATAAACATTTCAGGTTTTTTTTTTTTCCATCTCTAATTTAAATAGACTTGAACATTGTGTTAGATTGAATAACTGATTGATGTAAATTTAGATATGGGAAATCTGTTATCATTGATAAAAATCTTTCAGCTATAATAAAGTACACTGTTTGGGTTTGTAAATTGATCACAGGCAGAACATAAGCTCATGTAGTGTTTCACAGGATGGCACATTTATGTTATAGAATTTCAGTTTGAAGATCATATCATTTAGGAAAGTAAATTGTTTCACAGTAGGATTAGTTTGCAAATTCCAGTTGGGTTTAATAGATACAAGTTTCCCATTTTCTCATCATCTGCAACACATATTCAAACGAGAATTTTCGAGCACCAACACGAGGGATAATACAACCTCAGCATGCCAAGATATGTATACGTATGTGTCTAAACGCTGAAAGGAGAACGAGAAATGGAAAAACCAATCAAGAGCGAAACGAAAGAATTAGAAGTAATAATTCTCTCTGTCCTCCCATAGGTGATTTTACAAAAACGTTACAGTGAGGAGTGGAGAAACTAACATATGGAAGGGAACATGAAAACCCTTTTCTCCTAGGCCTTTAATGTAATAAAACAACTGGAGATTGTAATAAGTTGCTTAAACTCTCAAAAGCAAAAAATGAGGACCAACAAACTGACCTAAGCTGCAACAAAAGAAAAGGTCCCTCATGGAAACCTAACCTTGTTGAGTAACAAAACCATTATATCTCAATTCACCCATTCAGGACGGAGGGGCCTCAGTATCATCAATTGACAAATTAGATATGTCGTCTGCACTGTTACCATCTGGTGGGGGGCCAGGGGATGAGGGCTCAGATTCTCCACTCTTGCGTTGCAGGCTCCAGTACATGATGCTTGCTGTCAGTGTCAGCATCATTTTCTGGTTTACCTGTAACCACCAATCATCAAAACCGAACATCAGAGGGAGAGACAGAGACGAGTTGGTTGTTATTCCGGGAGTATGAGACTCCTCCCAACAATCTAGAATGGTGGAACTACTAGTGCAACTTTGAATTAGTCATAGGAAATTTAAAGGTTTTCGCATTTCAGACTTGGCTAGGAAGTGGTGCTATATCATGTAATAACTATCTCTCTCTATCGGATATAGGAAACCTCTTCCCATTATAAACCCCTAATATAAAACTAGTGCAACTTTAAATGAAAGTTTTGCACACTCACCTCAATGATATCCTCAGGCAGTAAAAATATGGAGCATCCGAGCTTTCGGGCAACACTGATTATATACGTTGCATTCGACTTCTTGTCCTCATCTGCATGTAACCGAGAATGAGATGAGTCAACACTCATAGACTTGGAGAAGCAACTACAAACATGATGATAGTAAGTGAACTTAAAACATGGATGTAAAATTGTCAAGAAAGTACAAGAATCATTCAAGTAAAGGAGTTCGAGTACAAAGGAAACAACATAATGTGAGGGTTGGGGGCAAAGGAATGATGATAGTTTTGCATACCGTTTTCGCCTTTAGTGACAAGGCTCCAGTTAACCACCCTCGGCTCCACGACGCTTAGTAATTCAAGAAAGAATTTCCCATTTGAAAGATTTTTGTCCTAACAATGTTAAGAAAGATGTCACTGAGGTTTAAAACAGTAATCCAAGTTACATTCATATTCAAGTATCTGGAAATTTTACCTTGAAGCTTTCCATTTGGGATTTTCGACCACCTTCCTTGACTTTATTGTTAGCCCAATTTAGTATGTCGGCATCTGTTATCTCCTTTCCTTGCGAATGTGATCTCAAGTTCTTCAACAATTGGAGCATAGAGAATCTCATTAACTGCCATAGATAGGCTGGCGAAAGAGGAAGGATGGAACTTATGTCAGTAATGCCTAAGAGGCTCATATGATAATATGATCAATGGAAATTCTTAACAAAGATACGCAAGTGGAAGGGTCTGAATAACATTAGCATCAGTTAATGAAAAATCGACCATTTCCAAGATCTGAAAATGAAAACGTGTCTGTGCGCAAACTCTTATGTGTTCAGCTCCAAGATGGAACTTCAGACTTCTTAGTTGGTCTGAACCGTGAGTTTAATCAGACCAGATGATAGACAAGGCATCACTGGTAGTCTTCTATAAGGTATTATCCATAACGAAAGCATAAACTGGTTATGCTTGAAAAATGCGCCTCGATCTCCTGTCTATTCATTCCTTACATGTACAAGACGTAAATTCATGGATTCTTGATTTTGGAGAAAACCATCCCCATGAAGTTTTGACATATATATATATGCTTCTATGGACACCAAGAAGTAATAGTCCTGATGGCTCTCAATCACTTTTGCGAGTCGGGGAATTATTTAGCTAATTCTTTCTCTTAAGCTCTAGTTTTCTTTGATGCTTACTGTGTGTTTTCAGGACCAGACTTTGGTGGATGATTTGAAGCTGTAAGGTCAATAACAAAGCTATAATTTCTAGAATTCATGAAGCTGATGATCCTGGAGAAAAGAATCTGCTACCGCTCATTCACTAGGTATTCCAATAAACATATGTCTTCAATACTAAAGTTGTGTTCAAGTTCATATGATAATGATCCTCCTATAGCTTGCTAAAGCCTATGTTTAGTCCAGGCCTTCTTCTTAAGTCCAAATATTCGATCTAGCCTTTCTCTTTAATCCACCCAAATGTTTCTGGACTTCAATTGTCAACTCTTACAATAAATTGATCTGGTCCAGTTCACAACCTAGTCTAAACAGCTTTGTCAGATCAAACCTAATAGCTTGAGGATGAAGAAATTGGCAGTGGGACCTCTTATAAGCATAAATAGCAGCATATAGTCCCTGCAAATATGCCACATTCTTCAAACAGACTATAAAGAAGTCTATGGCAGACGAGCAAAGCCCATACTGTAGCAGCAACTATTTCAAGAACGGATGCCAAATTAGGAATAGAAACTCTTAATCCTTCATCCATACTAAAAAGATTGATTGTAGTTATTTTAATTTACTCATCAGTCATCACCTTAAGAAATGAAGAAAAATAAAAGGGTTTTAGAAAGTTTCCTTGACATTTCATTAACCACTTATGTGTAATAATACAGAACCTATTCCAGTTGACAGTTAATATTTTTATCATCCACACTTCTCTTTGAAATTTAAACATAACCACAGTTTTCAGAAGATCTAACATTTTTTAGTTTCTTATAAATTATTTGTGCTTTTATATAACTGTGAGGTAAAATAATTCTCAGAAACAAGTACCAGTTTTATATAATTGGAAAGTGAGGTAGAATTGTGAGTATATAAAAAGTCTCGTGAGGATATCAAAACATATGTACAATAGAATGAAAAATTCATGGAAAATGATTTCTTTAGCATTCACATAACGTGTCATAAAATGGTCACGACGGCCTCTAATAGCCCATTATTAAAGGTTAAAATATATTGCAAAATCTAGAAACCCTTTGGATATGTGGAAGTTTAGAATTTCCCAGCATCCAGATGGAAAATTCAATGTAGTCAAACACGCACACAACTTTACCATATGAAATATATAGACGTACGAAGTGCCAAAGTTTCGATCAAGGGAATAGCAATTTGGAGCAGCATACCTAGTATGAGCTTCTTGTTTCCCTGCACAATATCGTTTCCGGCTACATTTACAAGTGAGAAGCTCAATTCCTTCCCAATACTTATAACTTGGTTGCAGTTCTCAACTTTCCTAAAAGGCATCTTAATGGGAGGTTTTGTAGCCAATTTCCAATTTACAGCACCAGGAGAAATTTTATCTAGTACTTCCAGGAGAACCCACCTGCATGCAAGCAGCACGAACAAAAATCAAGCATAAGTCAAGAATCATAATAAAGAAGCGGATCTTTTACTAGTTCTTTTGGTGAGCACTTTTTACATGTATATACCGTGGCGGCTTGCCCATTGAATAATGTAATAGTATTAAATCAGTGAAAATATTTTATCGATAAGAAAAGGAAACACACCCAGTACGGACATCCTCAAAAAGATTGTTGACATAGGACTCAACTCCAAGGCTGTTAATCCATAGCCGGAAGCATCTTTCTTCCCGTGAAGTTTGAGCATCATCCTCCATCATCTCAGCGAAGGAAAGCTTTGTGTTGTCTACTGTTAGTCCATTTCTTTATTATAAAGAAACAAAAGACAAAAGAAAGTGTTACTGTCAAGTATAGATCATTATAGACAGAAAATGAGAGGGAGCAAAAATATACATGGATCTTTCCAATTATTATTCAAAATAAATAAATACAGATATACTGAAAGGGAGAGTCAAGTTATAGTTGTATGTATAATTTTCTGAAACAGGATGCCTTGAGATGCATCTGAAGAAGAGAAATAAGAAACTCAAAGAACAAAAGGAAACAAAATTAATTGGATGATGAAAATCTCAAACGTCCATGGTGTCTTCCATCCTTACTACGAAATAACTATTTTTTGGTCTCTCGACTCTCAGTCCAACTAGTTCAATGCTCATTCCATATAACTCTTTTCGTATAATGTTGCGCAACCTTTACCATGAACCACCCACCAATTGCTCATGGAGTTGCACATACACAATTGACTAAGATTGTGAATGTATAAAGTAAAGGGATAATTACAAAATGGCCGCCGAACTATTAGCACTTTTTCACTTCGGCATATAAACTATTAACAGTGACTAAACCGCCGCCAACCTATTTGAATATTACTACTCGAAAGCTGCCGGCCAGAATACCGCCCAAATTCATTGCACACCCGGTTTCGGAAAACCACCTTTTGGGACAGAATTTGGGAAAACCACCAAAGTAATTTCTGGCTCATGATCGCCATTCCGTTATTTTGAAGTTAATGGAGTTCAAACAGGTGGGACCAATTGTTTTTATAAAGAATATGAGAACAGAATTTAGTGGCAGAAAAATGAAGGGGGTGAAATTGAATTAGTGGCAGAAAGGGCAGAGTAAAAATCCAAAGTGAATTAGTGACATAAATGAGTGTGACTGCAGAGTATTGCAAATTCTACATTCGTGAGTTACCACTTGCCTCCTTTTAAAATGTCAGCTAGAGCACTCTGTGTAAGAGAAAATCACACAAAGAAGATGATTTTTTTCTTGTACAAAATAGTAATGCGATTAATGGATGATAAGAAGTGCCGATTACTGTATATATGTAATATGAAACACAAATGGCAATGTTACTCACATCAAACCAGTAGAACAAAATGTTACTTAGTCCATTATCATGTCACTCTTTGCTCTATATATATAATAGCAATCCTGATGTTTAACTAGATAACAAAGAATCGATTCTCATAATCACATTTATGAATATTAAATGGGGTACAATCCTAAAAATTCCTCGACAATGACGAAGGTGGATAAAAAAGAATATAAGGTAGCAGTTAGTCTAACCTGTGTTGAAATATTTGAGCAACAAATGCAAGATTTAGATTTGCTTGGCCCTCAACAATGTCCTTTGGAGTAATAAATCTTTTGCAATCCAGCTTCTCTGCTTGCTCAAGGATCAAATTGGCTCTTTCATTGGGATCTTTTGCATCCAGAGTCGTAGTGCCAAGTTCTGGGGCCAGAGCACTGAGCAGGTGCGCGTAAGCTTCCCCATCCTGCAGTTGTAATGAACTTTTTCATGCAAAGGATAATGACTACAGTTCATAAACCATAAGTATCATATATATCTTTCCAAAAGCAAGAGTAGCTAATTAAAGCAAGAGTTCATGAGTTATAATTACGAAAAAAAGTATCATTACAGAAGCCCAGTCTGAATATTGGGCGCGTGAAATTATTTCTCCATGCTAATATAGAGGAATATGGCATTCAAAAATAACCAGCAAAAACTGTTATAAACATTCTTCATAAAATTCTTAAAATGACTAATTTTCCTAAGGAAATGATTATCAGCAAAGGAAAAAACTAAGTTTTTATCCCACCATGTAATGAAGAAAACACATGGAACCAAAGATAGGGGAGGGGCAGTGATAATTTTTCCGAAGTTTCTTACCTTAAGATCAGTTGAAAAATTGGTGACCTGCTTCTCGTATCCAGCTTTCTTCAAATGGAAATTCATCCATTTCAGCAGGACTTTCTCTGGGGCTAAGCCCATGAGCTCTTCCACTTCCTGCATTAAGTGGCTATTCAGCATAAATAATTACTGATGCATTTGATCATGGAAACACAGTAGCCAATCAATAAACCATTACCTTGCTATCCTCCACCAACTCAACAAGTTGTGGAGTATTCTTCAGATTAAGATCAGCTAACAATTGTATCTGTGATCCAATTGATCAACTAATAATGTTCAGTCTCAGAATGTTTGCAGCTTAAAGTCATAAAGCCATGGAGTGGAGCATCTGATTTACCTTGATTATTTGAGAAATCAATCCAAGGACTAGATGGGGCTGTGAAAAAATAAAAAGAATGCCATCATTGGGTTCCATGCATATTATAGTTATAATTTCCTCAACGTGACTAGAGATAATTTGCTTACTCTTGCTTCTACCAAATCTTGTGTGCCAATGTTTACCACAGTGCATCCAATTGCCTTAGCAGAATTGAGACACAGAGTATGGTTTTCATTCCTCTCCCATGGATTTAGGACAGGCTTGGTATTGATAGCTCGCTCATCTATTGTACCAGGTACGGCTATATTAATGAGCTTACTGCAGGTAAATAAATAATTAGACGTCAACAACAACAACAACCCAAGCATGTGCCTCTCTCTACATATGGATGATCTTATACTATACTAGGCGGGGGGAATGTGTACCACAGAAGAACACCATCCTTGGCCAAGTCAAAAAGAGAATTTGATGCTGGATCTATTGGGAGATACTTTTTCAAGAACGGATCCTCCGCAAGAAAGCTGTTAATGTGAGCAACATAAGAGGACTTCTCGGATTCACTGATGCTATGACGCAGTGTAGTTGTAGTGGCTTTAAGGAATGAAGTCGAATGTTTGGAATCGCCCATTTTTGCTGTGGCTCGAGCTTGTAGGTTCAAATACGCCTCCACATAACAGAAATAAAGGTGAAGCTTTCATTTCTCTCTCAAAAAACATGCTAGTATTAGTATCAGTGTATGACACTCAGCAAATCCACATACATAGATGAATACATTGCAACAAAAACCAACATATATCATATAATAAGATACATACACCACGGACGAAAATAAAATTACCCTCCTGCAACACATACCTTCAGGAAGGATTCAAAATCGATTTCTTGGTCCAAGTCCGCAGACGATTCCTTGAGGATATTCTTAACCTCATCCTCGTTTAACACTCCTGTGATGGCCTTCAACTGCACCAGTACTGGTGGCAAAGCTCCCAATGTTACTTTTCCAGATCCGTTCCTTGCAGAGAGAAACTGTAGCCACAGTTTTAAACATGCGCACTCGTAAATAAGGGCTAGGGTTATCGATTGATTATCGATTATCAATTATCAATTTGTGAGTCACATACTTTTGATTGAAGGCCTCGAAGCTCCACTTGTGTAAATTGGCTCTGAAGCCAAGGATCAGAGACGACAACGCCAACATAGCTCGACATTGTATCTTCTACTTGTCAATGGCACTCTAGATCACCAAGGGAAAAGATAAAAAAAATAAAAAACCAAAATACGACTGCCAACCAATTCAATAAACTACGTCGAATGCACCTGCAGCGTGAGAGGTCACAGAATCATTAAAACATGCATGCCTGCTCCATGAAACACCTTGGATCAGAGAGGATCACATATTAATAAGGAAAAACACACACATTGATGCGTAATTAGCACAAAATACAGATGCGCGTAAGTCACTTAACATCAAGAGTAGATAAATAGATAGATTGATCGAGAGAGATACCGTTCGATTGTCGAAATCAGTTATAACTTGCAGCAAATAGATGTAGGAAAATGGAGAATCGCCATTATTTCTTCATCATCATCTTCAATGTGTGTGAGTGTGTGTGTGAAATGGAAAAAGGGGAAGGAGGGAGAAATAACCGTTCTAGCTTGCGGACCCGCGATTAGTTAGCGATGCAAAAGCCACGCTATTTTATTCATTCATAATTCATTTTAAATATATACTACCATTTTTATATGTTTATATTTATATTTACTATACTATTTTAAATTGAAATATTTATGTTTTTTTTTTAAAAAAAACTTGAATCTATAAGATTATAATATTCTTCCCTAACCAATCAAAATCTATTAATCATTATTTCACAATCTTTAGTTAGAAATCCCTATTACATATATAAATTAAATAAAAAATTAAGTATAAAATATTTGTTTGTTAGTTTAATTGCGATATTTAAAAATATATATTTAAAATATACATGAGACATCGTTGCATGTCTCATGTATAATTTGACATCACCAATGCATCAACGTTAATTATGTGTCATGTTGTTTAATTAATTTAGGAATTGTTGCACTCTTGGTGGTAGGAATTTCATATTGCAATTTAAAGATATACGATGTTTTTTGCCGGCCCGCGGTCAACCGAACCACTGGCCCATTGGTTGAGCTGGTGGACCCGATGATACTTTGGACCAAGATTCATATTACCTATCTCTTCTAATATGTCATACGGGTTGGGCTAATCTATCGAGATGGGCCGACCGCCACCTCTAATCATCAATCTCTTTCAGAAACGATATTCTTCTTGCCAACAAAATTTCTCTTCAGATGTATGAAGAAGTATAGGTGTGTTAGCATGAAACACCACATAAGTGTCCGGGTCCTCCGCTAAGAAGGCACCCCAGCCACTGTATTGGACACCAAGACAACGTCGTTTTGGCTCCGACACAAAAAAATGTCGTTTTGGTATCTAAAATTTCAAAGAATGCAATATTGTTCAGAGTTTTGGGGAGGATCTGAATGAACAAATAAATATGCCTCCAAAATCAGAAATTGAACTCTATACAAATCAAACATTTGTGAAGATAATTTAAACTGCAAGGAACTACAACATACACCTACACCAAAATATACGGGCGATAACTAGGCTTTTTTTTATGAGAAATGAAATTTATTGATAATTGAAAGATTTTTACAACGGGAAGAGGTATATACGGGCGATTACTAGTTGAAGAAAAAACATCTCTTCTTCGTCTTCTTTTCGCCGGCCTGTATTGTTAAGATAACAAGAGAGATCGTAGATAAATATACTCAAGTTAAACAGTGATATTCATATATACATCCAAAAAGGAATACAAGTACCAACATAAGAATTATACCTTTAAGGTGAAAAGCCTCAATGTGATAACAATAGTATCCCTTGAGCTGAAAAATACAAACAGAAAAAAACATTAGCCGATTAATAGGATAAAATCACAACCGTTAAATCCGTCCTCCAATAGTAATTGAGATGTCTGAAGATTAGGAAGAGAGTTCACAGATTAGGCTGTCTTGGATCGGGTGCAGGGCTGCACCGGATACAGTGGCGTGTGAGAGAGAGAGAGTGGAAGCGCTGTATCCGGTGCTGTCACTGCACCAGATCTGGGTTCGTGTCAAAACTCAGACTTGGTGTGTGAGAGAGAGGAAGCACTGTATCCGACAGCACCAGATCCAAATCCGTTAAGGTTTACTAGGTAGAAACAGGAAATCGGTTTATTGTACTCTCATCAGAAGAAGTTTCCCTCCACCAAGAACTTCAAGAAGCAATCGCCCGTAAAATGCAGTTTCCCTCCATCTTAAGTATTTCGATTTGTTTTTGGGCTTACGCATATCAAAATATGACATTGACGTTGACATTTCCAAACTTTTCATAACAGTGATAGCAAATAATGGATCATCTGACAGAAGATCAAAGCAAGTGCATGTCGTGGCAAATAAAATTATTACAACTTACCTGCTTATATCTGCCATGCTATCGTCCACTCTCAGAACGTGTTCCCTGCCTAGAGAATCAACAATGTAGAATTCTGTGGGACTTCCATATGGGATCGAAACCTAAATGAAGAAACACCATACTTGTTCACAATAGAAAGAAATATAGAGCAGATAATTTCTTGAGACTTGACAGATAAATAGTGAAGAAGTACACAAATGAAATGAACAAAAAGGTATAAACCTGTCAAGTCCACTCGGAAAGACGATTACTGTTTTGCAATAATCAGAATCGGGCTGTTTTTATAAGGGAAATAAAGCACGATCCTAGGTATTGCAAAATGCCATGTTTAATGCATTTTCATAATAGTGTGCACTATAGTGTTTTTCCCACGTTTTTAAAGTTCCAACGGGCAAGACTAAGCAGGTGTTTGCAGACCAAACAAAAGAACTTAAAATCACTTATAGAACGGAAAAGTGTTTTTAAAGTATTCGAGAATTCTGCATTCTGATTTTGAGAAGCTGTTAACACTTAACACTCAGCTTCCACCAGCTTTTGACTTTAAAGTCGATTTATTTTCAAACACTACCAAACGCTTATTTTATCCAATAAAATCAGCCGCAAATTCTAGCTCAGACCAATTAGATGGGGTTGATGGGGCCTTAGCAACGTGTAAAAAAGGAAAAAAAAAAAAAACGAAATTCCTGAGTCCGCCGCTGCAGGCTCATGAGGTCAGGGGAAAAGAAAAGATACACAATATTAAAGAAACAGAAAAAGTTTGTTGCTTAAAACAACTTGAGGGAAGAGAAATCCCTCCATAAATACAAACAACGATAAGGCAACTACAAATCTATTCTACATGGCAAAATTCCAGCTCCTCGTTAAATCCGACAACAATAAATCCTTAAACATACTATGACTCGATGACCATAAAGCTACTCTGAGTTTAACCATATACCAGACTTCCTCTGCTGTCTCCTCCCTATAATAAAAATCCTCTCATTCCTCTCTAACCAAACCGACCATAAAAAAGATTAGAAGGATGTTTTCTTTCTTATTTATTATGTAATTTATTTTATTGAAGACTGGAATTATAATGTAACACAATAAAGGCAAAACAGATAGAAAAATACATACAACTGTGGATGGAGAGAACTTCTCATTGATCACAAAACCACTGCCTTCTATTCTGTAACCATCTCTTTTAACAGTCAATGTTGCTGGGTTCCATATATCAAGATATCCAGTCTGCATAACCAAAACAGAGAAGGTTAGAGCAAAATAAATTATTTGACAGAGCACTTGAAGATGCAAATTGAAAAACTGTCAGCAATGTTCCCAATAATACTTAGAATATGGTAATCCAACAAAATGATAAAATGTTATTGGCATTCATACCGACAAGGATAGCTTGTACGAAGCATGACCAGAGTTAATAGCTTCCTCTATGCACTTCTGCATTGCAGGCTCTGTACAGGAGAGGAAAAAGTATTACAACATAAAGAAGAAGTAACAAATTAGATCTCCAGAACCACAAAATGCATCAACTACAAAAGAATAATTGGTTCCACAACCAAATAACAGAACCTAGACGAGTCACACTCTGTTACAATATCCCACATTGATTCCACGTGAAAGTGTGGAAGGATATATAAGTGGGAGCCAACCGTTCCGTAGCTTATATGCCTAACGATTTGGTCCAACCTGCTTGATTCGGACAGGCTGCGGAAAGGGGCACCCCTGGTGGGCCCAGGGGTTGCCACCCACCCGAAGTGTGCTGTCCGGATATTCCACATCATGTGAAACGCAACCTGGTGTGTGCGGTCCGTGGACATCCCCTTTGAGAGGGGGATGGATCGTTACAATCGTAACAACATTTTTAGAACTCAGAAATAAACATACGAAGCGAACACAGAATGTTCAAAACAAACGCATTCAATAATTCGAAAAATCAACCACAACATATGAAAAATATACTTAAATAGTTAAGACAACATCATAATGGTGAAGCAAAACTTTCCAGTACAACTGTTTTTTTTTCCAGTTTACATTTCTTCCAACCATATGGATTATGGATAAGTCTTTACATGGAAGATGTTACTATTTATATACTACCCGGTAGTGCTTAATGTCTGTTTCTGGTAGTAATGCAGTTCAAGAATTACGATCATCTATAAGATTGTAAAGCCTGATTTCTTAAACCTCCATTGTAAAGGTCAAACTACGGTTATGATTTGCAAATAACCCATTAGTCCATTACCACATGTAATTTTCCTGTGCTCGTTCGCAAAGACCTTCACTAGTTCACCCTGAAATAGGAACATAGAAACGGGTCAATAAATGTTTCAGCAAGCAAGTGCACAGATTAATGACAGAACATCAAAGCATTTTATCTGCCAAAGCAAGAGTAGGCTCAGAATTTCCAGCGATCGTTTTAGCCAAAACAGAAAATTCATATGAAATTTTGTGAAGATGTAGAAACTTTCAAGTTTAGCTCCAGCACATCCATGAGCCAAGACATATCTTTTGCCATCAAACACTCTCACATAACATGGGCCAATAATTGAAAAAGATTAATAATTAACTCTAAGACTCAGTTTACTTTGTTTGATTACATTAGCTTAGGACTATTTATCAAATACAATCAGATGTTTACTTTGTGGGATATTTTGTTGCTGAATATCCAAGGGGCCATGGATTTTTCGCCAAAATCCGGATAAAATGTGGGATATGGATCCCACCTTCACCCAGGGATTATTATATATGTGTCTTTCCTTTTCATTTCAAATTACATATTTGGTATTTGCATCAATCTTATACCATATCCTATAAAGTAAGTTAATGAAATGAGGCTTCTCAAATCCATTAAAGCAATCCCTTGACAAAATTACAAATTCCTTATCAGTACAACATAATCCCAACCTACAAAGTAAACGGAGCCAAAGATTACCTTCCGCTTCCTGTCGTCGAGTGGCTGTACTTCAAGGGCAAGAAATGTATCAATATCGTCTGCAGTCACAAGATAATCTGGTTGCTTAGCTCCTGTAATTAGTCAGTGACAGGGTTTTAATTACTGGAAGAGCTAAACCGATTAGAGAATTAGTCATAAAATGAATACCCTTACCCTGAATGTAACTAAGAGATCCATCTTCCAGATGCCGTACCCACTGCAATATCAATCAGGTTCTTAGGATTTTAGTTGCAGATTAGTTAAGTGATCAAAGTAGTTGGTTTGTTGATTTTGTTATTTTACTTTGCCTTTACTCAATTTCTGTTAGAGAGTGCCAAGTTTTTAAGAGAGTCCAGTAGTTGTTTATCTATTTAACGTTGTAGTTGTTTTCATTCAGCAAGTCAGACTTTTCAGTCGGTAGGCGCTACTTAGGCGGTGGCCTTGCGACTAGTCGGGACCAAGGCGGAGCTAATTGGGTTGTAGGCATGACTAGGCGGGTAGTACTCGGGAAATAAACGTAAGCGGCTAATAGGCGCTAGGGGAGTAATCAGTAAATAAACATAAGCGGCTAATAAGAGTCTATCGCCTAACCGGGATTAATCGGAGCTAGTCGGGGAGTTTTGCAACAGAGCTTGTCATTGTTCAAAAGCTATTATTCTGTTCTTCTCCAGTTCAGATTTCTTTAGTATATCTTCTCATTTATTTATCAAAAAAGTGTATGACTAACAGAGCAACAGCAAAAAGGAGAAAATATAAACTCTAAATAAATAAAAAAACCTCAAAATGACAAGATGTAGTTCCATTGGTAGAGTAGCCGCATGCTTGGAGTTGGTGACCAGGAAATGCTTCACCTGAAATTTGCAGATCTTCAATTGCTGGTAGTGGATCATGGGATGCCATCTTCCTAAACACACAACAGAGGATAATATTGCAAAAAATCAATCACAATTCCAATTTCAACAAAATGGCAATCAGTTGAGACATTTTCGTTTCAAATTAATAAAGTTGACCTTGACTTTGCAGACACGCTTCCAGTCAAAGTCTCCTCTCTCTCTCCTCTTATATCAGCTGTGTTCTCTTTCTCTCTCCTCTCTCTCTCTCTCTCTATTTCCATTCTCACAGTTGCCTTGACATTGTCAACACCATAGCAGATGAAAATTTATCAACCTCGTAGAAGATGAGAATTTACTAATCGGTCTCATAATAGGGATAACTAGTGCTGTTGGAGTGTATGATGTGGCAAATAATTCAGCTGACTCGGAAGTAGGAATACACCGTTGGAAAGAAGCTGGAAGACGCGCGGAAAAACAGTTTTTCAGCCGGGTTCTTTAACAACGGTTTTATGACAGTTTTCTGTTAAAACCGTTGTCTTATACTTCAGATTAGTGTTTTAAAGCTGCAAGTTGAGCATTTAGTTTTTGCTACGGTTTTTAGGATATATTGCATTGTATCTAGCCTGACAATACACTAGATAGAAAGCAGAAAGAGTGAACGCAAGAGAGACGAATATCAAAGAGGATGTGGAAGCAGTTTTCTGATTTGTAAAGCCGTGAAACTCTTGATCTGTTGTAGTAATCTTTTTGAGGTGATAGTGAATAACACACAACACCCGTGGATGTAGGTTATACACCGAACCACGTAAATCTCTGAGTTTTAGTTCTATCATTCAGTCTTGATCACATAAACACACACTTGCACACAAGTTGTTTGTTGATTGGTTGTGTGTGATAATCTTAGTGTTCTTGAGTTCAAATTGCCAACAAGTGCAGTAATATTGTCATGGATAAACGTGTAGTGATAAGGAATGGGGACAATAATAAAGTAAAAAATGTTATAGTTATAGTAGAAATGCTAAAATAATGGCGACTCCATTTACAGTTTGCGCAGGAGCGCGAGGCAAATAAGCATCAGCGACCATTAGAGTTTAATATGGACGACCAAGTGTACCTCAAGTTTCGCCAGCATCGCTAGAAGAATTTGTTTTCCGCTATTAACGCCAAGCTCGCGCCACCTTTTTTTGGGCCGTTTGAAGTGGTGGCTCAAGTTGGCACAACCGCTTATCGCCTTAAGCTGCCGGATAATTCAAAAGTGCATCCGATTTTTCACATTCCTCTGTTGAAGCCGGCATTTGGAGCAGCACCCGTTTCCCCTGTGTTGTCGGAAGACTTACTTGCGGTCGACCCGCCGTTTATTCCAAGCATGGTGTTGGAGCGTCGTTCTGTGGTTCGTGATGGTGTTACGGTGGACCAAGTGTTCATTCAGTGGCTGAGTTTATGGGTGGATGTAACTGATATGCGCGGGCAATTTCCCAACTTCAGCCTTGAGGACAAGGCTGTTCCGTCACCAGGGGCAATTGATGAAGTCGCACCGGGTGAATGGAAGGTTTATACCCGGCAAGTTCAAGATGACAGCAGCAGCCTGATGGGCTTTATTATTAGTTCCTTTATTATTTATTATTCAGTTTTCTTTTAATTGCTTGTACGGGCTTTATGCCTTATGTGTGAGCCTTAGTAGGAACTAGTATTTATTTCCTTTCTTACATAGATCAGGGTATTCTCATATTTTGGATTTAGCAGCTTTGCGCTGCGGCAAAACATCTTGTTCTAAGGCCTCTTTGAGGATTTGCTATTCAATTGCAGTCTTCCCCTTATTCTACCGTTTTAACTCTATCATAGATTATTTTAAAAAATCTTAGCATATTATAGGAGATGAGTTGGGCTAAACTGAACGGACTAATTTTAAGCCTGATGATTTTTTGACAGGACGAGCCGCCCGCATTTGCCACCTCCACAAATCTCCTTAGAAATAAAAAATGTTGTGTAAATCTTTCGAAATAGAAGGTTCATATTGTAATTACAGAAGGATTTATACATAATACTTGTTTGCAATTCAGGGACTTTTTCATTGTTGGACATTTTGGAATATTACTCTCACAAACTATGGAAACCCAAAGAAAACTCAAATTCAATGGACAAAATATTCACCCAAGTACAAGTGCTAGACACAAAACGACGTTGTTTTGATCTGGACCAAAACATCGCCGTTTTGGTGTCCAGCACTATGTGCTTGGGCACCTGCCGAGCGGAGGATCCATTATATACCTTAATATATCTTCAGACAACACCACATTCAGCCAACAAAATTTCAAAGAAAACAATATTGTTCAGAGTTTTGGGGAGGATCTGAATGAACAAATAAATATGCCTCCAAAATCGAAATTGAACTCTATACAAATCAACATTTGTGAAGATAAATTAAACTGCAAGGAACTACAACATACACCTACACCAAAATAACACATATACCCCATCATCGCAGAAAATCCGAATGAGTGAATCGAGGATTGATTTTATACGCGTGATTACTTGTTGAAGAACAAACTTCTCTTTTTCCTCTTCTTTTCGCCAGCCTGCATTATTTTGTTCAGATAATAAGAGAAATTGTAGATAAATATACTCAAGTTAAGCAGTGTTATTCATATATACATCAAAAAACACTTCAAGATTGTAAGTCCAGATGGACTGGGCGAGTTTTCACCTATGGTGTCAATTTTTCAGTAAACCTAGCAAACGTCCTAAGGAAAGAGGTTGATCAAAACGAAGCTCAAGGAAAACAACAAAAAAAGTCGATATAGTTTAAAGGTGCTGATATTGGCACTCGAGACACTTCAAAATACACTACATAAACCCCACAAGTGATAATTAACTGCTCGAGAGAAAGAGCGAAAGCCCAAATACAATTTCAGGATAAGTTTAACATCAATCATCAAAATCCAAGTATTAGACATTACAACTGTGTGCAGGCATATACACAATTACCAAGAACAAGCTATTACTGATGAGGAGCATTTAGTGACAATTGAATATGCAGTATTAAGAGAATGTTTGAATGCTAAGCAATCACGCCTTACAATACTACCAATCTGCAAGTAAGAATTATACCTTTAAGATGAAAAACCTCAATGTGATAACTATAGTATCCCTTGAACTGAAAAATACAAACAGGAAAAAGACATTAGCCAATTAATCAGATAAAATCACAACCATTAAAGCTATCCTCCAATAGTGATTGAGATATCAGAAGATTAGGAAGATAGTTCACAAATTAGGGCTGTCAAAACTCAGAATTGGAGAATGTCCGCAGGATCAAATGTAAATGAAAACACAACATTCCTAATTATAATGTCCCTTTGGTTAAGGTTTACATGGTAAAACAGGAAATTGGTTTATTTTGCAGGTTAGAGAGTCGGTATAATGACGGAAAGAGAGTATTCAAAGGTTGGTCTCCAATCCACTTGTCTTCCAAACCTCACCATATCCCCTTTCCCCACCCGAACTTTTACCGATTGCACATACATTACCCTCGAAAGGCATTTCCATGGGCTCTAAAGGTAGGTCTCACTACAAGGCCGGCGTCCCACCAATTTCCTTGAACTCTGTACTTGCTTGTTATGATTTTTCCCCATAAGGACTCCCTTAGCAATATAATCTAGTGTATGATTTTTTTAATATAATAAACAGAGAATTTTATGAATAAGAAAATATATAGCAAAATATCAAAAAGGAAGCGGATGAGGAATCCCTCATTTTGAACAATGAGTTCTAAAGCACTACACTCAAACTTCAAATATCAGATACATGGAAGGTTCTAGATTCTTTACGACATGAAGCAACTCTAAATTTACGCCTTATCATGCACTTCGTCAATTGATTCCTCAGAGTCCTAAAAGTTCTCTTGTTTCTTTCAAATTTGATATAGTTTATAGTTGGAAGACTTATGGGAGAAAATATCCTAAAGAATATTATCAATGATATGGGATTTTGACCAGCGGAGAAAAGCAGGCGCCTACATTCAATAATGCTGCCATGCAACCAAAAACTCTAATTTAAGCTGAACTCCAGAAGTACTCATTTCCTTTAAATCAATTCTATGATTTTACAATCCAAAAAGATTGGCAAGTAATACAAGCAAACGATGGTGCTCATTGCGCTAGATGTTGATTAAACATGTTAGAATCATAATAATGTCAGCTACAGATATACGAAAAAGAAATCCACGGAAGATGAGCCAGTGGAAGACATCAGTTGTGAAGATACTCCTAAAACACGGAAGAAGCAATAGTAACTACACAAATAATGAGACATGATCTACGATAGACTCATCTCAGTTTTTGAGTCCCATTACTGTCCCCAAGGTCTAAAAAATTCTAAGTACATGTTTTATGGCATGTGGCATCCCCATAACCATTTTATATCGAGAAGAAGTGCATGAAAGCCAGGAACCTTTTACCAACTGATGTTATAGTTTCTAAATATTCCATGTCACAATGCTAAAAAATAGAGATATACTGCAATAATTTATTAGGGTTTATCACAAATAACTTTTTGTTTGTTTTTCATCATTAATTTTCTTCATCAGGTTCCTAAATCGATTTCTTTTCATTAGATATACATTCAATTTATTATTTACAAGATAAACCACTAAAATCATATTTCAATAAGATGTACTAAAAATTTCACAAGAAGCTCTCAGTCTGCAAAGCATTTTCTCATCGGAAGAATTTTCTCTTTACCAAAACCTTCAAGGAACAATCACTATATGAATGCCCGTAAACTGTAGTTTTCCCTTCATCTTAAGTTTTTCCTTTAGTTTTTTGGGTTTATGCATATCATAATACGACATTAACATTGACATTTCTAAACTTTTCATAACAATGATAGCAAAAAAATGGATCATCTGACAGAAGATCAAAGTAAATGGATCAAAGTAAATGCATGTCCCAAATGACGTGCAAATAAAATTTTACAACTTACCCACTTATATCGGTCAGGTTATCGTCCACTCTCAAAATGCGTTCCGTGCCTAGAGAATCAACTATGGAGAATTCTGTGGGACTTCCATATGGTATTGAAACCTAAATGAAGAAACATGATACTTGTTCACAATAGAACAAATATAGAGCAGATAATTTCTTTGAAGACTTGACAGATAAATAGTGAAGATTAGCTTATCCAATAACGTACAGAAATGAAATGAACAAAAAGAAATTCCAGGAAGTGGAACCATGGATATAAAACTTGTCAAGTGGCAAAGACAATTGCTGTATTGCAATACCCAGAATCGTGCTTTTAGAATTTGACCACCTGCCATGTCCACACAGTTTCATAATGGTGTGCACTCTAGTGTTTCTCCCACTTTTTTATGTTCCAATAGGCAAAGTAAGGCTCAGGCAATCTAACGCAAGTTCTTACTGTTCTAATAAGCAAGACTAAAGCTCAGGCAATCCACAGAAATGCCACCAACAGCGCGTTTCAAAGCATCTATAATGTTTATCTTCTCAAATAAAGATCTGTCGCAAATTGTAGCTCAGACCAATTAGCAAATGGATTGATAGGGCTCCCCCTCAAACTAAGCGGGCTGCTGTAACAGGTTTGATTTCATTTTTCTTTTTCGTTTCCCTTCAGAAATAGTGATGTACTGTGGTTTGAATAGTTTCTTTATAGCCGTCGAAAAGGATACCATAGACTCAGACGAGCTGACTGGGGCAGTCATAAAGTGGAAGTAACACAATGCGAGGATGTCGTGTTTCCAATGAGTGATCATGATACCCTAAACCGAGTGGGCAATGAAAGTTTGAAATGTATCTTAAGTGGGTGTAGTTAACTCCTCTTAACAACTTGGGGTTACCCAATTTCGCAAAGCAAGGACACATACAAAGTAGTTGCTAGTGAAAGCCCATCCCCATTGTGCTTGTATAGGAAAAATATTGAATACATTACACTCATGAGATTTACATCTAACAAAACAGTCCGAAGTGACTAAAGTAGAATCTCTGATAAGATATATACCACTATGCCCAAGAAACATTAGTACAATTATATGGACATCATATTTTTCAATGACTTATATTGCAAAGGTAGCAAACCATCTTTCATTACTATGTTTTCTCGTATATATCACAGTGAAAATGTTCTTCACCTAAGCCTTTGAATGAAGAGGGAACATAACTCTACAAACCCAAAAAGGTAGTGTGTCCATGTCTCAAATGGTGAAGCCAAATTTCATCTCTGTTGTTTATGGAATGTCCAGGAACAAATAATGAAGGTAATTCGCCTAAATTAATGATCAAATTATCATGTTTATCGTGCAGTCCATTCTGTGCCTTAGCACCCTAATCGCCCCCAATGCCCACAGTTGCGCACAAAAAGGGCGTAGCTGCCCCCAAAATTATCAAAATTCACTGACATTTACAAGTCTAAGTAAATTGACAAAGTAAAAAAAGTTAAAATATATTAAAACTTAGATGTATAATAGTAATTTTGGTATTGCTACTCTCTATTTGTTTGGACACTTAAATAATATGGTATTTCCTTCTATCCATCCGTTCTATTGCGCTTCTTGACTAGACTAGATCCATTGAACAATTATTTATGTTATCATCAACTAATGAAAGCTTCATGTTCCTTCATTTCATGCCTATCCATATTTTATCTATTTCTCTTGAAATCATCAGCATCAAAACTAGAAAGATGTATGTAAGATAATAAAGGCAAAATAGATAGAAAAATACATACAACTGTAGATGGAGAGAACTTCTCAGTGATCACACCAGTAGGCCCGCTGCCTTTTATGCTGTAACCATCTCTTTTAATAGTCAATGTTGCTGGCTCCCATATATCAAGATATCCAGTCTTCATAACCAAATGATAGAAGGTTAAAGCAATAAAAGTTATTTGACAGAGCACTTGAAGATGCAAATTGAAAAACTATCAGCAATGAAAACCACAGGTTTGTTCCCAATAAAACTTAATTTTATGTGACAAATTCCTTTTCCGAATTAAGTCCCCATTTTTAGAGATTGCACATAGCTACAACTTCTTCCACAGAAGATGCTTGTAATGATAAATAAATGTGAAACCAATTCTGCTCTGGAAAAATGTAGAGAAAGCCTTGGCGATAATTAAAATATAATCTACATCCTGCGGACATTATCGATACATTATTTGATACATGCAGCTTTTTTTATTTTTCTATTTGTAGGCTTCTGTGGACTTAATTCATTGCTCAAATGTCAAATTCCATAATATCCTTCTTTCCACATTTAATAATTTAAAATAAATAGGATTTCATATATTGTGAGAGGCAGTATACAGATGAAATTATATTTTGTAACCCAAACTAAAGTCGTCGTAACACTATACCTGAACTGAGTTTCATAGTAACAAGAAAGAATTTAAGTTTTCTTAAACGACTACAAAGGAAATTCACAGGGTAATTGAGAAGCATGCTACAAATTCTTTCCGGATTAGCACAAATTACTAGGAAAATGTGTTTTGGAAGGGAAAAATAAAAAGAAAACAGTTTCTTCACCCTCACATAACCCCTCCTCACTTCCTTTTTTTATCTAAGAAAATATCTAAAACAAGAAATTATGAGCTTCCATTTTTCCTCACGTAATAATCATTCATTGACTTCAAAAACTCATTTCTTATTTGGGCCAAACCTTTGGCCAAGTAATTCTACAAAATGATAAAACTTTATTGGCATTCATACCGCCAAGGATAGCTTGTACAAAGCATGACCAGTGTTAATAGTTTTCTCTATGCACTTCTGCATTGCAGGCGCTGCACAAGAGAGGAAAAGGTATTACAACATAACGAAAGAAGAAGAAACAAATTAGATCTCCAGAACAGCAAATTGCATCAACTAAACTGAAAGCAAATTTTTTATAGTTAGTGAAGGAAATATGCAAGGAATTTTCTTTGTTTTTGTGAATAGAGCATTGTGAGACATAATTATCAACTCACAGCAATAAAATTATCGTTGGCTATCACTTCTTCTGCACTTTTTTGCAGATCTTAATACTCCACCGAACCACAATAAAGAGTAACATTGTTTAAATAAATAACAAATGCAACAAATATGCTAAGAACTCATATAGCATACCATCCCCCTCTAACCAAAAAATTTTGAAAAAAAAAAAAAAACACACTTGCTTTTACTATTTAGCCAAGTCTGTAAATTCCTACATAACTGCAAAGAATTCTGAGAATAGAAGACAATTTTATAACTTCTACATGCTGTTTCCTTTTCTTCCTCTTCTATAAAGAATTTGGTTCCATAACCTACTAACAACACTCCCACGAGTCACAATCCATATTGATAGCAAATGAATATGAAGAAACGAACAAAGCAAGTGCTGAGAATTTTAAGAGTGGAAGATAAGGTGTCACCGAGAAAGGATAGTAGTCTACCAAGGAACATATCATACATAAGACAACAAACAAAAATAAGGAAAACAAAAAACTAGGCCTACAAACAACTGTGATGTATCTAGGCACATTTACAAGCAAACTAGGTAGCTCAAAAAACATATCATGAACTAAAAAATATGAACAACCTGAAGCCGCAGCCTACAGAATACGAAACAAATAGATTTCTTTTTCCTGAGAAAAGGAATATGCAACAAAATAAACAAACGAAGCGAATGCTTTTGCTTCTCTAATCACATTTTTTATTTTCTTAGATTATATGATAAATAATGTGCCTTTAAATTCTTGTCAAAAAAATTCACAGAATGTTCAAAAGAACGCATTCAATTATTCGAAAAAGTCAACCACAACATATAGAAGTAATAAACAGAATGATTTCAAAATGCTTAAATAATTAAGACGTCACAATCCAATGCAACTGTTTCTTTCAAGTTTACATTCCTTCCAACCATATGGATTGTGGATAAGGTTTTACATAGAAGTTGTTACTATTTATATACTACCCGGTGGTACTCAATGTCTGTTTCTGATAGTAATGCAGTTCAAGAATTACGATCATCTATTGTGAAGCCTGATTTCTTAAACCTCCATAGTAAAGGTCAAACTATGGTTATGATTTGCAAATAATCCATTACCACAGGTAATTTTCCTATGCTCGTTGGCGAAGACCTTCACAAGTTCACCCTGAAATAGTTAAAAAGAAATGGGTCAACAAAAATTTCAGCAAGCACGCGCAAGATGAATTATAGAACATCAAAGCATTTTATCTACCAAAGCAAAGAGTAGGCTCAGAATTTTCAGCAACCGTTTTGGCCCAAACAGACAATTCATATGGACGTTTGTAACACGGGCATGTAATTGGAGAGAAACTTGAGGAATTGAGAAAGCTTAAGGATTAACTCTCAGAAGATACTACAGGGATAACCAAAGATTAATTCTGCGACATTGTTTTATAATAGCCCGATTTTGGTGTCTTTACATGCAGGAATCAAATTTTAAGGTTTTCTCTAGTAAGAGCTAGATAAAGATATTTACAACCAGTGGACAACACATCCATACACAAACATGCAAGCCAAATAAGAAGTTGAAAAGCTAAACTCCACTCCCTAACAGAAACAACAAATGCCTAAACTCATTTTGCATTTGAATCCGTGATGCCACCTAAAATTAATTCTACCTTAACATTCTAGTACTGATTCCTCAAATCATTAATGGATCTTCTATTTCTTTCCATGCATGTGGACCAACATACGGTGGGGACAACAACCCGCCATAGGATCTTGCCTCTGCCAACCAGAAAACCATCCTAAATCACCAGGGAAGAAATCCGAGCTTGTATTAGAAATGCACTTTCAAGAATTACGTATCCCAAAAGTTCAAATCCAAAAGATTTTCTATCTAACCATTTTGTTTCAGCAACATGTTTTCAACAGGCAACTCCAGTCACTTCGCTTCACACAAATGTCCCTGTAAATTTTGAGATTGTCATACTAATATTGTATATAGAACCTCCAATCTTGACCGCAACATACAAGTACTTATGTACTGTGACAATTACAACTCCAAACAGGCATTGCCTCTCATCATCATCATCGACTTCCAAGTACTCTGATTACTGTTACAATCACAACTCCAAACTGACATTGCCTCTCGTCAGCATCATCGTCGTAATCATTATCATTATCATCATCATAGTTCATTGTTATTATGATTGTCAATATTACTGTTATTTATAGGCGGAATCGTCGTCAACATTATTATTATTATTATTATGAGATGTTTTAAATAAGTAAGAATGAATTGTTTCACTTCAAGATGATCTGTACAACACTACATGCTAACAAGTCGTGAAGGCACTTCAGTAGACAAGGGGAAGAGGGGTGTGAATGAGGATTATGTGGTTGTGGGAGACTAAAAGTGAACGACTCTTGCCCTGCTAGTGTGAAACACCATCTGATTGTCTGTGTAACCAAAGTTCCAAATAGTTTTTGGCTATCACTATCCACCCTGAAGAACCACAGTTTTTTGACAACCACATCCAGTAAACAAGCCTGTAATTAGTGAGACAAAACAAGAAACAGCCTTCTTATAAACCCACCCAATGATGCAGTAACATTGTAATTATTTATGATTCCACATAACCCTAGTCAATCTCCAAAAAGAGAGAAATCTACTAGTCGCAGGGGTGCCAGGGACATCTCGCTAAGGTTGAAGAAACATAAAATTTTATTAATTGTTGAAATTAAAGGTACAGGGTTTGAGAGATCCGTAACAAAAACAGGCGAAGAATGCTAAAAATCATAGTTACAACTTCTAACTATATCCGACACATGAAAATACAAAAAATTCTATGGGGTTAGACACGGAAAGTAATTTTCACTAGCAGCTCGAGGATTGATAAATTTGTTTTTTTGTTTTTGTTGCCCAACTGCTTGTGGAAGATTCAAGGAACATGAAACTGCTCCCACACTCTCCTTCTCAGCCCTAGAACCCTTATATCCTACAATAGTAGTTAGATTCTGAAACCTGATCTAATCTGCTCAGTCAGCTTAGGCAGTTATAGTTTCAATATTTACTACTGCTGGTCGGTCTACACAGCCTGTCATATCTTAAACCAGAACAAAACACTGCGTCCCCACACTTAACACACCCAGATTACCTTCCGCTTCCTATCGTCCAGCGGCTGTACTTCAATGGCAAGATATGTTTCAACATCGTCTGCAGTCACAAGATAATTTGGTTGCTTCGCCCCTGTAATTAATGATTTGCAGATCAGTGGCAGGTTTTAATTAGAGGAAGGGTTAAACCGAACTGCATCCAGAATTAGTCAAAAAATGAATACCATCAACATAACTAAAAGATCCATCATCCTGATGTCGTACCCACTGCAATATCAGGGAAAAGTATGACTAAAAAGAGCACATATAAATTCAAGACAAATAGCCACTACAAAACAAGAATATAATCCAATGCAATTGCCAAAAAGGAGAAAATATAAAAAAATAAAGAGAAGTTGGCAAAACCTCAAAATTACAACTTGTAGTTCCATTTGTGGAGTAGCCGCATGCTTGGAGTTGCTGACCGGGAAATGCTTCACCTGAAATTTGTAGACCTTCTATTGCTGGTCGTGGATCATCATCTGCAGCTGGTCATTGATTGTAGTGTTACATTTTTTATCACCAAACCAAGATTGAAGCAGAAAACAAACTGAATTCAACAAGTTCAGACCCTCGGAGAAAGAGGATGACGGTTCCTCAAGAACTGGTGGTAGATAAGGTGAATATGAGGAGCTGGGATCATCAAGAGTTGCTGTAGATGCAGCACTAGAATTCCAATTACTTGACAGCTCTCTATCACTCTGTTGTCCTCGGTTTTCTGGTTCATCCAACTCACTACTTCTTACAAGGTCACCAAAAGTGACTTTTTTACTGACAGTGACTTCACTATTACGAACTTGATGAGTATCAGCTGGGCTGAACACAAGCTGAGAAGGTACTTCATGGGATGCCATGTTCCTATAAAACAACAGAAGTGTAATGTTAAAATAAATAACAGATATCAAGAGGATAAAATTGCAAAATCAATCACAATTTTGAGTAATTTATTTCATCTTCAACAAATTGGCGTCACATTTGGAGTGTAATGTAATTCATTTTCAGCAAATGGCATCACAATTTTAATCAGTTGAGACATTATCATTTAATGATGATATCAGCCATAGGTAAACTATTCTAAAAGAGATAGATGTTATAGGGAACCAGAGATTACAAGAAAGTTCTTCAAGTATGCTGAGAATTTCATCAAAAACACTAGAGAAAGAGAGGTTACAAGTGAATTCCTCAAAACACATGAATAAGTAACGTAAAATTGCTTGGCGATCTCCCTGGAAGTCTCCTAAACAGGCTAATAACCTTGCACCAAAGGCTGGCAGGGTGCAACTATGCCATATGTAATTTAGTGTCAGAAGTTACAATGAAACAGTAAAAATTCTTGAGCACAAGATGATGAGTCTGAAGCTTAAATAGGAATATTATACCGATATTGCAGGTAGTATTTTCAGTTGCTTGAACTTACAACTAAGAACCCTACTTTTTATCTTTACAATGTTGCCTTTGAATAGCATTGCATGCACATACGCAACCCCCTCACCTCATATTGCATGCACATACACCACACCCTCACCTCATACACCCGCAACACAATAGGTGCAGGATATTCTGGGAATACACAGGAAGATCAAATCTTCTTGAAAAATCTAGGTCACCCTCAAATAAGTGGTCCTTATTTACATTTATCGCCAATATCCTTAAAGTAAACGCTTTGCAAGTTTGCAACACATAAAACTGAGTAATTAGCATATGTCTAGCACAAATTTTATCCACGTCTTTAGGATTTTAGAACAACTGACAGAAGAAGTATGCAATCTGTTGGAATACCTAGAAGGTGTGAGATTAGCTTAGATATGGATCACTCTAGGGCATTGAAGCTTGAACCCTCAGGTACATTCTCTTGCCGATCTTTTTTCACTTCTTTTTCCCCCTGACCAACTTTTGATTAAAACCAGATTTGGAAAACCCTGGTACCTAAAAAGGTTCAGTGTTTTTCATGGCTTTTAGTTCACTGTAAAGTACTTACGTTTGACATCATGCAAAAACGCTTCCCCAACATGCCCCGTCCCCTAACTGGTGTGTACTAATCCACCATGCTACTCTAAATGTAGTCCTATCCTAAACCTCTTCTAAAGACTCTTCTAAATTATAAAAAGTAATTCTATTTCTTTCAACCCAAATGGACCGATAAAAATTTTGAACAATGATTTCCCACAAAATTTTGCCCCCTTCAATAATGAGGCCACCAACATTAGCCTCCAATAAGACCTCAACAGTCGAGGACCCATGGTAGCCCAAGTTCAGCTAGTGACTCCCGCCAAAGGGAGAGAAAAATGAGCAGTAAATAAATATATGATCTAAGTCTTCAGAAGGCCGAGACACAGATAAGGAAAAGCACGAAATGGGAATAACACCTCTTGATTGAATCATCGGTGGGGATTTTGCTAATATCAAATGAACTTAAACTTTTTTTTGGTATGGAAACTTTCCACACAGCATGAAAAAGGGACACATGGTAGGAATCATTAGAAAATAATAACAAGGGTTCTGAAATCATCCCTGAAGGATCTAACACTCAACTTCTACAATCAGATTCATCCTGTGAGAGACGTGGACCACCCCTAAGTACGGGTACCAAAATCTGAAATTTGAGTTCCAATTGCGATAGAAATGAAGAGGTAGCCTTGTCATGAGATTCCAAAATGGTTAAAAGGGAAGGATATTGGACAGAAAGAGGCTTGAACCCGACCCAACAACCCTCCCAGAACCTCACAATATTGCCTCACCTAACATGGACTTTAAGTACTTCACTGATCTCAGAAAGTCCGGATAATTCGGGATATGAATTTCCAGGGACATCTAAAAGAACCCCTTGCTGCTAAGCCAGCGTCCCACCCAATGCTCTGTATCCCGTATTTGCTTGATATGACCCTCCATCAAAGTCATTGTTTTCCTTTACTTGCCCAACAAACACTTATTTCTGGAACACACACTGCCAATCTATTGATGATATTAGGTAATTGAAGAAAGCAAATCGGCAAATTGGAAATGCCTAAATGAATAGGCTGTGTGCAAGTCTTATTAATAAGGAGACAATTGCTATACAAGGCTTCTCAAGTTTTTCATGAGCTCGACATTTATTCCCATTACTTTTTCACAATCCCAGCACATCCCATTATATAACATGTTCAAACATGAAAGAATCTTATTACTTGAGACAGGGTGGTTTCATTAAAGAAGCTGTACAAGGAAGAACTTAATCCTCTTTCCTCATTTACCACCTTTCTGATAAGGCACCCCTTCTCCTGAAGTTACGAGTTCCTTAAAGTCTTGAAACATGCCCTTGGGAATTCTCTATTTACTCACCTATGTCCATTTATGAATCGTCTAAATGTCATTCTTTTCCAGGGATAGAGTGGGCTACTTTGAGCTTTCTGGTGTAACACGAAAGTGCTCACGCCCCCAGTATGAAGGTCAATTATAAAAATAAAAAAATAAAAAAGGAAGAAAGGAAGAAAGAAAATAAATTAATGATCAAAACCCACCACAGAAGGCAGAGGACTAGAATTGAACATGCATCTCAGAGTCACAGTAGATGACATCCTCCAACTATAGAAAGAGAGAGAGAGATCAACTATAATGACCCTTAGAATGTCCTCATATTTAGTCAAGAAAACATTTATGCAACCAGAACCCACCAAAAAGCAGAGGACTGGAATAGCACAAGCAGTTCAGAGTCAATCTCCGTTTGAGCAGCTCACCTGCTTGCAAGAGGTGGATTCCTCACCAACTCGTCGTGCTCGAAATTCTCAATTCCACTTTGAGGAAGACCTGTGATATCTCCAACCATTGCTGTCTGAGAATCTGAATTTTGCATCCTTCCATCAGAATATGTTTGTTGTGGAACCAGTTCCAACCCCCTTTTTACCTGCAATCAATTCAAGAGTATGAGATATCAACTATTGAAGTTTCCAATTAGTACTTATCAAGAGGGTACATTATCATGATGCTTAACATCAATTGGACTTGAATCATTAGGGCCATAACTTGTTCACAATTACTTTAAAATTTCTCTTTTTTATAAGAAACATATTATCTTATTGCAATAAAATTGTGACAGGTGAAAGATCCTGCGTTTGGTACATCAATAAATCAGTAAATACAGTTCTTAACTACATGGCATAACTCCAATCCCAAGCTAAATTTGACACAGAAGAAACTTTAAACAGACTATAACTCAATGACCATAGAGCTACTTTATATTTGATCCTCCCCCAAACTTCCTCTATTGTATCCTCTCTTTCCTCAAAAACCCTCCTAATTCTTTCTAATCAAATAGACCACAGTATCACTGCTAAAATAATTTTCCATAAGATCATTCTCCTTTTATTGAGTAGACCTCCCATATTGACTTGCAACAGGACTGCGACTGTTTGTGGTGGAACCCATTGCAGACCCATTTCCCCCAGCGCCCTGCACCAAATTTGATGCATATTACAACATGAATGCATGAAAACTAAAGTCCTACCTTGGCAGACCCAATGATCTGGTGCAGAGTCTAAACACATTACAAGTTCACTAGATTGTTCCAGTCTGCGATCTTAAGCACACTTGTGTCCACAGTTGATAAATACTAAACATCTCTTTCTTTTTTTTGTTGGATAAGAAACAACAATTTCATTCAGAATAATTGGAAGATTACAGTGAAGATTTACAATAGGAAGAGGTTTCCCATATGACTATACAATCTTCCTAGGTTCTATATGAATACAATGCTTAGATCCCTAACCCTTAAAATCTTTACGACCGGAAATCCAAGCTATCCTAAATATAACAATCCCCCACACTTCCTCACAAGACTCCTCACTATCCTCAAAACCATTTTGTTGCCCTCCTGCCAAATGGACAAAATTATTGAGGGCGTCGTCACCCTCCACTTGATCTTGGCTTTCTTACTAACTGAGCTGCCCATGACCCCTAAGAAGCAAGCACTGATGTTTTGGGGTATGGCCCATGCTAAATTAAATGTTGCTACAACCCTGCTCCACAAAGAAGAGGAAAAGGAAAAGTGCACAAAAGTGTGATCCGAATTTTCAAAATTTTGCGAAGTACACACCAATTAGGGATAGAAGCATGATAGGAAAATGGTTTTGCACATTGTCGTATTTAAGTAGGTTACCCTGAATCAAAAGTCAAGAAAACACTGAACGTTTTCAGGTATAGGGGCTTTCTAAATCTGGCCAAGAATTCAAAGCATGGTTGGGGGAAGAAAGAAAAGAAAAAAGATCGAAAAGAGAATGTACCTGATGACTCTAGCTTCCATGTCCTAGAGTCATCCCTATCTAAGTCTAATCTCACCCCTAGTCTATTCCAATCTGCTATCATAAGTCTAGCAAAGGATGTCCCACTGCCAGCTTCATAGCCCATTTCCTCTAACACCAGCCTCATCATGCACTCATACGGCATTCAGATTGTGCAATCTCTATCATGCGTAGCCTCTTCAGCAACATCTCATCCCTACATCATCCCAACAGCCCAGCTGCAACAGTCAGGCCAGATTGCGTCGCAGCCCATACCTAATCCCTAGGTCTTCTGACACTCCTATGCACTTACCGTGGACCAGGCCCCATTCCCATGAGGGAAAGACAGACAACCTAATTTGCTGAGGCTTTTATTTTCTATTCTTCCGTTATTTAAGCTATCGAGAGCACGCTCCATATTTACTAAGAATTTCTTACAATTGGTTAATGGTATAGTAGGTTGACAATCAAAAAAAATATCAGGTATTAACTCAATCATTTGTGGAAGTCTTCACATCCAACTGCCAATATCTAAAATGCTAAGCATCATGTATGCGTAAGGCATTAGTTAAGCAAACTTACGTGTCAATCATACCTCATTAGAATAAACAAGTGACTGAGTGAGAGTGGACGGATTCATATCAGAACGCCAGGGTGCTAGCTGGTATTCTGACTCTTTTAGCTTTCCCTGCGAAGCAATCAAATGCCATGCAATCAGTTATTGCCATCCGGAAGTCCATCCCTGCCTTTCCGACCGCACAAAGGACAGCAACCTACCTCAGTTACAAGAAGTTGTTCTTGTAAGTGTCTGAACAAAACCTGCATTTACAATATTTCAGTATAATATGATAGGAGCCACAACCTCATATGTAATCCAAACCAATTATCAACATTTCATTAACATCTACAGATTATAGCCGGGCCAGGGGAACAGTACTATCAAATCTGAGCTCCAAACCCCCCACAAAAAGGAAAGAGTCCAAATTTTATAGGAAAGAGAAATTTGATTAATTTTTTTATAAGAAACATTATCTCATTCAAAGAAAAGCATGGTTACAATGGGATCACAAAGGGAAGCGGTTTCCCACTTGATCCTCAACACTGACCTAGGGGATTACATGAATACAATGCTTAAATCCCTACACAAGTACGAACTAAAATATCCCCTAACTTCTTTATAAACCACTAATCCAAGAAGCTACCCTAGCTATAACTTTCTCCCAAACTTCCTCACTAGACTCCTCTACATTTTCAAAGATCCTTTTGTTACGTTCCATCCAGACGAACCATGCTATCGCATGAGTTATCACCCTCTACAGGAATTTAGCCTTCTTGCTTATTGAGCTGCCCATATTCTCTATTGAACATTTGCGGATGCATTGGGTGTGGCATGCAAGCTAAAAGCTGAAGCACAAAACGCCAATCTCCACAGATGTCAGACACAAAAAAACATTACTCGGTGGTTGGATACCCAGCACACCACCCTAAGCTTATCCTTGGAAAGAGTCCAACTTCATCTTGCAGAAAAGCCATTAAGCACAATCTAGTGAGGCCGAAGAATGCCAATTGTATCTATGCATCATAAGAAGAGCAATGTTGTGATCCTTACATAATTGCGCTAATATAACTTAGCATACTTCAGTTAAATTTGGTTTTGTATCAATTTGATGAGCAGTTGGATCATAGTACAGATGTCGGTATTTTCAATTGCTTGGTTTTTAGTAATCATTGGAAGTAGTCAGACATGATTGAAGCTACAATTAATAATTCTTTTGAAACAGCAGAATCCAACTTGAGTTTACCAATGATAAAATCCCATTTACAGAGACAATATACACTATATGACAGAAACAGGATGAGCTAAGGTTGTAAGACAGACTATAAGGTCGGCAAAGAGTTTATTCAGCCAAACACATATAAGATTAATCCACCAAAAGAAATAGTCCATGTGCCAGCAAAATCTTACGACATAAAACTGATCTATAAAGATCCTAATCTTCAATCTCATTCATTTCTTCTCTAACTCACTGTATCTTTATCTCAAAAGTGTATTTGGTTTCCAAAACATACTTATAAATACATCAACTCAACATCAAAGAAAACAAAAAAATTAGTCAAAACAATTATTAGCTTTCAAGCTATATCTGAAGGTTCCCTCAAATTTCCAGAAACGACCAAGAATGACCAAATTCTGGTCTTTTTTGACTTCTAATTCTTTCGTTTGGTGCTTTGAAACTTCAGAGACACGGCTCACAAACTTCAAGCTGAAAACTGCCAGTAATTTCACAGACTGCAATAAACGAGATAGTCCATCTCAACCTACTACAATCTTCTATAATCTATACCAAAATTGCCATCCATCTCAAGTACAAGAAACAACTGAAATGGTATGCCTTACGCACCTTGGTATTGCTGACAATGGACTGGGCATCGGCAACCGATGGTTGAAGAGAATACTCGGCAAGAAGAGGCATCAACGAAGATACAAATGTTGATCTTTCTTGTTGTGCAGCCTGAAACGGAAAACTGGGCCTGGTTACATATTTAGCTGACATTTGTAAAGAGGGAAGAATGAAAACTCTAGTACTATTAATTGACTGACAGACTAAGCCAAGTGGCACTATATAATGTTATGAATGAGGAATAATCTAATGTAGTAAATTAATATACATCTCGAGACATTTAGAATATAAGCAGCAAGCACGTAGACCACAATAAGACAGGATCAGTAGGTGATGAGAAAACACACTAAGAAAGCATGGTAAAAAGAAATGATCTGAACAACTGGACTCTTGTTGATCCTAATGGCAAATCTGAACAGTAAGATGAGCAGTCAATCTGTAAAATGAAACAAACGTGAAGGCCTATTTTACATACTAGAGAATCTATCACAAATGAAAAGTAAACATCACTTTTTATTATAGTTGACATTTTTTATAAGAAACAAGTAACTTTATTAACAGAACTGGTAGCTGAAATGAATGGTAACCTAGTAGTCTAAATTATAGTTGATATAGCTTAATAATAAATTAGTTGCAAAGATAAGAGTTTAGTTCCTCAGTAATTTAACTGAAACAATAATAAGGAACACACTGACTCCAGACCTGCCAATCCCTGGATGAGCCATCCAAATAAAAATTTACCTACATGCACACAATCAAGAGTACTTTGAAAATATATATAGATACCTGTAATGCATACGTAAGACGAACATTTTCCTCCATAATGTCTTGTCTGTAGGAAATTGCTTTAGATGCAGCATGAATAAGATCCTGTTGTTGCTGATCAAACGCCTTTTCGGGCCAAAAATAACACAAAAGCACAAACCCTCCATAATTATTCTAATACAAATCATAAACAAGAAGTCAAACAAAATTCCTGCTTACAAGACGCATATATGATATACGCTTCTCCAGGGCATATTTCTCATTGCGGACTTGTGCGTCCTACAAAAAGAAATAACAAGTAAAAAGAAAGTGAAAGGTATAAGTGCAAAGAAATAGATAAGAAAATACACTCTTCCTTTCTTACCTTCATTGAGAATTCTGCAAGATGTTTTTTCAATTGTGAAATCTCCTCTTCATTTTCCCGAATTTTAACAACAACATCCTACAAAGGTGTATTCACAAAATGATGCTGGAGGTATATATGTAAGCAATGATTTATAGTTCTTTTTCTGTCTCAACGAAGTAAAGATGCATTCAAAACTCATTGTCGAGAGAATAATATCACCCAGAAGAAGTTCAAAATTACAAATTGTTGGAGTCGTAATAACATACTTGCTTTGAAGTACTAGCATCATTGGCTTCAGACATTGAAATCAAATCCCTTCCGGGGTTTCTGAACTCTGAATCCTCATTGCCTTCTTGCTGGTTCCTATAAAGACGTTATAATGTTTACAACCAGCGACACGTATTCGGACCATATTTGAATCTGATATACCTGGAAGGATTAAATAATGTAATAGATGGTGACATAATCTGAGAGACGCCAGAATTATCTGACGTTGGATGACCATCATGAATCACATTCAATGTTCCATTGACCCTGTTGCTATCAAATTGGTAATCCAAATGAGTTTGCACGTGATCTCTACTACTGCGGATCAGATCTGGCAGAACATGTCCAGAATTGATGTCCACACTTCCACCCCCACCTATTTGGTTTTCTAAATTTAGAACAATTTGATCAGCTTTACACAGTTCATTAAAATGATCACTCCATCGATCACCATATTTTACATCACCTGATTTCTGCATCAGAAAAGAAAAAATTAAACAGAGTACAGTAGTGAAACCTGGAAGAAAATATGTATCATGAACTTTCAAAATGGTAATACCGTAATATCTAGACCTAAGTAGTGCAATAACCGTGCACTCTCAGAAGTTTTGCAGCAGGGAATACAGTAATAATTTCCAGTATAATGTGGAAAGCCTGCCAAACTTATAGAACTTTATTTTGACAAACATGACTACGAAGCCCTAAAAAAACAGTCAGCTCCTATCACGTGGTTATTGCTCTCAGCCTCCGTTGTAACATGCATAAAGAATAATATGCTCCATATTTTTACAGTTTTTTACGTCACTCTCGAGGCTGATGCACTGATCAGTTGAGAAGAGGCAATGATGGTTATATCTATTTCATCCTTCCTTGCAGAAAGAATACGAAGGCCACACATGTGTCCTGGGTACAAAAGGAAGATGGCAGTCATCATAAGCTTCACTGCATAGATAACCACTCTGAGTGATTTCTGCGACTTATGCAGTTACAACAACTATATCAGTGACAAAAAACTGGATCAGCACTCCCCAGTTAAATACCTACGAAGATTATAACTCTAGTAAATGGATGTCCCTCAAGCCAACCACTAGCAATGGAACTGGAACAGACTTGGGGATCATGTCACAGAGAACTTTCATCTTTGTTATTTTCACTCCTAAATAAATTCAAATATTTTCCTCCTCGTACTAATCTTATAGGTTTATCTTATCAGTCTGTATCGGATCCAATTCAAAGCAGAAAAGGATACCATAAGAACATATAAATATCGAAACACTCTTTTTTCTTTTTTTTGATAAGGAACTGATATTTTATTCAAAATTTGGAAAGAGACAAAGGAGGGAAGAGGTTTCCCAATTAACTCTATACAAGCGTCCAAAGACTCTATGTGAGTACAATGCTTATATCCCTACAGAAAATATCGAAACACTCAACCCTCGTTGATCTCCAAAAAAGAGTTGTCTCGTTGCACAAAGGCGAAATCATAACTACTCCCAATCTTCAAATTCACACCTCTCGGTTAGCCATAACACTTGAAAGAATACTAACCCAATTTCGTTGGACCTCTCATATGTGTCCTCCTATGCACTAGTACAACAGGGTAATATTGAAAAATCCAATATCTACACTCAAATAGAGACAAGTTAACACTGAGAAATCAAAATTACACAAATGGCAAAGAAGAATTCTATGAAATTAGCTCGGTGATACAGAAGGTAATGCAAAATGCATCCTCCCTAATGGGTTCCCTGAAAACCCTGCATGCTCTCTATCTACCTGAAGACGTCTAAAGGAACAAATGGTCAATAGCAGTGGAGAAAAACATAGCAGCACAAACCGTATACCATTAAAAAGAGAAAACTAGAAGATAAGAAGGCTCTACACTCAGCACAGATATTTGTTCTCCCACTAACACTATTTTTTCCTGCATATCTTCATCGGGTCCATGATTTACGACATTTCTTTAACTACCTTCATGCCAGAGATCAACATCAATTGTCCTCTGATTGGATTATCCATTTTTTAGAAACATAATTTTTATAGGAGAAATTTTTAGCTGTACAAAAGGATGAGATATCCTTATCTAGGCAAGTCTACAATCTACAGTAGAATGTGTCAGTCTTGAGTGATATCCGATAAAAAGAAAGATTTGATATTTTTATGTATTGAAACCACCAAGCAACCCTAAACTTGATCGTATCGCAAAGCTCATCTAGGGACTCCTCATCAAACAGTCTCTTGTTCCTAGCCACATAGACAGCATAAAGCTTGAACAATGACTCCCCAAAGCACTTTTTCCTCATTTCAACATTTAACAAGATAACAGACACTTACGCGTAATATCCCTTCCTCATTATCTTTCATCGAGAAAATTTTCTTTGTCTAAAGCAATTAGCAACCAAAGAAGCAAAACCGACCTCTCTCACAGACGCACTGTGTAAAAATCCACATACGAGTCAAAACTTATACAATGCGGGAATACATAGATGGTCAGAATTCTAAAGATATTGATATCTTGTAACAACATAAATACAACAAATACATGAAAAAGTATCATGTTTAAATTGTAGTTATCAAAGGTGCGACAAGCTGATTAAGGTACTACGTGATACTAGACTACTAGTGCTCCTCAGACATAAAGCATCTGGAGAGTTTTGTATCTATGCACCTGACTTTATTGAGGGCATGCACTTTGGTTACACCTTGACAATAGAAGGCCTTTTTGACTAGTGACCAACACAAGGCTGGTATCACAATGGCCCATAATGCACTTTGAGGAATGTACTAAGACCCGAGGAAAAAGTCCAGCAATGAGTTAAATTCAGAGTAGCACTTTGGATGTCACGCCATAGGAATTTTAAAGTTTTCATATCTTAGTTCAGAATTGGTGTTATGTTTTGCAAACCATTAATAGTTCTCTATTTCTCCTTGTTGTAAGGGTCTCGTCCCTGCTTTAAACTTTATTTAACTAATTTTCTAGTTTCCTATCAAAAAGATCTGGTTAACCAAGATAAAACATGAAAAAAAAGTTACGCGCCTACATTACTGCTAAAAGCATTTTTTAAAACTATGTTGCAAGTATAAGGAAGGCTTTCAAATAAGATGTGGAGATAATCCGTCTCCAATTTCATTAGCAACCTGCCATGCAATATCGTAGACATATACTAATACTTATATTAAGTTATATTTAAACAATCAAATTGATCTAACAAACCATCAAATTGATCTAACAAACTATCACCACAACATCATCCAAAGAGATACGGAGAATCCTACAACTATAGGGCCGACATACACCTTCAAGGCTTGATGGCAAACAGATACTCCTTCCGTATCATAATAGTCACAGTCCTCTAGCAAGTTCCACACAAATTAAGAAATTCATTTAATACAAGTGGAAATTCCTGCTCACCCTTATTTAATATGGTTAGGGAAGGATGCTAGATATATATACATGGTAATTTAAAGGAAACATTTAGTAAGAGTGTATTAGGAAAAAAGCATTTAATACATCCTTAAATAGGAAAAGGGGCTATATTTTTTAGACATCCAGAAAAGGAAAATTCCACTATCTCTATGAGACGGAGGGAGTATTAGGAAATGGAAATGAATATAAAGCTTTTTGTCCTTTCCCCTAATAAAAATTTTGGAACTTAGTGATGAATTCATAAATATAATGTTCTAAAAGAACAAATGGATTATTGAAGCAAAAAGCATATTTGCTTTTGGATAACGATCCCATATTTATTGTAAGACAACAAGGACAAAGAAAGTAATAAATAATGGGGACCACAAATGTGCAGATCAAGTATTCTCTGGAAGAGCTCTTACATATTTCTCAAGTTCCTCATTCTTTTTCTGTAATTCAGATCTTAAACGGTTATTCTCTTCCACCTGTGAAGAGCAAAACAGGAACAAAATGGCTTATTCAGACTGTGACAATCAACAGGTTCATAAATACAACTAACAAGTTCATTTCTCTAGGGAAAAATATTAATATGCTAATGAGTGCACATAACAAGTTCATCACTTAGAATTGTGTGGTATTGTGAGATAAAACAACGATTATAGCCAATAAAGTAAAGCTCTCGATTCGTAGTTTAAACGCCACCGACTTCAAACATCAAAGGATGTACATATAGGAAAGGGTGAAGGAAATTCACCCACGTAGAAAAACAACAAGTCCTACAGAGCATAGTTCTAACCTAGGGTTTAAATTCTCCATGATTTGATAATCACAAAGTCACGTTAAACTTAGTCCTATTCCACACAACCTTGATGGATTCTTCACGATCTTCGAAGATTCTTTGTTCAACTAAATATTATATTTCGAGAGCATCTCAATAGAATGCCAAACTGTATAGTGTATACAATGTGAAATGAACATCAGGTGACACCATTGTACTTATTGTAGGGGCAAAAAGAAAACTGATAAGATATCTGGATCATCAAAGATTATAAAGCACGGTGGATTGACTTCATCACTAAATAACAACCTTAAGCAGCTTGACCCTTCATTTACAGACAATGTATGTTGCTATCTACTTTACAATGTCATACTGCCGTAGCCTTCACATTGTTCTTCAATGCTCCCACCCACCACCAAAAGGTAAAAACATCCTGTTTTTAATTTTTCTTTTTTATGAGAACAAACTTTCACTAAAGAACTATAGAAGAGGTTACAAATACATGAGGACTCCCGGAGTAAAGTTTACAACCTAATGAACAATGCTCCAGTCCCTAGCAACATCAGAAACAAGAAAATCTGAGTCACTAACTTGAGGCTGAATTTTGGTTGCAAGACTACTGCATTCAAGGCCATAATATATACCTAACAATTTTTATTTTTTCTTATAAGAAACAAAATTTTATTATTTAAAATGTTAAGGTTACAATGGGAAGAGGTTTCACATATGGATCTGTACATATTCAGTCACATTACAAGAGTACTATACTTAAATCTCTAACGATGACTGGTAACGAAAACCAGCTGAGAGCACAAGGCCATAAAATAACTAAAAATGATTTTGACCGGTAAAGAAAACCAGCTGAGCGCATTTATTCATTGATGTATTCAGCTTCTGCATGGTATACTTCCTTTTTTTATATGAAACAGATATTTGAGCAAGAAGAAAAAATACAGCTAAAAATCAGAAAGGGGACAGGGACTATGAATCCCTCATTGTCAACAAACTTAGTACAAAGTAATATCTAAATGACAGGAAAAATAATGTATTTCAACAAAGAGATAATGTCTCATAGGAAGTTAGAGAGGAAAATAATCAACGTGAAATCACATTACAAAAACAACTCTGCTAATAAAGTACCAGATTGTTCAGCCTGTCTTAGGAGGGAATACAATTCAAATATAGGCATGCATCAAATAAAGGGCACATCAGTTATGATTTTGAAACATTCATGTATAGGGGAATTAAACACTGTCTTGGTGCGAACTCCAAAGTAAGGTAACAACATATCATAGTCGAACCAATGACTCTGGGTCATCGACCAGAAAATTAGCAGAAAATCCGAAACAGGCAATAATCTTATGAGAGCAAATACTAAGAAAGAATATTAGATATGAGGGACGAAGACCAGAATGGACACTGAACAGTTGCATAAAGGAGCCAATTGGTAATTTGAACCGAAGCTACAGTTCGACAAAACCCTCCGCCATTACCAATCAATCAAAAAAGAAAAAAATACCTGCTGCTTTATTGCAGCCTCAGCAGCTTCGACTGCTTTCATAACCTGAAACAATCCATCACTGCCGTTATTACTGTAGGGATCATTAACCGTCAGGCCGGCGAATCTGGTTTCTAAATTGCCTTCGCCGTTGTCCATCTCTTTTCACTATTATCGTATTTGAATATTTCCTTCGCAATTTCTTCCTTAAAAAAACAAAAATAAGATTACATCGAGGTATAGATGCGTGAATTAAGCCCAACATGTACGGATTAAACACCAGATACCTGAATTAGGGTTCCTCTTCATTAAAATTCAATCGTCGTCTTCTTCTTCATGCTGAAACTCCAAGCCCTGGCTCAACTGCAAATCCGGAGCGTAATTAATGGCTACTCGATCCCGACAATTATTGGGGGGTTTGCGCCCCCTATAAAGTATCGATGGGGTTGGGGATCTCCGCCGGAAAGTTCCGTCGAACTGTGTGGTGTGTTGTTTGGGGCAGTGCAGTGCACAATCTAAATACTACTATTCTTCTTCTTCCTATGCTATTTCCTCTTTTTTTCTCTCCTTTGGTTTCTTTCAAATTTTATTTCTTTTATTATTTAATATAATAATAATAATAATATTATTATTTCCTCTCATCTTTTATTTTTAAAAATAAAATAAAATGTCCGCCTGAGTAAGGAGCAAGCATTTTTTTTTGACACGTTGGTCGAGTAGTGTTCTTGTACATCAGTTGCACGGATTTTAAATTCATCCAATTCGAAGATTTTACATTAAAGAAATATTAGCATTTATATTAGTATTTGAGATGTTTTCTTATACACATGTTGCAAGAATATGCTTTGACTTGTTTTCTTGTACATCAGTTGCACGAATCTTAAATTGGTACAATTCTAGTTGCGGATGGATCCGAATGAAAAGGTATTAGTATTATGTAAAAAAATTATTACATATTAGTATTAATATTAATGGTGAATAATATTAATTGTTAAAAAAAATATTATGTTAAAAGTTAATACATTCATTCGGAACAAATAATTCTTCGAATTTTAGATCCGTACGTCTAATATACAAGAAAATTAGTCTACTTGTTTTTTTTTTGTCATGATTGATTTTTGGAGAAAGAGTAATTAGGTCACATTGATATGATAATTTTAAAGTGGGGCCGCACCCCCTAACTTCGCCTTCATTTGTAATGATGTGTCATCAATTCATTCACAACAATTCATTGTCCTTCATCCCACCAATTCCACATAATTATTTAAATAAATAAATATACCAAAAGTAAGTGAATATTCTATTTCGTTGCCCCATAAATTTTCGGGAGTTAGCTTCGATACCTCAAAAATTACGGCATGTAAATTGTGGGATCTGTTCTTTATGGATTCTAAATTTTCACCGTTATTACAATGGATTGACATGCAAGTGATTGCAAGATGACGTATCTTTAAATTTCATATAGGTTCCGATCATGATTCAAATACGATGGTCACCCCAAAGTGATTGCTCCCTTGTGAATATTTATGTTGGTGGGACTTTCTTGAGCAAATAAAAGCATGAGACAATAGACAGTTGTTCTTGGATCCCCAATAACATTTGTGAAAGTTGGATTATCGAATTTAAACAAGCACTTCTTACGTGGCAACCCAAACCTTAATTTTTGTTATTGCTTCTCTATGATTTAATTTGTTTTTTAACTTAGTTTTATCTTTTAAGATTCCATGATTCCTTGAGTTTTATGTATATGTACTTGATCCTTGGGACATGAACGAGATGAAATAGCATAAAGTTTGATGGAAGTCCTCAAGCAATGGTGGTACAGAATCAAGATGAGCATTCATTGATGCAAGTGGAAATATAGGGCGTGAATCATTTAGCACCTCAAGTGAGTGAGTCACCAGTTGCATTTCAACCACAAAGTTAGCACTCAACTGCACCCATAATGGTACTAAGGAGGACTCTCTTCTCTATCATTTTATTTTCTTTGCGTTCGTATACTCGTACTCATTTGATTCTTGTTATCATTATTGCTCTATGTTGGTTTCTACTATTGGGTCTAAGATTGTCCAAATGGTGAAAGGGGTATTCAATCCGTCCCGTGGTCATGGAAATTCCCACAATTCAAATCATCGCCAAAACAACAACAACAATGCCAACGTCGTCCTCCTCATTGCCTTCTATGTGGTGGCGACCATTATGCTGACAAATGCCCATGTTTTTAAATTGTCCAATGCTCTCCATCAAATGGCGTTGCGAACCTCGTTAAAGGATCTAACGCCAATTGTGTTGTTTCTCCGTCACACCCGATTGGTATGTCGGCACTGATGCCTTCGCCCAGATGACGTCATCTCCTTCATCTTTGGACACGTATGAGCCCTATACGGGTCAAGCAAGTCCTTGTTGGGTAATGGTGCTAAATTATCAATTTCTCATATTGGCATGTCTTGTTTTGATACTATCAGTTTGATGGTTTTAACCCTATTGGTTAAAAGTTTAACAAGCACGGCGCCCACCAAAAAATAATATATTCATAATTGTAGGAGGCGGAAAGCAGAGGTGGAGCGGTTTGGGCCCGCCTATGCGGCGCCTAGAATCCTTAATGTTTACATGTCTAATTTAGATGTTTATACTTATAATGAATCAAACCTCACTTCAAAGGTTCATGAACTTGAATTGTTGGAAATTGGGTGTTTAATTTTTGTTTTATTTTTTCTGTGGTTGGAATAAACTTTTAAGTTTTATCTTTTTTTAATCAACTATTTCAAGTTCGACAATGTTTTTAATAAAAAAGTTAAAGAAAATAGGCCCGCGTAGGTGCCTCCTAATATAAAAAACGCCCAAGGGGTTGATTTGAGCATAATCGAAAGCGGTTGGAGGCGTCTATCGTCTAGATGGCGCCGCCTTTTAGTATATTAGAGAAATGACATAAGGTAGACTGGACTTATTAATATTAGAACAATCAAATTTTCCGCTAATCCAATGGTTCGATATATGGTGTTGGCTCGATACAATAGGCCGGGCCGAGCAGCCGAATTGCAAGACATACATTGAACCCGTGGTCCTTCCATTAAGATCCACACCTAACACCTTCCATAAAAAATTCAAAATCCCCAAAACCGAGCTCTGTTGTAACACTTCATTCCACATTCATTTCGCCTTTCACATCTTTGTTCTTAGAGAGACAATTTCTTCTACTTTCGAAAATGGAGGATGAGGTGATACTACTGGATGTTTTCGCTAGTATGTTCGGAATGAGAGCTCGAATCGCATTAGCTGAAAAGGGGGTGAAGTATGAATACAGGGAGGAGAATTTGGCCGACAAAAGCTCCCTTTTGCTGCAGATGAATCCTGTTCATAAGAAAATTCCAGTCCTCATTCACAATTCCAAACCGATCTGCGAGTCGCTGATAATTGTGCAGTACATTGATGAAGTCTGGAAGGATAATTCGCCATTGTTGCCTTCTCATCCTTACGATAGAGCTCAAGCTAGGTTTTGGGCTGATTTTGTTGACAAGAAGGTGTTCTTCTTCTCATCTCCTTCTGCTGTTTTTTTTACTAGAATTTTTGTTTCATTGATTCATGGGTATGATGAAGAATGGTGTAAACGAGTCGAGCTGAGTATTGGTAGGTTTGAGCTTGATCGAGTTTATCTTTTTAAACTCGAATTTAGTTCGTTAGAAATTCATTGAGCTCGAGATCGATTTAGCTCAATTCAATTAATACAAAATACAATATAAAAAATACACTAAAACTTAAAACATCAATTATACCACAATGGACTGCTAATGAGGACCTTAGAGAACTAGGATATATTTATAATTATGTTAATTTTAAAGGTTAAAGACGTTAAACTAATAATTTAATACCGATTCGAGTAAGCTCGTGAGCTCACCGATTCGAGTATCCGTGAGCTCGAACTTGACACTGCTCGAATAGCTCGAGCTGAACTTATTCATCTCGAGTTGATTTCATCTTTTTTGCATGTCTGATTTGAATGGTTTGCGAGTTGCCTCGACTCATTTATACCCTACTTATACAACATTTAGAAATTGTGAGGTAGGGTTGAGGAAGGATTCGGACCCTGACCTTCTATCGACTAGAGATAAGGTTGTAGAAGTCATAAGGCACTAGTCAGATAGTAGACTAGGACCTGGTGTGGTGATTAGTCGGAATCTAGACAGAGCAAATCAGGGTATAGGCGTGATGAGACGAGAATAATCACAAAATAAACATAGAGGGCTAGTAAAAACCTAGCGTCTAGGCGGAGATTAATAAAAGTTAGTCGAGTATTTTTCAAACCTGGAAATAAAATTGTAAAAGTAGTTCTATAATAGTAAAGTTTGTAATTTTAGTTCCCTACAGATTGAAGTTTGCAATAGTTCCGTAACAGATTTAGTTTCATGGAATTGCGAATTTGTTCGGAAATTGATACGTGCGATTCAAGTACAACGTATGAGTTTAGTTTCTACCTTCGGTATGCAAAAATCATAAATTTTATGCCACATACATAAATGTTAGCTACTCGTGAAATTAGTTGGACTGTTAATCACATGTCAAATTGGTTGAGTTGGAAGCTGAGCTTAGGTGATAGGTGAGCCGTACGTGTTAGTTTTTGGCCAAATTCCAAAATTTCCCCAAATTAAGATCAAATCCGCAAAAATGAAATTGCTAATGGACTTAATTGCAAATACTAATATGTTTGTGATTCTAATGGCAAACAACCTATTGTTACGAGAAGGCTATAGCAATTTTCTAGTAGAATTAAAGGACACTTTACTCATTTACGGTTAGAGGTGACAATTTGGACGACCAGCTTATTAAGCCAATGCAATATATCGGGCTAGGTCGGGTTGGCCTAAAATCCTATTAGATCTAAAATTAGTTAGTCCAGATTTTGGAGTCGGCACATAGTTAGTCAGGACTTTTAGCCTATTAAGTCGGGGCGATTTTGCCACTTCTATATACAATACACGGATATATGTGTTTTTATGTGAGAGTGGAATATAGATATTGCACTTAGTGTGAAATCCAAAGTTAGAATAGATTATATCAAATTATCAATATTTAGTTTTGCTGTTGAAAATTTATGGACGTTTTTAAGATATTATTTTCATAATATATGAATATGATTAATTGGTGATGCATTTTTATAATATGATTAACAAAGGAATTTCTTTTTGACGTACCGGTATATATCGAAATCGAACTACCAAAATTGCGAATTTTTTTCCATATATTGATACCATTTTTTCTTGAGTACCAAAAATTTTGAATTCCTATATGGTTACAAAATTTTTGAATTCTGATACTGTTATCCTACCGTATACGATAGTTTTTGTAAAAGTTTTAATACGATAAGTACGGTATTTCACATTTCGGTACTGTGAATGTTTTAGCTATTCGACTCGGGAAGAAGGATATGGACTAGAAAAGGAGAAGAACAAGAAGCAGCAAAGAAAGAGTTCATCAATGCAGTCGAATTGCTGGAAGGAGAACTTGGAGACAAGCCATTTTTCGGCGGCGAAAAATTCGGGTTTCTAGATGTGTCCTTAATTACTTACTACAGTTGGTTTCACACGTACGAGATATGTGGCAATTTCACCATTGAAGAGCACTGCCCGAAGCTGATAGCGTGGGCGAAGCGATGCATGGAGAAAGGGAGCGTCTCTAAGTCGTTGGTCGATCCGGTTAAGATTTATGAGTTCGTGTTGATGATGAAGAAGAAGTATGGCCTCGAGTAGTCGCCTGCAGGTACGTTTATACTTTGCTCGCAAAAGTAAGAGAGCAGAGAAGATGTTGAAGAAGATATATAGTGCTAATAATAAAATTCAAACTGTAATTGAGTGGTATAAGCTATAACTAGTGCTTCAACACGAGATTTATGAGTTCATGTTGATGCTCAAGAAAGAAGTGATGTGGTTTTATGATGGACTGGGATGTAAAATCAAATTATTCGGATCTTGGTTCGAAAAAATATTCATTCAGGGTTGTTCGTTAATTTAAACGAGCTGAACTGAAGCCTAATTTTGAGCCGAGCTCGAACTTATCATTATTTGGTTCATCAGTGCGGGCTTGTTCTCTTGGAAACCAACTGCGATTATATATAGTTTTGAACTTTTAAATTAACTTGTCGCGCTCGTTTTCAATGTTTATATAAGATATTTATATTTTCTTAAGTAACATGTTATGTTCTTATTTTGAAGTTGATAAATATTATGTCCACCTGATTTTATGTTGCCGTAGAATGAGCTTCACGAGCTCCCAATCTCAAGCTCGAGCTTAGTTGTATTCATAAGGAATTCGAGCCCGAATTATGCTCGTTTAATTTGTTGTCGAGTTTTTGTCGAACTGAGCTCGAACTACTCACAAGCTCATTATTTGTTAGACGAATCGAACTTGAACATAACTATAAAAGCTCGAGTCGAGCTCAAACATATTGATTGTTCAATGAACTTTGGAGATGCTCATGAATAGCCCAAGACCTTAAAATGTATTCTGAATCTGATTTATAAACAGAGAAGGCATAATTCCACTTACAACAAATAGTTATATGCTAAATTCTAATAAAATTAGCTTGAAACTCGATAAAGTAGTCCTAAATTCATAGATAAATCACTTCATTCAGTTGCAAGATTATTTTATCTAAATACTTTATTGACTTAAATCATATGAGCTCTTGAAATCGTTCATAAGATATTAGAGTATATAAAATGTTCGAAATAAACTTATACAGGTACCTTCTAAATAACTGAAATCAACATGAAAAACATACAATACAGGGCCACTTAACCATACATATATATCTAGATTCTAGCCTCTTTCCATCTCCTAACCTCTACCACGAAATCGTAGATTTCTTTAGGTGTCTTAAGAGACTTCGACAAACTCTCTCTTTTCATGCACTCATTAGTCCAAGTCATCAGCTTAGGGCACTCGACTTCTATGCTAACGTTCCCCGACATTTCGTACACGAAAAACCAACTGCAATATCCACCAATAGCAACATCCAAATATCCAAATTTCTCCCCTCCAAAATAAGGCTTCTCTCCCAACAGTTCTTCCAGCACTTTTAGGTTTTCTATCAACTCCTTTTTGCCTTCCTCCAACTCTTCTTTACTCTTGTACCATGTTATCTTCATCCCTGCTGGTTGTATCTACACATCGAAAAAAGTATTTGTCCGTTTTTAGAGTTGTAAAAATGGTTGGATCAGGTTAACCCAACCCAGTTAGATTAACGGGAAAAATTGGGTCGATTTTTTTTCGAAATCCCGAAATGCTAGCCTGGCCCAATCCTCCAGCGAGTTATTGTGCCAATTTTGATTGACCCAATACATTTATACATTTTTTCCTAAAAAGGCTTATTTGTTACCAAAATAATCATATAAAAATAAATAAAGCTATGAAAAATAAGGAAAGAGAATAGATAATTTAAAGGTGTTGTTTCGAAAATTCGAACGCATGCTCAAATACTGCTAGGTCCAGCCTTGAATCCGGATCATAGATAGTATTTCATGAAAAAGTATCTCCCTCCACTTAAAAAGAAAAGTGTAATTTTAGCAAAAAATATCACAGTTCTTCTGATCTTAATTACTCTAAACAACCGCTTAGTTGACTACATTTCCATATTTCACAAAACATATTCCAATTAAATTGATTGTTTAAAAATATACAATTTTTTTGCCCATCCTTAATTTTTTCCAAAAAGGGCTAAAGAAAAACTTCTTTTTTGAAAAAAAAAATGGAAAGAATAGTGTTTATATTGAGTAATATTACTTGTACTAAAGAAATGTATTACGTTAAAAGATATACATATACATGAGAATTAGTGTTACTAAACGAGAGAGAGAGAGAGAACCTTGTTCTCGACGAACTCAGCCCAAAACCGGGCTTGAGCTTTCTCGTACGGGTCCTCTGGCAGCAAAATCGGCCCGTCTTGACAAACTTCATCGATATACTGAACGATATTTAGCGACTCGCATACCGGTTTCCCGTTGTGGATGAGAACCGGTATTTTATTGTGAATTGGGTTCATTTGGAGTAGGAGAGGGCTTTTGCCCTTAGCCAAATCTTCTTCTCTATATTCATAACTAATTCCTTTCTCAGCCAATGCAATTCTCACTCTTGATCCAAACATACTTGGCCAAAAATCCAATAATATCCACTCTTCACCCATTTTTTTTTTTTTTTTTTTTTTGCTTTTTTTATTTTTGGCTAAAGATATTCTAGAATTATGACCAATTTCTTGTTTCTGATTCATTGTTGTGGCTTACATTTGTCTATAAATATATGTGTGTATAATTAAATTTAATTCAATTATTGGTCTGTAGTCAATGTCTCATATGCTCAAGGAATACTGCGGCCTCCTAGACTTTGGAATAATAGGACAATTCAGTCGAAGGTAGAGGTGTAAGTGAGCCGAGACAGCTCGCGAGGCACTCGGGATTGATTCGTAAAAAGATAGAAATTGACTCGAGAGAAACGAGTCGAGCTCGAGCTCGAGTTACTCGAGTAGGTATCGAGTTCGAGTTCGAGTTCATTGATACTCGACTCGATAGGCTCGCGAGCTTAATCGAGCTTATGTTAAATTGCTAGTTTACCCTTTAGAGTTGACATAATTATAAATATATTCTAATTTTATAAGGTCCCATTAATAATGATTTGTAGTATCATTAATGTTTTCAATTTAAATGTATTTTTTATACTTTATTTTTGCATGAATCGAGTCGAGTCGAGCCGATTCCAAACTCAACAAGTTTCTACCGAGCCGAGCTCGAGCCTGAAACTTTATAATCGAGCTCGAGTCTGCCGGTACTCAGTTCGACTCATTTACACCCCTTGTCGAAAGTTTTAATTTTGAAAAATGTTTTGATCTGGTGCCTGAATTTTGAGGTTTCATAATCTAGGCTTAAATTTTAAGTTGTTTTAGTTAGGGGCCTAAATTTTAAATTTTATTTTCGTTCCGGAATGATTGTTGTGGCTACACTTATCTATAAATATATGCGTGGAGGATTGATTTTAAATTGGATTATTGGTCTATAATCCATGTCTCATGTGGTCAAGGAATCTTTGCCTCCCACACTTTGGAATATTGGAAAAATACCTCAGAATAGGGTCCTGAATTTTGGATTTTTCTTAATTAGGAGTCGGAATTTTAAATTTTACTCAATTTTATGGCTTATGTCTTAAAAATCAAAATATTATCCGATGTACGAAAAATATAGTATGAAGTAGATTGAAATTTCCAGTATAAAGTAACTGAAATTGAGATATATCGTACTGAACCTTCCGCACATCAGATAATGTGTTATTTTTCAAAAGGCAAACCCTGAAATAAGATCCAAAATCTATGCCCCTAATCAAGAAAAATTCTAAATTCAGGCCTCAAATCGAGAAATTCAAAAATTCAGTCCGTCTACTAATTTTTTCTTGGAATAATTATATATTTTGGAATTTGGTGGTAAAAACAATGGCTACCTTTTTCATACTTCTATTTTCTTTATTTATCTATTTACAGATTGAAGGTGATGACGGAAATAACCAAGTAGAGGAAGAAACTTTCATAGTATAACCTAAAATTTGTTACTCTCTCCGTCCGGCTTAATTTGCACACCTACTCTGATTTTTTTTTTTTAGTTAATTTTTTCAAATGTAGAGATTGAGGGTGGAGATTGTAAGATTCTTTTCCATTTTGGAGGTATGCAAAAATAGAATAAGACGACTTATAAAAAAAAAATATACAAATTAGGACGAGACAGAGGGAGTACATGCTAAACGTAAATGGGCTTCTTAAAATACAATGGGTTTCTAGTTCGACGATGGTGTGAATGATTATGGAGAAGCCCACTTTCAATATAGTACAGACTATATTAATTGATAGCTTTAGCCAACGGCCCAACCTAGCCCGACTTATCGAATCAATTTGATATTTTGAGTTGGTTTAAATTACCTAAAATTAGTCAATTCAGTTCTTTATAATATATTAAGATTTTGGGTCGATATGTATTTTTTTGGGTTTTCGACTTATCGGTTGGACTTCGATAATGCATCATGTCAATATTTATATGGTGTAGTCCATTTATATTACATAGCGAAAATATTCTTCTATCCGTATAAAAAGTTTTGTTTTAAGACATTTTGTTTTAGAAAAGGTTTAATTATGTCCCAGCTTAACATGTCTATTTGTCATTTTGGTTTGTCCCACCTTAACTTGTCAGCCCCATAAATGACAAATTTCTCACACAATCTCCACCCTCAAAATCTCCATTCTCAATCTCCACCTTTAGAAAAGTAAGATTTCACAAAATCTGTTTTTTCTTAATCTTCGTGCCCGATCAACCTAGACAGATTAAGTCGAGACGGAGCAAGTATATTATTACATTAATAAAAGTAAAATAATAAAACAATTAATTTCACAAATAAATTAATGAAAGTGGAGTTAAAACCAGCAGTTCCCTTCTCACACGAAATGACTACAATGTTGAATATTGACACACCAGCACACCGCTTCAAAGAATACAGTGGTAATTTTCTCCTATAGAGCCGGAATTTTATGTAAGGATTCAGGACAGAGCCGGAATTTTATGTAAAGATTCGGGACGGAGCCAGAATTTTTTATTGAGGAACGAAATAACTTTTTAAAAATATTTACAATAAATGATCATCCAAGCGTTGAATGTGTTCAAAAAATGCACATATGAATAGGGGTGAGCAACATTTAATTTGAACCAAATTAAACGAACAATACAATTTGAAATTTATTATTTGAATCGATTTGTAAAATAATGATTTGATATTCGATTTTTATTTTTAGAAATTTTAGATCACCTCGATTCTGTTCGCTTTTCTAAAAAATGTTACCAAAATAACTTAACCGAATCAAATAAAAAAATACAATATTCAATTTTAATAGTATATTTTATGTGTACATATATAGGCATGATTTTTTTAAATATATATATATGTGTAAATATATATATAAGGACATTAATATTTTGATATGTAATATGAATACATATTGAAACCTTTTTTTTTTACTTATGATAATATAAAACTTGAGGGGAAATTGTTTTGGATTAATCGAATACCGAACCGATTTTGAAGCTTGGTTTAAACTAATGATTAGGTTTTCGATTTGAAATGGTTTGGTTATCGATTTTACTAATTAATTTTAGTTCGGTTAAACCAAATTTTCTCACCGCTACATATTAGCTCTTAAAAGTTAATTAAAAAAAAAAAACTTTGGTGTTACTCGTATCAAGTAGGGAAATATGATCCAATAATTAGTCACAATGAATGAACTGCTACCGCTATTACTACTGCTACTATTAAGAACTAACAATAATCCTCTCCATCTAGAGGTGTTTGGGATGTTGGAGATGGTAATGAACTCGTTACTCCTTCTCTAGCGTCAGTCAGCATCGCAATAACTTCTCGCATTGTCGGCCTATTTAGAGGCGACGTGCTGGTACAAAATAGAGCGATTTTAAGAACTAAAGACATCTCTTCGATTGTCCTTTTCGCACCAAGATCTATCCGTTGATCAAATATATCAGATGATGTTTCTAGCTTGGACCTTCTCACCCATGTTACTAGGTCGCCGCCTTGCTCTAGGGGCTGCACCGGAGATCTCCCGGTCACTAGTTCTAGTAGAACCACTCCGAAGCTGTAGATGTCACACTTCTCTGTCACCTTCATTGTGTAAGCATATTCTGAAACCAAAAAAAGAAGTCATATTACAGGAAGGTACAACTTTGTATACATTTCAAATGCACCTGTGTTATATGTTGAACTTTAGAACACTATTGTACTGGATGATGAATTTATATAGGCTAGGCATATCTTAAAAGACATTATAAATTCCTCCTCCTATAGTACAAATGGTTAGAGGAATTCATTTTCAAGGATACAAAACATATTTCACTTACAACTCGGAAGCTACACTCTCTCAAATCAAAAATCGCAAAGAACAGAGAGATACTCTAAAGCCTAGAATCAAGAATCACAAAGAATAGAGAGACAAAGGAATTTAATTATCGTCTTTTTAGTTTATCTCGTCGGGTGTATATAGATAGTTTTTGAAGACTTATTTTAAACGGATACATCCAAAACATTAAAGTTTAAGCTTGCACCTATTCGTTTAAGCATCTATACACTTATACCCACTGCCACTGGAGATCACATTTCGTCATCACACTTCTTTAATTTAATATATTTATTTCTCTCTATTTCTCTCCTATATATAATCACTAATTATTTTATCATAATATAGGTAATATAACAATTTACCATCTCAACTTTGCGTATTTTTGCACTTTGCCATATAAACTATTTTCTGCTGCAATTTACCATCAGAACTTATGATTTGTTGCAAATTACCATCTAAGAGAAATCTCAACCGTCAATAGATGAACACGTGTACATTAATAAATGGTTGAGATTTGTTCGAGACGACAATTTGCGACGAGAAAAGTTTATATAGCAAACTGCAAATCATGTAAAGCTCCGATGGTAAATTATAATATTCTCTTATTACGATGAACTGCATAATGAACTCTAATGTGACACCTATTATACGTAAAAAAAACACATACAGAACACAATAGTTTGAAGAATACCAGGGGCAATGTAGCCATATGAACCAGCAACAGCAGACATAGATTTAGACAGTGTTAAGTCCATCAACTTTGCCAGGCCAAAATCTCCAACATGAGCCTCAAAATATTCATCCAACAAGATGTTGTTTGACTTAATATCGCGGTGTATAATCTGCGGCTTACAGTCGTAATGCAGATAGCACAGCCCCTCTGCTGCCCCGAGCGCGATCCTGTATCGCGCGTCCCATTGCAGCATACGTGCACTGTCGTCTCCATGAAGCACCTCGCCGAGGCTTCCATTCGGCATGTACTCGTACAGTATGAGATTACTGTCTTGATGATAACAGAAACCGTATAGTTTCACTATGTTCTTGTGCCTGATAGAGCCTAGAGTTGAGATTTCTGCGCGAAAACTATTGTCTTCGCTGCGTGACTTCAACTTTTTGACAGCAATCACTTCGCCATTAGGCATAACTGCCTTGTAGACGACGCCGCAGGCACCTTTGCCTAAAACAGCTGCTTCTGAGAAATTCCCGGTTGCTTCTACGAGGTCCTGGTAGGTGAAACCTTCTTTTGGGAAGTAGTAGCTATCCAGCTCGTCGTTTTTCTTGTCGAGTGAAGCGAAAGAAGAAGGCCTCGGGTGCGTCATGATCCAGCACACTGCAATGATGAAACTCAGGGAGATTGTTCCGATGCAGATTGACACAATGCTGACAATTTTCTCTTTTCCAGAACTTTTGTTGACTGGAGGAAGAGACGGGTTACGACAATGGCTTGAGACGACGCAGAGGCCGTTGTTGCCACGGAAGTTACTGGAATCCATCTTTTGGAACGTGGGAGTGTTCGGTACTACCCCGACTAGCTTGTTGTTAGAAAGGTTGCATTCGATGAGGCTCCGAAGGCCTCCGATGGCATTAGGTATCTCACCACTAAGCTGATTATCATTCAGATAGAGAAACTCAAGCATCTGTAGGTTTCCGAGGCTGCCTGGAATCGAGCCGGTCAGATTGTTTCGGCTGATATTGAGTGCAATCTGGAGAGAACTAAGCTGGCCTAGCTCAACGGGGATAGTCCCGGAAAACAAGTTACCGCCCATTTGAAGTTCGGTCAGCCTAACTAGACCCCCGAAGCTGCCCGGTATCCGCCCGGTGAATTGGTTATCGGATAGTTTAAGCAGTTCCAGCTTCACTAGCTTCCCGAATTCGTCTGGAACAGAGCCCGTAAACCAGTTGCTGCTAAGATCAAGCCGTTCGAGCTTCGAGCAGTTCCCCAATTCCGGAGGAACAGTACCGAATAGACGGTTAAACGAGACGTTGAATGCAGCAAGATTGACTAGTTCTCCAATCTCAGGAGGAATGTGACCAATAAAATGGTTATGTGACAAAAGTAGTCTCTCGATGTTCTTGAAGTTTCTGATTTCCGGAGGTATAAGCCCCGTAAACCGGTTCTGATTCAGCTCGAGCGCGGATAGATTTCCGAGCTTCGTATACTCAACTGAAAGACTGCCAGTGAGCAAATTGTCTCCCAGCATTAGCTGCTCTAGTGACTTGCACGCTTTTACACCATGCGGAATGTTTCCAGACAACTTATTCGATCCGAGGCTCAGTATGATCAGCTTCCGGCAGCTGCACACGTGCGGCGGAATGCTGCCTACAAGACTGTTTTTCGAAATGTTTATGATCGAAATGTTAGTTTTGTATCCCAAAAACGGAGGGATGATGCCGGTGAGACGATTGCTAAAGAGCTGGAAGTTATTCAAGAAAGGCAGGTCTTGGAAGGCTAATGGAATGGGGCCGGTTAAGTTGTTTATCGACAAATCGAGCTTTCGTAACTGCTTCAACTGGGTGATCTCACTCGGGATGTTTCCTTCGAGATGGTTCTCAAAGAGATAGAGTAACCGTAGGTTAGTGATCTGTCCGAACCCCACGGGGATGAGGCCCGTTAGCCGGTTTTCGGACAGATCAATCTCGACTGCGTTCGAACAATTCGCGAGCTCAGTAGGGATGCTTCCATTCAACTGATTAGTGTAAAGATACAATCTTTTTAACCAAAACAGTTTCCCAATTTCTTTAGGAATGGATCCTGTAAAAAGATTCCCATTCAATGCTAACAATTCCAAGTTAGTAAGATTCCCTATTTCTTTAGGAATCTCACCAGAAAACAGATTATTCCACAGAATCAAAGTGGTAAGATTCTTGATTTCTTGGAGTTGAATTGGAAATGGGCCTTCTAGCCTGTTTTCAGCCAGGCCCAACATGGCCAAACTCCCACATTGGCCAATTTCAACAGGAAGAGGTCCCGACAAGGCATTCCGCCCGGCCCGGATTATCCTGAGACCGGGCAGTTTGCCGATGGATGCCGGGACCTCCCCTGTTAGATTGTTGCTGTAGATAACAAGCTCTTCTAGTGACACCAAGTTGCCAATTTCATCAGGGATTTCTCCAAACAGATAATTTTCACATAAACACAGCTTTTTTAGGGATGTCATGTTGCAGATTTGGGCAGGGAATTCAGAGTGGAATCTGTTAGTGCAGAGGTCTAAAATTTCAAGATTGGGCCCGAATCCAGAAGGGATTGGGCCCGAAATGAAGTTTGTGGAGACATTTAGTACAGTTAAGAAAGGGAGTTTGGAAATGGTTGGGGATATAAAACCTGACAATTTTAGCCCACTGAGGTTGATAGAAACCACCTTGGAATTGATGCTACAGGTGACACCTGTCCAGTTACAAGGGGTATAATCGGAAGGATTCCAGTTTTGGAGATTGAGGTAAGGATCTGTAAGGGAGTTTTTTAGTTCTAAAAGAATGGGTATTTCTTGATTTAGTGATTGAATTTGAACTAATATAAGTAGTATGGAGATGAATATGATTGTTAAATGGGAAATATTATTTTGGGCTCCCATGAATTACTGGATAAAAGAACTGAAATGAAAGAAAGAAGGTTTTGGATTACTTACAGAAAACCATGGCTACATTTCTGCATATTGATATCTGGGTAAAATGATTTGACGATGATTTGATGATGGTGTGACCGTGTGAGGCATAAAGAAACAAAGAAATGTGTTTCAAGATTTGGGCCAATCAGAGTTGATGAAGAGTGGAAAGTTAATAAGGATATAAATAAAGAGTGGTATATGAGAGAGAAGGGTCTCCCTCTCTCTTAATGTATCAACCGTCAACATGATATCATGATACAAGACGGTTAGTAATATAGAAATTTGAATCTCAGTGGAAGTCTATGGCGATCGCTTAGGGGACAACTCGCGCACAGTAGTGACCGTGTTGAAAACTTGAGACTTATAAGATGCACGTGGAACAATCAACATAACAGCATGCTACAAGACTGCTAGTAGTACAGGGGTTCGAATTTCGATGAAAGTTTGCGGCGACCACTTGGAGCTAACTCCTTGTGCGCAGTAGTGACGGTGTTGGAAACTTGGGACGTATGAGATGCGCATGGAACAGTTTACATGGCAACATGCAACAAGTAGAGGTGGAATTTCGGGCGGCACGGCCCAGCCCATCACGCCAACACCGTAAGTAGGGTTGGGTCGGGCCGATCTAAAATTTCATCGGGTCAAGTATTATTGTGCCTAGCTAGTCCATCCCCCTACATACACTAATATTTTTCGGCTGACCCGATAGTACTCGCAGCCTAGATTTCTACCAAACCATTTAAAATATCAAACAGGCATTGCTACCCCATCAGCCAGACGATTTTTGCCAGCTCTAACTACAAGACTGCTAGCAGTATAAGACTTCGAATTTCAGCGAAAAGTCAACGACAATCACTTAACCAACAGCTCCTTATGCGCACTAGTGACGATGTTGGAAACTAAGGGATCGAAGCTGACTCCCGAGAACAGTGGTTACCAAAAAATAAGGAAAAAAGAAGGGGTGATTGATTGACAAGGCAAGAAGCATGAAGGTCACAATAGAAAAAAAAAAGAGTCAACCATAAGTTAAAAGTAGTGATGGGAGTTAATGTGGTGCATGTGAGTCTTTTTGAGTGGTGAATTCTGAAGCTCCACAACCACCATTGTTATTTTCTTCTTCTTCTTATAGTATCATCATTTCTCTTTCTATTATTGCTCCAAAAATTGTTGCTTTATACTATGTGGATAGAGATGGGACATGGGAATACTAGGATTACAATCTTTGCCAGGCCCTAAAAATATGGGATTATATTTTTCAAAGGCCATACCATAATGTCAACTCTTTTTTTCCGGAAATTATATGCTACCCTACGAGTAGAGCTGATAAAATTGACCCGATATTTTAGATGAACAGGGCCATAAGAATATAGGCTTGAAGGATCATGGGGCCTAATTCATGGCTAAAAGCCCGTCGAGTCACGGACCGAGGGATAAGATGGGTTGAGCTCGATAAATTTTGACATGATGAAATTTTAGACAGAGCATATAGGCCTAGGCTGGATAGGGCCGCCCAAATTGCCACGTCTAACTACTAGCACTATCTTCCATTATGACTATCTTTTTGTATTTGTTGTTGTAATGATATACTCTATCTATTCTATAAGATAAATTTACTTTTTATTTTTGTTTGTCCTACAGTGATAAGCCGCTTACTATATTAAACATATCATTAATTGCTCATTTGATAACGTTGTACTCGGGTTTAACGGGTTAAAAAATGTTGACCCGAGTTCAACACACTTTTTATCGTGTTTGACAGGTTCGACGCACTTAATCCTACTCCTCATGCATCTACCTACACCTACTTAAAGTGGGTTGGATTCGTGTCTGGATAACGTGTTGTAACTCATATTGTCATCCCTAATTACATTATCTGAAATTAATAATAATTATTTTTTAGTGATCGCACCCTTAGTTACATATCTAAAATTAAGAAAAAGGTAATTATTATATTTTAGTGATCAACACACGACACATATCTAATAGAATGCAAGCAATGAATGTAGTAGTAGCAAAAAATATCCCATTTTATTTTGCTTTTTGGGACTTCTCTTTTTTTTTTTTTTTTATTATTATTATTATTACTCCCTCCGTCCCGGCTTAACTTTCCTACTTTGATCGGACACGGAGGTTAAGAAAAAACAAATTTTGTAGAATTTTTGATTTTTTTAAAGGTGGAGAATGAGGGTAGAAATTGTGAGGGACAACCCGAAAAGCAAAGTAGGAAAGTTAGAGTGGGACGGAGTTAGTATTAGTTTTGGTTTGTTCTTTTCACCTTGTTTTGTTGTTTTGTGCTGGTGATGGGAATTAAAATTTGATCTAGAATTGTGATGATTTGCATGAAGACTATAGTTAGTGGTATGACTGAATTGGCATTTTGCCTACTTTTTGTGACCTTTGAGTATTGGGTTTGGCAACTTTGGAAATTTTTACTGTACTACCAGTACAATGTTATCAACTCATACTCCTACCTAATTTGGTACCAACTTGGAATTCACGACTTATTATGAGAGTCGGTAAAATCGATCTGGTTCGAGAGGTCAGCCCAATGTATCCATTATTTTAGAAAAATTGGACAATAAAAGTTTAGGTACGAAATATTATCAGGTCAACATGTTTGACTCAAGGGTTAAAAGTTCGACGAGACGCAAAATCATCCGAAAGCTTAGTATTTATGGGAATGGGCTAGGTTGGGCTCAATTATTTTGGTATGATGGAATTTTGGGTCGGCCCAACATATAGTATTAACACATTGGGTTGGGTCTAGAGTTGACAATTCAGGCGGCCCGATCCAAACGGGCCCAACCCATTGGGCCAACACTAGAAGTCTGGCCGGGTCGGCCCAAAATTTCCTTGCCCTAAATATTATTTAGCCCAATCCAGCCCATGGCCTATCAGGTCAGGCATGTTGGATTCGATGGTACTTCGGGTCTAGATTCCTATAGTCTAGCTCATCTAAAATGTCGGACAGACTGAGCTAGCCCATCGAACTGAGCTAAATTTACCAGCTCCAATAGGGCCGGGCCGGCCAAATTGCCCACTCTACTTATCTTTAACTTCTATGCTATTTATGCAGATTAATGGCTAATTCTTAAAGAAGTTATTTGCGATTTTGTTGCTTGCCGATAATAGTCAAACTTAAATTCAATATCTAAGCAAAGTGTTTTGGCGAGTACTTTGGATCCTCTGTTCCAACTGTATTTCATGTCAAAATTATGTTAATTTAATTTGATTTAGAAAATTTGTTATTCTTATCAAATTTTCAAAACAAATGTAGTGTTAGTATAAATACGAGTTTACTTGTTTCCTCTTTTCTTATGTCTTTTTTTGTGAACGGAATTGATCATATCATCAGTAGGCACCAATAGTCTCTTCGTGCTACGGTGTATGTTGATGGAAGGCACGGTGAAACTTTTCATGGCGCGCAATCTATTTCAGTAGAGCGTACCCACATAAGCAAGAGAGCTCCATAATTGAATTGATTTGTGTTCTTTCTGTTGTTATAGCACACAAACACGTTCCGTTCTATAAGGCTACATATAATAATCTCAAAAAGTTAAGTAAACAGTCCAACAATCGTCAACCATAAACAATACTTAAAATTCATCATCAACGATAAGGGTAATTGAGAATTCGTCTGTCACTCTTCCTTCATTGCCGACCTCTATGAGTGTTGTATAATTGGGTGAAGGGTTTTTTTTCTTTGGGAAGAACGTGTTTTTGTAAATTGATGATTGAAAAGTGTAAGTAGTTTTATAGTCAAAGTTTATCTTTTATGAATAACATAAAAATGAAAAGAAAAACAAAAGAAGGGTGGCTGGCTGCCCCAACCCGGCCCCGTAAAAGCCCACAGCCCACACCGACACCCCTTGCGGTCCGTCACTTAACAAGCTATAATATATATAAATCAACCCATCTATTATGCGAGGAGGGGCGGCCACAGGCTCGACCCATATTTACAACTCTAATTACGATGCATAAAATATTTATTCTGAAAAATTAGATAAAAAAACATAAATCATACATAAAATTATGTATGGATGTATCTTATAAAACTAAACATTTAGATTTCATAAACTAAACAGTAATGCATTATGATAAATTTCAATCACTTGTAAATGCATAAATATTAAACATTTTAAGTAAATTTTGGTTTGGGACATCACAAAATGCCCTAACTTTAACTGTGATTCATTATCAAAATAAAATTCAAATATTAATGGAATATTTTTTTCAATACGGGATAGACTATTAATTACAGTATAACAATATTAACTGATAGAAAAAAGCTAAAATAATTTGAAAAGATTATCTTAAAAGAAAAGAGAAAGAACAGAAAAGATTCTTGCTAGAATCCAAAAAATGAGGTCAAAGATCTATGTTAGTTACCAAAAAAAAAATAAAAAAATCAAAAGCAATTGGTTCAAAAAAGTTTCATGTGAGGGCAATCGTTTATAGTTCAGTTAGTTGAGCACCTTGTAATCCAAATCCATGATTAGTGGTTAAGGATCGAATTCCACCGACCCCATCTCTACCAGGATTTGTACTAAAAGAAAATGAGAAGTTTCATGTGAGGGGATTAGTAAATAATTTTGTTTCAAATTGAGCTAATTTAGTAGTCAGTTTTTGTGCATAGCATAGAAGCCATTTCAAAGTTTATATACATCAGAATCAAAATATAAAAAATCAAACAGATGATAAGCATCATCATCATCAATCAACACATACCAAATTTTCCCAACCTAAAAAAAAAAAAGAAAAAAAATAGGAGCAAACTCAAAGAACTAAGAAAGAGTTCTTGCTGTTGTTGTTCCAATGTTCCATCCTCTTTCTTTTTCCCTATGGTTTTGCTTCTGCTGATTAATTTCCTTCACTGCTCTTCTAGCATGGCCTAGAAGCACCCTCTGTCCCATCTTCCCGCGACCCCCGATCGAGACTCTCACCTTCTCCATACCAACATTAACACCAACTCGTCTTAGAGGTGGCTGTTGCATTGGAGACTTCAAATTCATTCTCTTATGAAGGCTTCTTCTCACTGCACTACTCACCTTCTTTATCCGGTTTCTTTGATCCTTGGGACTCTCACACGGAATCTGTTCAGGCAAATACGTCGTTTCAATGCTGCCATTGGCATGAATTGGAGTCAGTGGCAGGAAAGGGGAAGGCAGCTTGTTAGCCATTGGCTGTGGAATGAGAGAGTGGCGTCTTAGAGTTGGTGTGGCGGAAATCTTTTGAATGGTTGGACAGATTGATGCTCGGCCCGTCTGCTTTGGAAGACGGAGCTGTTCGGCTATCTTAGGATTGTTTTCTTTATCAATGGATGTGTCCAAGGGTAGGGGGCAAAATGTGAATCCTTCGTTTTCAGCAGAGATACGAGAGATATTCGTTGAGTCTCTGTTATGGGGTTGATGTTCGTTTTCTTGCTGATGTTTTAGCTGTTCTGCTATTTTCGAGTCCACATGCTGCCGTGCTAGCTTTCTCTCCACCAACAGTTGTGATTCCAATTCTTTGATCTGAAAATATGCATTTGTATGATTACAAAAACAACCATTGTGGTTTAGCCAATTTACAGATGAACAGAGAAAAACACGATGAAGTTTGTTTTCTTACAAACACCTTCCTCAACCAGTGCACTTTGTAAGGAAACAAACTTTGACGCATCTGTTGCAGTTAAGCAGAAAGTCGAGGTAGTTTTCGCAATAATCTCTTGTGACGAGCAGCATCATACCTTTTCTTGAAGGTTCCGATTTTTGACATCCCTCTCTTTTACCTTTACCTCAAGTCCATAGTTGGTGTCCTCCAACTTTCTAACGTGGACATCTCTACTCTTCAAATCTTGCTTGAGTTTTTCAACCTTCGAACACGAAAGAATAATGTTAAAATTAAAGTGCAGGAGAAGCAATAGGCAGAAGCATAAACTAGAATTTTGAAAGTGAGAACTTCATATTGGCCTTGCTACGATTACCATTTGTTTGTATTTGAAGAGGTCAGTCTTGTCCATTTGCTTCTTAGCAGGACCTAACTCTATTCCACGAACTCTACTTGCAAAGTTCAACGAGCAAAGGGTCTCTGCCATATCGTTCTCGTTGGGACTGATCTGCACAAACATCAGTGTCTTGGAATCTCCTCCTTCAAATAACAGGTTAAGAGTTTAGAATGATGTTTTAGTATTTCTTTCTTGTCTTATTTTCAATTTCTCTGTAAAAAAACAAAGACACAAAGAAAATGCTTGAGTTGATAGACAGATACCTAAAGAGTCTTGTAGCAAGTGGGTGAGTTTGGAATTCCTACACCAAAATGGAAGAGAAAAGGTTAGAGAACAGCATAAGAGATGGTCTGGGAGTTTTTCGACGAAACAAATAAGTGGCAATGTTTTCTAGCTGCCTTGTTACCTAAATTCCCTTAACGAATGTGAAGCTGGAGATGTATATGCTGAATCTCAGACTTCCATTCATTAAGGTCTTTTAAGGGAAAAGTCGAGTGGCCAGAAAACATTTAAACTTACAGGATTTGGGTAAAACACCCAATAGAACTGAAGGATAATATCGTACATTACAGTAACACGATTACTACTTTCTAAACCTGAAAGGGATGTGCGGGCTTTTAGTTGCGAGAGCAGATATGACGTCTCCAAGTGCTGAAAGTGATCTATTGATATTCTGAGTTTCTTTGAGTCTCTCTCCCTGGACTTCTGTCTTAGCTATTCTCTCACTCCCTGCTAAATCAACGAGCCACAGCTTGCTTCGCGTGCATTCTCTGTTGAGTATATTCTCTCCCTTCACCATTACGCAATGCATGCTGTATTCAAGAAACTCATCAGTTTTAGAGTCACTTGAGGAAAGAATTGAATAATAAAGTACAGAAAAACACAAACCAATGGGAGCGGCTACTGTGCTCGTTGGCATTGGTTGAGCCGACTGCCCTTCCGTTGCTACCCATCCGAAGGACGTCCCAGACCTCATTTACATTGTTCACATGTGCTTCAACTAATCCAGGAACGTGATGTCCTGCCTCTCCAACTTGTTTTATCTCAAGTCTGCATTTATGCCAATTGTAGAGAGATGTAAGTAGTAGCATTTGATAAATCTCTCTCTCTTTTCATAAACGCCAAGATTCAACTTCAACCACCTCCACTTTCCTTCAAAAGTAATAATATGAAATGGGAGATGCAAGAAAAAAGAATAAAGTGTTACAAAGGTACGACTTTTTATTTCTGGTTAATTAGATAAAAGTACAACCTTCTAAAAACCGTGAATTCTCACTTATACAACTTAGTTTTTTTTTTTTTATTTGACTTATTCAACCTCATCAACTCATTCGTGAAATTAATTTTGACAAATGAACGGTCCATTTGAGTTATGAAACTAGACTTTTTTTTTTTTGCGATAAAACAAAAGATAATGTGTAGTTTACTTTAACGTACCAAATATTACTAACGAGATTCGGCCAATAAATTTGGTATTTAAAAAACATATCATGCAATCTGAAGTGACACAAACTAAATTATAGAAAAGTGATGAATAATGTCCCACGTATAACACAAACCTACCTCTTTGCATTTGCACAAGGCTGTGAATCTGAAACTAGCAGATCCCTTATCTGCTCATTATAAACCTCCAACACGCTCACCAATACTTCGTATCGGAATGTGTTCTTTCGTTCTTCAATGACGTCAAACAGTTTCTCAAGAGTTCTGTAGTTAACCCCACGAGCTTCAGTGGTTCCCTCCATGGTAAAAGTCTTCCCCGTTCCGGTTTGTCCGTAAGCAAATATGCAGACATTATATCCATCAAGAACCGAAATTGCAAGGGGGGCTGTTTCCTCAAAAACATCAGCTGCACAAAGTGGAATTAATTTATTTCTTTGTTAAATTATAACAACAAGATTATCAATAGAACAACATGGGCAAAAAAGTCCAATTACTTTGGTCAGCTTCAGGACTGAAGATAGCATCAAACTTAAAGGTCTTTTTAGATATCCCATTTGATTTGACAGTTATCTCCCCATCCTTTGCAGCTTCAAAGTCAACTGCCACTGAAGCCCCTACGTCAATCTCATCGGTGTTCAAAGGCCGACATCGGCAAAATACTCTAATATTTCCTGTGGAGAAGTTACTATGTTACTTTAGAGCTAATTCGATTTAGAAATCATCAAGAGTCAATCCCTTGCCTTTCAGTTCAAGAACTTTGTTATAAAGTTCTTTCTTCTCCTTGACCTCTTGGAGGAACTTCATTTTAATGTCTTCGTGCAATTCGACGTGCTTACTCACTACCAATAGACGCGTAAATAAGTAAAGAAGTAAATAAACAAAACAAATAGGAAAATCGAGAATCAATTGAAAACTGTAAGAAAAATTACTTGTAGACTGCATAATATATCTGACACTCTCCATCTCCTCAAGGTACTGCTTAAACTGTGAAGCATCATCAGAAAGCGAGACATGCTCCGCTCTCAGAATCTGCCACAAAACGTATCCATATTCAATACAAAATAAGTCCATCCAACTGCAAAATGCAACTTCCAATTTACCTTCAATTTTCTTGTCAGGTCTTGAAGTGACGAAAACCATTTGCTCTTCTCTTTCACTTGCCCCTCAATTGCGAAAGCTACAGAAGCAAAATTAGCCAAAGGTGCAATAAAATGTGTCAAATGTAACAAAAATATGCTTCCTCACCTAACGATCCAACATGCATTGATTTACGCATAAGCTCGTTCTGAAGTTCTTTCAAAGATTTCCAAGCTTCTTTGCATTCTCTACTCTTGACCTCGTACTCCCTCTTAAGCTCGTCTAATACACTTTTCGTTTCTGAGAGTTCCTTCTTCTGTAGCAAATGTTCCATTTGGAGCCTCTGAAATTCTCCCTCAACAGAACAATTCTCCTTGTCCTACCAAGTATTATTAGTAAAATCAGTTAAGTAGTTCAACATAATGTAATTTTAGAAAGTATTTGAGTAGCTTCAAGAATTTATGATACATTAGACTCGCAAGAAGGCAATTGCGTAAATCCAACTTTTTCGGATGATTGGACCTCTCCACAACCTAAGATCAATAACGAACAGATCATGAATGAGAAACTGATCTGAGTAATTGAATCCGATACAATGTTTGAAACTTGACTTAAACTTACTTTCAGAAGAATCCTTCCTAATAAAAATCCCACTAACTATTGGGCTTCCATTTACTCCTTCAAATCTAATGGACAACCCTTCATCCCCATTGATGCACGTTTTAAGATCCGATATCACCATAGGTACACGTGAGCCAACCTGTGCATAAATATCTAAACAACACACAACCTGCAAAATTACAAAACCAGTTAAGCCATACATCAAAGTATCTAGAAATAGGCTCATCCGTTGATCAATTACCTTTCGCCCTTGTAAGAAAACATCGAAGACTCTCATTCCTGGAGGACCATCAGTGAACACTATCTCCGAAAAGTGAAGATCAACCGTGTACATTCCAGAACTCAAATTCTCAAAATGATAAGAAAAATTCCCAACACGCGCACTCTGATAAAGACTAAGGCCTTCTGATTCTGAGTCCCCAATTATGGCATCTTCAGTCCTTACAGTATCACCTCCATTGAAGCTACTATCCTCTGCAAAGTGGACACCCCCTTGAAGCTCTACACTCGTTGAAGACCCCACATTGACACCAATTACAGTAGTTGGACTTTCTTCAACTAATTGTGATGCAACAAGCTCAAACGAAGCTTCAGTACATACATCTTCCAACTTCGCAGTGATTTCGGAGCCTTGGATTCCGTTTTCTAAGGAGACATCAAGTCTCTGACCTAAATACTCAGGCGATTCTTCATATCTTTGATTAGTAATATCAGGTGAACCAACGCATACTAAATCAGGCGATGTCAATGAAAATCCCAATGCCAAACGACCTAAATTCACACGATTAAAGCAAATTAGGTTCGTTTTATCTACAAATTACGATAATGTGAAATGAATTCGAACATATTACCGTCAATCTTCGCCGGAGAAGCGTCATCTAGGTTTTCCATTTTCGAAGATTCAAATCTACACAAAGGCGGGAATTCGCCTGCAAAATTAAGAAATCAATTTACAAATAAGTAGAATATGTAACCATTTCAGAACGAAATTGAGCTTCGGATCCTTACAGTGAGCTTGAATTTGATCTTCTTGTTGCAGAGAAGAAACATCAGTTACGAGAAATGGATCATTGCAGTCAAAATCTTCCATAGATAAAGGAACAGATTGTGTGAAGTTTTTGTAAATAAAAAATAAATTTGAAAAAAAGTACTTATTACAATTTGAAGGGTAAAGTTGAAAAAAGTTGGAATTACATGGCTTTTGTAAAATGATTACAGTCTACTGAGGAGAAAAGTTTAGCCGTTAAATTGGTTGAGGAAGCCCTCGTTTTCAAATTTGAATTTTTGAACCGGACAAAATTGTGTGTATTATAATATGGAAAAATATATATTTAATTATAGGATTTTATTATGTAAATTAGATCTATGAACATGAACATTATTCTTTTGTCTTTAAGCTGAATTTTAATAGTTTTATGCCATTGCCATTAAATAATATTTGCTTAAATTTGATCCTACTCAATAATGATGAGGATTTAGGGGTGGCAAATCGTACGGATTGGGTTGTTATCAGGTTAGTTCAATAAGATCCAAATCAATAAAGGTTTAATTCGAACTCGTCTGTTAAGCTTATTGGGTTGAAAGTCTCAACCCGAACCCGATAGACCTAGGCACTTGCCTATATCTCAACTAATGATCATGTTTAGAGGCAGCTTCCAGAAGTTGAAGGAAACATTTCATTAAGAAGTAGTGATTTTTAACGAGAAGTCTTCGTTTGAATCCGGGATTCAAATAGACTACGATTGTTCTGAGAAACGTGTATAGTAGATGCCAAGTTGGACTTGAAAACGGGCATAGCGAATATTGTACTATGTGAACAACTTATTGAATTTCCCCTGTATGAAGGAAGTGTAGACGTATAAGGATTACTCCACTTTCGAACTACTATAAACTGTTATGTATTTTTTTATTGTGTTTAAAACTGTTGTGGCATATTACAGTACTTACTGCATAGCTTTGGAAAATGTATTTGCACATTTCGCTGCACAAAACTCTACTTGAGCATATAAATACCCTAAAAGCAGTTTGTTGTAAGCATACTGCTCCAAGGTTACTTACTGCTTTAACTTTGTTGTAAGAACAAGTTTCCTACAACAAACAATATTCCTTTGCTCTAAGTATTTAAACAGAAAAATCAATATAGTTACAGGTTTATTCATCCTAACCCCCTCTAAACTTCTACCACTTGGTACTAAGTCATTTCCATTCATCTTGCTTGTACCATGTACATAAATAGCTAAAATCGCAAATTTCGATGGGCAAATTAAAATAAGTTAAAAATTGATGGGCCAAATAGAAAAATTGTGTGACTTAGGGGGTGTTTTACCTTGCTTATTTAAAGCACTTTTGCGATTTTAACTTAATTTAAGCTAAGTAGAGTATTTGATAATAATTATTTCTACTATAATTAAGCACTTAAAAGCTAAAAGCTATAAGTAACAAATGGAATGCTTTTAGTAACTTCTTGACATTTTTTTAAATTTGTTAAACTTCTCTAAGTAAAGTAAGTGACAAAAAACGCTTATTTATCAAACACTATAACTTTTAAATGTTGGCAAGAAATATTTTATTCTCAAACACTACCTACTTTTAAGTTATTTTTAATCACTTTTTTAAAAGCATAAACCCTCCCGATGTTTTTCTTTACTTCAATATTTAAAGGAGTGATTAAAAATAGAGATTTTGGTAAAATTATTTAAAATCAAAAGTAAGTACAGTGACAATAAATTGATTTTGATCGAATATAAAAGATGAGTGTTTAATATTTAACTAGTTTTTAGTTTAATGAATGAGAGAATTTTTTTTATTTATTTAAAGAAAATGAAAAAAATAGCTATTTTTCACTGTTATATTTTGTCCTAAAATCACTTTTATTAAAGCTGAAATTTTTTCAAAAACTCCAAAATACTCCCTCCGTCCAAGTTAACTTATCACAGTTGACCGAGCACGGATGTTAAGAAAAAACATTTTTTGTGGAATCTTCGACTTTTTTAAAGGTGGAGATTGAATGTGAATATTTTGAGGGTGTAGATTATTCCTTTAATTGCCATTTATGACTGTGACAAGTTAAGTGGGACGGACCGAAATGAAAAGTAGAACAGTTAACTGGGACGGAGGGATTAGTTTTTTTTAAGCTATAAGCTGAAAAATATTGAAAAAGTAATTGCAAACGATTAAAGAAAATAAGATTTATTACTCAATTATTGTTGAGCGTTGGACAGCACGATTACTGTCTTATTCGGTGATTATTGCACTTCTATTCAGAGGTTTTCTTCGTGAAGAAGATCAAAGATTTACATTAATCTTCTGCAAAGTCAAAGCTCATCAAACTTGCAGAATTGCAGCTACAGAATTGCTTGAAAAAGCCAGATCAAGATCAATCAATTATGAGTGAAGAAAAACGGGATACGCATCACCAACACGAGCATCCACCTCCGCCGCCATACGGTACATTTCAGGGCGTAGCCAATTACCCGCCGCCGACGGCCATCGGCTTCCCTCAGCCTGTTCCACCGCCCGGCGTTTCTGGAGCGCCACCTCAATATTATGCACATGGTTATCAATCTGTTCCAGGTACAGTGTTTACGTATTCAGAAGTTGACCGATTAAGAAATTTGAGCTTCCTAGTGTGTGATTTGGTCCGATCGTGGGGTAATTGAGCGATATCTGTGAGATTAGGACTGTGAATTCTAACTGTGCAGTGAGTCGAATCCTTTTTCAATTTAATTTGATTAATTGAACAATATCTGTGAAAATAGGTCGATGAATTAGAATTGTGCAGTGAGTCGAATTATTTTTCAATTGAATTCTATTTGATTAATTTAACAATATCTGTGATAGGTCAGTGAATTACAATTGTGCAGTGAGCTGAATCTTTTTCCAATTGAATTCAATTCGAATAACTGGGGATTCCTCGGTGTTCATTTTCATCTTGATCAGTAACGACGCAAGATCTTCCCTTCTTCCCTCTCTCTCTCTCGTGTTTGAATGGAGGTTTGGTAGGAGGATATAAATATATATAGTACGTGATTTTTTTTGGGGGAATTGGATAATTGAACAATATTTGTGAGATTAAGTTGGTAAAGGATAGCTTTGGCAGTTAGTCGGATACCTTTTCAACCAAATTCATTTTATTGACAGGGGATTCCTCGGGGTTTCCTGGCGGTTTAATGTTGCCCAGCAGAGGTTAGGGGAGAGGGAATCATTATTTGATCTTTTCTTTGGCAAGAAGTTTATAATTTGTGCAGCAAATCCTGCTGCTAGTCAGTTTGGAAGTTAAATATCATTCATAAATTGCAGGTTATGCTGTTGCTGAAGGAAGACCTGTAAGGGAGCGCCGTCTTCCGTGCTGTGGTATTGGCATGGGCTGGTTCTTGTAAGAGATAACTTTCCCTGCCTCTTTCTTTCCGAATTGCTTGCAAATTCCCGAATGCATGATACTATTTCATTCGATAAATTGCCCATTTGTGATTAGAAATTCTCACTAAGTCAGTTAATTCACAAATGGAATAGTATCACATTACTTAACTATGCTTCTATTTTAAGGTGGGGCTCAACTGTGATCTTCTGTATACGATTTTGTGCTGTTCGGATGAAGGATCTGCAAATATGAATATTTCGTTTTCTGGAAAGAGCAAATATGAATCTGATTAGACTGAAAAAGTATCTCCTGGAAAAATGCACAAATGTGTCATTTTTCTCTTTTAAGTTGCTCACATTTCGGTTTATATGAGAATGTACTTCTCTTCTTGTGTATAGAATAATATAATATATTTTATTTTTCAGTTGCATTGATCCTTATAGCTATATAATGACTTAACTGGTTAGTGATTTCAACTGCTAATAAAGAACAACTCTACATTCGTTGAAGGTTCATTATCGGCTTCTTCATTGCTGGAATTCCATGGTACGTTGCAGCATTGCTTCTAATTTGTTCCAGGATTGATCATCGTGAGAAACCAGGATATGTTGCTTGCACAATAGCCGTAAGTATTCTTTTCTTATTTTCCCTGTTCGCTGCTATATTTCATCATCTATGCATGATTAACACCTATATGAATTTTTCAAATGGTTATGTAAGTTTTCCTTCTCCTTTTGAACATGTATTCACAAAATACACTCTTACTGTCCTTAGCCAATTAATTCTCTGCCTCTGCTGACATTTCAAAAATCAAATTATCGTGTCTTGTCCCTCTAAAACCGTCCTGTCTTTGAGCTGATTGAATCGAAGTGAAAATTGGTCCCCTTTAAATGCCTGTTTGGCTACTAATAAAACTAAAAATAGTTGCTTTTGTTGCATTCGTCATTCTAATTTTCTACAACTAAGCATAGGGCCGCAATCAATTAATTAAACCAAACCAAGATGAGCAGTAATAAGCCAGTCTATCGAACTACTTAGTGGCTCATTAAAACCTCCTCGTATCAAAGGCTGCCATGCTTGTTCCCGTTCATTAAAAAAGTTACAGGTCGTCTAGGATATAATATATATTTATATATCTTTTTGGGTTTAATTTTGGTTTTGTCCTTTGGAGGTCCTCTATGTTTACGGGTTTTGGTTAGCTCCTCTAACCTTGGATTTGTGACCTGATTCTCAATTTCTCGCTTTGAATTGTGGATTTTGCCTAAATGCTGGAAATTTGCTTACTAAAACGAAAAGCCTAGGCAATTTTTGTTGAGGCAAAATCTTCAAATTTTACGTGCCTCGTAATTGGGTCTGACCAAAATTTGAAAACCTGGCTGAAATCGGACCAAAATTGGACTAAATTCAAAGTTAGAGATTTTCCCAATCGTTTGATCATTTTTGCCATTGATCTTTTCCTGAATCTTGGCGACCTTCAAATGTTTCAAATCCTCAACTCTTAATACATGTTTTCCCTGTGTAAAATACTCGTTTATTCTCGGTTTCTGGCAGGCCGTTATGGCAACATTTGCAATCATCTTCGGGCTGACAAAGATCGAGGACTGATGGCGGCTCACCACCGGAAGAATCACTCGTTAGCGAACAGAAGAAACACACCTAATGTACATTTGAATTGCTCTATATTAAGGATGTCATGTCTTTTTTTGTAATTACAGTATTTTTGAACTGTACTATACTGTGAACTTGTATGTAGGTAACTGATGCTATTTGTGAATTGTTACTACTCATTTGTACTTACCCCTATATTATGGAAAACCAGTAGGTAGCAACCCTTGCTGGATCATCAACTCTCTTGGATAGGGGTGGGCTTTCTACCCAGTGCGTTCGGATACCCGACCCGACCCAACCGGTGCAGGTTTTACCCGATAGGGATGGGTGGTTCTTAGTACATCGGGTATAGGATTTAGATCGGGTCGGGTTTCTTCTCCTCGGTGTTTTTTGACAAAATCAATCATAGTTCTATAGTTCAACAATCTTAAAGAAGGCAACAAAGAATTTATTACTTTGAGAAAAATCCGACCCCAAAAATTGGGTTTAAGATCGAGTATGTTTTTGGTGGATGTAAAAATTGTATTCGTTGGGTGGAGACGGCAACATAAGGCTTTCTAACTGGATTTACCACCAAGTACATAGGTTTGAAACTGTATCCTCGTAACATGCAAGATGAAGTTCTCCGGTATTGCTACCTGACGACGGTGGTGGTGTTGTAGTGGGAAAGAATGGAAACAGAAAAATGAAAAAAATGGAGTCTTCTTCTCTTTTCTGTGTTCCTCGTCGTGCTGCAATTCCATCTTCATCTTTCCTCGTCGCACGCCTTCTAAATTGGGTGTATCAAGGTTCTTTTTCTCTCATTATCCCATTTTTGATAGTTTTAATTATGCTTATATGAATATTTTGCTATTAAATAATTTTATCCAGAAAAAAATGAATAGATCTAAATTGACTCGATAATCCTATATGACCCGAGAAAGGATTAGATCAGGCTAGTATTTTAGTAGTCCGAACAAATTTAGCTCAACCTAATCGGACGCGATTTTTCATGGTGATCCTATTGAACTGAGCTTGACTGACACGACTATTTTGACAACCCTAATTATAATGGTTCGAATCTCGGTGTGAAAATCTGTGGGCAAGGTCATTATTCAGCCATGATTTTTGATCTGCCATATCACTTCATTGATCTATGTAATCTTTTTAGTCAACAGCCAACTACCAACAAAATTAAAGTGTGATATGGCAGGACAATCAATTTGAAGATATGTAGTTGCTGTCATTGTAATAAAAAAAGGTAGTGTTGCCGGAGGAAGATAACGAGAGGTCTCTTGCACCAGTTGCATGGATCTTAAATTCGTATAATTCGAATCATATATCAAAATATATTACTATTTATGCCTACAGATATTATATATGATAAGTAAGATATCACGATTTATACTTGAATGTATTACATGTCCACGAGATGTAGTACCTTTAAATATAATCGTGATTTTTTTTTTTAATAATTCTTTTTATAATATATTAAAAATTATTTGTGAAGATGGTAATTACGTGTCTAATATTGATGCTTCATTACGAGTAAAAAACGACCAACTTTCAGGGTGCTTCAAAATGATACTACCTCCATTCCGGTCTAATTTGTCTACCTTGATCGGACACGGAGGTTAAGAAAAAACAGATTCTATGAAATCTTTGACTTTTTCAAAGGTGGAGATTTTGAGAGTGAAGATTATGAGATAAATTTTTTATGGGTTGACAAATTAAATTGAGACAAATCGAAAAGAAAAGTAGGCAAATTAGAACGGAACGGAGGTAGTAGTTAACATTCAAATTTCGTCTTGTAATAATTATTAATTATATTTGTAATTTTAATTAAAAAATGATTAAAAAAATTAGTTTAACAAAAAAAAAAAAATCTGCCAATAAACAAATTCTGTCCAAAAAGTGGATCCATAAAAAAAATAGTATTAGGACATTCTGGATACCAGTATTTGTTTCCTTTTGTGATAAGATCCTGGTCATAAATCTAAACTCATGTTTTGGGCATTCAAATGTAAATACCACTGTAATTAGCTATTTCTATAATTTTTATTTTAATTTTAAAGAAAAAATTATTGTCACGAAAGTGGGGGAAGTGCATGGAGAGAAAAAATATTGAAAATTAAATATGAAGAAATAAGAATAGGAAAAAATAACTCGGACGTAAATAATACTAAGTCCATCTCACTCTAATTTTTCTACTTTTATTTTCGGTTTGTCACAACTTAACTTTCCAATCCATAAATGACAAATTTCTCTCAATCTCCACCTTTAAAAAGGTCAAAGATTCCACAAAATCTATTTTTTCTTAACTTTCGTGCCTAGTCAAAGTAGGAAAGTTAAGCCGAGACGAAGGTAGTATATTTTTGTCATCTCAAATTTGTCTCAAATATTTTTTGCAACAACTACTTATTCATAAAAACAATATAAAAATAATCTCAAATAATTTATAAAGAGTATTGTGATAACAAATGATCACAAATAACTTGCTATAGTGGCCACAATTATCGTCTCAATAAATTATCGTATATATCTGTTTCTTAAGTGAGATAGAAGACCATTAAAAAATGAATAATCTCATTTTCTATACAGAATCATGTGGCGAAGATTGAAAAACCAAGCTAGTCAGACATAGACATTAAAAAATAGTACCAGGTTAATAATTGCAGAGAACACAATTGAGATGGCTAAACCGGCTGGCCATTAGCCATAGGAATGGTAATGAATCGGGTTGATATTCAAATTCGCACTAAACCCGTTTTGTATAGAACGAGTTCAAACCTGATCAAACGAGTTATGGGACAGGTTCAAACCCGTCAAACAAGTATTGCCGGGTTTGAATCGAATTATGGATTTTGCTAAACTCGCCCCGTATGAGAGCCCAAGCGACATTAAGAATAGCTTTTATTTTATTAATTACTCATTGTAGTAATATATTTCACTTACTACTAATATATTAATATTTTTATTGTGTTTGATTTAATTTGAGAACTTATTAGTTGTTTTCGTTAATAGATTTTTTAATCAATAATGTATATTTTATATTATATTTTAATTATGGAATGATTATTTTTAAAAAATGTATATATTGAAAGTATAACTAAAACAACATGGCGGGTTGGGGCGGGTAAACCCGCCAGGTTACGGAGCGGGGTGGGGCAGAGCTGGTTTTTGAGAAGGCGGATCGAAACGGGTTACGAATCTAATTCTTTTCATGCAGGGCGGGTCTTGGGAAAAGCCAAATCCGCCCCGTACCCGCCCCATTGCCATCCCTAGATGGCCATGGTCATATATCGGTTCAAGTCGGATCGACCCACAATTCCATCTAACCAAAATTAACGAGCAAAATTTAACTCATTTCACAAAGTATACTGTGATTTTGAGAACGGCTCATGACTTATTGGTCCATCGACCCATCAAATCAAACCTGTTGGTCCATCGATCCATTTTCATTTCTTTTGTTCAACCCGTCTAAATTATCAGGCGGGCTTCGCAATTTGCCCTTAGATTAAACAAACTAAGACAATTTTTGCTGTACAAGAATAGAAAATTACAAGAGGGTGTATGATTGATTAGCTGATCCTCTTCACACGCAAAAGTAAAATAAAATATAATAATAAATTGAATAAATTAAAAAAGAAATTATGTGGCTTCACCTATATAAACAAGAGAAGGAAGAACACATCTCACAACTTCTCTACTACCAAATTTAAAAAAAAATAAAAAAATTATCAGTTAAGAAAATGGGTTTAAGTGGTAAGTTGATTGCTGCAATAGAATTCAAGGCTGGTGGAGATTTGTTCCACGAACTATTTAGGCATAAGCCACAACATATTTCGACCGCGAGCCCTGAAAGGGTACAGGGATGCGATCTGCATGAGGGTGAGTTTGGACACGTTGGGTCTATCATTTGCTGGAGGTACACTCATGGTACGTATACTGAACTTTCTTTCTATTCTAGCTGATAATGTATGAATAACGATCTTCTATTCACCATGGGCACGTGTTTATTGCTAATAGAACGTACGATTTATATATCCACTTGTCAAATATTAGGACATATATGAGTTTGGAGATAAGTTACAAACTTCAAATATATATACACACTAAAAAAACTTGTGATTGACAGATGGGAAAGAGAGGATAGCGAAACAAAGAATCCAAGCAATTGATGAAGAGAAGAAGTTGATAGAATTCAAGATGCTGGAAGGAGACTTGATGGAGAAGTACAAAGAATTCTTGATAACAATCCACGTCGAGGTTAAGGGGGACATTGAATTGGTGACGTGGACTTTAGAGTACGAGATGCTTAATGAAGATATTGTCGAACATCCCATCACGTTGCTCTCCTTCTTCATCGACCTCACCAAGGACATCGAGACTCATCATATCGCCAAGTCTTGAATCTAAATCATTTCAAACTCCCAATAGTATTTGTATTTTGTGTTATTGTGTGTGTTGAGCCGTTGGTTCGACCACGGCGTGTCTTTTTTTCTTTTTTCTGTTCTGCGTGTGTTGAGCCGTTGGTTCGACCACGGCGTGTCTTTTTTTCCATTTTTAATGAAAGGGAGAGTGAGAGTTCCTACTCTTACTCTTCTGTGTTGTTTTAAATTTGGAAGAAATAATTTGGCTGCTTGGTTTGCTGTTTCTTGTTACTTGTTTCAATATTTTGGCATACGATGTCACAATTACTTTTTTTCATTTCAAAATAGTTGTTTAAAAAGACCAAAATACTCCTTCCGTCCCGGCTTAACTTTCCTACTTTGACCGAGCACGGAGGTTAAAGGTGGAATCTTTGACTTTTTTAAAGGTGGAGATTGATGGTGGATATTTTGAAGGTGGAGATTGTGAGAGAAATTTGTAATTTGTGGACTGGAAAGTTAAGTTGGGACAAACAGAAAAGGAAAGTAGAAAAGTTAAGGCGGGACGAAGGTAGTATATGTTATGGCAGAATAGTCAGATGTCGCCTATGGTAATGGTAGCATACCGTAACGTAATTGAACAAAAAGGTACCTCAAATTATTAAAACAAAATGAACAGTACGGTATTGTAGCAAAAATGCCCAAAATGTACAAAATATATCTCAACATTTTACATTTTTTAATAAATCTAGCACAACGTTTTAGTTATTGTTTATTCACAACTTACCAGTTTTTTTTAATCAATTCTACCATCCGTCTAGATTTCCGTCTAAATTACCCTATATGGCGACGAAAGTCTACAGTGGCAAAGCTGACTCAAAAAACCGACTGGAAGGCTACAGTGGCCAAGCTGACTCAGAAAACCAATAATGTGAAATATACAAATATATCCCTAACTTTGAAAAGTTTTTTGACAAATCTAGCACTAAGTTTCAATAATTGCTAATTAATTCACAAACTATCAATATTTGTCAATTATGAGGGTGTTTGGCTAAGCTTATTTTAAAAATCTTATAAGCTCCAACATCTTATAAGTTGTTTCAAGAGCTTATAAGATGTCATTTTTAAGGAGCTTATAAGTTTACAAAGTGTTTGGATAAAAGAGCTTATAAGTTTGCAATTGAATATAGTGATTTAGCTATAAATTTGAGGTCTAATTTAAAAATTAATATTAAACGCACATTTTGATTAGTGTGTGAAATGTATGTAGTGTGTGAAGTGTAAATAGTGTGTGAAATTTGTGTAGTGTGTGAAGTGTGTGTTGTGTGTGTAGCGTGTGAAGTGTGTGTAGTGTGTGAAGTGTGTGTTGTGTGTGTAGTGTGTGAAATGTGTGTAATGTGTGTAGAGTGTGTAGTGTGTGTAAGTGTGTGAAATGTGTGTGAAATATGAGTGTAATAATTAAGATCTTAAAAAATAAGATGGAAATAAGTTGGGGTAAAATCTTATAAGCTCTTAGAGCTTATTTTTTGATCTTATAAACTCCTAAACATCTTATTTTGCCAAACACTTTGCAAGAGCTTATAAGCTCCTAAACAGCTTATAAGATGTTTTTAAGAGCTTATAAGCTCAGCCAAACACCCTCTATATTATGTCAATACAACTAAAAGAAGTCTTTAGCGCCACATTTTTAAACGTCGTCTCTAAAATTAAGTTCATGTAACAACACAGTTCTACAAATTATTTAGCACTTTAATATACTAGAGAGATACTTAGTTGTTGTAAAGAATATTTGACACTGTAATTGTCTCAAATATATTATTTGTGACAGATTATTGAAACGGCTAATAGTGATGACAATGTGTCTCTAATACTGCCATTTGTTTCAACTGCAAATTATAAAAGTTAAATTGAGTCAAATAACTTTGAGGCATCGCTTGCCGTCAAACTTTTCTAGAAGAACCAAAAAAGAAGTGTGCACATCACGAAAAGAGATTTCATGGTTTCTCGTGCAACGCTTTGGTAAGATGAGGTTTTCCAAGTTTTAGGCTACGCGACCACATTGGTGAGAGCATTTGAAGGCAAAAGTAATTAGCTAAAACGCTGGATGTCTTTGTTTAAGGTTTGTGAGTGCTGAGTTACTGTTGTCTTAGCTAAAGTAGGTTGAGGATGCAAAGATGTGTTTGGAGTTGTTGGTCGTAGATTGTAAGGTTTGTTTATATTATTAAATTGATAAAAGGTGATGAGATATGTATAAGAGTTAGTTAGAGAATGATTCATTATTGATTAAAGTATTGTATTTGAATAAGTTGGGGTTAGTTTATTATTAAATTGAGAAAATTGACGAGATATCTGTAAGAATTAGTTAAGAAATGACTCGTTATTGATTAAAGTAGGTATTAA